>JAPDOI010000091.1:297500-897500 GCA_029168955.1 Aplectana chamaeleonis | reverse complement strand
CTGCTAGCCATGGATGCTCTTTTTTAGAGCTGCTATCAGCACACTTTTTCAAAAACTCCTGACCTTTGAAACCCGGAAAAAAGCCAAAAATTTACGTAATTCCTGCTAGTGAAGAGCCTCCGAAATTATTCTGTTGAATTTCCGAGACATGACGTACCCTCTATGAAGAACGTCGTAATTCACATCGTTCGAGGAGCGAGCGGCGCGCGCGATGCCTCAGCCTCCGTCTTCCTCTCCGCTTCTCTCACTGCATCTAACCTCCACTCCGCACCAGCACGCTTAGGAACCATGTGAATTTCGCTGTTTGATAGCCTGTATGTAGGTGGGCTTGCAATGAAATATTGATCGTAGCTCACTGACGCCAGCTATGTTGGGGTAGAATCGCTGCGAGCTACAATCAATATCTGATTTTCAATCGCGCACTTTTCCTAGCGGCGGTTTTCGCTTTCTGTTAGCTAAAGACCCCTATTGCAAATCGCTTTTGCCACTCGTGATAAATGCAATGATGGCAAGCATCAATAGGCTGTGAAATCGCCGAATTCTCACGGGTCCATCGCGTTACTGGGTGCGGAGCAGAAGGCCGAGACAGCGAGAGAGCGACCTGCAGACTTACGCTGCAGCATCGCACGCGCCATGAGGAGTTGAGAATTCCGATTTCCCACAAGAGGGTATGTGTCTACTTCTGCCGGAACATCGCAGTTTCGTTGCCTTCATACCACCTATGTGGTTAATTGTGGCGATTTCCACAATAAACCTTTCAAATATTGGGAACTTTTCTTTTTCTACTTGAAAAAAATTCTAAGAAATTTGTCCTAATTCTTTCGTGATATTTTATTATCACTCCGTTAAAAACTCATTGAATGAATGTATAATTAATCAAGAAAAAAATAATGAAATACATAAATATGTAGTCGAAAATTTAAGTAATTGAATAACATTTAAATAAATTAATAAATATTATAAAAATAAATATGTAATTGAATAAAAAACTAACATGACACTGGGCAAAGTGTTTCTCCGAAAATCAAAAACGGGTATGAGCAGCAAAGCCGTGGATCATGTCGATATCGAAAGTGATTTTTCGACATGAAAAGGCCGCTCTGCTGATTTCTTATTCAGGCTCCTATCTTCGGGGAATAGTAAGAAGTTCATGCACGTTAGAACAATAGGTAAACTCTGGGGCATATCTAGTGGACCTTCGATTTCGATTACCACAAGGTGTGTTTGAGCAATATAGCTGCTGATAAAGATGATTCAACAAAAAGACATCGCTTCGCTGCTAGTGGTATTCGGGAAAGCCGACAGCCCACTAGAAACGTCCAGAGCTTGACTTATAAATGTAGAGTGGCTCACTCTCGCTTCAGAAGTGCTTCCTGATCCTCGGTCATCGTTTTTGTGGTAGTTTCGATTTCACGCGTTCTTTCATGTTGTTTGTAGTATTGGCTCCGTCGGGGTCTCGGAAGTACGAACCAGGAATCCAGCCGGACTTAGGGAGGGCGAGCCTAAAAACTCGGACTTCATCAAATAAAGCAACTGCTAATGTCTTCTTTTCTCCGACTCTTTCAGAACAGATGAGTGATTGAATTGAGTGCATAAATACAGAGCATTAAAGCCCTCCCCCATTTTATCAGAATGAAGGCAGCATACAGCCTTCCAACGACGTAAGATCTGGATGCAGGCTATAGGAATCTATTGGCCTTACTATCTCACCAATATTATCGCTAGCTTGGCTATTTAAAGCCGAGCGTATATCATCTGTTTCCTGGGTGAAATTTATTTTCGTTCAACGCATGCGTCTGCGCGCTACGCTGCGCCTCCCTTCCCCACGTTCTCTGGTTGTCTCTTCCTTGATCCGGCACAGAAGCGAGCGAAGGAACAGAGTAATTCTGGCCCCAAATCAGAGTATATATTATTTCTCTTCATTTTGCATCGCGTTTTCGCCGGTTTTTCTCGGTTTTCAACAAGCACCTTCCAAAACGCTTCGATTTATGTCACAAAATCGATATCGTCTCGGAGCGTGTATGCTGCCTTTAATGACACAGTCTCCTACGAAATTCATTGACATCCGCAGTAGCAGGTAACCGCTGTTGCAGCACGCAGCTCGAAGCTAATCGTGCTGGGGACCAAGAATCATCGTCCGGTACCTTTGCTCCCAGCACAGCGATTTCGCTGCAGTGCGTGTCGCAACAGCGGCTGTCTGGGTAACTGCGAAGGTGGGTTTCACTCCGATATGAACAATAGTTTTCGTGTTTGTATGCTATCATGAATCGCGATCTTCATCAAAAGCCCCTTTATGGTTTGTCGGCCGATGTCGGACGACTCGTCATCAAGTTTGGATAAGTCAAGATAGATAAGATTTATAGGATAGGGTAGATAGATGTTTCACATTTGATAACGAGTCGTCCGAAGTCGGTCGGCCAACTATGAAAAGAGGGATTCAAGGTATCTATTCTTCTTCAGATGGCGCGAAGGTGGAGAAAGATTCATTCTAACCTTACTCGTTCTGTAGAGAACGTTCACCTGCGTTCAATTGCATCACTTTTTTTTTCTAAAGCTTTATCGATCTAACAAAAATCATGAGACTTTCTGAGGATTCTATACCTCACAATATCGCTTCAAGTTTCTTCGTAAACCCATATGTTATCTGTGATTCTTAAAATAAAATCAAAGCTCTTAACAAAGAGTTGAACCATTGCAGTGAGCATAGGAAAATTCCAATTGTTCTGTACGAAATCTTAATGTTCTCCTTGTTTCTTATTACATTCAATTCTGAAACTCAGTGTTAGCGTGATCCACTACAAACCTTTGTTCGCACCAACCAGCTGGCCGGATTCTTCTTTGTCCGAAAACCTCCACAATTTGACCCTGCTCGAGCGGGATATACCTTCCCACATCGCTGGCTTCTCCGGCTGATAGTCTTGAATAGCGATGTAAAACCGGGTACGACCGAGTGTCGGACCCCTGAAAGAATTCCATGGAGCTTCCAAGAATTATGTGTGAGACAAGCAGGGAAATTCTTTTATTCGATTTCTTTTTGAGTTCGTTGTAGTTCGTCGATTACAAAAACTAGAAGCGCACACTGCACAAATAGATATGGTCGGCACGAATCGCACTAACCGTTTCGGTTTCCCCTTGGCGGTGTACTTTGCTATGGCGCAAATTCGGTGAACACAGAGTTTGCGCCAACGCATGCTCAGCTGACAACGGGGAACCAAAACAGTCAGTTCGATTGGTGTCGACTGTACAGACGGCGCGACACAGGTGGAGACTCAAGTATGCACAGGTTACGAGAGAATACACCAAACCAACTAACAACTCTGTTTCGACTGAAAACTCTCTAAGATCCGTATCAACTCTCCCTGTGATCGAATTTCTGAGCACATACAAGCTCTTAGGCTGCGTTCGGAGTTTTCGCGGGGTGACGCCATGACGCATAGTCAGTGCGATTGCGCGAAACCATCGCGTCGCGCGGGTATTTATGTGTGAACGCTGCGCGAAAGCTGGAGGCGACTACGCGCAATTGCGTACGTACGCATTTTCTCGTGAACAAGCAACGGTATTTTTATTCTAACTTATTACCAACAGTTTTTCGTCATTCTTTTAAGTCTGCATGTGATCCCAGATATGCTTAATTTATTCCTTTAATCGTTAGATTTGGTTCTGGTAATAACAAAACACTGAAGAAAAGCAGCGACAGAGCTTTTCGATCGTGAATGGCGTCGCGCTGCATTGCAAGGCGACTCGAGGGGACTTTACGCGAATGGCAAATCGCGCGTCATTTCGTAATGTATATCTCTTCTCTGCGAACATCCAGCGACAACGCGACGTCGCTGGACCGATACGTAGGCTGATTTTAACATCGCGACGCGACGCGAGTGAACTCTCTGAACGCCGCCCTAAAAGGAATATTTTCATTGATTCTACTGAGCCATGAAGATGACCGCACTTTTCGTGATTTTTGTGTCCACATGTTTACAACCGCTTTTTACAGCAAAAGAATGAAGTAGTCACCGGTACCGTGATAATCTCCGAGCTAGTCGAGCGCGCCCCTCGTTGATCGCTGCGCGACGTCCAACGACTCGGATCCGAAAGCTCGATCGAGATGAGTGAGAGCTATAATTCACATCTTCGCTCGCAGTGTACTTCCTGAAAAAACACTATATTGGCAGAAGCTTATTGAATGGGGCTTTCTTGCGACGAATGCGCCAGTCTGTTGTTCTTACTTTATAATCGCTGGCGTTGAAAGGTTCAGGCAGCATTCGCCATAGAGAGCTGACCTCTAACATAGGACGACCCTCGCTGCTTAGGGAGACGTCATGAGAAAAAAGTTCTTGTGAAAGTTCTTGGGAGATGGATAGAGTAACATTGCTGTATGTTGGGTTCCTACTCTATGAACCATTCGGTAGAGAGCAAAAACATGGGAAAGCTTTATATGAAAAATTAGAGGGCGCATGCTCATCTACTACAGGGATTCACGCGATAGAAATTGTAAATCCAGCAAGGTTGGAAAAAGCAAGCTAAATAGTGAATGTTAGAAGCCTCGTGGATGAACAATCGAGTAAATGCCAAAACAATTTTTTGTAGAAGATGCATTGCGGAAATCGAACCCGCGACCCTTAAGTATTCCTTTGTAGTTTAGCATTCCCCCATCGTTATCCTCTCCTGACCATCCCTGCACGGTGGCTGTACCCACCCTAAGTTAAGTTTTGGAAAAAAAGGCGAAAAAAAAACGCGAAAAATCGTCTTTTTTCGTCTTTTTAGTAGTCATAACTCGCTTTCACAAAGTGGAAGTTTCTGACACAAAGCTTGAAGAGGTTATCTTTGGAATCAGCATTGATCAATCTTTCTTTTTGATTCTATACATGGCTTACCTCTCAAACAAGGCAGTATGGGGTTGACTACTTTAATCAATCGAAAGTGAGATGTGGGACAGTATGAAATGCTGAAATCGTGTGTTACTGCGCCTCTTCTTGTATCTTTTAATCTTGTTTTCATTTTGGGGGTCTTTTATTTACCCAATTTTTTTATCTTTAAGATTTTTATTTTTTTTTAAAGTTTAACTCAATTCTACTCTGTGTATTATTTATTAGCTATATTCATTTAGTTGTTTGTTTACTATTTTTTGGTGTTGTTTGTAACATTCCTTTTCATTTACTCCTACTTTTACTGTATGAGTTTTCACTTATAATTTGTAAATACTTTATACAATTCAATTTCATTCATATTAATCTTGCTTTATTAAAAAAAGGTTTCGCTAAGAACGTTAAACAATACCATTCAGAAAGCAACCGTTTTAGCTCTAACCTCCAGGCAAACAATTCAAAACAGTAAACACCTCAAGTCAATGGAGGAGATGGACTTCTGTTTCATTTCAAAAAAGCTCTATTTCCTCCATTATCACAGCGCTTGAAGCGGTGTGCTTTTTCGTCAGGAAGCTTGCTATCACTATTTATATATTCACCAGAAGACCCACCTGCCGGTGATAAATCGAAATCGACAATAGCTCACTAGAGAGATTTAACAGAGCTTAGTTCGAGTTACAATTACTTTGTATCAATATTCAAAACTTCTGGGGTTAAGCTTTTTTCAGAACTCGAAAATAACATTCTGCATCTCAATTCCAAAAATGTTTTCAAGTTTAAAGAAAAAAGTTGTTTCTTGAAGTGGTTGCTTAACACATTTCCCGCCCTCCCCAAAAAGTTGGAAATTCTTCAGATTTGATGAGACTTCAACCTGAAGAGCAATTCTTATCGTATTGCTGGACTTCGGAGGAGACTGTCTCTATACCTGGAGAACTAAATCAAGATTTACTTCTAATTGTGCCTAGTCTTGGATGAACTTCGTTTTGACGATGAAGTCCGCTTCGGCTTCCTCGTACCTCCACTCCTTCCACTCTATCTCTCTCTCCCTTTCTCTCGACGACCTGACGCTTTCCTCGCTCGGAAAACAGTCCCCGAAGTGGATTGAAATGCGCGCATCGAGGATGGACTGATGAGTCAGACCACCCAGCAGCCAGCGCGCGCGCGACCACGCGGCGCTCCTCTACCGCATTGATTAATCTCTCTAAACGAGAAGTCTGGCTTAATCCAATTGACGGTCCGTCATCAAATGCGGATATAGATCGTTAGGAGTACAAGGAATGAGGGGGGTCGGAATATATGGATTTTTTAGTTTTACCAATTTTTCTAAAAAAAAAAAACTACTTATGATCAAGAAAATAAAAATTGCAGAGGCAAGCCCTGCAGACTCGACGTCTCTTTTTCACATTACGGGCGAACGAGGCTGACAAGAGTCTGACACCAGCATTAAACAGAAGTTGCGAAATTTTGTCTTTTTGTATATGTGTGGTGGGGGAAACTAAAAGAAACAATTTGAAGTTTCGCTAAGTTCTTAGTGCCAATGGGCAGATCATGAATGATTTTTCAGGGGTTTGAGAAATAAAAATATTTTGAGCCTGAATTCTGGTACTCGAGAAGGGGCAAGATATTTGGGACGCCGAACGCAATATAAAGTCTATTTCAAAGTTTGGAAGAGGCTTGCCTTCATTGCGGCTTGAGCCGTGCGGCGTTCGTGACACCAACACCGGCTAGAGGACTTTGCGGATCGTGCGTTTAAGGTCGTAGCCCCATCCATTCACTACACTTCATTCTAAGCGAGAGGCCATATGTACACTCTGTTCTGATAGTAAGCTCCACAAGAAACATGCGGCAGAGACCCTACTAGAATCAATAAAATCATGGGCAGACTCAAATCTCCCTGAAAAAGAGCCCAGTTTGAAATGCCGAGATCTCAATTTGCGTCGGAAAAAGAGCTCATTTCCTACTAAGGGTTTTTGGTTGGATTTGAAGCATATATAGTTCCTTTCTGATAAGTAAATCTCATCTCTGGCTCTTTTTCCAGATTGAAAACAGACCTTCGATGAATGCGGTGACGCGCCGCGGCGCGCGCGCGCTGGCTGCTGGGTGGTCTGACTCGTCAGTCCATCCTCGATGCGCGATTTACAATCCACTTCGGGGACTGTTTTCGAGCGAGCAGTGCGTCAGGTCATGTCGAGAGAAAAGTGAGAGAGAGATAGAGTGGAAGAGGAGTGGAGATACGGGGAAGCCGAAGGGGACCATCGTCAAAACGAAGTTCATCCAAGACTAGGCACAATTAGAAATAAATCCTGATTCGTTCCCCCAGGTATAGAGACAGTCTCGAAGTCAGCAATACGATAAGAATTGCTCTTCAGGTTGAAGTCTCATCAAATCTGAAGAATTTCAACTTTTTGGGAGGGCCAAATGTGTTTACAACCGCACTTCCAAGAAACAACTCTTTTTTCTTGAACTTGAAAACATTTTTGGAATTGAGATCTGAATGTTATTTTCGAGTTCTGAAAAATAACCCCAGAAGTTTTGAATATTGATACAAGTAATTGTAACTCGAACGCTAAAGCTCTGTTAAACCTCTAGTGAGCTGTCGATTTTCTGATTATCACCGGCAGGTGGAGTCTCGGTGAAATATAAATAGTGATAGCCAAGCTTCCGACGAAAAAGCCACCGCTTCGCGCTGTGATAATGGGAAACAGGAGCTTACTTGAAATGTAAACAGAGATCCATCTCCTCCATTGTTGAGGTGTTTACTGTTTTGAATTGTTTGCCTGAGGTTAGAGCTAAAACAGTTTGCTTTCTGAATAATTGTTTAACGTTCTTAGCGAAACCTTTTTTTTTTTAATAAAGCAAGATAAATATAAGATTGAAATCAAATTGTATAAGTATTCAAATTATAGTGAAAACTCATACAAAAGTAGAGTAAAATGAAAAGGAATGTTACAAAACAACACCAAAAATAGTAAACAAATAACTAAATGAATAGCTAATAAATAATAATACACAGAGTTAGAATTGAAGTTAAACTTCAAAAAAATAAAAATCTAAAAGATACAAAAAAATTGGGTAAATAAAAAGACCCCAAATGAAAACAAGTCAGAAAAAAATACAAGAAAGAGACACAGTCACACATTTCAGCATTTCATACTGTCCCACATCTCACTCGATTGATTGTGTCAACCCCCATATGCCTTGTTTGAGAGAATAAGCCATGTATAGATCAAAAAGAAAAGATTGAACAATGCTGATTCCAAAGATGTCTTCTGAAGTTTGTAGAACTTCCCACTTTGAAGCGAGTTATGACCAAAAAGACGAAAAAAGCGATTTTCTCCGCGTTTTTTTTTGCCTTTTTCCATAACTTAAGGTGGGATATTGTAGCAACTTCAGTGAATGGGCCAGAATCAAACCGTCGGAAACCTTGTGTAGTGAAATTTTATTGTAACTTGATGTGTGCCGAGCATATGAACTCACTCCAGCTGCTCCGAGTAAGGAGGTTACAGAGTAGTTTCAGAATAGTTTTTTCTTTTTTTTTCTCCTGGAATATTCGGAAGGCCCCGTGGTAGGAAAAACCGAACATAGATTATTGTTACTCTATCCGTCGCTCGCCAACTCTCTGTAGGAAGAACTCTTTTCAGGACGTCTTCTCCCCGAAGGGTCGTCACTTGTGTGGTGTACTAATTACTCCTACCCGGGCAGCAATAATAATTTCGAGTGGGAGAGTATCTTGAAGTCGATACTAGACTTCGTCTCAAATACACCCCTTCATTTTAGAAGCTTGGTCACTCACAATAAAGTCGCGTCACTGGTAGCGATAGATATGAAACGTCACAAAATCGAAGCACATGTGCTTCATTCCCGGGCAGATGAAGGGACCGTGGCATCAGCAGGGTTGAAATAAACGACCAAAACTCGGGGAAATGAGCTTAGGGACTTAAACTTGACGAACGTTGGCTCAGCGCGCCATCAACGCCCACCTTCCGTCGATGGTCATTCGTCGAAGCCGCAGAAACAGTGAAATCGGAAGGTTTGGGGGTATCGCAACGAATTATTTCAAAACCGTAGAAAATGCGTCATTAGGAAGTCCTGAAAGGTCCGTAAAGTTGGAAGTATGACATGCCCACCCCCGCCCACTTTCTCGGTGACCGTTGAGGAGCGAGTAGGCGGATAAGCCCCGTTTTGACTGCATCGCTGGTATTTTTCATCCGCAGCGATTTTACACCCGCCAAGCCGCTGCAGCGATCTTGGAGCAGCAGCGACTTCGTTCATAGTGCATAGCCTCACGGATGATCGAAGAAAATCAATCCAATCGGTGAAAGTGCGAATGGCCAAAGGCCAGTTAATCAACATGTTCCAAATCGTAAACGCTGATATCTTCAACGCTAATGGAGCAATGTTCACAGAAGGAAACGTGCCCAGTCGCTGGGCAATGGCTCCATGGCTGCAATTTAGGCCAGGCGATGGAGCGATGATCAGCGACCGTTGAGAACTTCCGCTCTTCCAGCAGTGAAGCGGTAAACCAAAGGCTGGAATTCCGCAGCCGCGAACTAGCAATGAAGGACGTTTTGCCGCACGAAGCGATTACATATTTTCCATCATGCGCGATGAAAAAGGAACTGTTGTCTCTCCACATGACCGCAGCGGCCAGCTGCAGTCAAGACGGGGTTACACGCATGCACCACATTCAAATCATTAGCGTCGTGTACGGCTAACGTTATTCCGCATTTTAACCGCTTTTTCGACATTGTTGTTGCAATGAGTCTCGGACTTCTCGATTTTCAATGAAAACTTGAATGCTGAGAAAGCAGCCAATACCAATATAAAAGAGAAGTTCTGTTAAAGGCTGAGTTCTTACACGCTCACAAACATTGTCGAGATATCAGCACAACTAGGCCCACACGGCCTCTACCAAAGTTTTGAACAGGCCTAAACTATCGAGGATGACAGAAATTGACAGGCATTCTGTCTCGCAAGCCTGTATTTTCCCTCTCCCTTCGAGTAACAGAATGAAAAGTAGAATCCTTGAGATAGCATGTGATAATTCAGAGTGATCTACTATTGAATGGGAAGACACGAGAGACAGCTTGATTGTCCTGAATATAGAATGTCCAGTGCTGCAAACTTCGCTAACTACATGGTAGGATTGCCGTGCGGGCCTATTTATGTTGTTATCTTGGCCATGTTTGTCAGCGCGTATGCCGCCTTCAAAGCGCACAGTGACCCCAAAAAAAAACCTCTGAAAATCGCGCAGGACTCCCTACAAACAGGAGTCATTTTGTTTCTTGATTGAAGATGCATATATTTTGATGGCGAAAATTTGGTGAGCAGGTGGTAATCAGACTATGTATGTATATTTCTCTTCATTGGCAGTCGTTGCAGCAAGAACGAAGCGAATTGAAGATGAAAATGGACAAGGAAGTGAAAACCCAAGACCCGATTGAAAATCATCCGTCCATCTAGTCGCTATTGCGTTAGAAAGTCAAGATAAGAGGGGCGTGGTCCGCTGTAGTGACTGAGGGGATCAGGCCGTGATAGTCAACTTATATCTCGCTTTTCTATTCAGGAGGAATTGAGATCTCGCACTTGGCACGTGTTACACGGGAGAATCTACTACTTTAATGACCTGGAAAACACAGAGAATTAAAGGCGAGTGTTCACGAAACAAAAGTTGGACTTTTTTTGAAACTGAAACGTAAGCTTTGGGTCCCTCTTAAGAAGATTAAAGGCACTGTTCGCGATAAAAATCGCTTGTTTTTCTGTTTTTTTCGGCTGTATCTTGAAGGAAACCGGTCCCATTCTGATTCCAACGATGTTTCTGGAGATCGTACAAGACCAACTTCTGGGAATGGAGTTATGGTCCCTCAAAAAAATTGAGCTAGGAAAATGGTGGACGAGTTGTCCGAGGCTTGTAACTTCCCGTCTTTTGCAGCCAATGTATGCGAGCTGACCTGAGTAAAGAGAAAGTTGAGAATGAAGGGAAGAACAGGGCTTTCGATCGGGGAAACCACATAAGCTCAACTCGCACGACTTCGAGTGTTCCTTTGTTCACGTCGAGGGGCGGGAAAGAGGCGGGACTTGCCCACAGCGGCGGAGGTTTGCCCACTTTTTCTAAGCCGTTTCGCGGCTTCTGCAGGTAACTTTTCGTCCCGTGTTTTCGACGCTTCGTTCTCAGCTTCTGAGAGCCACGAGAAAGCGTTTGTCATGGAAAGTGCGAAGGATGAAGTTCTTCGCGAACGAGTGCCCTTTAAGAGCGGAAGTGCGGTGAAAAACTGGTCATTGTAGTGGGTGAAAATCTCGTGGGCCAGCCAGCCCATTGGGCCCTCCGCCCGATCCTATAACTTAGTTTCCCTGACGTTTGTGGTTAGATGAGCGATGGTTTCCTATCAAAAGCCCCGTTCTCTCCTTCATTCTCAACGTCTCTCTTTACTCAGGTCGCTCGCACACATCGGCTGCAAAAAACGGGAGATTACAAGCCTGGGAAAACTTCGTCCACAATGCCCTAGCTGACTTTTGAGGACATCCACTCTGTTTCCAGGGGTCCTGTACGATTCTAGAGACATCATTGGAAATTAGCATGGGACCTTTGTCAAGATGGGCGAAAAACAGAAAAACGGCTTTTCATCGTGAACTTACCGCCATTAATCTCTGAGGTTGTGATAATTGCCTTAATTATTGTGTTAAAAAAGCGGGAAATCCATAGCTCACAGATGGCGCTATTCCCTGCCTTACATACAGGTCTTTAGGATGCCGAAATAACGGTAGAAACAACCTTAATCGGATCCCGCGTTGGCTCATACGCAGCTCAATGTGACGTCGCGTCTGTTTCTCGACAGTGTCTTAGGTTCCTTAAACTGTACCATTAGGCATTGACCAACGCTTAGGTAAATCTTGCATAATGCTTTCATGGAAGTAATTTAGAGATTATATGCCAGCAAAGAGCGATATTCGTTGTACATTCATCAAAACTATTCTTTTTGTAATTTAAAGATTTATGCCCAGACTCGTTCTGGGTCAGACACCTGACTTTCCGCTATTTTTGTTAAGCATTTAGCTATGAAGTCAGCCTTGAAATTGGCACTCTTGTAGGCCTCTGCTAATTCCTTCATCAGTGGATGGTTTTTTTTTGCAAGAAAGGTGTTTCCTAACAAATCCAGATTCTTAACAAACGGTCACCAACCATGGTTTGACTTTGCTGAGCGACTGAAGTCTAACCAACCAAACCGCCGAATTTTTTCCATCACAACACGAGCAAAATCGATGTTTGTAGGGAACATGCGAGTTAAGTACAGATTTTCAAGAAATCGCCACCGTTCTGACCCATATGTTTCTACAAACATCGATTTTTCGTGGAAGCGATATCATGGCGATTTCTTGGGATTTGTTTCATGCATGCTTCGATTTTCGCACTGTTCCTTGAGGACTTCGTGGGCGTCGAGCGGCGGATCCCGCAAACAAATCCACAACTGGACACCTGTGCGGAGCGGCACACTTGGACGCATCAACGAAATATTTAAAAAAAAACCCATTTTCGCAAATCTTTTTCATCACTCGTGTAAAGAAAAAAAATTTCAAAACAATCCAAGCAACAATATGACGAGAGAAACTGAGGTATAATAGATTATGACCGAGGAAAGCGGGGTATAGCGGTCTACTTCCAGTACGTACGTGAACATGAACATTACAAAATCCCTAGCTTAGGATAACTCCTTTCCCGAATAAAACTGCCCAAAGGCCTTCAATGAACTCGTTACTTGAGGTGATTTGGTGTATGCTTCAGAAAAGAAGTTCCCAGTTTGAAATCTTGCACTATGTTTCACTTTATATGAGACTCGTCATCTATTACAGATTTTGACGTCTCAAAGGAAAAATAAATCAATAATTCAAGTATTATTTCTGCAGCGGAAATTGAACGAAATAATAAAGAACAAAACCAAATAAAGCCTGGTAGAAGAACCGCTGGCGTAAGGCAGAAATAAAACTGGAACTGTAAAATTATTTTTCAATACAACAAAAACGCCGTCAAAAAAACGCCGTAACTCGTCGACAGAGAGTTCTTGTAAACCTAAACATGGTGTAAGATTTCAAACGTGAGAACTCCTCTCTGGAAGCATAAACCCAGATCACCTGCTCGCCTAACAAACAACAGAAGTAAAAACCCAGTGTACTTGCCAGCACAGCGCGCGATCGGAGTTTTTCTGCTCCACTTCAAAAGCGCTTGGAGACTAACTGGCCGAGGGAAAGATGAGAGAAGTGCGACAAGTCACCTGTACGAGCTGTACTTGCGGTCGAACTGCTTCTGGCGACGACTCGCCATCGCGGCCTTCGTGCTCGAGCACTGCTCAACTAGAGACTGTTGCAGGACCACAGAAGCACTGAATCAGCTGAAGACGTTCGTCGTCGTGGAGAACGGCGTTCGTCAAGGCGATCTTTCAGCTTCGGCGCCGGCCCCAGCCGAGTCGCAAAGAGTCGAATGGAGGTTGAGTCTTGTTCGGCTCCTCGACCTCCTCCTCTCGCCCCTCCCTACCCCCTCCTCACCTTCTCTCCTGCCAGCCACCGGCAGCAGCCTGCCGCGATCCACGTCCGCACCTACTGTTACACAACACTTGGTCGCAATAGACACACATGCGCATGAAACATTTTAGCCAGGGACCACCACTGCCCCAGGAAAAAATCTCGACAAATTAACTTGAACATGTGAGCCTTTCACATGTGGCATTAACACAAAGGTATCTAAGCCACTTGTTTTCGATTATCACAGCGAGGAGCGGTGCTGCGCTTTTCGTCAGAAACATCCTTATCTCCATTTATATCTTCACCAGGGCCCACCTGCTGGTGGCGTGAAAGCGGAAAATCGAGGAGCTCCCAGAGTTCAGCTACTACAGCTTGTTCCAATTATAGCAGCACCCCACAAACAAACAAAAACGCCGAAACATCGCAGTCACACAAACTTTCCATACCTTATCGTGTAATTTAACATCTGTCTCTTAGCATCCAGAAACCCTTCACAAAATTTTACAGAAAAAGGTATTTTTAGAAGAAATGGGAGTTAAATTTAACCATTATCCTTTGAAATCAGCGTTTCATAAATATAGAAAAGCTTTCGATACTCAACTTTTAAAGAGAATATAAAATCTGCTCGTGGCATTTCAGGCAGTCCATAGCTCCGGGGATGTACTTGGCGAAATTTCATTTCGTCCTCGAGACCACCAATCTTTTGAGCACCCTGCTTGACACAGGTGGTGCTGTTTAGCTTTGGGGTACCTTCAACTTTACTAAAAATGCACATCCCCGGCAGAGAGTGTTCAAGAGCATTTTCCGCATCGAAATAAATTTCTGCCAGTTCTTAGCTGTGATGCTCTGCTACTCAAGCCATCCACTGTTTCGGAGCCAAATTTACTCTATCCTATCGCTTGAGCTTGTGCGGAGCGAGAGGGGAGAAGACAGCGAAAGAGATAATGGGTAAAAAGGAAACGCAGTATACGCGCGCAGACCGCACGCGATAAACGGAAATAAATTTTCCTTCGAAACAGAGGGATACATCTGGAATTGGAACAACTAGCATGGATGGCTGCACTGTCTTGGCGAAAGCTCGAACAATTTTTATTGGTTTAGAGCCAGAAAAATACTTTGAAGGATTTCAGAACACTTTCTGGTAGTGGACATGGCTGCTGATTGAAGGCGAGTGTTCGCGATGGATTTCGTCCCCGAGTTTTTATATTTAAAACGATGCGCTGGCCTCCAAATGGTACAAAGTACAGAAGAAACTGCTAGAAACGCATTAAAACGTCGTATTTCAGCGATGAGCATTATTATTCTATAACACGGACTGGTTGTCAGGTTGGATGAACATCGTTAAGGTGGATTTGTCACTGGCGGAAAGAATGGGGTCAATCGAAAATAGGAAGATTATTTCATTACAAAGCAGGATTAGTTAAGACACTAAGGAAAGAACGGAGCAATAGAGAGTGGAAGTGAATTGCAGAGGGACAGGTCCACACAAAAAGATTTCATTGTCACAACAAAACACTTCCTGTAATAATTAAGAGGCGGGGTGATACTTAAAGGCAGGAGTTCATGATAAAGCTACTTTTGAGCTCTTCGTAAGAATGTAGATTTGATCATCACAAAAGTAAAAACAGGAGAAAAAAAACCGGAAATTCGCTTGACAAGCGCTCAAAAACAAGTATAACGGCTTCAAAATTACCGGTGTCGACCAAGCCCTAGATCTTTGATTTCATTATAACCTTACTTATCCGACATTTATTTTGCTGTTCAAGTAGTCAGTAGTCTCCAGAAATGTTCAGAAGTTACTTTGGAAGCAAAATAAAAGTTGATAAACATTTGCAATCTCGAGTGGGGTGGGGACACCAATATAACTCCTCCCTGTGGCGTTTTGTATTTTTGCCTTTCACTTTGTGATGGCCAGATCTACCATTCTACGGTGATAGCACAACAACCGATTTTATCGAGAACCCTGCCTTTAAGGATTTTATTGTGTACTTTCACCGGGTGCGTTTTTCTCAATTTCTGCATCTTTTGGGTTCTGCACAGGGGCCACACCCCTAATCAATATAGCTGAATAATCTCAAAATTTAAGATTATCATGTGAACACTGCCTTCAAAAATACTATCTGAGCACTTTCTTTCCATCTTTGGAAAAGGTCACCTCAGCAAGAAATCGCAGAGGGACACCTTACGAGAAGCCAAGGCGATCTCCAAACTAGGATTTTCGGCCCAGTTACAAAGTATGTAATGATGTTCAAAGATATCTCATGAAGGCGGTGAAATCAAAAATAGCCTAACTTTCACACACTTCAGACTAGCAAAGTGTTGTAAGCTCCATCCGTGGCATTTTCTTTGCCTAAGGCAGGGTTTATATTTCCTATGACCAACGACTGCAATAGTGCATATCAGGCATATGAATATTCCGGATGATATTTATGGCTAACCTTTCGTCGCGTTGCTCGTCGCTGGAAGTACTATCCGTCCTGGGGGCGGTAAAAATACTCCCGATTCCGGCAAGGCAGCGCTGCCATGCGCATCGCACCGCCAGGGCATCTTTCACAGTTTTCACCGCAAGCGTGCCATGCGATGGGACGCCATGGCGGCGCCACGCTCAAACTGTCATGACGGTTTTTCCGCTTTTATCATCTCTCATGATTCTCAGTTTGAGTCCACTCAATCATCAATAACTCTTAATATTATCCTGCAGTACCGTTGTGTTGCAAGTGCAAGCTTGAAATTTCTGTGCATAGCACAGTTGAGTCCCCATCTTTATCACGCTACGCTATGGCGATGCCCTCGGAGATTTCATACTTGCTTCCGCGCGTGCCGTGTGGGTTATCGGTTTCGTAATCTAACGCTCAGCTCTGAGCGCCAGCCACGTTTGCGGCTAGCACTATCCGAGTACAGCTTGGCAAAAATGGGGTTTGAGGAGAGCAGGACATCAACACCTCTGAAAATGAGCCATCACCAGTGCGTAGAGCAACCCGGGCCACCAAGATATTCGAGAGATTGGTGGTTTCCCACATAAAACTGGTATGATTTAGTTCATCACTTACATTTGCGGTGCTGCCGTCTGCATGGTATACACACATGCCAACAGTTTATGTGTCCATACATCAGAAAGGCGTTCATGAGTCTGCCGTCCCTGCACACGTAGGCCACTTTTCCGTAACACCTTAGGTTCTGTACCTAGAGAGCGTTCATGGAGTCTTTGGCCATGCCAAGCCACAATTTCGCCACCTGAACAGTCGAGTCGCTGGCGTAGTGATATCCCAAAAAACTGCGCTATCCAGGATTTTTGAGCTATTTCCATGCACCTATTTAACAACGCTCAGGGATCTCGCTCCAAAGAATAGACCCGTCATCCCAGTCATTCACTGCGGTAACGCTGACGATAAGGGAGAGTGGGAGGTATTGCGATAGCTGTAAGGAAGCATTTCAATGGCATGATTCAGGAATTCGGCTCAACGTCGTGTAGGAATGCATTCGTACGACTGCGGGATCACAGAGAACTCAATCTGTGGATAATAGTGAAGGCCCATGCGCTTAGCGAAACCGCAGAAAGACAACTCCAGGATACGTTCTACGAAGGAACTCAGTATGTTCCTTAGCCAGGATAGCCTGCTGTCATCATGTGTTTGTTGCCGTGGGGATTGACGGCGAATGCGATGTCTGGGACTTGATGGGGATCCGAAGAGATTGGTAAATGATTGGGAGGAGGAAAACCTCGGGGCTTAGGCCAGAACATCTCGACGATACCAGTGAATTTTTCCATACAGCCATCGCGCAGCCTTCCACTCTCTCTTCGTGGCGTTTCCGCAGTAGATGAGTAGACTCCCCGACGTTGATGAATTGGGTCTATCGTTGAGGGCGAGTTCCTGCAAAGCAGAAAACGGTGTGGCATTCGCTCAGAAATCTGGATACCGCGCTTTGTTGAACATCATTCAACAGCAAAGGCGGCAGTTCAGGGTGGCAAAATTGTGGCTTATGGCCAAAGCACTCCATGAACACCTTAGAGTACAGGACCTAAGGTGTTCAGGCAGGAGATCATACTTCTTGCGACCAGCGACAGCTACAAGAGCACATCAGACATATCGATTATCGGTCGATACTGACGGTAAGCCATTACGTCGCGTCACTCATTGCAGCTTAAGTAAGATCCCCGCTAACAGAGAACTTTTACCTTCCGTAGGACAGGAACTGGCAGCACATTCATGCAATGTTTAGGGAATACTTGGCTATAATGGCTGTACGCTATAGCTCAACCCGTTTTCCTGAATATACTCAAGCGTCGGCTAATTCTAGTAAGAATCAGTACTAATCGAGCTGGTACCAACACATTTGCGAACACATCCCAGAAGTCCTGTAATTCGCCATTGTTCCAGAAAATCTGGAAATTTTATTTTCGGCGCGGTGCCACCAATCTCTTGAACATCTGCTCGGCCAAATTCTTCAATCTTGCCGCGGTTTGGTGAGTTACCGCGGTTAGCGGCTCAGAGCTTAACCTCCTAGTCTAGCCCGGCTAGAAGCCTAACTGCGATTCACCAAGCGCGATTTAAGATAAGATACAGTGTTATCAACCAAAATGTGTTTGATATCAATAGGAATATAGCCTACTCACTCCAGAGAAACTCACGACCCGTCCTCGGCGCTTTCGCAGGATCGTCCGCGGCCGACGACCGGACGATCCTTCGCCGAAGCCGGTAAAGCGCCATGATAATGCGCCGCGGGCTGATCTGAATCCTACCTAAGCAGCGCGCGGATCGTATGCAGGCGCCGCGGGTTAATCGTCCTGCAGACGCCGCGGATCGTCCTGACGAGCCGCCGCGGACCGTACTGAGAGCAGCCGCGGACCGTCCTCATGAAAAGTCATGACCAGTCCGCCTCTTGGTTGAGAGGTGTGTGTTAATGTATCGCGGTCCAGGGCAGAGAAAGCCCAGCCTTCGGTTCAGGACAAGGGACGTAAGCCTCCGCCGAAGTCTGCGGTGAGGAGCCACCCTCCCGGACTCGCGCGGCGAAAACCGCTCCCCCAGCTGCTTGAGGATCCCTATCCCCCAGCGACCGAAAATATGCTTTGGCCTCCGGAGAAGTGACTCGGAAGTCACCTTTCAGGGCCGGCATCAGAAGGCCGAATGATGACTCGAGTGAGATGAGGCACCTTTTATACCGGCTGTGCATAAGGCCCCGTGTCATGGTTAGATGAGCCGACACCTCCAGCCCGGTCGATACACACAGAATGCATTGGAAATGGGATGCAAAAATCACTCGGTGTATCCCCCCGCACCCCCAACACCCCCAACACCCACCCGGTCGATACGTATGAACAACATGGTGAGGTGAAGCTGAGAAAATCACTCAGTGTATCCCCCGCTCCCCCCCCGCACCCCCAACACCCCCGCACCCGGTCGATACGTATGTTTAAAATGATGGAGTGAGGTTGAGAAAATCACTCAATGTATCCGACGCGGTAGTCGATATCCATGCAATACGTGGATGACGGCGGATAGAGAAAATCACCGGGTGGGGTGGGTCGATGATAAAACATTGCGTATCACTAGAAAGCTAACCTTGCTGCTACCTCCGTGACTTCACCATACTCTGCCTTCACTATTTCTCTGAACAGGTGCAATCCTGGTAGCCACGTAATCATCGTCATATCTAGTTGGATGCATCGAGTGATTTTCTCAACCTCCACTCCATCATTTTAAAAACATACGTATCGACCGGGGTGGTGTTGGGGGGTGCGGGGGGGCGTTAAGGGGAGTGCAGAAGGAAGTGCAGAGGGGATGCAGGATGCAAATAGCACCAACTATGACCAGATTTCAAGATAGACACATTGGACGTGATCATTCGGCTTTACCATGTTTTTTTCATGTCTGTCACTGCAGCCGTGCCTGCGGTCAAGTGAGATGTGGTGGAGTGAGATGAGGAGGTGGAAGTCGTTCAACTGCCGGTACGCCCCGGAATCACCCCCATCGAGAACAATCAGCGCCGCGGATGGGCCGTTTGATGACTAACCCGGTATCAATCGTGCCCAGCCGTCAAGCGCCGCTGGACCGTCTCTGGAAAGCTCATTCTGCTGCCGCGGACGGGCCGTGAGTTTCTCTGAGCAGGTACTCAGAGGTTTGACAGCCCGCGAACCTTTACCAGCAGGCCCGCGGTCCGATCCGTCCTCCGGGCTGCACGCTTTTAGTTCGCCGGCTTCATTTCGGTATGGCCCGCCGGACCTTTTTCAGCTGGCTCATGATCCCTGTTCCGTGGATGGCCCGCGCTTGGTTCGCCGGCCAGCCGCATATCGACGACCCGTCGACGCTTTACCCAGATAGCCCGCGGTGATCATTTGTTTTATTATTTACCTCAAAGCATGTCACCCCGGGTCCACGGCGGAGAAGCGCCCGCCTCCGGTCCGCCGCAGTCGGCAGTGATGAACCACCTCCCCGCGGATCGCGGCGAAAGCCCCAGCCGTGGGAACACCCTATCCCCTCAGCGGTCAAAAATATAGCTGGTCTCAGGAGATCGACTCCGAAGTCACCTTTCCAGGGCCGGCATTAGAATGCGCCGAATGAGGGCTCTAGTGAATGAGAGGCGCCTTTTAGACCGGCTGTGCACGTGATAAACACGTTACGACGTGATCATTCGTGACCATTATCAGTGCCACTGCCCTTCCAACCGGCCGAATTGAAGATGGCGTGGCGTTTGGTGGCTTGCAGGCGCAATCGCAACATTTGCGCTGCGTGTGCGTCGCATGCAGCATGGTTCGCCATGGCCGCTTCACCTCAAAATGTGGGGGCGTCGTCCGTGGTTTTCAGCGTAGAAGTTCGCCTCTGAGTACCTGGATGGTTCCCTCATTTTTGAGCCGGTCAGAAGTGTGAGTATTATCGAGCTTATGCGTATCAACATCTCCTTTGCACTACTATATTTTCTAAAAGTTTGGCTTTGACAGCAAAGTAATGATTTAGCTTAATCTTATAATTTCAAGTGAATCACATAGTTGAAAAAATTTCAAAAAACGTCTTGAAATATCTTTAAAAATGATTTGGCACAAAATAACCACAAATAATGAAAAAACTGGAAATGTAGTGAAATGATTAACATCGGGTTTGGCGGTCAGTCGTAGGTACACTTTTGATAAGTAGTGAGAGACGAGGTATAGAAGTTTTACAAGCTTCTCCGTTAAACTTATCAAAAGCTAAATCAAGCGCGCATCGGATTTGAGCGTTACGTTTACTGTAATAGCTTGACCCACCCTGATTTCCGTAATACAGCTTCCAATGAAATGTTTTAAGGTTTCCCTTGCGTGCTTGATTTAGCTTTGATAAGTTTAACGGAGAAGCTTGTAAAATCCTATACCTCGTCTCTCACTACTTATAAGAGAGTTGGCCTAAGACTGACCGCCAAATGCGATATTATCATTACACCATTTCAGACTTGTTTCATTACTAGTGAATTGTTGCGACAAAGTCATTACAAAAGGTATTTCAATGAACGTTTTTAAACATTTTTCAACTTTTGATTTCTTGAAATTATAAGATTACCAAATCAGCTACTTTGCCAAATAAACTTTAGAAATTTCACTATATTTTCCCAAAGGTTCCTTTTTGACCTGATTTTGTCTAGCCATTCCCATTTTGGAGGCCAGAGCAGAACACCTTTATGACACAGCTTTCACGCCTTCCGTAAATAATGAAATTGGTACGAATCGGTGTTGTCTGAGAACCATAACTCCAAAATTTAGTGACCCGCAACCATAAAAGCGACCCTTGCTTCCCCTACTGAGACCCCGTGCATGTTTCGCGGCTTCATGCACGCACTTCTATTGGGGGCCCGCACACTTTCTACGGCGTCCTGCGCACTCCCACTGGGGTTCCGCACATTTTCTACGGCGTCCTGCGCACTCTCACTGGGGGCCCGCACGCTCTACGGCGTCCTGCGCATTTCCCACTGGGGCCCGCACACTTTCTACGGCGTCCTGCGCACTCCATTGGGGGCCCGCACACTTTCTACGGCGTCCTGCACTCCCATTGGGGCCCGCACACTTTCTACGGCATCCTGCACGCTCCACTGGGGTCCGCCGCTGCACGCCTTCTACGGCGTCCTGCGCACTCCCATTGGGGGCCCGCACACTTTCTACGGCGTCCTGCACTCTCCACTGGGGTTGCCGCACACTTTCTACGGCGTCCTGCCTCCCATTGGTAGCCAGCACACTTTCTACGGCGTCCTGCGCACTCCACTGGAGTTACCGCACACCTTCTACGGCGTCCTGCGCACTCCCACTGGGGGCCGCACACTTTCTACGGCGTCCTGCGCACTCCCATTGGGAGCCCGCACACTTTCTACGGCGTCCTGCGCTCCCATTGGGGCCCGCACACTTTCTACGGCGTCCTGCGCACTCCCACTGGGGTCCCGCACACTTTCTACGGCGTCTGCGCATTCCCACCTGGGGTTACCGCACACTTTCTACGGCGTCCTGCGCACTCCCATTAGAAGCCCGCACACTTTCTACGGCGTCCTGCGCACTCCCACTGGGGTCCCGCACACTTTCTACGGCGTCCTGCGCACTCCCACTGGGGTCCCGCACACTTTCTACGGCGTCCTGCGCACTCCCATTGGGGGCCCGCACACTTTCTACGGCGTCCTGCGCACTCCCATTGGGGGCCCGCACACTTTCTACGGCATCCTGCGCACTCTCACTGGGTTACCGCACACCTTCTACGGCGTCCTTCGCACTCCCATTGGGGGCCTGCACACTTTCTACGGCATCCTGCGCACTCTCATTGAGAGCACGCACACTTTCTACGGCGTCCTGCGCATTTTCACTGGGGTCCCGCACACTTTCTACGGCGTCCTGCGCACTCCCACTGGGGTCCGCACGCTTTCTACGACGTGCTGCGCATTCCCACTGGGTTAGCGCACACTTTCTACGGCGTCCTGCGCACTTCCAGTGGGGTCCCGCACACTTTCTACGGCGTCCTGCGCACTCCACTGGGGTCCGCACACTTTCTACGGCGTCCTGCGCACTCCACTGGGGTCCCGCACACTTTCTACGGCGTCCTGCGCACTCCCATTGGGGTCCGCACACTTTCTACGGCGTCCTGCGCACTCCCATTGGGGTCCGCACACTTTCTACGGCGTCCTGCGCAGTCCCACTGGGTTACCGCACACCTTCTACGGCGTCCTGCGCACTCCCATTGGGAGCCCGCACACTTTCTACGGCGTCCTGCGCACTCCCACTGGGGTCGCACATTTCTACGGCGTCCTGCGCACTCCCACTGGGGTCCGCACACTTTCTACGGCGTCCTGCGCACTCCCACTGGGGTCCCGCACACTTTCTACGGCGTCCTGCGCACTCCCATTGGGTTAGCCCGCACACTTTCTACGGCGTCCTGCGCACTCCACTGGGGTCCCGCACACTTTCTACGGCGTCCTGCGCACTCCCACTGGGGTCCCGCATACTTTCTATGGCGTCCTGCGCACTCCCATTGGGAGCCCGCTCACTTTCTATGGCGTCCTGCGCATTCCCACCTGGGGTCCCGCACACTTTCTACGGCGTCCTGCGCACTCCCACTGGGGTCCCGCACACTTTCTACGGCATCCTGCGCACGCCCACTGGGTTACCGCACACCTTCTACGGCGTCCTTCGCACTCCCATTGGGGGCCCGCACACTTTCTACGGCGTCATGCGCATTCCCACTGGGTTACCGCACACTTTCTACGGCGTCCTGCGCACTCCCACTGGGGTCCCGCACACTTTCTACGGCATCCTGCGCACTCCCATTGGGGGCCCGCACACTTTCCACGGCGTCCTGCGCACTCCCATTGGGGACCCGAACACTTTCTACGGCGTCCTGCGCACTCCCACTGGGGTCCCGCACACTTTCTACGGCGTCCTGCGCATTTTCCCTGGGGTCCCGCACACTTTCTACGGCGTCCTGCGCACTCCCACTGGGGTCCGCACACTTTCTACGGCGTCCTGCGCACTCCATTGGGGTCCCGCACACTTTCTACGGCGTCCTGCGCACTCCCACTGGGTTACCGCACACTTTCTACGGCGTCCTGCGCACTCCCACTGGGGTCCCGCACACTTTCTTCGGCGTCCTGCGCCCTCCCCCTGGGGTCCCGCACACTTTCTACGGCGTCCTGCGCACTCCCACTGGGGTCCCGCACACTTTCTACGGCGTCCTGCGCACTCCCATTGGGGGCCCGCACACTTTCTACGGCGTCCTGCGCACTCCCACTGGGGTCCCGCACACTTTCTACGGCGTCCTGCGCACTCCATTGGGGCCCGCACACTTTCTACGGCGTCCTGCGCACTCCCACTGGGTTACCGCACACCTTCTACGGCGTCCTGCACTTCCCACTGGGGTCCCGCACACTTTCTACGGCGTCCTGCGCACTCCCATTGGGAGCCCGCACACTTCCACGGCATCCTGCGCACTCCCACTGGGGGCCCGCACACTTTTTGCGGCTTCCTACGCACTCCAACTGGGGTCCCGCACACTTTCTACGGCGTCCTGCGCACTCCATTTGGGGGCCCGCACACTTTCTACGGCGTCCTGCGCACTCCCACTGGGGTCCCGCACACTTTCTACGGCGTCCTGCGCACTCCCATTGAGTTCCGCACACTTTCTACGGCGTCCTGCGCACTCCCACTGGGGTCCGCACACTTTTTACGGCGTCCTGCTCACTTGCACTGAGTTCACGCACATTTTCTACGGCATCCTGCGCACTCCACTGGGGTCCCGTACACTTTCTACGGCGTCCTGCGCACTCCCATTGGGGGCCCGCACACTTTCTACGGCGTCCTGCGCTCTCCCATTGGGGGCCCGCACACCTTCTACGGCGTCCTGCGCACTCCCACTGGGGTCCCTCACACTTTCTACGGCGTCCTGCGCACTCCCATTGAGAGCCCGCTCACTTTCTACGGCGTCCTGCGCACTCCCACTGGGGTCCCGCACACCTTCTACGGCGTCCTGCGCACTCCACTGGGGTCGCGCATACTTTCTACGGCGTCCTGCGCACTCCTATTGGGAGCCCGCACACTTTCTACGGCGTTCTGCGCACTCCCATTGGGGGCCCGCACACTTTCTACGGCGTCCTGCGCACTCCCACTGGGGTCCCGCACACTTTCTACGGCGTCCTGCGCACTCCCACTGGGGTCCCGCCCACTTTCTACGGCGTCCTGCGCACTCCCACTGGGGTCCCGCACACCTTCTACGGCGTCCTTCGCACTCCCATTGGGGGACCGCAAACTTTCTACGGCGTCATGCGCATTCCCACTGGGTTACCGCACACTTTCTACGGCGTCCTGCGCACTCCCACCTGGGGTCCCGCACACTTTCTACGGCGTCCTGCGCACTCCCATTGGGGGCCCGCACATCATCTTCGGCGTCCTGCGCACCTCCATTGGGGTACCGCACACCTTCTACGGCGTCCTGCGCACTCCCATTGAGAGCCCGCACACTTTCTACGGCGTCCTGCGCACTCCCACTGGGGTCCCGCACACTTTCTACGGCGTCCTGCGCACTCCCATTGGGGGCCCGCACACTTTCTACGGCGTCCTGCGCACTCCTACTGGGGTCCCGCACACTTTCTACGGCGTCCTGCGCACTCCTACTGGGGTCCCGCACACCTTCTACAGTGTCCTGCGCACTCCCACTCGGGTCCCCCACACTTTCTACGGCGTCCTGCGCACTCCCATGGGGGGCCCACACACTTTCTACGGCGTCCTGCGCACTCCCACTGGGGTCCCGCACACTTTCTACGGCATCCTGCGCACTCCCATTGAGAGCCCGCACACTTTCTACGGCGTCCTGCGCACTCCCATTGAGAGCCCGCACACTTTCTACGGCGTCCTGCGCCCTCCCACTGGGGTCCCGCACACCTTCTACGGCGTCCAGCGCACTCCCACTGGGGTCCCGCACACTTTCTACGGCGTCCTGCGCACTCCCATTGGGAGCCCGCGCACTTTCTACGGCGTCCTGCGCACCTCCACTGGGGTCCCGCACACTTTCTACGGCGTCCTGCGCACTCCCACTGGGGTCCCGCACACTTTCTACGGCGTCCTGCGCACTCCCATTGGGAGCCCGCACACTTTCTACGGCGTCCTGCGCACTCCCACTGGGGTCGCGCATACTTTCTATGGCGTCCTGCGCACTCCCATTGGGAGCCCGCTCACTTTCTATGGCGTCCTGCGCATTCCCACTGGGTTACCGCACACCTTCTACGGCGTCCTGCGCATTCCCACTGTGGTCCCGCACACTTTCTACGGCGTCCTGCGCACTCCCATTGGGAGCCCGCGCACTTTCTACGGCGTCCTGCGCACTCCCACTGGGGTCCCGCACACTTTCTACGGCGTCCTGCGCACTCCCACTGGGGTCCCGCACACTTTCTACGGCATCCTGCGCACTCCCATTGAGAGCACGCACACTTTCTACGGCGTCCTGCGCATTTTCACTGGGGTCCCGCACACTTTCTACGGCGTCCTGCGCACTCCCATTGGGGGCCCGCACACTTTCTACGGCGTCCTGCGCACTCCCACTGGGGTTGCGCACACCTTCTACGGCGTCCTGCGCATTTCCACTGGGGTCCCGCACACTTTCTACGGCGTCCTGCGCACTCCAATTGGGGGCCCGCACACTTTCTACGGCATCCTGCGCACTCCCATTGGGGACCCGAACACTTTCTACGGCGTCCTGTGCACTCCCACTGGGGTCCCGTACACTTTCTACGGCGTCCTGCGCCCTCCCACTGGGGTCCCGCACACCTTCTACGGCGTCCAGCGCACTCCCACTGGGGTCCCGCACACTTTCTACGGCGTCCTGCGCACTCCCATTGGGAGCCCGCGCACTTTCTACGGCGTCCTGCGCACTCCCACTGGGGTCCCGCACACTTTCTACGGCGTCCTGCGCACTCCAACTGGGGTCCCGCACACTTTCTACGGCGTCCTGCGCACTCCCATTGGGAGCCCGCACACTTTCTACGGCGTCCTGCGCACTCCCACTGGGGTCGCGCATACTTTCTATGGCGTCCTGCGCACTCCCATTGGGAGCCCGCTCACTTTCTATGGCGTCCTGCGCATTCCCACTGGGTTACCGCACACCTTCTACGGCGTCCTGCGCATTCCCACTGTGGTCCCGCACACTTTCTACGGCGTCCTGCGCACTCCCACTGGGGTCCCGCACACTTTCTACGGCGTCCTGCGCACTCCCACTGGGGTCCCGCACACTTTCTACGGCATCCTGCGCACTCCCATTGAGAGCCCGCACACTTTCTACGGCGTCCTGCGCACTCCCACTGGGGTCCCGCACACTTTCTACGGCGTCCTGCGCTCTCCCATTGGGAGCCCGCGCACTTTCTACGGCGTCCTGCGCACTCCCACTGGGGTCCCGCACAATTATTACGGCGTACTGCGCACTCCCACTGGGGTCCCGCATACTTTCTACGGCGTCCTGCGCACTCCTATTGGGAGCCCGCACACTTTCTACGGCGTCCTGCGCACTCCCACTGGGGTCCCGCACACTTTCTACGGCGTCCTGCGCACTCCCACTGGGGTCCCGCACACTTTCTACGGCGTCCTGCGCACTCCCACTGGGGTCCCGCACACTTTCTACGGCGTCCTGCGCACTCCCACTGGGGTCCCGCACACTTTCTACGGCGTCCTGCGCACTCCCATTGGGAGCCCGCACACTTTCTACGGCGTCCTGCGCACTCCCACTGGGTTACCGCACACCTTCTACGGCGTCCTGCGCACTCCCACTGGGGTCCCGCACACTTTCTACGGCGTCCTGCGCACTCCACTGGGGTCCCGCACACTTTCTACGGCGTCCTGCGCACTCCCACTGGGGTCCGCACACTTTCTACGGCGTCCTGCGCACTCCCACTGGGGTCCCGCACACTTTCTACGGCGTCCTGCGCACTCCCACTGGGGTCCCGCACACTTTCTACGGCATCCTGCGCACTCCCATTGAGAGCCCGCACACCTTCTACGGCGTCCTGCGCACTCCCACTGGGGTCCCGCACACTTTCTACGGCATCCTGCGCACTCCCATTGAGAGCCCGCACACTTTCTACGGCGTCCTGCGCACTCCCACTGGGGTCCCGCACACCTTCTACGGCGTCCAGCGCACTCCCACTGGGGTCCCGCACACTTTCTACGGCGTCCTGCGCACTCCCACTGGGGTCCCGCACACTTTCTACGGCGTCCTGCGCACTCCCACTGAGGTCCCGCACACTTTCTACGGCGTCCTGCGCACTCCCACTGGGGTCCCGCACACTTTCTACGGCGTCCTGCGCACTCCCACTGGGGTCCCGCACACTTTCTACGGCGTCCTGCGCACTCCCATTGGGGGCCCGCACACTTTCTACGGCGTCCTGCGCACTTCCACTGGGGTCCCGCACACTTTCTACGGCGTCCTGCGCACTCCCATTGGGGGCCCGCACACTTTCTACGGCGTCCTGCGCACTCCCACTGGGGTCGCGCACACCTTCTACGGCGTCCTGCGCATTTCCACTGGGGTCCCGCACACTTTCTACGGCGTCCTGCGCACTCCCATTGGGGGCCCGCACACTTTCTACGGCATCCTGCGCACTCCCATTGGGGACCCGCACACTTTCTACGGCGTCCTGCGCACTCCTACTGGGGTCCCGCACACCTTCTACGGTGTCCAGCGCACTCCCATTGGGGACCCGCACACTTTCTACGGCGTCCTGCGCACTCCTACTGGGGTCCCGCACACCTTCTACGGTGTCCAGCGCACTCCCACTGGGGTCCCGCACACTTTCTACGGCGTCCTGCGCACTCCCACTGGGGTCCCGCTCACTTTCTACGGCATCCTGCGCACTCCCATTGGGGGCCCGCACACTTTCTACGGCATCCTGCGCACTCCCATTGGGGACCCGCACACTTTCTACGGCGTCCTGCGCACTCCTACTGGGGTCCCGCACACCTTCTACGGTGTCCAGCGCACTCCCACTGGGGTCCCGCACACTTTCTACAGCATCCTGCGCACTCCCAATGAGAGCCCGCACACTTTCTACGGCGTCCTGCGCACTCCCACTGGGGTCTCGTACACTTTCTACGGCGTCCTGCGCACTCCCATAGGGGGCCCGCACACTTTTTACGGCGTCCTGCGCACTCCCACTGGGGTCCGCACGCTTTCTACGGCGTCCTGCGCACTTCCACTGGGGTCCCGCACACTCTACGGCGTCCTGCGCACTCCCATTGGGAGCCCGCACACTTTCTACGGCGTCCTGCGCACTCCACTGGGGTCCTGCACACTTTCTACGGCGTCCTGCGCACTCCACTGGGGTCCCGCACACTTTCTACGGCGTCCTGCGCACTCCCACTGGGTTCTCGCACTTTCTACGGCGTCCTGCGCACTCCCATTGGGGACCCGAACACTTTCTACGGCGTCCTGCGCACTCCCACTGGGGTCCCGCACACTTTCTACGGCGTCCTGCGCACTCCCATTGGGGGCCCGCACACTTTCTACGGCGTCCTGCGCACTCCTACTGGGGTCCCGCACACCTTCTACGGCGTCCTGCGCACTCCCACTGGGGTCCCGCACACTTTCTACGGCATCCTGCGCACTCCCATTGAGAGCCCGCACACTTTCTACGGCGTCCTGCGCACTCCCATTGAGAGCCCGCACACTTTCTACGGCGTCCTGCGCACTCCCACTGGGGTCCCGCACACCTTCTACGGCGTCCAGCGCACTCCCACTGGGGTCCCGCACACTTTCTACGGCGTCCTGCGCACTCCCATTGGGAGCCCGCGCACTTTCTACGGCGTCCTGCGCACTCCCACTGGGGTCCCGCACACTTTCTACGGCGTCCTGCGCACTCCCATTGGGAGCCCGCACACTTTCTACGGCGTCCTGCGCACTCCCACTGGGGTCCCGCACACTTTCTACGGCGTCCTGCGCACTCCCACTGGGGTCCCGCACACTTTCTACGGCGTCCTGCGCACTCCCATTGGGAGCCCGCACACTTTCTACGGCGTCCTGCGCACTCCCACTGGGGTCCCGCACACTTTCTACGGCGTCCTGCGCATTTTCACTGGGGTCCCGCACACTTTCTACGGCGTCCTGCGCACTCCCACTGGGGTCCCGCACACTTTCTACGGCGTCCTGCGCACTCCCACTGGGGTCCCGCACACTTTCTACGGCGTCCTGCGCACTCCCATTGAGAGCCCGCACACTTTCTACGGCGTCCTGCGCCCTCCCACTGGGGTCCCGCACACCTTCTACGGCGTCCAGCGCACTCCCACTGGGGTCCCGCACACTTTCTACGGCGTCCTGCGCACTCCCGTTGGGAGCCCGCGCACTTTCTACGGCGTCCTGCGCACTCCCACTGGGGTCCCGCACACTTTCTACGGCGTCCTGCGCACTCCCACTGGGGTCCCGCACACTTTCTACGGCGTCCTGCGCTCTCCCATTGGGGGCCCGCACACTTTCTACGGCGTCCTGCGCACTCCTACTGGGGTCCCGCACACCTTCTACGGCGTCCTGCGCACTCCCACTGGGGTCCCGCACACTTTCTACGGCATCCTGCGCACTCCCATTGAGAGCACGCACACTTTCTACGGCGTCCTGCGCACTCCCATTGAGAGCCCGCTCACTTTCTACGGCGTCCTGCGCACTCCCACTGGGGTCCCGCACACCTTCTACGGCGTCCTGCGCATTCCCATTGGGGGCCCGCACACTTTCTACGGCGTCCTGCGCACTCCCACTGGGGTCCCGCACACTTTCTACGGCGTCCTGCGCACTCCCACTGGGGTCCCGCACACTTTCTACGGCGTCCTGCGCACTCCCATTGGGGGCCCGCACACTTTCTACGGCGTCCTGCGCACTCCCACTGGGGTCCCGCACACTTTCTACGGCGTCCTGCGCACTCCCATTGAGAGCCCGCACACTTTCTACGGCGTCCTGCGCACTCCCACTGGGGTCCCGCACACCTTCTACGGCGTCCTGCGCACTCCACTGGGGTCCGCACACTTTCTACGGCGTCCTGAGCACTCCCATTGAGAGCCCGCACACTTTCTACGGCGTCCTGCGCACTCCCATTGGGGACCCGAACACTTTCTACGGCGTCCTGCGCACTCACACTGGGGTCCCGTACACTTTCTACGGCGTCCTGCGCACTCCCATTGGGGGCCCGCACACTTTCTACGGCGTCCTACGCCCTCCCATTGGGGGCCGCACACTTTCGCTACGGCGTCCTGCGCACTCCCATTGGGGTCCCGCACACTTTCTACGGCGTCCTGCGCACTCCACTGGGGTCCCGCACACTTTCTACGGCGTCCTGCGCACTCCCCATTGGGGTCCCGCACACTTTCTACGGCGTCCTGCACACTCCCACTGGGGTCCCGCACACTTTCTACGGCGTCCTGCGCACTCCCACTGGGGTCCCGCACACTTTCTACGGCGTCCTGCGCACTCCCATTGGGAGCCCGCACACTTTCTACGGCGTCCTGCGCACTCCCACTGGGGTCCCGCATACTTTCTATGGCGTCCTGCGCACTCCCATTGGGAGCCCGCTCACTTTCTATGGCGTCCTGCGCATTCCCACTGGAGCCCGCACACTTTCTAGGGCGTCCTGCGCATTCCCACTGGGGTCCCGCACACTTTCTACGGCGTCCTGCGCACTCCCACTGGGGTCCCGCACACTTTCTACGGCGTACTGCGCACTCCCACTGGGGTCCCGCACACTTTCTACGGCGTCCTGCACGCACTCCCTTTGGGTTACCGCACACTTTCTACGGCGTCCTGCGCACTCCCATTGGGGTCCCGCACACTTTCTACGGCGTCCTGCGCACTCCCATTGGGGCCCGCACACTTTCTACGGCGTCCTGCGCACTCCACTGGGGTCACGCACACTTTCTACGGCGTCCTGCGCACTCCCACTGGGGTCCCGCACACTTTCTACGGCGTCCTGCGCACTCCACTGGGGGCCCGCACACTTTCTACGGCGTTCTGCGCACTCCCATTGGGGGCCCGCACACTTTTTACGGCGTCCTGCGCACTCCCACTGGGGTCCCGCACACTTTCTACGGCGTCCTGCGCACTCCCACTGGGGTCCCGCACACTTTCTACGGCGTCCTGCGCACTCCCACTGGGGTCCCGCACACTTTCTACGGCGTCCTGCGCACTCCTACTGGGATCCCGCACACCTTCTACAGTGTCCTGCGCACTCCCACTGGGGTCCCGCACACTTTCTACGGCATCCTGCGCACTCCCATTGAGAGCCCGCACACTTTCTACGGCGTCCTACGCACTCCCATTGAGAGCCCGCACACTTTCTACGGCGTCCTGCGCACTCCCACTGGGGTCGCGCATACTTTCTATGGCATCCTGCGCACTCCCATTGGGAGCCCGCTCACTTTCTATGGCGTCCTGCGCGCTCCCACTAGGGTTGCGCACACCTTCTACCGCGTCCTGCGCACTCCCACTGGGGTCCCGCACTTTCTACGGCGTCCTGCGCACTCCGCCTGGGGTCTCGCACACGCTCTACGGCGTCCTGCACACTCCCACTGGGGTCCCGCACACTTTCTACAGCATCCTGCGCACTCCCAATGAGAGCCCGCACACTTTCTACGGCGTCCTGCGCACTCCCATTGCGGGCCCCCACACCTTCTACGGCGTCCTGCGCACTCCCTCTGGGGTCACACACTTTCTACGGCGTCCTGCGCACTCCCATTGGGGGCCCGCACACTTTCTACGGCGTCCTGCGCACTCCCACTGGGGTCCCGCACACTTTCTACGGCGTCCTGCGCACTCCCACTGCGGTCCCGCACACTTTCTACGGCGTCCTGCGCTCTCCCATTGGGGGCCCGCACACTTTCTACGGCGTCCTGCGCACTCCCACTGGGTTACCGCACACCTTCTACGGCGTCCTGCGCACTCCCATTGGGGCCCGCACACTTTCTACGGCGTCCTGCGCACTCACCATTCCCGCACACTTTCTACGGCGTCCTGCGCACTCCACTGGGGGCCCACACACTTTCTACGGCGTCCTGCGCATTCCCACTGGGGGCCCGCACACCTACGGCGTCCTGCGCACTCCCATGGGGGCCCACACCCTTTCTACGGCATGCTGCGCACTCCCATTGGGGGCCCGCAGACTTTCTACGACGTCCTGCGCACTCCCACTGGTGTCCCGCACACTTCCGACGGCATCCTGCGCACTCCCATTGGGGTCCCGGACACTTTCTACGGCGTCCTTCGCACTCCCATTGGGGGCCTGCACACTTTCTACGGCATCCTGCGCACTCTCACTGGGTTACCGCACACCTTCTACGGTGTCCAGCGCACTCCCACTGGGGTCCCGCACACTTTCTACAGCATCCTGCGCACTCCCAATGAGAGCCCGCACACTTTCTACGGCATCCTGCGCACTCCCATTGGGGACCCGCACACTTTCTACGGCGTCCTGCGCACTCCTACTGGGTTACCGCACACTTTCTACGGCGTCCTGCGCACTCCCCACTGGGGTCCCGCACATCTTTCTACGGCGTCCTGCGCACTCCACTGGGGTCCCGCACACTTTCTACGGCGTCCTGCGCACTCCCACTGGGGTCCCGCACACTTTCTGCGGCATCCTGCGCACTCCCACTAAATCACCGCACACTTTTTACGGCGTCCTGCGCACTCCCACTAAATCACCGCACACTTTCTACGGCGTCCTGCGCCCTCCCACTGAAAAACCCCACACTTTCTACGGCGTCCTGCGCACTCCACTGGGGTCCCGCACACTTTCTACCTCGTCCTGCGCACTCCCATTGGGAGCCCGCGCACTTTCTACGGCGTCCTGCGCACTCCCACTGGGGTCCCGCACACTTTCTACGGCGTCCTGCGCACTCCCACTGGGGTCCCGCACACTTTCTACGGCGTCCTGCGCACTCCCATTGGGGGCCCGCACACTTTCTACGGCGTCCTGCGCACTCCCACTGGCTTACCGCACACTTTCTATGGTGTCCTGCGCATTACCACTGAGGGCTCGCACACTTTCTATGGTGTCCTGCGCACTCCCATTGGGGCCCGCACACCTTCTACGGCGTCCTGCATTTCCACTGGGGTCCCGCACACTTTCTACGGCGTCCTGCGCACTCCCATTGGGGTCCGCACACTTTCTACGGCGTCCTGCGCACTCCCCACTGGGTAACCGCACACTTTCTGCGGCGTCCTGCGCGCTCCTCAAATCCTATTTACTAACCACCGTCTTAAAAGAGCACAATCTTGGCCCATTTGAAGCCTATCATTGGCTGTGTTAATTTTCACTAGTTCATTTTCGAAAGTTCAGGGAACGTCAGATGGTTTGCAATATGCTTTTATGTTTCACATGTTCTGCATCTTGACCCTCAATTTTTGAGAGTCCGCTAGAAAATTGAGCTTTCAACTACAAAATTGAATAGCAGCTAGCTGCATCCATTTCAAACCTCCTGCCAGCAATATTAACTTCCTAGCTCTATTTTAACTGGTTACACAAGATCATGAACGCCGTCTGAAAAAGGAGATTAACAGTTTTCGACCAAGGTTACGTAGTTTCTCTCCATTTTTCTCGAGTGCCAGAAACGATTCCAAACCATTTTTTGGTACATAGACCAACTTTTTTACGCTATTTCAATGGAAAAGAAGGCCGCATCTCCGCAGTTACTCTGAACGCTGATTTTTGGAATCTACGCAGAGTTGCGCGTAGCCAAACTAAAGCCAAAATCTAGTGCGCACCACAATTTTGCCATGATGACCTCTTTGCTGCTTGCTCCGCCCGCGGACTCATCGGAAACAATGCGCTAACCAGGGAACCTCATGGTGTTACCCGAATCAGAAAACTTATACATGTTTTCTAGACTTCTCCTGGCACGCTCTCTTCCGGATCTGAACTCAGATTTTGCCACGGACGTCTGCGAAAAAATTATAGTCTGTCATAGATTCAGATTAAGCTTGAGACCTAACGAAGTTCTCGCTCAAAAAATTCTCCCACGTCCATAGCTTCACCAGAAGGGCAGATTATTCTGACAAAACGGTGTTGACTGCCTTCCGTATATCCGAAAGTTTGCTGTCGTATGAACTCTCCTGAGCAAAACTGGCTGCCGGACATTTATAGCAGTGGGCGTAGGGTATAAAAAAACGTGGCATAAAAAAAAAGCAAAACATAAGAAGCCAGCCTTAGATCGTCGGTTGTTACCGGCATCTTATTTACGACCCCTTCCTTCATGTAATGTACGCAAGCTATTATTCTCGCTCTACCATCCCTGTCATGTGTTGAGGAGAAAAGCGCTCGCATTTTAGATGCTGGTTTCCCTTGTTGACCAACACCACATGCCTTTGTTCTCAATAAATGAAATATGTCCGTTGATGATTACGTTTTTGTGAAGCCAGATTTTGATAAGCTCAGACGTTCAACATATATAAAACGCTGGTTTATCGAAGTTAGTGAATCAAAATGACTGAGCGGTTGTATTGAGTGACGAACAGAGATGATGCGGAAGTGGGAAGCTGCTGATTGTTTCGTCAGACTGGCGAGGAAGTGTCTCCAGAGTTTCGCGTACTCCTCAAAACGCGTTGCACGCTACTCAAGATACATGATTTCCTATCTGTTTTTCTTCGCGCTACACAAAGGCTAAGATTTCGCATGAAAAATTGAGAAAATCTCGCTGATTCAATTCTACTTTCTTCATGACGTCCTGCACTTTTCCACTGCGGCCCTGCTAACTCTCTATGACGTCCTGCACATTCCCACCTGGGTCCTTAACACATTTCACGAGGTCCCGCACGCACCTACTGGGGTACTGCACCCATTCCATGACGTCCTGCACATTCTTGCACTGGGAACCTGCGCACTTTCACCATGATGTCCTGCACACTCCCATTTGGGTCATGCCAAACTCCCACTGTGGTCTGCACATTTTCTCTGACGTTCTGCACTTTTTTTTTTCTGCCCATTCTGCACACTCCATTTTGGGTCATGCACACTCCCACTGGAGTCCTGCAGACTTCGTATGATGTCCTGCACACTACCATTTAGGTCCTGCACACTCTCTCACTGGAGTCCCTACTTTGCTTCCTCCGACGTTCTGCACACTTTCTATGACATTCTGCACTCTCATTTGGGTCATACACACTCCCACTGGGGTCTACTGCACACTTTCTCTGACATTCTGCACACTCCCATTTGGGTCCTGCATACTCCCACTGGGATCCCTGCACACTTTCTACGACGTTCTGGACACTTCCACTGGCGTCCTGCACACTTTCCATGACGTTTTGCACAATTCCATTTGGGTCCTGCACACTCTCTTTGGGTCCTGCACACTTCCTCCGACGTTCTGCACCTCCCACTGGGGTTCTGCACACTTCCTCCGTCGTTCTGCGCACTTCCATTTGGGTCCTACACACACTCCCACTGGGAGTCCTGCACACTTTCTGTGACATCCTGCACACTCCAATTTGGGTCCTGCACACTTTCTATGACCGTTCTGCGCACTTCCATTTGGGTCCTGCACACACTCCCACTGAGGGTCCTGCACACCTTCTGTGACGTCCTGCACACTCCCATTTGGGTTCTGCACATTTTCTATGACGTCCTCCACACTTTTTGTGACGTTCTGCCCACTCCCAATGCGGGTCCTGCACACTTTCTATGACGTCCTGCACACTCCCACTGTAATCCTGCACGCTTTTAACGACGTTCTGTAGATTCCCACTGGGCTCCTGCACACTTTCTATGACGTCCTGCACACTCCCACTGAGGTCCTGCACACTTTATATGACGTCCTGCACACTCCCCACAGGGTCCTGCACGCACCCATCATGACGGCCTGCACAGTCCCACTGGGAGTCCACCACGCTTCCTATAACGACCTGCACACTCCACTGGGATCCTGCACACTTTCTACGACGTCCTGCACCTCCACTGTAGTCCCTGTACGCACGCTTTTTACGACGTTCTGCACATTCCCACTGGACTCCTGCACGTTTTCCATGACGGCCTGCACACACTCCACTGGGAGTCCTGCACACTTCCTATGACGACCTGCACACTCCCACTGAGGTCCATGCACGCTTTTTATGACGTCCTGCTTATTCCCACGAAGTGCACTGCACACTCCCACTGGGGTCCTGCACTTACCATGACGGCCTGCACAGTCCCACTGGGGTCCTGCACACTTCCTATGACGACCTGTACACACTCCACTGAGGTCCTGCACGCTTTTATGACGTCTGCTTATTCCCACAGAAGTACATGCACACTCCCACTGGGGGTCCTGCACACTTACCATGACTGGCCTGCACAGCCAATCCACTGGGAGTCCTTCACACTTTTTATGACGTCCATGCACGCACCCACTGGGGTCTGCACACTTACCATGACATGCACAGTCCCACTGGGAGTCCTGCACACTTCCTATGACGACCTGCACCTCCCACTGGGAGTCCTTCCTGCTTTTTATGACGTCCTGCACGCACCCACTGGAGTCCTGCACACTTACCATGACAGCTTGCACAGTCCCACTGGGAGTCCTGCACACTTTCTACGACGTCCTGCACTCCTGTGATCCTGTACGCTTTTACGACGTTCTGCACATTCCCACTGGAACTCACCACGTTTTCCATGACAGCCTGCACACAGTCCCACTGGGGGGTCCTGCACACTTCCTATGACGACCTGCACACTCCCACTGAGGTCCTGCACGCTTTTTACTTGACGTCCTGCTTATTCCCACAGGGGTACTGCACACACTCCCACTGGGGTCCTGCACACTTACCATGACGGCCTGCACAGTCCCACTGGGGTCCTGCACACTTCCTATGACGACCTGCACACTCCCACTGAGGTCCTGCACGCTTTTTATGACGTCCTGCTTATTCCCACAGGGGTACTGCACACTCCCACTGGGGTCCTGCACACTTACCATGACGGCCTGCACAATCCCACTGGGGTCCTTCACGCTTTTTATGACGTCCTGCACGCACCCACTGGGGTCCTGCACACTTACCATGACGGCCTGCACAGTCCCACTGGGGTCCTGCACACTTCCTATGACGACCTGCACACTCCCACTGGGGTCCTACACGCTTTATGACGTCCTGCACACTCCCACAGGGTCCCTGCACACTCACTGGGAGTCCTGCACACTTACCATGACGGCCTGCTACAGTCCCACTGAGATCTGCACTTCCTATGACCCGACCTGCACACTCCAACTGGGGGTCCTGCACGCCCTTTTTATGACGTCCTGCACACTCCCACTGGGAGTCCTGCACACTTCCTATGACGACCTGCACACTCCCTTTGGGAGTCACTGCACGCTTTTTATGATCGTCCTGCACCTCCACTGGGAGTCCTGCACACTTACCATGACGGCCTGCACAGTCCACTGGGGTCCTGCACACTTCCTATGACGACCTGCACACACTCCAGCTGGGGTCCTGCACGCTTTTATGACGTCTGCACACTCCCATTAGGGTCCACTTCCTATGACGACCTGCACACTCCCTTTGGGAGTCCTGCACGCTTTTATGACGTCCTGCACACTACCACTGCTGTCCTGCAGACTCTCATTAAACCGAGATTCTGTACAGCGTCCCGTAAAATATTACCGAAGACCTGTCGCCGTGATTAGAGCGTAGCACTTTTACCGCCTCGATGACTCATAGAGGTTTTCATGACCCACGGCTAAAATTGCGCCCCACGGACAAACTCTCCAGTGGCCCCAGGCGCGCAAAGAGGTGATTCAGGCTGATTTTTGGTAATCGATGAGTGTCCCACCCACGCAAATGTTGAGTACCATTTCATCCCTGTTTTTGATCAGCCATTCCTGAAGAGTCACAGGAAAACACAATTACACACACACACACACACACACACACACACACACACACACACACACACACACACACACACACACACACACACACACACACACACACACACACACATACATACATACATACATACATACATACAAACATCGGGACATAACTGCTTTAAGTATAAGGATTTTCTACAGCTGAGCTCAACGTGCCGCTTGTAGTTTTTCGCTGAATCGGGCAAAAAAGTTCAATAAAGGATTTCTGAAAGTTTAGAACTCCGCAGAAAGATCCTCAAGGATTTAGCGACAACACTCTTAAATGTCGTGAAATTGTTTTATTGGATTGGGCTCTCAACTTGATTTTTCTAAATGTGTAGTGAAATTGTTGAATTGGTTGGCTGTGATGATACTATATGCAGATAACATAATCATTAAATGTAGTGAAATTGTTGCAAACAGATTTGGCAGGAGCTCTATGAATTATGCAGTCAAATCAAGCGTCAGAAGGCCGCTGATCGCGATGTGAACTGTCTTTCGCCATCAATCCCGACCAATCATTCACCCTCTTACGGTTTGCTTTGATCTTCCCCGGATCGACTAAGCTGGGACGCGCTGGCCGCAGGCTCCTTTCAGAAAATCTTTGCGGCCCTGTCACACTTTGCACTACTCAAGACGCCCATCTTTTTGAATCTTTATCATTGATTTGTACAGAAACTTCATATGAAGAAGAATTAACAGAATTATCGCCGGCGATGAAGCTTACAACCTTGTTGATCTTAGTAGTGACTCTGATAAAGACAAAAAGAAACAGCCAACAATGAACGAAACCTGACCTTATCGACTAGAAATAAGGTTTTCGAATGTTATTCTGCCTTTCAGTGTAGCTCCTACTAAGGTACCAGACCTTCCTTCGCAAATTAGATAAAGATCATGAAAACGAAATCTAACGCAATTTATTAACACTAATGCTATGTCTTCGTGTCCTGAACGCTTTCACGGTTCACATTGTATGAGAAGGTTTTCTGCTAGAGTTATTCTTGGTTTCTCTTCCCAGGTTTCCTCCATGCCTCCAGAGAAACCCCTTCTGACGCGATGATTTGACTGTGATAATTCTTAAAATCCTGCCAAATTCGTTTGCAACAATTTCACTACATTTAATGATTATGTTATCTGCATATAGTATCATCACAGCCAAATCAATTCGACAATTTCACTACATTTGAAAAATCAAGTTGAGAGCCAAATCCAATAAGACAATTTCACGACATTTAGGAGCAATGCCGAATCCTTGAACTTTTCTGCGGAGCCCAACTTTCAGAAATTTCACAACTTTTTACAAGAGTTTCCCTTCTACAATATCGTCAAGCTCTGAAAGGCAAGTTGTTTTTCTTCAAAACATAGTGGTAGAAATGAAGAAAGGACCGCTCCGCTGCTAAGCCTGCGAGATAATTGTTGCAACGCGGCTTCCTACAAATAGATGCAAGGCATATACTTTTTGAATTTAAAAGTCGAAAATGAAGAAATGAGTTTCAAAATGACCCAATTGTACAGGTTCTAGGCACTCTTCTGGACGGCACGCACCATTCAAGACAGAAATGAAATGAACGGCCCATTGGTGAGGCTACCAGTCGAAGTATTTCGTAGAGCTCTAATAAAAACAATGATTGATAGCGCAGTATCAGGCCTCTTTTTATCAGAGTTTTTCATCATTTCTATGAGTTTTTGCGTAGCTTGGCCCCTCTAGTGAAAGAAAATGTTGAAGGGGCCCATGAAAAGCCTTCATTTGTAAAGAAAAGTCAATCGAACACATTGTAAATACGAATTTGAATTTTGCGCCAAAATCATTTTCGGAGTTTTTCTGCATGTGGAGTTCGTGCCGTAACCAATTTTTCCTGTTATCTTACTGTCGCACCAACATTCTAGGAAAAAGGGCTAGATGACTGGTGAGAACTGGTGGCGGATATTAACCTCATCGTCCAACGTTTTTGACGCGCCAAAGTTTACCAGTGTGGTCTACCGGGCTCAATCATGAAATTGAGCCTGAAAAATGGAAATTGATTTCCAGCGCGAACGATAGTTAAGTGCGCCAGAAGAGGACTACCGTAATCTTAGGAATGATGTTATTCGGCTCTCGTAAACAAATTTGATGATACCCAATTGATCAATGATAAAGTATAAAAGAAGTGAAGAGCGGTGTGTCTTGATTCACACACCGTCCTTCTCTAGGGGTCAGCAGTTGAGGATCTGCCTGGACTAAAAGCAGGAAAACATCACCACCTGTAGGGAAGATGAAGCGAAATCGGATTCAGAACTTAACCTCCATTTCCTGCTACTCGCACTTTTCTGTATCACTATCATAGAAGCGGTGTGGTTTTGAGATTGTGATAATAGAAGTGGGAGAAGCGAAAATGAAGGCTAGAAAATTTTAGAGCCAACTCAGTGAGATTACGGTAGCCCTGTTCTGGCGGACTTAACTATCGTTCTTGTAGATTCGGAGGCCTGGCTTGCATACGGTGTCCTGAACATTGAACTGAGGTCCTGCACACCCCTACTGAGATCCAGCACACATTCCATGAAGTCCTGCTCATCCTTACAGGGGTCTTGCACACGTTTCATGATGTCCTGCACACTCCTACTGATGTTCTGCACACATTCCACGAATATCTGCTCATCCTTACAGGGGTCTTGCACACGTTTCATGATGTCCTGCACACTCCTACTAAGGTCCTGCACACATTCCATGATGTCCTGCACACCCCTATTGGGGTCCTGCACACGCTTCATGATGTCCTGTGTAATTTTACTAAGGTCCTACACACATTCCATGACGTCCTGCTCATCCCTACTGGGGTCCTGCACACTCCTACTGATGTCCTGCACACATTCCATGAAGTCCTGCTCATCCTTACAGGGGTCTTGCACACGTTTCATGATGTCCTGCACACTCCTACTAAGGTCCTGCACACATTCCATGATGTCCTGCACACCCCTATTGGGGTCCTGCACACGTTCTATGATGTCCTGTGTAATTTTACTAAGGTCCTACACACATTCCATGACGTCCTGCTCATCCCTACTGGGGTCCTGCACACGCTTCATGATGTCCTGCACACTCCTACTGATGTCCTGCACATATTCCACGATGTTCTGATCATCCTTACAGGGTCTTGCACACGTTTCATGATGTCCTGCACACTCCTACTAAGGTCCTGCACACATTCCATGATGTCCTGCACACCCCCTATTGGGGTCCTGCACACGCTTCATGATGTCCTGTGTAATTTTACTAAGGTCCTACACATTCCATGACGTCCTGCTCATCCCTACTGGGGTCCTGCACACGCTTCATGATGTCCTGCACACTCCTACTGATGTCCTGCACATATTCCACGATGTTCTGATCATCCTTACAGGGGTCTTGCACACGTTTCATGATGTCCTGCACACTCCTACTAAGGTCCTGCACACATTCCATGATGTCCTGCACACCCCTATTGGGGTCCTGCACACGCTTCATGATGTCCTGTGTAATTTTACTAAGGTCCTACACACATTCCATGACGTCCTGCTCATCCCTACTGGGGTCCTGCACACGCTTCATGATGTCCTGCACACTCCTACTGATGTCCTGCACATATTCCACGATGTTCTGATCATCCTTACAGGGGTCTTGCACACGTTTCATGATGTCCTGCACACTCCTACTAAGGTCCTGCACACATTCCATGATGTCCTGCACACCCTATTGGGGTCCTGCACACGTTCTATGATGTCCTGTGTAATTTACTAAGGTCCTACACACATTCCATGACGTCCTGCTCATCCCCTATTGGGGTCCTGCACACGCTTCATGATGTCCTGCACACTCCTACTGATGTCCTGCACACATTCCATGAAGTCCTGCTCATCCTTACAGGGGTCTTGCACACGTTTCATGATGTCCTGCACACTCCTACTAAGGTCCTGCACACATTCCATGATGTCCTGCACTACATTGGGGTCCTGCACACGTTCTATGATGTCCTGTGTATTCTTACTAAGGTCCTACACACATTCCATGACGTCCTGCTCATCCTCCTACTGGGGTCCTGCACACGCTTCATGATGTCCTGCACATCTCCCTACTGATGTCCTGCACACATTCCATGAAGTCCTGCTCATCCTTACAGGGGTCTAGCACATGTTTCATGATGTCCTGCACACTCCTACTAAGGTTGTGCACACATTCTACGACGTCCTGCACACCCCTACTGGGGTCCTGCACAGGTCCCATGATGTCCTGCACACTCCTACTGATGTTCTGCACACATTCCCACGATGTCCTGCACACCCCTACTGGGGTCCTACACAGGTTCCATGATGTCCTGCACACTTCCTACCGGGGTCCTGCACAGGTCCCATGATGTCCTGCACACTCTCTACTAAGGTCCTGCACACTCCTACCGAGGTCCTGCACACACATCTCTACGACGTCCTGCACACCTTACTGGGGTCCTGCACACGTTCCATGATATCCTGCGCACTCCTACTGAGGTCCTGTACAGGTCCCATAATGTCATGCACACTCCCTACTGGAGGTCCCGCACACTCCTACTGGGGTCCTGCACAGAGTCCCATGATGTCCTGCACACTCCCTACTAAGGTCCTGCACACTCCCACTGAGGTCCCGCACACATTCTACGACGTCCTGCACACCCTTACTGGGGTCCTGCACAGGTCCCAAAATGTCCTGCACACCCTACTGGAGGTCCTGCACACCCCTACTGAGGTCCTGCACAGGTCCCATGATGTCCTGCACACTCCTACCAAGGTCCTGCACACCCCTACTGAGGTCCTGCACGCATTCCACGACGTCCTGCACACCCCTACCGGGGTCCTGCACAAATTCCTTGATGTCCTGCGCACTCTCTACTAAGGTCCTGCACACCCCTACTGGGGTCCTGCACAGGTCCCATGATGTCCTGCACACTCCCCATACTAAGGTCCTGCACACTCCTACTGAGGTCCTGCACACTTTCTACGACGTCCTGCACACCCCTACTGGGGGTCCTGCACAGGTCCCATGATGTCCTGCACACTCCTACCAAGGTCCTGCACACTCCTACTGAGGTCCCGCACACATTCTACGGCGTCCTGCACACCCCTACCGAGGGTTGCTGTAGTTCCACGACGTCCTGCATAATCCTACTGCGGTCTCGCATAGTCAACCGGACACTTCAGCACACCCTGCGACGACTTCTTATCTTTGGTGCGCATGGTACAAACACGCGCCACGCTCAAAACAACCCTTCCGCATAGCGTCCCGTTCCAAGCCGGACGTTTAGAGTACACCACCCTAGAGAGCAAGGTATTTATATGGAGTCTCTAAGAAAACAATGACTGATAACGAAAAACCCGTCATTTTTATAAACTAATCTTGAGAGGCCGGTTTCCGAGTTTCAAACGCCCGTTAGGGGCCCAGAAGTCATTATGGTGAGTTCTGACAATTATTTTCGTCATTCCCGTGGCCGATTACCTCTAGTCACAAATTTTCAAGCGATTTGGTCCACGCCTTCCAAAAAATGGTTTTCGACGGACGGAGGTGGAGGCGGAGGCGGAGGCGGAGGCGGAGGCGGTGGCGGTGGCGGAGGCGGAGGCGGAGGCGGAGGCGGAGGCGGTGGTGGAGAACGTTTTTGCGTACTTTGAGAGGTCATAACTTTAGAAAGCGGGGACCAGTTGGGATGAAAAGTTGCACACATATGTAATTTCTTGCAGCGCGTCGAATAGTGTACAGCTCATACCTCTGTTGACGGTATGAATAGGTGATCTCATTGTAGGGCATCCGCGCGGGAAGGGATCAAAGCCAAATCCTGGTGAGCGCTTCGCGCTCACCACAATTATTTGTCGTATTGTGGTGAGCGCGAAGCGCTCACCAGATTTAGCTTTGATTCGCCTTCGCGCAACCCCCTGATCTCAGTATCAGGGTCCAGAGTAAACGTAGGAAGACCGTTCTTTTCGCATTTGATACACTTTAGAAAGGTGAATAACTGCTCAAAAAATGGTCCGGAATGGTTACCTGAGATTCGAGAAAAAGTGTCAAAACCACGTCATTTTGGTCGAAAAAATGTTCATCTCCTTTTTTTTCAGTTGGCGTTCACGATCTTGTTGGAACACTTATCGTTGAGCTAGAGGGCTCATTTTTGGCCAGGAAGCTGGTTTTATTTGCACCTAGCTCCTGTCAAATTTTGAAGTTGGTAGCTCAATTTTTGCGGAACCTCAAAATTGAGGGTAGAGAAAGACAAAAACACGTAAACATGTTATTAAAAACCAACCGACGTTTGCTTATTCGTAAAAATGAACTAGTGAAATAAACACCGTTACTGATAGGCTTCTGCTCAGGATTTGACGGGGCAACGCTCCAATCAATACGGCGGGATCTCGGAAGTACTTTTTGAACCGTCGCACGGTGTGACTCAGAAGTGCGCCACAGAACGCCGTAGATACTGTGCGGGACCCCAGCAGGAGTGCGAAAGACATCGTAGAACATGTGTGTGACCAAAGTAGGAGTGCGCCGGACGCCGTAGAAAGCGTGCGGGACTTAAATGGGTGCGCGCAGAACGCCGTAGAAAGTGTGTGGGACCCAAATGGGTGGGCGCAGAACGCCGTAGAAATTGTGCGGACCCAAATGGGTGTGCGCAGAACGCCCTAGAAAGTGTGTGGGACCCAAAGAGAGTGCGCCGGACGCCGTAGAAAGTGTGCGGGACCCATGGGAGTGCCGGACGCCGTAAGAAAGTGTGCGGGACCCAAATGGGTGTGCGCAGAACGCCCTAGAAAGTGTGTGGGACCCAAATGAGAGAGTGCGCCGGACGCCGTAGAAAGTGTGCGGGACCCAAATGAGTGCGCCGGACGCCGTAGAAAGTGTGCGGGACCACGTGGAATGCGCCGGACGCCGTAGAAAGTGTGCGGGACTCAAATGGGTGTGCGCAGAACGCCGTAGTAAATGTGTGGGACCCAAATGGGTGTGCGCATAACGCCGTAGAAAGTGTGCGGGACCACGTGGGAACGCCGGACGCCGTAGAAAGTGTGCGGGACTCAAATGGGTGTGCGCAGAACGCCGTAGTAAATGTGTGGGACCCAAATGGGTGTGCGCATAACGCCGTAGAAAGTATGCGGGACCCATGTGCGGAACCCAAATGGGTTTGCGCAGAACGCCGTAGAAAGTGTGCGGGACCCAAATGGGTGTGCGCATAACGCCCTAGAAAGTGTGTAGGACCCAAATGAGAGTGCGCCGGACGCCGTAGAAAGTGTGCGGGACACAAATGAGAGTGCGCCGGACGCCCTAGAAAGTGTGCGGGACCCAAATGAGAGTGCGCCGGACGCCGTAGAAAGTGTGCGGGACCCACGTGGGAGGGCGCCGGACGCCGTAGAAGGTGTGCGGGAACCAAATGGGTGGGCGCAGAGCGCCGTAGAAAGTGTGCGGGACCACGTGGGAATGCGCCGGACGCCGTAGAAAGTGTGCGGGACTCAAATGGGTTTGCGCAGAACGCCGTAGAAAGTGTGCGGGACTTAAATGGGTGCGCGCAGAACGCCGTAGAAAGTGTGTGGGACCCAAATGGGTGTGCGCAGAACGCCGTAGAAATTGTGCGGGACCCAAATGGGTGTGCGCAGAACGCCCTAGAAAGTGTGTGGGACCCAAATGAGAGTGCGCCGGACGCCGTAGAAAGTGTGCGGGACCCAAGTGGGAGTGCGCCGGACGCCGTAGAAAGTGTGCGGGACCCAAATGGGTGTGCGCAGAACGCCCTAGAAAGTGTGTGGGACCCAAATGAGAGTGCGCCGGACGCCGTAGAAAGTGTGCGGGACCCAAATGAGAGTGCGCCGGACGCCGTAGAAAGTGTGCGGGACCACGTGGGAATGCGCCGGACGCCGTAGAAAGTGTGCGGGACTCAAATGGGTGTGCGCAGAACGCCGTAGTAAATGTGTGGGACCCAAATGGGTGTGCGCATAACGCCGTAGAAAGTGTGCGGGACCACGTGGGAATGCGCCGGACGCCGTAGAAAGTGTGCGGGACTCAAATGGGTGTGCGCAGAACGCCGTAGTAAATGTGTGGGACCCAAATGGGTGTGCGCATAACGCCGTAGAAAGTATGCGGGACCCATGTGCGGAACCCAAATGGGTTTGCGCAGAACGCCGTAGAAAGTGTGCGGGGCCCAAATGGGTGTGCGCATAACGCCCTAGAAAGTGTGTAGGACCCAAATGAGAGTGCGCCGGACGCCGTAGAAAGTGTGCGGGACACAAATGAGAGTGCGCCGGACGCCCTAGAAAGTGTGCGGGACCCAAATGAGAGTGCGCCGGACGCCGTAGAAAGTGTGCGGGACCCACGTGGGAGTGCGCCGGACGCCGTAGAAAGTGTGCGGGAACCAAATGGGTGGGCGCAGAACGCCGTAGAAAGTGTGCGGGACCCAAGTGGGAGTGCGCCGGACGCCGTAGATAGTGTGCGGAACCCAAATGGGTTTGCGCAGAACGCCGTAGAAAGTGTGCGGGGCCCAAATGGGTGTGCGCAGAACGCCCTAGAAAGTATGCGGGACCCAGATTGGTGTGCGGAGAACGCCCTAGAAAGTGTGTAGGACCCAAATGAGAGTGCGCCGGACGCCGTAGAAAGTGTGCGGGACACAAATGAGAGTGCGCCGGACGCCCTAGAAAGTGTGCGGGACCCAAATGAGAGTGCGCCGGACGCCGTAGAAAGTGTGCGGGACCCACGTGGAGTGCGCCGGACGCCGTAGAAAGTGTGCGGGAACCAAATGGGTGGGCGCAGAACGCCGTAGAAAGTGTGCGGGACCCAAGTGGGAGTGCGCCGGACGCCGTAGATAGTGTGCGAACCCAAATGGGTTTGCGCAGAACGCCCTAGAAAGTGTGCGGGGCCCAAATGGGTGTGCGCAGAACGCCGACCCAAGTGGGCGTGCGCCGGCCGCCGTAGAGAGTGTGCGGGACACAAATGGGTGTGCGCAGAACGCCGCAGAAAGTGTGCTGGACCCAAATGGGTGTGCGCAGAACGCCCTAGAAAGTGTGTGGGACCCAAAAGAGGGTGAGCCGGACGCCGTAGAAAGTGTGCGGGACCCAAACGAGAGTGCGCATAACGCCGTAGAAAGTGAAGTGGACCCAAGTGGGAGTGCGCCGGACGCCCTAGAAGGTGTGTGGGACCCAAATGAGAGTGAGCCGGACGCCGTAGAAAGTGTGCGGGACCCAAACGAGAGTGCGTCGGACGCCGTAGAAAGTGTGCGGGACCCACGTGGGAATGCGCCGGACGCCGTAGAAAGTGTGCGGGACCCAAATGGGTGGGCGCAGAACGCCGTAGAAAGTGTGCGGGACCCAGGTGGGAGTGCGCCGAACGCCGTAGAGAGTGTGCGGAACCCAAATGGGTGTGCGCAGAACGCCCTAGAAAGTGTGTGGGACCCAATTGAGAGTGTGCAGGACGCCGTAGAAAGTGTGCTGGACCCAAGTGGGAGTGCGCCGGACGCCTTTAGAAAGTGCCGTACCCAAATGGGTGTGCGCAGAACGCCGTAGAAAGTGTGCAGGACATCAGTGGGAGTGTGCAAGATGTAACATAATGTGCGCAGGACATTAGTGGGAGTGTGCAGGATGTCATAGAAAGTGTGCAGGACATCAGTGAGAGTGTGCAGGACTATAGTGGGAGTGTGAAGCACCTTATAGAAAGTGTGTAGGACATCAGTGGAAGGGTGCAGGACATCAGTGGGCGTGGGCAGGACGTCATAGAAAGTGCGCAGGCTATCAGTTGGAGTGCGCAGGACGTCATAGAAGGGGGGGGGGGGCAGGACATCTGTGGGTTTACTTTCATCTAACACCACCAGGCATAAATCATGTTAGAAAGGAAACCTTTAGGAAAAATAAACGAAATTCCTGAAAGTTTAGGTTCCTGGCAAAAGTGAAGATTTGGCATGGTCACAAAAATATACTCAGTTAAAAAGGGAAGATAAAGAAAAATGAAAAAAATGTTTTGAAATATTCCTGAGAACGATTTGGCGTAGAATAATTTGTTTTTCGGGAAATGAAGTGAAATAGTTGAAAGTATGATTTGGCAGTCGAGTTTGAACCAACTATTGATAAGAGTTGTGCAGAACGAGAGATCGCCTTGTCTGTGCTTATCCGTAGAACATATCAAAGCGAAATCACGCGTGAAATGGGAAGCATCGAAACTTTTTCGGGAGCTGTAATGCGGCGGTCTTCACGTATTAGGTGAAGCAAAATCAACACGCGTGATTTCGCTTTGATATGTTCTACGGATAAGCACAGACAAGGCGATCTCTCGTTCTGCACAACTCTTATCAATAGTTGGTTCAAACTCGACTGCCAAATCATACTTTCAACTATTTCACTTCATTTCCCGAAAAACAAATTATTCTACGCCAAATCGTTCTCAGGAATATTTCAAAACCTTTTTTTCATTTTTCTTTATCTTCCCTTTTTAACTGAGTATATTTTTGTGACCATGCCAAATCTTTACTTTGCCAGGAACCTAACCTTTCAGGAATTGAGCTTTGATTCTAAGTCGGTTGCTCAGTTTTCAAAAGAGTCTTCCTAGAAGGACAGAAGCCTCTAACTCTTTGTTAAGCTCCCTTTTTTTCATCAAAAACGCGCATTTTTCTTCGGAAAATCTGGGAACGGTCCTCATAAATGTGTTCAGCGCCCAAAACTATTTCCCTGAGCAAAGTTTTGGTGAAGGCACATTTTCCTAACTTTGCGCTGACTGATGGCGTTTTGGACTTGTACGAATTTGCGGTTAGGCGCTTATTTATACCTACTCAGACAAACCATCGCTCGCAGCGACACCGGCTCCTCCCAACTATGACATCGCCCGGACAGCGGCCGAGGGCGAACTGGCACCGCGGTTCCTGTCCGGTGCCAGTTCGCCCATCGGCACCTGTCCGGTCGCTCTCGGGGCCACAGCGGTGCCGACTCCAGAGGTAGATAGGCGCAGAATTGGTTGTTTTCTGAGTGATAAACTGTGGGACCTCAGTGGCAGTGCGCCGGACGCCGGATAAAGTATACGGAACCCAATTGACGGTGCGCCGGACGTCGGACAAAGTATACGGGACCCTACTGACGGTGCGCCGGACGCCGGATAAAGTGTGCGGGACCCCACTGACAGTGCGCCGGACGCCGTACAAAGTATACGGAACCCAACTGACGGTGCGCCGGACGCCGGATAAAGTGTGTGGGACCCCACTGACAGTGCGCCGGACGCCGGTCAAAGTATACGGGACCCAAGAGGGAGTGCGTCAGACGCCATAAAAATGTGCGGGACCCAAAGGGGATACGTCAGACGCCGTAAAACGTATGCGGGAGCCAAGAGGGAGTGCGTCAGACGCCATAAAAATGTGCGGGACCCAAAGGGGACTACGTCAGACGCCGTAAAACGTATGCGGGGGCCAAGAAGGAGTGCGTCAGACGCCATAAAGAAATTGCGGGACCCAAATCGGAACGCGTTAAACGCCGTGAAAAAGTGTGCAGGACCCCGAAGGAGAGTGCAGGGTGTCACGAAGCGTTTGCAGGCCAAGCCGAGCCGTCATGGCGCCCTTTGCACAATCGGTTTCCGTTTCTTTTCCTTGTCTTTTCGCTTTCTGTGACTACTCAGGAAGGAATATCGGATCACCTGAAAATTTTCTGCCTTCTTTCGCCTTCCCGAATGCAGCCAGTGCGATTTCCCAGAGCTTAAGTCCGCTACCCGTCATCCGAGGGACCATTGAAGAGTGCGTGGTGCAGTGGCAGACATGAAAAAACATGGTAAAGCGAATGATCACGTCCTGATGTGTTAATCACATGCACAGCCGGTATAAAAGGCGCCTCATCTCACTCGAGTCCTCATCAGGGATGTACGGCAAACGATGCTCAAAAATTGGCAAACGACAATCGACAAAAATCGCCCAAAAAAGGCCGGCAAACGGCAATCGGCAGTCGACAAACGGCAAAATGAAAACCTCGTGCAAAAAAGGATACGAATGTTCGAAAAGTAACTGTAGGAAGATGTTTGATTTTTTCATGCACCTTTCGTATTAAAATAACAGAATAACAAATCGTTTCCAGTAACACTCTGATATGAAAAAATAACAGTTCCGGTATGAGTATTCCATTGAAGACTGGTAATCAGAATATTTTGGTGTAAGAGTAGCAATTTTTCGAGGTTCTCTGGTGCCAACCATTTTCGGAGAGCCGAAGCCATAACTCCAGCGATACTGAGATCGCCATTAGTGATTGGCTTACAAGTAAATTAGTCTTGCACTTCTTGATAGAGAAATTTTCAACAATTTTCGAATCCCCGGGATCAATTTGATATTAAATTCAAACCGTTAGAAGTATACCGCATTTTTAGATCCTTTTGTTATTTTTTCCAGCACCACCACAACACTGTAGTTGTTTATCTGTTTGTAAAGCGAAGATTGATCTTCGCTTTACAAACAATCGTTCAATGTTTTTGTTGTTCAACAATGATTTTTTTTCATATCAGGTGTTGCACTGAAAAGTTCAACTCCCGTGGTGTTATTGGAAACAATCTTCGTTTGAATCTTCGCTTTACGTCAACTGATGGAGGAGCGAATCAGATGTGGAAAACGTGCTGTTATGGTCTTAATCGACTTCAAAGCGGCATTTGACTGCATACATTTGCCTCAATAAAACTCTCTGAATTCAGAGTAGTAGGTCCCATATGTAAAACCGCGGGGAAAACGCAATTCGGGTGGTATCAACAGCCTCAGCTTTGCGTGCTTTTGAGTGTGGACGATCCACTCCACATGATCGACATCGCTGATTTGCAGTGTCCAGGTCAAGTTGGCTCAAAATAATGGTTGAAGCAATGACTAAAGGTATCTGGACCAGCCCGCTAGTATATTCTCATTCTCTCGAGTTACAGTTCACTTCCGCAACCGCGTTCAGTTCTCATTATCACAACCGTAGAAGCGAAGCGGTTGTTTTTAAAAATTCAACTAGAATCATTCTCAAAACAACCGCTTCTCTTATACGATTGTGATAATGAGACTTTGCGGACTGAACGCGATTGCAGAACGAGATCATAGCTATCCTGCTAACTCGAGAGAATGATAATATACTAGCGGGCCGGTTATATTATCCTGCTCATTTCTCCCGTGAACTGTCTTACTAGTTAACTTTAGCTTCACTTCTGGCCGTGCACGTCGATAAAGTTTGACTGTACACAGCACGGGACTTGAACGGATTGGTAGGACCCTAGTGCTTCTGTGCATTAGGGTCCTAAAATTCTAATTCTGACGTCTTTCGGCGGACAAACTTCACGGTTTAGAGCTGTTTTCGATTCAAGCTACTTTTTATGGTTTTCTTAGCAAATTTTTCCATCACAACACTGCCTTTACACCACCTAGCTTGGAGTTTTTATTGTATTGCCTTTCTCTCTTTTCGGGCCGATAGCAGTAGGTCTTACCGGGCTTTCCGTGTGACCGCTGCGCTGCATGCTCCGGAAGAACTAGTAGGAGCGAGAAAGGCTACAGGCCTATTTCCCCTTCGAGTGGGAGCGTTGGTATTCTAGTGGAGCATGGACACAATTACATTCAGATAGCAAACTGTTTCTAGAGGGTTTTAGGGGGGGGGGGTATAAGGACACAAAATTTATATCCAAAAGACGAGAGAGCTGGGTCATCATTTGGAATCAGGACGCTGCCTGCTTACATGGGTCTTGCGTCCTAATCGCGGTGGTTGTTATCTATTACTCACTTTTTGCCGAATTTGTCGAAAAAGGGTAGGAAAAGCGGCAAAGGACAATCGACAAAAATCGTCCATAAACGGCCGGCAAACGGCAATCGGCAACCGGAAAACGGCAATTGCCGCACATCCCTGGTCCTCATTCGGCATTCTGATGCCGGTCCTGGAATGTGAATTGGAGTATCTCTCCGGAGGCCAGCATTTTTTCGACCGCTGAGGGATAGGGGATCCCACGGCTGGAGGTGGGAGGTTTTCGCCGCGGTCCTCAGGGAGGGTGGTCCCTCACCGCAGACCTCGACGAAGGTTACGCCCTTGTTGCGAGCCGAGGCGAGGATTTCCCTGCCGTGGACCGCGACATTCACGCACCTCTCCAGAAGAGGCGGATATAAAGAAAAATTAGGGGAAATTTCGAAAATCGCCCGGACAGCGACCGCAGCGCCAAGTGCGACTGAATATCGCTCCGAGCGAGACTGCGGTCGCCCGGAGAGCGGCTGCTGTGGCCCGAGTAGATGGCTAAATTTCGCTCGGAGTGGAGAGACAGCGTCGCTCGAGTCGCTCTCCGGTTCCGCTCCGAGCGATGGTTTGCCTGAATATTAGCGAGCTCTGAAAGCGTTTCAAAAATTTACCAGACTTCACTCTAAACCCTTTCACTTGGATTATTTGGGGCGCTGATCACGAATTCGGGGTCTACATGTCGAGTTTTCGAAGTTTTCGAATGTATCCGTTTAAAGTTCAGAAATCAGTTTATAGTTACATATTTGATTACATGGCCTGATTCTTATTCAATTACCCCTGATCAAATACCTTTCAGCTTTGTCAAAAACACTGCTCATGTTTTGGCTGATCCTCTGTCCTACATTTATAATCAATCGTTACTGTTAGCCAAAAATCCAAGAAGATGGAAGCATTCGTATGTCACTCCGATATTGAAAAAGCAGCCAGCAACGGATCCGAAGAACTAGAGACCCATCAGTTTCACGTCGATTTTTTGCCGGCTTCTGGAGAAATTCATCAAAAAACAAATTTTAGATCATATAAGTGCAAATGCAATAATTCATAAAAACCAACACGGCTTTGTGAAGGGCAGATCAGTGGAAACAAATCTACTGGAGTGCTTGAATGACTGGTCAGAGATTTTAGATGACAATGGACAATGTGACGTGATATATTTTGATTTCGAAAAGCTTTCGATAGAGTTAACATCGCTAAACTTTTGCACAAAATGGGCGCGCTAAATTTCAATTCTAAAATTCTACTCTGGCTAAAGCAATTGCTCATTGGTAGAACTTTCCAAGTTAATGTAAATATGACTCTATCCGAAACAATGCAAGCCACAAGCGGTGTACCCCAGGGAGGAGTTTTATCCCCTATACTGTTTAACATCTACACTGCAGAAGTTCCAGCATTACTAGAGCTTCAAGGCGTCAAATGCAAGCAGTTTGCAGATGACGTCAAGATTTACTGTGACACTTCCAGCGCTCAAAGAAAGGCGGCTGTGCAATCTGCTATTCATGCTCTGGTGAGATGGTCTGCTACCTGGCAACTTCCCCTGTCAGCTAATAGAACTTTACATTTGAGACTGGGTAATTTTCCTATGTACGGTTCTTACGTTTTAGGCTCAACTCCTATCCAAATAGTGGATAAAGTGAGAGATTTGGGATTTCATTACACTGACAAGCTCGACTTTTCTCCTCACTATGAGCACATATGGAAGGCCGTTGTTCGCACCTTTCAAATATTGAAGGCGCTTCCTACTAAAGATCAAAATATGTTACTCAAAGGCTATAAAACCTACATACGACCTTTGTTGGAATGCGGTTGCACTATTTTCAATCCTACTAAAAGGAAAGATGTGGTGAAGCTTGAAAAGGTTTAAAGTAACTTCACTAGAAAACTTTTCACCAGGACTCAAGGCTTTCAGTACAATAACATACCTTCATGTTCTAATGTCCGAAATTCTCTCCTTAGACTATCAACTCTCGAATCAAGACGTAAAATGTTTGATGCTATGATGGTGTATAAGCTTCTCAATGGAATATGTGATGTTGAGGTCCAGCACTTCTTTAGTATTGCCAGGTCTATCACTAGAGGAGTTCAATATAAGATTTCTTTCCGGAGGGCTTAAACGCGATACAGAGCCACTTGTTCCTCGGTCAGGGCAGCGTCAATGGTTTTGGCCTGAGATTACCCGCAGCACCGTCTTTAGAATCTTTCAAGCGCCTACTAGCTCGAAAAATCCTTGAGCATTGAGCAATCTTGCTGGTTGTTCGTCTTCGTGTTGTTTTCATGTCGCTGTTTGTGATGATCATTCGAAATATTCTTCTTTATTTCTCTTTTCTTTCCTACGATTGTCTTAAACAACGTAAATAAATAAAAATAAAATAAAATAAAAATCTGTAGGAAAATTTGATGGCAAATCGCGAGTTTTGACGATTTCGGAAATGCTGCTATAGATATGGCTCAAATTGTTGCTCGAGAGGTTATTTGCGGTGCTAAACACGAATCTGAAACCCGTTTATCGATTTTTGATAGATTACGGCAGGTTACGGTGGGTATACGGTAGCTCGGTCATAGTCTCAGATTTGGGTTCAAAACTCCTCTGTGGGTATTATTTGGGACGCCGAACACGAACTTGAGGTTCATTTTTCCAGTTTTTGAAATACTTAGGTAAGTTACGCCAGTTAAAAGGCATTATGCTTACAGTGACCTACAGTATCCTTAAGCCTAGCGAATAACAGACCCCAGATTTGCGTCCAGTGCCCTGAATAACCCCCAGTTGAATGTTTTAAGTCGAATCCGGAAATTCCTTGTTCATACACCTTGAAAATTGGCTGATGGCCCTCACCTTTTCGCAAACCTTGAAAAACGCTAATAATTTTTTTCAACGGTCTCCGTAGCAAATTCAGATTCGGAGACAGCGAGCCAGAATTGACCAGAAAACATTTATCATCTTTGAAATGGTGGGGATGGCCTCGTGAGGTTCTCCAGTAAGCTTCTCATAGCAAAACTAGAGATAGTGGTGGAACTTGAACGCGTTGCATATGTTTTCAATCAATAGAAGCTGTGTTTATGTTTGAATTTGAATTTTTTTATGTTTTTTTTGTTTAAACGATCATCGGCCCGATTAGGCAGGCAAGAAACTAAACTGAATTTGTACGGTTCTACGCGGTGTCATAACATCCGAAGTCGGAGTCAAAATTTGTAACGGAGTGGACTATGCCAGTTACTTCGTATAAAGTGTTGTGGTTTTGCATTGTGCATTGTACTGGGGTCATACTTCCGTCGCGGCGATATGTGAAAAAAGCGATATCGATCAATCGCGGCGATAATCCGCTTCGGAGGGAATCGATTGTTTCTATAGGCGCAAAGGCAGTCCGTGGAGTTGAATGGGATGAGATAATTATCTGAGAATGATCGACAACTGTTTTCAACCACATCGCCGAATTTTTGAGTAAGTATGCATATCGCCGCGATTTCATCACAACGTTGCTCAATGGAGAGCGGCACCGATGTCATCGCGGCGATATGCATATTTGCTCAATATTTCCGAGCTGTGGACAAAACGTAGATTCCCACCGATCTCGAACGTTCACATAATCCCATTTCACTCAACGAGGTGCTGTTTTGCTCGTCAAAACATTCGTTTCCCTCAGAAGCTCAGTATCGCCGCGATTGATCGATACTGCTCTTTCTCACACATCGCCGCGACGGTAGGATGATACGGGCCATGGGCAACAGATTCGTCTATTTCACACTTCATCGCTAGGCTCACCTAGAGAGGAAGAAAATGGTTTGTTGAACGCAAACGAAATGTGGTGGTGGCACAATCAGAGGCTATTCATACTCTTGAACCCCTGCGTTCTCCGCGTAGAGGGACTAGGAGTGGGTTTTGTACCATGGTATGATGACTCGTAACGAAGTAGATGCATGAGTGAGGACAAAACGATTTGAAGACCGCTAGTTATATTCCTCAACACCTAGAGGCTTTTGGGGGGGGCGTGGCTTCGCAGTATGAATAGCCTCACGCCCTGACATCAAGGCACGCGCGGGGCGCCCGTTCCGATATGGCGGCGACGGCCATAGCGACTTTTTCTTAAAAATTCATTACTGATCCATCATCAATTTCATTTTATTTCATAATTATCAATTCCACCACTATCTTCTACTACCACGAAGTTGAACGCGTGTACAGATTTTGCCATCTTGGCAAAGTTGAAGCTCACTTTAATTCGCTCAACTGTTGCGTCGCAGCTGGAGTATTCATAGTATCTACGAGCGGGTGGCGCGCTTTGAAGATATTCATTCTTCAGCCCCATGCCTGCGCGTTACGCGGGTAACGCGCTGGCGTTATGGGACATGAATAACGCTTAAAGAGTAGCAACGTGATTGTTCGGGGTCACCTCTAGCGTTCAGCCGAGGATACGTTTGAACACCCTCGCTTGCGGCTGATCTCTCTTTGAAGAAACTCAATGCAGGACGTCGTACACTATTTTTGATGTTTCCCGATAGCAAGACCTCTGCATAACGAGAAAATGATTGAATAGCCCTTGACCGCCTTCATTTGCAAAGACTCAGCAGTTTGAATAAACCTGGATAGTGGAAGTTGAAGTTTGCGCAGTTTGTTTCCAAGGTTTTTCGTTATTCCAACTTTGCGGCACAGAACTTTTAAATTTATACTCGAAAATGCCACGCTATAGACGCTTGATTGCTTGATGACCGCCTCGGTGCAATACTACAGTGGTGAAAACGCCTTTGAGACGCATTTTCTAGTCCTCATCTTTTTTGTGTGACCTCATCCGAGCGTACTTGTTTGGCTAACAAGAAAACCACTTTCAATCAAACTGGTTGTTTTGAATGGTATGTACTTTTCTGATATCATTTTTTGACGTAGAGTCCGAATATGCCCTTTGCAGCTGTCTAGAATCACTCTAAAAAAATTTATCGCATTTTTTCTCCGATTTTCGTACCTGTTGTACCCTTAAAGGCAGTGTCCACGATGAAATCAGTCTCCGAGTTTTTACCGGAAATCAATAAGTTCGAACCCTATTTAACAAGAAACGTCGAAACAACTGCTATGAACGAGCGCGAACGAGCTCTATACGGCCTTGATTTGAGTGTTCCGCTCACGCAACGCCCACTCCCTCCACGGCTACCGATCAAGTTTCCCAACTCTAAAATTCAGTTTGAGAAGGTAATCGATCATCAAATGGGCTGAGTTTTGTTGAGTGGAGTGGACTATAGCCCCCTGAATGTATGCTGTTTCCTTAAAGGCAGTGTTCACGATGAAAATCGTTTTTCTGTTTTTTCGCTTATCTTGAAACCAGCCCCATGCTGATTCCAATGATGTCTCTGAAATCGTACAAGACCTTCTGGGAACGGAGTTATGGTCCCTCAAAAATTGAGCAAAGGAAACATGGTGGACGAGTTGTCCGAGGCTTGTAACTTCCGTCTTTTGCAGCCGATCTATGCGAGCTGACCTGAGTTAAGAGAGAAGTTGAGAATGAGAGGAAGAACGGGCTAATGATTGGAAATCATCGCTCATCTCACGATCTTGAGCAATCATTTGTTTACGTAGGTGGGCGTGTGATGCGCTTTTGAGGTTTGCCTTGCGCTCGAAATGGCAACTTCTGCCTCTTTTGGAGCTTTTCATGGCTCGTTTTCATGCGTTCTTTCGACGTCAACGTTACATTGTGCCCCTCCACTACCCATTCCTAGTGGAAACTGAAACCCATTTTTTATCGTGAACACTGCCTTTAAGATGGGTTTTCCAGTTATTTACGGATCAGAGGCGGTTGAAAGGAGTGGGCGTGGCGTGCGCGGAACACTCGAGTTTAGGGCCGTATAGGGCTCTTCTCTGCTTGTTTCTAGCCGTTTTTTCATCATTACTGGTGAACTTCGACTCGGACCTCCCGATTTTCGGTGAAAACTCGGATACTGATTTAATCGTGGACACTGCCTTTAAATCTTTCGAAAATCCGGAAACAGACCTTTTAATCGTGTTAAAGTCCTAAAACAACCTCTCGCACTAGGCAAAGTTTGGGTGAATGCACATTTTTCGAAATATGCGCAGATTGATAGCGTTTCGGACCTTACGGACTTTCGGATCAGCGTTCAATTATTTAAATTACGGGGTACAGAAAGCTTTGAAGAAAAATATTCCAGATTTGTCTTCAATATCTCCGAGGGGGGTTATTTGGGGTGCTGATCACGAATCTGAGCTTTATTTGTCGGTTTTCTAGAGTTTTCGACTAACTCCGCACAGAGCTTCCCACCGGGAGAAAAATTTGAAAGCAAAATTAACTTTTGAGTATTTCCGGAATGTGACGACAGATGTGGCTCAAATCGTTCTTCTGGGGCTAATTTGGAGTGCTGAACACGAATCTGATGTCAGTTTATCGATTTTTGACAGCTTACTGTAGATTACGGTAGATATACGGTAGTTTGATCAAAGTCTAAGATTTGACTCAAAATTTGTACACGGGGGCTACTTGGGGTGCTGAATACGAATTCAATGTCCATTTGTTGATTCTCAAAATACTAAGGTGATTTTTGCTCCCTAAATGACATGTTACTTACGGTAACTTACTACTTAGCTGAATTTCGACAAGCGAACCCCAGATTCGTGTTCAGCACCCCAAATTACACCTTTATACATACATGTTTTTAGCAAAATCTGGGAAAAAATCAAACAGCCTAAAAGTTGCCTGATAGGTGCCTGACCCTTACCTACCTATTAGATCGTCGTGGGTCGCGATGCGTCAAAAACGCCCATAACTGCTTTCAGAGTGAGTCTAGGCGGCTGTGATGGTCATATCAGGACTTTACGTCCAAAAATGGTTCCAGAGAAGAACGTTTCATTTGGAATGGCCAGTTTGACCAGAAGGAGTTCCCTTGTAAGGCCCCCGTCAGACTTCGTCGAAAAACTTGCTGAGTCCGACTGAGTCCGGTTACCCCCAGCGCCAACCATTTCCTCTGCGAAACACGCAATCGATAGTCAGCGGCAGCAGTACGTGGGGCAGAGCGCAGACGACGAGAGTCGATATGCGGCGGGACTCGGCAGGTCGCAGTCGGCCGGAAAAAAATGCACCCAAATCACATGAGAAACACCTATATCGACTGGGTGGGTTGAGGATGATTTCGGTGGGACTCAGTGGGATCCAGTCGGACTCAGTCGGTGCATTGGCCCCGCCCTTGTACGCATGAGAACCATCAGTATCGACCGGGGGGATTGCGGTGGGCATCAGACGGTCGCTTTCGGACTCAGTGGGTTGATTTTTTGCACCCGTTTTCCACGAATTCGGTGCTTATCGACCCGGTGGGACTCAGTAGATCCACCGACTATGACGGCAGCCTGACTCCGAACAACATGTTAATGCGCGTTCCCCATCTACCCGCAACCGACGACCCAAACTTGTCAAAACTTGCTTTCCCATGATACACACGCGCGACGTAGAATTATTCCGTCAATCCTGCTTCTTCAGCCACCATTTTTTCTGATTCCGCTACTCTTTTTTGCTCCTGACTCTGCATATTTTGTTCTAACCAGGGATCAGCGGACTTCTGTCTTCTGAATTTCGAATTCCGATATCCACAAATTTTCTGGCGATAGCTGCGGTATTCATTCAAAAGAGAATTTTCCCCGGAAAGAATAGAATCTTAGGTTCGACCTTAGGTTCGTTTCTTGATAGGGACCACTTTTTGACTTTCACTTTAGAAAAAAAGGCGAGAACTAATTTTCCATTCCAATTAGGGAGGTGCGGCAATTGTCTTTCTCCAGGTGTATTTTTGAAAATTATAGTTTGCCGAAATTTTCGTCATTTGCCGGCACAGTGCAATGTCGTCGTTCATCTCAGGCAATCGCCGCATCCCATGCGAGTTGAAGATGCTTTCAACTCCAAGGCAAGGCGGTTTCTAGCACAGTCAGGGAGCATACTGCTAGGGAAGCGCATGCTCCTAGTGTGCCTCGAATCGCAGCACGTGTTCCAACAAATATAACGCTCAGTACAATGGTACACAATCAACTCGGTGGCAGAACGATCTACCAAAAAAGGAAAGTTTACGACGCACTCCTGAGGCGGGACTGGAATGCCGACAGCGTCATCGGTTCAATTGCCCAAGTTTGCGATACGTGGCCGGCCCAGCCAGCCGCTGGAGACCTCGTCTAACTGCTGGCGGTCCAATATGGTGCTCGACGAGAACCCTGAGTCGCATTCCGGTGTGCCGGCCGCGTCGCGTGTTGGTGTGATGCCACGATAACGCTGGACTGTCTTGCAGCCCGTTCTCCTGCGATTAAATGTTGCAGCACTTGCCCCTGCGACGAATTTTGGCAGCACATGCTGCTGTTCGGAGCACGTGCCCCGCAATCGAGGCTTTCGATTGGTGCGGTCACTCGAATTGAATGCACTTTCGACACTCATTGTAGCGGCTCTTTCTGAGATACGTATCCGAGCTGCGCGGCAAAGTGCAGCCCTTTACTATATACGCCGGCAGCGGCAGCACAGACGACGTCATGTGCACTGTGCCGCGCCGCTTGTAGAAATGACGCCGTATGCGGACGGAAAGCGGACACTGCTCACCCGTGCGTGCTGCGCCGCGGTCGGTGAGTGTAGGGCGACGAAGCGAGTTCCCTACATTCGGTTTAAATGAAGTGAATCGGCATGTTTTGCAGCATCATATACGTTCCTGTGATCATTTTATGCCACTAATGATACCCGTTTCCTTGTTTAGGGGCTGAAAACTCGTTCAAGCGATGATGGTTCTCCGCGTTCACCGCGCGCGCGACGCTCACCGGATCGTGACGCGTTCGCCGCGCGCGCGGCGCTCACAGGATTGTGACGCGTACACAAGCGGGTGAGCAGTGTCATGGAACCGCATGTGAACATCGGAAATGTGGGCGGAGAATCTCTTCCAGACTGTAAGTATGGAGTTAGTACTGGAATTTGTGAGTTGGAATTATGTTATCATTAAGGAGCGTTTCTACAACTGCTGTTCGGTTTTTTTACTCCGTTGGCTGCTAGTATTCGTATTTTGCCTACCTACAATGCGAGGACTGACCTTAAGTGAGCTCCCTTATTTTCATTAATATTTTCTTCTTCTCCAACCTTTAGTCCTCATAGGTGGTATTGTGAAGTTGCGCGCCCGTAGCGATGCGGCGACCGTGCACGTGCTCCTTGCCAAAATCTTGCGTAGGCCTGGGGCGGCATGCACGAAAGCGAGTATTAGGAAGAGCTCATAGCAGGGTTTGAGGCGTCGGTGGGTTTCATGATAGCAGAGCGAGGCTGAAAAGGGGTTGGGGTGGCACTGAAAAATCGTTCCATCGTAACCCTACCTAGGAGGGGGGGGGGGGCAGCCGAGACCTCGCAGGGACACCAATTAATGATTATTTCCAGCGCTTACAGGGCAATCATGGAAGGTGCCGGTGGCCTCACCCCTTCGTAACCCGCCGCGTATGTGCATGCCGCCCCTGAGGTTGGCTCGCGCAAATTGGGATCAACCACGAATTTGACGCCAAGCCGGCGCGATTCGATCTATGTTAAAGGGTTTCTTTCTTAGTTCGATTGAATCTGCTAATTTGGGTGAGAAAGAAAGTAAAATGGTGTAAAAACTTATTTAAATTGCGAACATAAACTTCTGAATCGCTGCCGCGCGGAGCATTCACACAGACGACTAAAGGAACGTAACCGATGGAAGACCTTAAAGGCAGCAGACACGCTCAAAAAAGGTATCGATTTTATGTCATAAATCGAAGGTTTGAAGCCAGTAGTATGGGAAACTAACGAAAAAAACTGACGAAAGCTGCATGCAAATACAGGAATAACGGCTGTTTTTGTTATGGGGTAAACGAGATATGCCCGAGCGGTTGAAATAGCCAATATTAACGATAAAAGGGTTGGAATAGCGGAGCCGATAGACTCTTACAGCCTGTACTAGAACGCTCACCTAGTTGGAAGCTTCAAAAACCAGCCGAAGTGACCGTACTCGTTCATTAAGGGGACGGGGTTGAAAGCTAATGGGCGCGGCTGACAAAAATTTTCGACTAAAATTTAGTAGTATTCTCTCGTTTTTGACGCTTCCAGCGGCGTGGACGTTCTACTTCGGGGGCGTACGGCCCAAGTAGCGTAGTTATCTCAACAATTTTTTCGAGCGTGTCTGCTGCCTTTAAAGGCACAGTCCAAGCGGTGAAATTTGATATTATGGTCCGGACGCTGTGCGTAGCAACCCTGCCAAACGCGGAATCTCCACTCTTCAGAATGAGCGAGAAAAATCGAGCACCCATCCCCTCCGCCCCCAAATCAGCACCCATTCGCTCCGCCCACTTCGGAGTTCTCGGGCTCAATAGTGACGAGACGCGCCATGGACTTTGGTCAAAATCTGCGTTCTTCCATTGGTTATCGGTATAGCTTTATAGTGTGGCCTGCTCCGGTGCGATGGCTGCGAACGACAAGGAAAAACAGGCCCGAGACAACTCGTCCACAAATTTCTCACAGTCCGAATTCACAATTTTTGAGGGACCATAACTCCGTTCGTAGTGGGTTCTGAGCGATTCTGGAGACACCATTGTGATCATCCCGAAAATCTCTCCAAGATACACAAATAAACTATAAAACGATTCAGAGGTTGGACCAGGGCTGAGCGAAATAAAAATTTTGAACTTTAGAAATCGGAACTCGAAAATCGAAACAACATTAAAATTCGGGAAATCGAAAAATGGAAATCGAAACAAGTTTCAAATTGTCGGAAATCGGAATTTCGAGGCCTTAAAAATGCGGAAGTCGGAGTGCGGAAATCGGAACAAAGTATACTTCAGCCGGCATCGAAAACATGTTTCTTAACCTCGGGTTAAAGGGCATCGATATTAACAAAACACCATTCGTCAGATACTTCTCGATTTTGGACCTTTAGTCATTGTGAATCGAATTTTTGATCTCTTAGGGATCCCATCAGGGAGATGCGCGATTGCGAATAGAGAGTAGCATTGGGCGCGGCGTTTCTTCGGTGCTAAACAAAAGTGTTATACCCCCGACAGTGCGGCGCGAACGTCGCGTCGCGTAAGAATTCAGGAGTGAACGCTGGGCGATTATGCGCATTTGCGCACGAAGGCAATTTCGCGCAAACAAGCAATCTATAACTGAAGTAAGAAACAGTTATGGCGTGTTTATTTTAGTGCAAGTGGTTCTAAATATGCTCATTTTATTGTTTTCGTTGCGGATGTGTTAATGAAAAACCCCCCTGAAGAACGCCAGCAACGAGCTTGCCTCCGCGCGCCTACCAAAATGCAACGCGACGCGATAGATGGGGAGCAATCCTCATTTGCGCGTCAAATCCGATGTATGGCGCCACTTCACTGTGAAGCGACAATACGTTGCTTGATCGATACGTACGTAGACTAAATTTAACTTCGCGTAGCGCCGCGAATGAACTCTGAATGCCGCCTAACAGTACTCAATCGACGCGACGCCTGCAACGAATCGAAATGTCTACCGGTCGCCTTTTGTACACCGCACATCCGGTTAAGCGAGGCACACGCCACATAGAACGTTTAGTGAAGTTCGCATTGAACTCTATAATGTCGAGCGCTGCCTGCAGGCCACAATCAACATTCGGTTGATCGCACGTTATCTAAAGCGAAAAAACTAGAGACATCCCAAAACTCTTCGATTTTCTCGGTATTTATTCTTTTCACCAGAAGGACAAACCCTGAAAACGCACCCCCCCCCCTGGATAGTACACAGTATACATTGGAACCGAATCAAAAAATTTCGGACACTCGGATTTCGGATAACTCAAAAACCAAAGGCCGTGGATATCCGACTCAAACGGATTGATTCAAAATAAGAACATCGGATAATCCGATTCAGTCGGATAGGGCGGCTAAATGGATAGTCGGATTTCGGATCAATCCGAAAATTACGTTTTTTCGGTGATTCGGAATTTGGATCACTCGGATTTGGACGTTTTTTCGGTGAGTCGGAATCCGATTATCCGAGTCGGATATCCGGTCGGATACAAGTTGGTATTATGCGAAAAGTCCATCGAAAATCGATGGTCCGGCAAAAATCTTTCAGAAAAAGTTTCTTCTACCCTACCAGGATTGAACAATTCATTGATAATCATCTACTATATCTCTAAATATTTGGAACCAGTCCTAAAAAAGTGTATTCATTCTTTATAATATCTTCAAAGTAAGTGTAATGTTAAAGCATTAGCTTGAATGAGCGTCACGAGTACCAATCCTCCACACTAAATTCCTAAATACCCTTGATTTCTATCTAAACTCCTTCAAACAGGGTTACCCGTTCGATCAATACACATGGTTTTTGAGAGCCAATCGTGCCCTCATTGCGCCATACTCGCAGAAACAAATCAAACGAAGAGGATCAATGCCAACTAGGGGCATGGCATACTTTGTCGCTGTCATGAGCGGCAGGCATGCAATCCCGCACAAATCGCGGCGGGACCCGCATCAGAGCGACAGCATCGGTAGTCGTAGGAACAGTAATCGTGCGTCTGTCTGTTGCGGAGGGCTGACATAACGCAAGCCGCAAATGTGCAGTATGTCAGCCCTCCGCGACATGTCGCTGCGACCCACACGCGAAAACTGTTCCTACGACGACCGATGTCGTTACTCCGATGCGAATCCCGCCGCGATTTGTGTTCGATTGCATGCCTAGCGCTCTTTACAGCGACATCTGAAATCAGCCTATTTTCTCTGTTGCACGGCTGTGGTGATGTTTTATAGTATCAGGGGTCATCAACTGGCTCAAAACTGATGCTCAGTAATTGTTCTCAGACAGTCGAGTCGACATTTTCAGAGCTCTACTGTTATTATTTGCTTAACACTAACTGCTTTGTGTTTGTTTTGTGTAAAAAATTATGGCTATATACTCGTAAATTACTTTACACAAGGTGCTGAGTTGATCGCGAAACGCTTGGCTCCGGGCGAGATCGAACCAGCATATTCCCTTTCTGAAGGAGCGCCTTATCGCACTGCACCACCGAAGCCCAAGCGCCGCTCTCACTTATCTGCTCGGTAAATCTTTACCGAAGCAATCACTCCTTCACCCGCATAACGATGAAACATGTACATCGTCATAGACCATATGACAGTCGTAGACCTATCAGGACGGCACCCTGGTTAAGTCTTACACAATTTTTACTACTTTTTATTACGTAACCAGCCGTCCTGCGGTTTCCGCCCGCCAGACGGCTGGCTGGGAGACCCCCCAGACCCCCGAACTTCCGCCTCCGGCGGAAATTATTAAGTTACCTTTCCATGTATAGAATCGGCTCAGAAATTATTTGATCCCAATATATTTTGTTGTAGACATTAGATTGCCTGCTGCACAATTGGACACATGGAAAGACAGACAGCGGCAAAGTATACCGAGAAAAGCAAAAATTCTGCTTCAGTAGTGCACGCCCACAAAATCAATCCGAAGTGCGGGAAAGCCTGTAGATTGACGTTCTAGAGCTCGTTTCAAAGACATTCTTGTTTCTGCGGCGTCCTGCGCATCGCTACGTAGTACCGCACACTTTATACGGCGTCCGGAGCACTGCCCTGAGGTCGAGCACACTTTCTACGGCGTCCGGCGCTTTCCTACATGGGTTACGTACACTTTCTATGGCGTCCGGCGCACTCTCACATGAGTCCCAAACACTTAATATGGCGTCCGGAGCACGCCTACATGGGTCCCATAAACTTTCTGTGGCGTCCGGCGCCCTTTCACATGGGCCGCACACTTTATATGACGTCCGGCGCACTCTTACATGGGTCCCGCAAATTAACATATGCGTCCGGCGCACTCTTAAATGGGTCCCACATACGTCAGGCGGACTGCCACTGGGGCCCACACATTTTTCGGCGTTCACCGCTCTTGAATGGGTCCCATACACTTTATACGGCGCTCGGCGCACTGCCATTGGGATCCCGCACATTTTTTCGGCGTCCGGCGCACTCCCGCTGATGTCCCGCTGACTTTCTACGACGTCCCGTTCGGTTGTTTCGGGCGTAACCCTTCTAAAACAGAAAAGTCTGCTATTACAGAATGCACACCGTAGACTGACTGACTGTCTGACTGACTGACTGACTGACTGACTGACGGACGGACGGACGGACGGACGGACGGACGGACGGACGGACGGACGGACGGACGGACGGACGGACGGACGGACGGACGGACGGACGGACGGACGGACGGACGGACACCACTCTCCTTTATTACTATGGAATGAAATGAATTTAATATATTAGTTGCTGTGCACGTCGCAGAATTTTAACCAGGAACAGCAGCAAATTCCTTTTTCTATGAGCGGCGCTGTGCACCTCTGCACGAATTGGCATCTTTGGGCCCTAATAAATTTAATTTTAGCGCATTTGTCGCCGAGGAACCCTCTCAGTTCTCCAGCTGTTTTCGAACAACACAGGTTTTCGCAGTTTTCTCCATAACTTTATCCATCGTGAACACTGCCTTTAAAGGGCGGGTGCTCCGCGACAGATGCAACGCGACCGTGTGTCGCAAAAATATACCAAACGCCTAATGAGCAAAATCTGCGCTGACGATGTGCAGAAAACGCGGCGTAATTTTCGCAATGCGTGTCAATTGGATGTCTGCCGTGTAAATACGCACCTGCAGGGCTACAGTATAACAAAATGTCGAGTCATGACATAAGATATACTTTTTGAGTAACAGGACATGCCGAATCTAAGAACATACTACTCATTATCCGATCCGAATCATGACATATTTCGGATATTCGGTATCTGAATCATTATCCGACTCATGGCACATATCGGTGAATCAGATTTTGGATCACTCGGATTTTGACGCTTTTTCGGTGAATCGGATTTTGGATCATTCGGATTTTGACGTTTTTTCGGTAAATCGGATTTTGGATCATTCGGTTTTTGACGTTTTTTCGGTGATTCGGATTTTGGATCACGAAAATTTCGATTCATTCGGATGGATATCCGAAAATGAGCGAGTCGGATCCAATGTTTAATACATACATACATCCTACTAACTATACGCTGCTTCGTGTGTGTGACCGTCTGTGTGTGTGTGTTTGTGTGTGTGTGTGTGTGTGTGTGTGTGTGTGTGTGTGTGTGTGTGTGTGTGTGTATGTGTGTGTGTGTGTGTGTGCATGTGTGTGTGTGTGTGTGTGTGTGACTGTCTGTGTGTATGTGTTTGTGTGTGTATGTGTGTGTGTGTGTGTGTGTGTGTGTGTGTGTGTGTGTGTGTGTGTGTGTGTGTGTGACTGTCTGTGTGTATGTGTTTGTGTGTGTGTGTGTGTGTGTGTGTATGTGTGTGTGTGTGTGTGTGTGTGTGTGTGTGACTGTCTCTGTGTATGTGTGTGTGTGTGTGTGTGTGTGTGTGTGTGTGTGTGTGTGTGTGTGTGTGTGTGTGTGTGTGTGTGTGTGTGTGTGTGTGTGTGTGTGTGTGTGTGTGTGTGTGTGTGTGTGTGTGTGTGTGTGTGTGTGTGTGTGTGTGTGTGTGTGTGTGTGTGTGTGTGTGTGACAATGAACGGAAATTAGTCATCGCCACCCGTCGTTAACAATGGACACCCGGTTGTCACACACACTGTCCACGCATGCAGCCTTGGTGATTGACCTCCCGTGTCAATGAGAAAACATTCTACTGCATATATTAGGATTAATGCGTGCCTATTGCTTCAACTGTTCCTTTCTGCGATGAGTTCAAGAACTGAGCGGGACATCAATCTAAACCGAAATGTTCACCAATCCATGGAGAAGTGTGTCATAACTTCCTCCGTAGATTCTCTTCTTTCGAATCTTTGCCAGACTGTAAAGGGTTATGCATTGCATTGCGAAAGTTCCCTGCGTGAGCTTGATTGAGCACAGCGTAACTGATTTCCGTGAAAACATACAGTAGCGCACAAGTCCTTTTTCTGCAAAAGGGCCTTATTATGACGTATTTTGCTCATACAACTCTGAGAAATATTGCCGCGACTCCGCCGCAACTCCTTCGGCTTGGCGCCTACTGGAGGAGTCGCGGGGGAGATGCGGGGCAGAACCGCGGACTATTCTTCGTTCACCGAATCGCGGTAGGGTCGCGGAAAAGTTCTGAGGGAGTCGCGGTAGATTTGCGAACGCTTGACACACGAAGAAGTCGCGGCAAAGCCGCGGAAGACTTAAGGGTCGCTGGGGGGTTGCGGGACAATCCGGGATCACGGTGGAGTCGCGGGGCAGTAGCGGAAGAGTCGCGGCAATATTTCTCAGAGAAAGCGCCACATCGCCATATCTCGCTTCGAAATTGACGAAATCAATTTTAGGGGTAGTTATCGTGGTCCTCTCAGTGAGGCAAATGTAGAGAGCCTTTGCGACTCCCGTATCCTGTTGGAAAATGTGTATTTCCTTCTAAAATTCATGTCGACAACAAATCAGAACATGAAAGATTTCTGCTATCATAATCGTCTGTCCAGTTCATGGTGAGTGATTATGTGGTGCAAATATTGCATTTCTCGATGCATTTCTTAACCCATTCACGACCACGCCTAATTTTAGGTGGCTGCACGATCGGACCGCGTGCAATATTGCGTCACCGTATGCAGTGTCCCACCGGTGGGCCACTTTTGCTCGAATGGCACGCCACCAAAAAATCGATTTTCGTTTTTTTTGTTTATCGTACGACTGTCGACGTCAAAATCATGATGCCAAAGTTTCAGCTTCGATAACTCATTACTTCCAGAGAAACGGCCTCCTAAATTTTCAACTGTGTAGTTAAGACAATCCACAAAATCACATGAGTTCGTTGGAATCTAGCGGTTTCGATTGAATATTACCATGACAGACATTCTTTTGTTCCTCAATTGACAGGAAATACTTGGTGAAATGATAATTTTTCAGATTTGCACTAATTTTGATTTAGGTATTCCCTCGCTCTTGCGGTCTATCGCATTCCGACAGGAGTTTTTTTTGTAGTAAACATTTTTAGCATTCTTTTTGACATCTGGACGTAGAAAATACTCCTCAAGTTTCATATTGACTGGTGATGCTGATGGAAATGACTTTTTTTAGATATTCGCCCATTTTTTTCTCGACCACCCCCCTCACCCCTCCGGTTCTGCGCCTTCTAGGTTGAGATTTTTTGTAAAAAGCATATTTGTTTTCTACATTCAAATCTAGAAAATAGTTCTAATATTACAAATTTACCAGGAATGGCTAGTGTAAAAACTGTTTTATAGGTTTTCACTCGTTTTCTGCTCTGGGACGTCCCCATTTTTCTCGTCCGCTCCTATCCAAGGTAGTTTTATCCGAAGTTGGAGCCCCGGCCTACGATGGTACACCAACCATAACCAAGCAGGACTTTCAAAAAAGGCCCTAATGATCTCGACATTGGTGATCTTTACATAAAATATTTTCTGTGAACAAAATACGGGCGAAAGAAAAGTCGATTCTCTACTCGGGAATGGTGCGCAGTATGAGTAATCATATTTCGGTGAAATATTAAATAGTGCTATACGATCTGACCACTCTCAGAATAAGGATTGTTTCTCGAGTAATGGGAAAAAATTCACCATTAATTGCTCGTAAAAATGCGATCTATGCTCAAGTTTGCGGTTTTTGATCTCGCTGCAATCGAAGGGTCAGATATATTGTAGTGGTGAAGCTGCCAGCGGGCCACGAAGTTTATAGTCGACTCAAGAATAGGTTAGTACATTGACCATAAGCAGGTTTAGGAATTCCTTCATGCGGTGGAGAAATCGATTTTTGAAAACAGTGTCCCACCGGTGGGACACGCGGTCCGAAGTGGTAGTCAACGCGTGTCCCACCGGTGGGACACGCGGTCGTGAATGGGTTAAAGGCATCGTACGCGCAGAAAACCGTATATTATTTTTTCATGTTTTTGCGTAGCTTGGCCTCTCTAGTGAACGAAAACGTCGAAGGGGCCCATGAAAAACCTTCATTTGTAAAGAAAAGTCAATTGGAACACATTGTAAATACGAATTTGAATTTCGCGCTAAAATTCTTTTTGAAGTTTTTCTGCTTCTGGAGGCCTCGTCACTGTCATTTTCGGAGTTTTTCTGCATGTGGAGTTCGTGCCGTAACTATTTTTCATGTTGTCTTACGGTCGCACGAATATTCTAGGAAAAAGTGATAGATGACTGGTGAGAATTGGTGGCGGATCTTCATCTTTGACGCCTTCCAACATCATTGCCCAACGTTCTTGACGCGCCAAAGTATACCAGTGTGGTCTACCGGGCTCAATCATGAAATTGAGCCAGAAAAATGAAAATTGATTTCCAGCGCGAACGATGCCTTTAAGTTCGACACATTATTCTCTAACCTTATCGTATAGAGCTCAATGAAAGCGATTCAGAATTTACTTCAAAATTGAAATCGGACCACTTTGAAGCATGTTATGGCGATGCAGCGCTTTGTGAGCGCGGAAAACGCCGCAAATGCTTTTTCTGCAAAAAAATTGTGCGGTACAGTACGGACTTAACGGCATAATTCGCGCTGGAAACCACTTTCCATTTTTTGGCTCAATTTCATGAATGAGACCGAGAGATCACACCGGTAAACTTTGGCGCGTCAAAAACGTAGGGTTATGAGGTTGGAATGGGTTAAAGATGAGGATTCGCCACCAGTTCTCACCAGCCATCTAGCACTTATCATCCAAATTTGCACAGTAGAAGCTTTTTATTTTTAAGTGATTTTGGTAGAAGAAAGGCAAAAGAAATTTTCTCACCTAGAAAGTTTAAAGCGTGGAACCACTTCAGACGTTCAGAAAAACTTATTGCACTGGACACACCGAATTCGACGGAGGGGGTGGAAAGTCAACTTTTCTAAAAGTTTTTAAACGTGTTTATCCAAATCAGGAGTTTTTTAGGGATTCTTTGCTATTATGGCTTACCTCAAGAATTTGCCTACTCGAAAACAGAAACATAAGACACCGTTTTTTGCGCGTACGATGCCTTTAAGGCTGTTGAGCACAGCGAGGCACCGCCCCGCAATTTAAATAATTCATAGATCCTAAAGCACGACCACAAGTACGCCGCGAAGCGGTGTGGGTGTGCACCTTGTACATACATACACACACACGCACACACAAATTTACCAAAATATATATAGTAGGATTATCCCGAAGGTTGGACTGCGCCTTCAAGCTTGCCTTGCTGTATAGGGCAATACGGCTTCCGTAAACCGTGAAGGTATCGAAAGTAAAATCTATCGTGAGCACTGTCTTTAAATCAGCAGCTACGTCTCATTCCTGAACAATATTGTACTGCCCGTGCGCTAGACTATCAGGGACCTAGGTGTGCTCATCAGCACCGACCTCAGGTGAGCTGCAGAGAAATCTCAAAAAAGCTTCAAGTGTGGCTAATTGTGTCCTCGGATCCCTACAAAACCCCTTGTCTCTAGCATTATGGGTAAGCATTCATTGTTTACTACTGGCCACTGGTGGATTAATCCGCACAGGTTTAGCCTTCATCTTTAGCTGATGATAATGAAATCGTTGAAAACGTGCAAAGACGAGACTCAGGATGTGTTTTTACCAAATTATCTTCTGGGCGAGAAGTGCCAGATTGCGAGACTGGAATAGAAATTTTTGGGATTGAAACTCTACGATATAGGAGAGCTGAGTTCCATCTAAGTTTACGTTATATGATCGTAATGGTGTTAACGACATTCCTTTTGACAGCACTTTTGCGTTTTTTTCACCACTGTGCTTGCTCTCGCCAACACCGTTTCCAGCTCAAACGTCCACTCACCTCAAAGGCCGGGATCATACTACCGTCGCGACGATGTGTGAGAAAAAGTGGTATCGATTAATAGCCGTGATATTGCGCATTGGAAAGAATTGTGGTGAGCGCGACGCGCTCACCAGATTTGGCTTTGATCTCTTGCCGCGCGCATGTCCTGTACCGAGATCACCTATTCATACTGTCACAAGAAAAAAAAGCTGTACATCATTCGAAGGGTCTAATCAATATACATATCTGAGCTAAGTTTCATTGCAATCGGTCACCGCTCTTAAAAGATACGGCGCCTGAAATGACGCGAAAATTTTCTCCGCCACCGCCGTAGAATGTGTGTAGGACCTCAGTAGTAATGTGCAGGACATCATGGCACGTGTGCAGAACCGCAGTAGAGGTGTGCAGGATATCATGGGACATCTACAGTACCACAGTAGGGATGCGCAGGACATCATGGGACGTGTGCAGGACCGTAGTAGGGGTGTGCAGGACATCATATGACGTGTACAGTACCCCAGTAGGGATGTGCAGGACATCATGGGACGTGTGCAGGACCGCAGTAGAGGTGTGCAGGACATCATGGGACATGTGCAGGACCCAGTAGCGGTGTGCAGGATATTACGGGACGCGTGCAAGGCCGCAGTAGGGTGGTGCAGGAAAGCAGTATGGATGTGCAGGATGTCATGGAATGTGCGCAGGACCTCAATAGGAGTGTGCAGGACATCATGGAGCGTGCGCAGGACCCCAGTAGGGGTGTGCAGGACGTCATGAAATGTATGCAGGACGTCATAGAATGTGTGTAGGATCTCAGTAGTAAAGTGCAGGACATCATGGAACGTGAGCAGGACCGCAGTAGAGGTGTGCAGGATATCATGGGACATGTGCAGGACCACAGTAGGGATGCGCAGGACATCATGAGACGTGTGCAGGACCGTAGTAGGGGTGTGCAGGACATCATGGGACATGTGCAGGACCCAGTAGGGGTGTGCAAGATATTATGGGACGCGTGCAAGACCGCAGTAGGGTGGTGCAGGAAAGCAGTAGGGGTGTGCAGGATGTCATGGAATGTGCGCACGACCTCAATAGGAGTGTGCAGGACATCATGGAACGTGCGCAGGACCCCAGTAGGGGTGTGCAGGACGTCATGAAATGTATGCAGGACGTCGTAGAATGTGAGTAGGACCTCAGTAGTAATGTGCAGGACATCATGGGACGTGTGCAGGACCGCAGTAGAGGTGTGCAGGATATCATGGGACATGTGCAGGACCACAGTAGGGATGCGCAGGACATCATGGGACGTGTGCATAACCCCAGTAGGGGTGTGCGGAACATAATGGGACGTGTGTAGGACCGCAGTAGGGGTGTGCAGTACATCATGGGACGTGTGCAGGACCCCAGTAGGAATGTGCAGGACATCATGGAACGTGCGCAGGACCCCAGTAGGGTGTGCAGGATATTATGGGACGTGTGCAGGACCGCAGTAGAGCTGTGCAGGACATCATGGGACATGTGCAGGACCCAGTAGGGGTGTGCAGGATATTATGGGACGCGTGCAAGGCCGCAGTAGGGTGGTGCAGGAAAGCAGTAGGGGTGTGCAGGATGTCATGGAATGTGCGCAGGACCTCAATAGGAGTGTGCAGGACATCATGGAACGTGCGCAGGACCCCAGTAGGGGTGTGCAGGACGTCATGAAATGTATGCAGGACGTCGTAGAATGTGTGCAGGACATCATGGCACGTGTGCAGGACCGCAGTAGAGGTGCGCAGGATATCATGGGACATGTACAGGACCACAGTAGGGATGCGCAGGACATCATGGGACGTGTGCAGGACCGTAGTAGGGGTGTGCAGGACATCATGGGACATGTGCAGGACCACAGTAGGGATGCGCAGGACATCATGGGACGTGTGCAGGACCGTAGTAGGGGTGTGCAGGACATCATATGAACTGTGCAATACCCCAGTAGGGATGTGCAGGACATCATGGGACGTGTGCAGGACCGCAGTAGAGGTGTGCAGGATATCATGGGGCATGTGCATGACCACAGTAGGGGTGTGCAGGACATCATGGGAAGTGTGCAGGACGTGGTAGAATGTGTGTAGAATCTCAGTAGTAAGTGTGCAGGACATCATGGGACATGTGCAGGACCCAGTAGAGGTGTGCAGGATATCATGGGACATGTGCAGGACCACAGTAGGGATGCGCAGGACATCATGAGACGTGTGCAGGACCGTAGTAGGGGTGTGCAGGATATCATGGGACATGTGCAGGACCCACTAGGGGTGTGCAGGATATTATGGGACGAATGCAAGACCGCAGTAGGGTGGTGCAGGAAAGCAGTAGGGGTGTGCAGGATGTCATGGAATGTGCGCACGACCTCAATAGGAGTGTGCAGGACATCATGGAACGTGCGCAGGACCCCAGTAGGGGTGTGCAGGACGTCATGAAATGTATGCAGGGCGTCATAGAATGTGTGGACGATCTCAGTAGTAAAGTGCAGGACATCATGGGACGTATGCAGAACCGCAGTAGAGGTGTGCAGGATATCATGGGACATGTGCAGGACCACAGTAGGGATGCGCAGGACATCATATGACATGTGCAGTACCCCAGTAGGGATGTGCAGGACATCATGGGACGTGTGCAGGACCGCAGTAGAGGTGTGCAGGACATCATGGGACGTGTGCAGGGCCCAGTAGGGGTGTGCAGGGCATCATATGACATGTGCAGTACCCCAGTAGGGATGTGCAGGACATCATGGGACGTGTGCAGGACCGCAGTAGAGGTGTGCAGGACATCATGGGACGTGTGCAGGACCGCAGTAGAGGTGTGCAGGACATCATGAGACATGTGCAGGACCCAGTAGGGGTGTGCAGGACATCATAGGATCGTGTGCAGGACGTCACAATGGGAATGTGTAGGCGATCTCAGTAGGGGTGTGCAGGACATTATGGAACGTGTGCAGGATCGCAGTAGGAGTGTGCAGGACATCATGGGACATGTGCAAGACCGCAGTAGGGGTGTGCAGGACATCATGGAGCTTGTGCAGGACCCCAGTAGGAGTGTGCAGTACATCATGGGACGTGTGCAGGACCGCAGTAGAGGTGTTCAGAACATCATGGAACATGTGTAGGATCCCAGTAGGGGTGTGCAGTACATCGTGGGACGTGTGCAGGACCGCAGTAGGGCGGTGCAGGAAAGCAGTAGGTGGTGTGCAGGATGTCATGGAATGTGCGCAGGACCTCAGTAGGAGTGTGCAGGACATCATGGGACGTGTGCAGGACCGCAGTAGGGTGCAGGACGTCATGAAATGTATGCAGGACGTCGTAGAATGTGTGCAGGACATCATGGCACGTGCAGGACCGCAGTAGGGATGCAGGACGTCATGGAAATGTATGCAGGACGTCGTAGAATGTGTGCAGGACATCATGGGACGTGTGCAGGACCGCAGTAGGGATGTGCAGGATATCATGGGACATGTGCAGGACCACAGTAGGATACGCAGGACATCATATGACATGTGCACTACCCCAGTAGGGATGTGCAGAACATAATGGGACTTGGGCAGGACCGCAGTAGGGGTGTGCAGGATATTATGGGATGCGTGCAAGACCGCAGTAGGGTGGTGCAGGACCCCAGTAGGGGTGTGCAGGATGTCATGGAATGTGCGCAGGACCTCAATAAGAGTATGCAGGACATCATGGAACGTGCGCAGGACCCCAGTAGGGGTGTGCAGGACGTCATGAAATGTATGCAGGACGTCGTAGAATGTGTGCAGGACCTCAGTAGTAATGTGCAGGACATCATGGGACGTGTGCAGGACCGTAGTAGGGGTGTGCAGGACATCATGGGACATGTGCAGGACCACAGTAGGGGTGTGCAGGACATCATGGGACGCGTGCAAGGGATGGCACCAGTGTAGGGTGACGTGCAGGACCACAGTAGGGATGTGCAGGACATCATGGGACGTGTGCAGGACCGCAGTAGGGGTGTGCAGGACATCATATGACTGTGCAGGACCGCAGCAGAGGTGTGCAGGACATCATGGGACATGTGCAGGACCACAGTAGGGATAGGGATGCGCAGGACATCATGGGACGTGTGCAGGACTGCAGTAGGGTGTGCAGGACATCATGGGACATGTGCAGGACCTCAGTAGGGATGTGCAGGACATCATGGAATGTGTGCAGGACCCCAGTAGGGATGTGCAGAACATCATGGGACGTGTGCAGGACCGCAGTAGGGGTGTGCAGGACATCATGGGACATGTGCAGGACCCCAGTAGGAATGTGCAGGACATCATGGGACGTGTGCATAACCCCAGTAGGGATGTGCAGGACATAATGGGACGTGTGCAGGACCGCAGTAGGGGTGTGCAGGACATCATGGAATGTGTGCATAACCCCAGTAGGGATGTGCAGGAACATAATGGGACGTGCAGGACCCCAGTAGGTGCAGGACATCATGGAATGTGTGCATAACCCCAGTAGAGATGTGCAGGACATCATGGGACGTGTGCAGGACCTCAGTAGGAATGTGCAGGACATCATGGACATGTGCAGGACCCAGTAGGGGTGTGCAGAAGATAATGGGACATGTGCAAGACCGCAGTAGGGGGTGTGCAGCTTGACATCGTGGGATGTGTGCAGAACGTCGCAGAGTCTGTGTAGGACCTCAGTAGTAATAAGCTGGGCATCATGGGACGTGTGCAGGACCGCAGTAGAGGTGCGCAGGACATCATATGACATGTGCAATACCCCAGTAGGGATGTGCAGGACATCATGGGACGTGTGCAGGACCGCAGTAGAGGTGTGCAGGATATCATGGGGCATGTGCATGACCACAGAAGGAATGCGCACGACATCATGGGAAGTGTGCAGGACGTGGTAGAATGTGTGTAGGATCTCAGTAGTAATGTGCAGGACATCATGGGACGTGTGCAGGACCGCAGTAGAGGTGCGCAGGATATCATGGGACATGTACAGGACCACAGTAGGGATGCGCAGGACATCATGGGACGTGTGCAGGACCGTAGTAGGGGTGTGCAGGATATTACGGGACGCGTGCAAGGCCGCAGTAGGGTGGTGCAGGAAAGCAGTATGGATGTGCATGATGTCATGGAATGTGCGCAGGACCTCAATAGGAGTGTGCAGGACATCATGGAGCGTGCGCAGGACCCCAGTAGGGGTGTGCAGGACGTCATGAAATGTATGCAGGACGTCACAGAATGTGTGTAGGATCTCAGTAGTAAAGTGCAGGACATCATGGAACGTGAGCAGGACCGCAGTAGAGGTGTGCAGGATATCATGGGACATGTGCAGGGCCACAGTAGGGGAGTGCAGGACATCATATGACGTGTGCACGACCGTAGTAGAGGTGTGCAGGACATCATGGGACATGTGCAGGACCCAGTAGGGGTGTGCAGGACATCATGGGACGTGTGCAGGACCGCAGTAGGGTGGTGCAGGACCGCAGTAGGGGTGTGCAGGATGTCATGGAATGTGCGCAGGACCTCAATAGGAGTGTGCAGGACATCATGGAACGTGCGCAGGACCCCAGTAGGGGTGTGCAGGACGTCATGAAATGTATGCAGGACGTCGTAGGATGTGTGTAGGACCTCAGTAGTAATGTGCAGGACATCATATGACGTGTGCAGGACCGCAGTAGAGGTGTGCAGGATATGGGACATGTGCAGGACCACAGTAGGGATAGGGATGCGCAGGACATCATGGGACGTGTGCAGGACCGTAGTAGGGGTGTGCAGGACATAATAAGACATGTGCAGGACCTCAGTAGGAATGGGCAGGACATCATGGAATGTGTGCATAACCCCAGTAGGGATGTGCGGAACATAATGGGACGTGTGCAGGACCGCAGTAGGGGTGTGCAGGACATCATGGGACGTGTGCAAGACCTCAGTAGGAATGTGCAGGACATCATGGGACGTGTGCAGGACCGCAGTAGGGGTGTGCAGGACATCATGGGACGTGTGCAAGACCTCAGTAGGAATGTGCAGGACATCATGGGACGTGTGCAGGACCGCAGTAGGGGTGTGCAGGACATCATGGGGCGTGTGCAGGACCGCAGTAGGGGTGTGCAGGATATCATGGAATGTGTGCAGGACCCCAGTAGGGATGTGCAGGACATAATGGGACGTGTGCAGGACCGCAGTAGGGTGTGCAGGACATCATATGACATGTGCAGGACCCCAGTAGGGGTTTGCAGGACATCATGGGACGTGTGCAGGACCGCAGTGGGGATGTGAAGGACATCCTGGGACGTGTGCAGGACCGCAGTAGAGGTGTGCAGGACATCATGGGACTTGTGCAGGACCACATTAGAGGTGTGCAGGACATCATGGGACGTATGCAGGACCCCTGTAGGGATGTTAAGGACATTATGGGACGTGTGCAGGACCGCAGTAGAGGTGTGCAGGACATCATGGGACTTGTGCAGGACCGCAGTGGGGATGTGAATGACATCCTGGGACGTGTGCAGGACCGCAGTAGAGGTGTGCAGGACATCATGGGACGTGTGCAGGACCGCAGTAGGGGTGTGCAGGACATCATGGGACGTGTGCAGAACGTCAGTAGAATCTGTGGACCTCAGTAGTAATGTGCAGGACATCATGGGACATGTGCAGGACCGCAGTAGGGATGTGCAGGACATCATGGGACGTGTGCAGGACCCCAGTAGGGATGTGCAGGACATCATGGGACGTGTGCAGGACCGCAGTAGGAGGACCTCAGTGTGCAGGACATCATGGGGACGTGTGCAGGACCGCAGTAGAGGTGTGCAGGACATCGTCGGACGTGTGCAGGACCGCAGTAGGGATGTGCAGGACATCATGGGACGTGTGCAGGACCGCAGTAGAGGTGTGCAGGACATGATGGGACATGTGGAGGACCCAGTAGGGATGTGCAGGACGTCATGGGACGTGTGCAGGACCGCAGTAGAGGTGTGCAGGATATCATGGAACATGTGCAGGGCCACAGTAGGGATGCGCAGGACATCATATGACATGTGCAGGACCCCAGTAGAGGTGTGCAGGACATCATGGGACATGTGCAGGACCGCAGTAGGGATGTGCAGGACATCATGGGACGTGCAGGACCCCAGTAGGGTGTGCAGGACATCATGGAATGTGTGCAGGACCGCAGTAGGGATGTGCAGGACATCATGGGACGTGTGCAGGACCGCAGTAGAGGTGTGCAGGACATCATGGGACATGTGTGCAGGACCACAGTAGGGAGTGTGCAGGACATCATGGGACGTGTGCAGGACCCCAGTAGGGGTGTGCAGGATATCATAAGACATGTGCAGGACCCAGTAAGGCGTGTGCAGGACATCGTCGTAGAATGTGTGCATAGACCCCAGTAGGGAATGTGCAGGACATCATGGGACGTGTGCAGGACCGCAGTAGAGGTGTGCAGGACATCATGGGACATGTGCAGGACCACAGTAGGGATGTGCAGGACATCATGGGACGTGTGCAGGACCGCAGTAGGGGTGTGCAGGACATATATGGGACGTGTGCAGGACCGCAGTAGGGGTGTGCAGGACATCATGGGACATGTGCAGGACCCCAGTAGGGATGTGCAGGACATCATGGGACGTGTGCAGGACCGTCGTAGGGATGTGTGCAGGACATCAGTAGTAATGTGCAGGACATCAAGGGACGTGTGCAGGACATCATGGGACGTGGGCAGGACCTCAGTAGGGATGTGCAGGACATCATGGGACGTGTGCAGGACCGCAGTAGGGTTGTGCAGGACATCATGGGACGTGTGCAGGACCGCTGTAGGGGGGTGCAGGACATCATGGGACGTGTGTAGGGCCGCAGTAGGGGTGTGCAGGACATCATGGAACGTGCGCAGGACCCCAGTAGGGGTGTGTAGGACATCATGGAACGTGAGCAGGACCCCAGTAGGGGTGTGCAGGACATCATGGAACGTGCGCAGGACCCAAGTACGGGTGTGCAGGACATAATTAGACATGTGCAGGACCACAGTAGGGATGCGCAGTACATCATGGGACGTGTGCATAACCCCAGTAGGGATGTGCAGGATATCATGGGACATGTGCAGGACCACAGTAGGATACGCAGGACATCATATGACATGTGCAGTACCCCAGTAGGGATGTGCAGGACATCATGGGACGTGTGCAGGACCGCAGTAGAGGTGTGCAGGACATCATGGGACGTGTGCAGGACCGCAGCAGAGGTGTGCAGGACATCATGGGACGTATGCAGAACCGCAGTAGAGGTGTGCAGGATATCATGGGACATGTGCAGGACCCCAGTAGGAATGTGCAGGACATCATGGGACGTGTGCAGGACCGCAGTAAGGTGTGCAGGACATCATATAATGGGACATGTGCAGGACCTCAGTAGGGGTGTGCAGGACATCATGGGACGTGTGCAGGACCCCAGTAAGGGATGTGCAGGAACATAATGGGACGTGTGCAGGACCTCAGTAGGAATGTGCAGGACACCATGGAATGTGTGCATAACCCCAGTAGTAATGTTCAGGACATCATGGGACGTGTGCAGGACCGCAGTAGAGGTGTGCAGGATATCATGGGGCATGTGCAGGACCACAGTAGGGATGCGCAGGGCATCATGGGACGCGTGCAGGACCTCAGTAGGAATGTGCAGGACATCATGGGATGTGTGCAGAACGTCGGAGAATCTGTGTAGGGCCTCAGTAGTAATGGACTGGGCATCATGGGACGTGTGCAGGACCGCAGTAGGGGTGTGCAGGACATCGTGGGATGTATGCAGGACCCCAGTAGGGATGTGCAGGACATCATGGGACGTGTGCAGGACCGCAGTAGAGGTGTGCAGGACATCATGGGACGTATGCAGGACCCCTGTAGGGATGTGAAGGACATCATGGGACGTGTGCAGGACCGCAGTAGAGGTGTGCAGGACATAATGGGACATGTGGAGGACCCAGTAGGGGTGTGCAGGACATAATAAGACATGTGCAGGACCACAGTAGGGAAGCGCAGGACATCATGGGACGTGTGCAGGACCGTAGTAGGGGTGTGCAGGACATCATGGGACGTGTGCAGGACCGCAGTAGAGCTGTGCAGGACACCATGGGACGTGAGCAGGACCTCGGTAGTAGTGTGCAGGACATCATGGGACGTATGCAGCACCCCAGTAGGGATGTGCAGGACATCATGGGACGTGTGCAGGACCTCAGTAGGGATGTGCAGGACATCATGGGACGTGTGCAGGACCGCAGTAGGGATGTGCAGGACATCATGGGACGTGTGCAGGACCGCAGTAGGGATGTGCAGGCCATCATGGGACGTGTGCATAACCCCAGTAGGGATGTGCAGGACATCATGGGACGTGTGCAGGACTGCAGTAGGGATGTGCAGGACATCATGGGACATGTGCAGGACCACAGTAGGAATGTGCAGGACATCATGGGACGTGTGCATAACCCCAGTAGGATGTGCAGAACATCATGGGACGTGTGCAGGACCGCAGTAGAGGTGTGCAGGATATCATGGGACATGTGCAGGACCACAGTAGGGATGCGCACGAAATCATGGGACGTGTGCATAACCTCAGTAGGGATGTGCGGAACATAATGGGACGTGTGCAGGACCGCAATAGGGGTGTGCAGGTCATCATGGGACGTGTGCAGGACCCCAGTAGGGATGTGCAGGATGTCATGGGACGTGTGCAGGACCGCAGTAGGGGTGTGCAGGACATCGTCGGACGTGTGCAGGACTGCAGTAGGGGTATGCAGGACATCATGGGACGCGTGCAGGACCCCAGTAAGGATGTGCAGGACATCATGGAATGTGTGCATAACCCCAGTAGGGATGTGCAGGATATCATGGGACATGTGCAGGACCACAGTAGGATACGCAGGACATCATATGACATGTGCACTACCCCAGTAGGGATGTGCAGGACATCATGGGACGTGTGCAGGACCGCAGTAGTAATGTGCAGGACATCATGGGACGTGTGCAGGACCGCAGTAGGGGTGTGCAGGACATCATGGGACGTGTGCAGGACCCAGTAGGGGTGTGCAGGACATGATGGGACGTGTGCAGGACCGCAGTAGAGGTGTGCAGGACATCATGGGACGTGTGCAGGACCTCAATAGGAGTGTGTAGGACATCATGGAACGTGAGCAGGACCCCAGTAGGGGTGTGCAGGACATCATGGAACGTGCGCAGGACCCAAGTACGGGTGTGCAGGACATAATTAGACATGTGCAGGACCACAGTAGGGAAGCGCAGGACATCATGGGACATGTGCAGGACCCAGTAGGGGTGTGCAGGATATCATGGAACATGTGCAGGACCACAGTAGGGATGCGCAGGGCATCATGGGACGTATGCATAACCCCAGTAGGGATGTGCGGAACATAATGGGACGTGTGCAGGACCGCAGTAGGGCTGTGCAGGACATAATAAGACATGTGCAGGACCCCAGTAGGAATGTGCAGGACATCATGGAATGTGTGCATAGCCCTAATAGGGATGTGCAGAACATAATGGGACTTGTGCAGGACCGCAGTAGGGGTGTGCAGGATATTATGGGACGCGTGCAAGACCACAGTAGGGTGGTGCAGGACGGGTGGTGCAGGACCACAGTAGGGGTGTGCAGGACATCATGGGACGTGTGCAGGACCCCAGTAGGGGTGTGCAGGACATCATGGGACGTGTGCAGGACCGCAGTAGGGGTGTGCAGGACATCATGGAATGTGTGCATCACCCCAGTAGGGATGTGCGGAACATAATGGGACGTGTGCAGGACCGCAGTAGGGGTGTGCAGGACATCATGGAATGTGTGCATAACCCCAGTAGAGATGTGCAGGACATCATGGGACGTGTGCAGGACCTCAGTAGGAATGTGCAGGACATCATGGAATGTGTGCATAACCCCAGTAGGGGTGTGCAGAAGATAATGGGACGTGTGCAAGACCGCAGTAGGGTTGCGCTTGACATCGTGGGATGTGTGCAGAACGTCGTAGAGTCTGTGTAGGACCTCAGTAGTAATAAGCTGGGCATCATGGGACGTGTGCAGGACCGCAGTAGAGGTGCGCAGGACATCATATGACATGTGCAATACCCCAGTAGGGATGTGCAGGACATCATGGGACGTGTGCAGGACCGCAGTAGAGGTGTGCAGGATATCATGGGGCATGTGCATGACCACAGAAGGAATGCGCACGACATCATGGGAAGTGTGCAGGACGTGGTAGAATGTGTGTAGGATCTCAGTAGTAATGTGCAGGACATCATGGGACGTGTGCAGGACCGCAGTAGAGGTGCGCAGGATATCATGGGACATGTGCAGGACCCACTAGGGGTGTGCAGGATATTATGGGACGAATGCAAGACCGCAGTAGGGTGGTGCAGGAAAGCAGTAGGGGTGTGCAGGATGTCATGGAATGTGCGCACGACCTCAATAGGAGTGTGCAGGACATCATGGAACGTGCGCAGGACCCCAGTAGGGGTGTGCAGGACGTCATGAAATGTATGCAGGACGTCGTAGGATGTGTGTAGGACCTCAGTAGTAATGTGCAGGACATCATATGACGTGTGCAGGACCGCAGCAGAGGTGTGCAGGATATGGGACATGTGCAGGACCACAGTAGGGATGCGCAGGACATCATGAGACGTGTGCAGGACCGCGGTAGAGGTGTGCAGGATATCATGGGACATGTGCAGGACCCAGTAAGGGATGTGCAGGACATCATGGGACGTGTGCAGGACCTCAGTAGGTGTGCAGGACATCATGGGACGTGTGCAGGACCGCAGTAGAGGTGTGCAGGACATCATGGGACATGTGCAGGACCACAGTAGGGATGCGCAGGACATCATGGGACGTGCAGGACCCCAGTAGGATGTGCAGGACATCATGGGACGTGTGCAGGACCTCAGTAGGAATGGGCAGGACATCATGGAATGTGTGCATAACCCCAGTAGGGATGTGCGGAACATAATGGGACGTGTGCAGGACCGCAGTAGGGGTGTGCAGGACATCATGGGACGTGTGCAGGACCTCAGTGCGCAGGACATCGTGGGCTGTGTGCAGGACGTCGTAGAATGTGTGTAGGACCTCAGTAGTAATGTTCAGGACATCATGGGACGTGTGCAGGACCGCAGTAGAGGTGTGCAGGATATGGGACATGTGCAGGACCACAGTAGGGATAGGGATGCGCAGGACATCATGGGACGTGTGCAGGACCGTAGTAGGGGTGTGCAGGACATAATAAGACATGTGCAGGACCTCAGTAGGGATGTGCAGGACATCATGGGACGTATGCATAACCCCGGTAAGGATGTGCGGAACATAATGGGACGTGTGCAGGACCGCAGTAGGGGTGTGCAGGACATCATGGGACGTGTGCAGGACCCCAGTAGGGGTGCGCAGGACATCATGGGCTGTGTGCAGGACGTCGTAGAATGTGTGCAGGACCACAGTAGGGATGCGCAGGACATCATGGGACGTGTGCAGGACCGTAGTAGGGGTGTGCAGAAGATCATGGGACGTGTGCAGGACCGCAGTAGAGGTGTGCAGGATATCATGGGGCATGTGCAGGACCACAGTAGGGATGCGCAGGGCATCATGGGACGTATGCATAACCCCAGTAGGGATGTGTGGAACGTAATGGGACGTGTGCAGGACCGCAGTAGGGCTGTGCAGGACATAATAAGACATGTGCAGGACCCCAGTAGGGATGTGCAGGACATCATGGGACGTATGCATAACCCCGGTAAGGATGTGCGGAACATAATGGGACGTGTGCAGGACCGCAGTAGGGGTGTGCAGGACATCATGGGACGTGTGCAGGACCTCAGTAGGAATGTGCAGGACACCATGGAATGTGTGCATAACCCCAGTAGGGATGTGCAGAACATAATGGGACGTGTGCAGGACCGCAGTAGGGGTGTGCAGGACATAATAAGACATGTGCAGGACCCCAGTAGGAATGGGCAGGACATCATGCAATGTGTGCATAACCCCGGTAAGGATGTGCGGAACATAATGGGACGTGTGCAGGACCGCAGTAGGGGTGTGCAGGACATCATGGAATGTGTGCATAACCCCAGTAGGGATGTGCGGAACATAATGGGACGTGTGCAGGACCGCAGTAGGGGTGTGCAGGACATCATGGAATGTGTGCATAACCCCAGTAGAGATGTGCAGGACATCATGGGACGTGTGCAGGACCTCAGTAGGAATGTGCAGGACATCATGGAATGTGTGCATAACCCCAGTAGGGGTGTGCAGAAGATAATGGGACGTGTGCAAGACCGCAGTAGGGTTGCGCTTGACATCGTGGGATGTGTGCAGAACGTCGTAGAATCTGTGTAGGACCTCAGTAGTAATGTGCTGGGCATCATGGGACGTGTGCAGGACCGCAGTAGAGGTGTGCAGGTTATCATGGGACATGTGCAGGACCCAGTAGGGGTGTGCAGGACATGATGGGAGGTGTGCAGGACCGCAGTAGAGGTGTGCAGGACATAATGGGACATGTGGAGGACCCAGTAGGGGTGTGCAGGACATCGTCGGACGTGTGCAGGACCGTAGTAGGGATGCGCAGGACATCATGGGACGTGTGCAGGACCGTAGTAGGGGTGTGCAGGACATAATAAGACATGTGCAGGACCACAGTAGGGAAGCGCAGGACATCATGGGACATGTGCAGGACCCAGTAGGGGTGTGCAGGATATCATGGAACATGTGCAGGACCACAGTAGGGATGCGCAGGGCATCACGGGACGTATGCATAACCCCAGTAGGGATGTGCGGAACATAATGGGACGTGTGCAGGACCGCAGTAGGGCTGTGCAGGACATAATAAGACATGTGCAGGACCCCAGTAGGAATGTGCAGGACATCATGGAATGTGTGCATAGCCCTAATAGGGATGTGCAGGACATCGTCGGACTTGTGCAGGACTGCAGTAGGGGTGTGCAGGATATTATGGGACGCGTGCAAGACCGCAGTAGGGTGGTGTAGGACCTCAGTAGTAATGTGCTGGGCATCATGGGACGTGTGCAGGACCGCAGTAGAGGTGTGCAGGACATCATGGGACGTGTGCAGGACCGCAGTAGGGGTGTGCAGGACATCATGGGACGTGTGCAGGATCGAAGTAGGGATGTGCAGGACATCATGGGATGTGTGCAGGACCCCAGTAGGGATGTGCAGGACATCATGGGACGTGTGCAGGACCGCAGTAGGGGTGTGCAAGATAACATGGAACGTGTGCAGGACGCCAGTAGGGATGTGCAGGACATCATGGGAAGTGTGCAGGACTCCAGTAGGTATGTGCAGGACATCATGGGACGTGTGCAGGACTCCAGTAGTAATGTGCAGGACATCATGGGACGCGTGCAGGACCTCAGTAGGAATGTGCAGGACATCATGGAATGTGTGCATAACCCCAGTAGGGATGTGCAGGATATCATGGGACATGTGCAGGACCACAGTAGGGTGTGCAGGACATCGTGGGATGTGTGCAGAACGTCGTAGAATCTGTGTAGGACCTCAGTAGGGATGTGCTGGGCATCATGGGACGTGTGCAGGACCGCAGTAGGGGTGTGCAGGACATCATGGGACGTGTGCAGGACCCAGTAGGGGTGTGCAGGACATCATGGGATGTGTGCAGGACCCCAGTAGGGATGTGCAGGACATAATGGGACGTGTGCAGGACCGCAGTAGGGGTGTGCAGGACATCATGGGACGTGTGCAGGACCCCAGTAGGGATGTGCAGGACATCATGGGACGTGTGCAGGACCTCAGTAGGGGTGTGCAGGACATAATCAGGACATGTGTGCAGGACCTCAGTAGGGGTGTGCAGGACATCATGGGACGTGTGCAGGACCGCAGTAGGGGTGTGCAGGACATCATGGGACATGTGCAGGACCACAGTAGGGATGTGCAGGACATCATGGGACGTGTGCAGGACGTTGTAGAATGCAGGACCCCCAGTAAGGATGTGCAGGACATCATGGGACGTGTGCAGGACCGCAGTAGAGGTGTGCAGGACATCATGGGACGTGTGCAGGACCCCACTATGGATGTGCAGGACATCATGGGACGTGTGCAGGACCGCAGTAGGGGTGTGCAGGACATCATGGGACATGTGCAGGACCGCAGTAGGGGTGTGCAGGATATTATGGGACGTGTGCAAGACCGCAGTAGGGTGTGCAGGAAAGCAGTAGGGGTGTGCAGGATGTCATGGAATGTGCAGGACCTCAGTAGGAGTGTGCAGGACATCATGGGACGTGTGCAGGACCGCAGTAGGGGTGTGCAGGACGTCATGGAAATGTATGCAGGGATGTCGTAGGGATGTGTAGGACTGCAGTAGGGGTGTGCAGGACATCATGGACGTGTGCAGGACCCCAGTAGGGGTGTGCAGGACATCATGGGACGTGTGCAGGACCCCAGTAGGATGTGCAGGACATCATGGGACGTGTGCAGGACCCCAGTAGGGGTGTGCAGGACATCATGGGACGTGTGCAGGACCGCAGTAGGGGTGTGCAGGACATCATGGGACATGTGCAGGACCCAGTAGGGATGTGCAGGACATCATGGGACGTGTGCAGGACCGCAGTAGGGGTGTGCAGGACATCATGGGACATGTGCAGGACCCCAGTAGGGGTGTGCAGGACATCATGGGAAGTGTGCAGGACTAGAATGGAGACCCCAGTAGGGATGTGCAGGACATCATGGGTCGTGTGCAGGACCGCAGTAGAGCTGTGCAGGACATCATGGGACGTGAGCAGGACCCCAATAGAGATGAGAAGGACATCATGGGACGTGTGCAGGATGGCAGTAGGGGTGTGCAGGACATGGCACGAGCGCAGGACCGCGGTAGGGATGTGCGGGACATCATGGGACGTATGCAGCACCCCAGTAGGGATGTGCAGGAAATCATGGGACGTGTGCAGGACCTCAGTAGGGATGTGCAGGACGTCATGGGACGTGTGCAGGACCGTAGTAGGGGTGTGCAGGACATCATGGGACATGTGCAGGACCCACTAGGGGTGTGCAGGACATCATGGAATGTGTGCATAACCCCAGTAGGGATGTGCGGAACATAATGGGACGTGTGCAGGACCGCAGTAGGGGTGTGCAGGACATCATGGGACGTGTGCAGGACCTCAGTGCGCAGGACATCGTGGGCTGTGTGCAGGACGTCGTAGAATGTGTGTAGGACCTCAGTAGTAATGTTCAGGACATCATGGGACGTGTGCAGGACCGCAGTAGAGGTGTGCAGGATATCATGGGGCATGTGCAGGACCACAGTAGGGATGCGCACGAAATCATGGGACGTGTGCATAACCCCAGTAGGGATGTGCGGAACATAATGGGACGTGTGCAGGACCGCAATAGGGGTGTGCAGGACATCATGGGACGTGTGCAGGACCCCAGTAGGGATGTGCAGGATGTCATGGAATGTGCGCAGGACCTCAATAGGAGTGTGCAGGACATCATGGAACGTGCGCGGGACCCCAGTAGGGGTGTGCAGGACGTCATGTAATGTATGCAGGACGTCGTAGAATGTGTGCAGGACCACAGTAGGGATGCGCAGGACATCATGGGACGTGTGCAGGACCGTAGTAGGGGTGTGCAGGACATCATGGGACATGTGCAGGACCCAGTAGGGGTGTGCAGGACGTCATGAAATGTATGCAGGACGTCGTAGAATGTGTGCAGGACCTCAGTAGGAATGTGCAGGACATCATGTAATGTGTGCATAACCCCAGTAGGGATGTGCAGAAGATAATGGGACGTGTGCAGGACCGCAGTAGAGGTGTGCAGGATATCATGGAACATGTGCAGGACCACAGTAGGGATGCGCAGGGCATCATGGGACGTATGCATAACCCCAGTAGGGATGTGCGGAACGTAATGGGACGTGTGCAGGACCGCAGTAGGGCTGTGCAGGACATAATAAGACATGTGCAGGACCCCAGTAGGGATGTGCAGGACATCATGGGACGTATGCATAACCCCGGTAAGGATGTGCGGAACATAATGGGACGTGTGCAGGACCGCAGTAGGGGTGTGCAGGACATCATGGGACGTGTGCAGGACCTCAGTAGGAATGTGCAGGACACCATGGAATGTGTGCATAACCCCAGTAGGGATGTGCAGAACATAATGGGACGTGTGCAGGACCGCAGTAGGGGTGTGCAGGACATAATAAGACATGTGCAGGACCCCAGTAGGGATGTGCAGGACATCATGGAATGTGTGCATAACCCCAGTAGGGATGTGCGGAACATAATGGGACGTGTGCAGGACCGCAGTAGGGGTGTGCAGGACATCATGGAATGTGTGCATAACCCCAGTAGGGATGTGCAGGACATCATGGGACGTGTGCAGGACCTCAGTAGGAATGTGCAGGACATCATGGAATGTGTGCATAACCCCAGTAGGGATGTGCAGGACATCATGGGACGCGTGCAGGACCTCAGTAGGAATGTGCAGGACATCATGGGATGTGTGCAGAACGTCGTAGAATCTGTGTAGGACCTCAGTAGTAATGTGCTGGGCATCATGGGACGTGTGCAGGACCGCAGTAGAGGTGTGCAGGATATCATGGAACATGTGCAGGACCACAGTAGGGATGCGCAGGGCATCATGGAACGTATGCATAACCCCAGTAGGGATGTGCGGAACATAATGGGACGTGTGCAGCACCCAGTAGGGGTGTGCAGGACATCGTCGGACGTGTGCAGGACTGCAGTAGGGGTGTGCAGGACATCATGGGACGTGTGCAGGACCCAGTAGGGGTGTGCAGGACATGATGGGACGTGTGCAGGACCGCAGTAGAGGTGTGCAGGACATAATGGGACATGTGGAGGACCCAGTAGGGTTGTGCAGGATATCATGGAACATGTGCAGGACCACAGTAGGAGTGTGCAGGACATCATGGGACATGTGCAGCACCCAGTAGGGGTGTGCAGGACATCGTCGGACGTGTGCAGGACTGCAGTAGGGATGTGCAGGATATTATGGGACGTGTGCAGGACCGCAGTAGGGCTGTGCAGGACATAATAAGACATGTGCAGGACCCCAGTAGGAATGTGCAGGACATCATGGAATGTGTGCATAGCCCTAATAGGGATGTGCAGAACATAATGGGACTTGGGCAGGACCGCAGTAGGGGTGTGCAGGATATTATGGGACGCGTGCAAGACCGCAGTAGGGTGGTGCAGGACCGCAGTAGGGGTGTGCAGGACATCGTGGGATGTGTGCAGGACGTCGTAGAATCTGTGTAGGACCTCAGTAGTAATGTGCTGGGCATCATGGGACGTGTGCAGGACCGCAGTAGAGGTGTGCAGGATATCATGGGACGTGTGCAGGACCCAGTAGAGGTGTGAGGACATCATGGGACATGTGCAGGACCCAGTAGGGGTGTGCAGGACATGATGGGACGTGTGCAGGACCGCAGTAGAGGTGTGCAGGACATAATGGGACATGTGGAGGACCCCAGTAGGGATGTGCAGGACATCATGGGACGTGTGTATAGGACCTCAGTAGTAATGTGCAGGACATCATGGGACGTGTGCAGGACCCAGTAGAGGTGTGCAGGATATCATGGGACATGTGCAGGACCACAGTAGGGATGCGCAGGACCACGTGAATGACGCAGGGAGTGTGCAGGACATCATATGACATGTGCAGGACCCCAGTAGGGATGTGCAGGACATCATGGGACGTGTGCAGGACCTCAGTAGTAATGTGCAGGACATCATGGGACGTGTGCAGGACCCAGTAGAGGTGTGCAGGACATCATGGGACGTGTGCAGGACCCCAGTAGGGATGTGCAGGACATCATGGGACGTGTGCAGGACCGCAGTAGGGTGTGCAGGACATCATGGGACATGTGGACCCCAGTAGGGATGTGCAGGACATCATGGGACGTGTGCAGGACCTCAGTAGTAATGTGCAGGACATCATGGGACGTGTGCAGGACCGCAGTAGGGTGTGCAGGACATCATGGGACATGTGTGCAGGACCCCAGTAGGGATGTGCAGGACATCATGGGACGTGTGCAGGACCCAGTAGGGTGTGCAGGACATCATGGAATGTGTGCAGGACCCCAGTAGGGGTGTGCAGGACATCATGGGACGTGTGCAGGACCGCAGTAGGGGTGTGCAGGACATCATGGGATGTGTGCAGGACGTCGTAGAATCTGTGCAGGACCTCAGTAGTAATGTGAAGGACATCATGGGACGTGTGCAGGACCGCAGTAGGGGTGTGCAGGACATCATGGGACGTGTGCAGGACCGCAGTAGAGGTGTGCAGGACATCATGGGACGTGTGCAGGACCGCAGTAGAGCTGTGCAGGACATCATGAGACATGTGCAGGACCCAGTAGGGGTGTGCAGGACATCGTCGAACGTGTGCAGTACCCCAGTAGGGATGTGCAGGACATCATGGGACGTGTGCAGGACCCAGTAGGGATGTGCAGGACATCATGGGACGTGTGCAGGACCGCAATGGAAGGTGTGCAGGACATCATGGGACATGTGCAGGACCCAGTAAGGGTGTGCAGGACATCGTCGGACGTGTGCATAACCCCAGTAGGGATGTGCAGGATATCATGGGACTTGTGCAGGACCTCAGTAGGAGTGTGCAGGACATCATGGGACGTGTACAGGACCGCAGTAGAGGTGTGCAGGACATCGTGGGACGTATGCAGGACCCCAGCAGGGATGTGCAGGACATCATGGAACGTGTGCAGGACCGCAGTAGGGATGTGAAGGACATCATGGGACGTGTGCAGGACCGCAGTAGGGGTTTGCAGGACATCATGGGACGTGTGCAGGACCGCAGTAGGGGTGTGCAGGACATCATGGGACGTGTGCAGGACCGCAGTAGGGATGTGAAGGACATCATGGGACGTGTGCAGGACCGCAGTAGGGGTGTGCAGGACATCATGGGACGTGTGCAGGACCGCAGTAGAGGTGTGCAGGACATCATGGGACTTGTGCAGGACCACAGTAGAGGTGTGCAGGACATCATGGGACGTATGCAGGACCCCTGTAGGGATGTTAAGGACATCATGGGACGTGTGCAGGACCGCAGTAGAGGTGTGCAGGACATCATGGGACTTGTGCAGGACCGCAGTAGAGGTGTGCAGGACATCATGGGACGTATGCAGAACCGCAGTAGAGGTGTGCAGGACATCATGGGACGTGTGCAGGACCGCAGTAGGGATGTGCAGGACATCATGGGACGTGTGCAGGACCGCAGTAGGAGTGTGGAGGACATCATGGGCCGTGTGCGGGAGCCCAGGAGGCGTGTGCAAGAGATCATGGGACGTGTGCAGGACCCCACTAGGGATGTGCAGGACATCATGGGCCGTGTGCAGGACTCCGGTAGGGATGTGCAGGACATCATGGGACGTGTGCAGGACCCCAGTAGGGATGTGCAGGACATCATGGGACGTGTGCAGGACCGCAGTAGGGGTGTGCAAGACATCATGGGACGTGTGCAGGACCCCAGTAGGGATGTGCAGGACATCATGGGACGTGTGCAGGACCGCAGTAGGGGTGTGCAGGACATCATGGGACGTGTGCAGGACCGCAGTAGGAGTGTGCAGGACATCATGGGACGTGGGCAGGACCTTAGTAGGGGTGTGCAGGACATCATGGGACGTGTGCAGGACCGCAGTAGGGATGTGCAGGACATCATGGGACGTGGGCAAGACCCCAGTAGGGATGTGCAGGACATCATGGGACGTGTGCAGGACCGCAGTAGGGATGTGCAGGACATCATGGGACGGGAGCAGGACCTCAGTAGAGGTGTGCAGGACATCATGGGACGTGTGCAGGACCTCAGTAGGGGTGTGCAGGACATCATGGGACGTGTGCAGGACTGCAGTAGGGATGTGCAGGACATCATGGGACGTGTGCAGGACACCAGTAGGGATGTGCAGGACATCATGGGACGTGTGCAGGACCGCAGTAGGGTTGTGCTAGACATCATGGGACGTGTGCAGGACCCCAATAGGGATGTGCAGGACATCATGAGACGTGTGCAGGACCGCAGTAGGGGTGTGCAAGACATCATGGGACATGTGCAGGACCCCAGTAGGGGTGTGCAAGACATCATGGGACGTGTGCAGGACCGCAATAGGGGTGTGCAGGACATCATGGGACGTGTGCAGGACCCCAGTAGAATGTGCAGGACATCATGGGACGTGTGCAGGACCACAATAGGATTGTGCGGGACATCATGGAACGTGAGCAGGACCCCAGTAGGGGTGTGCAGGACATCATGGGACGTGTGCAGGACCGTAGTAGGGGTGTGAGGACATCGTGGGATGTGTGCAGGACGTCGTAGAATCTGTGTAGGACCTCAGTAGTAATGTGCTGGGCATCATGGGACGTGTGCAGGACCCAGTAGAGGTGTGAGGACATCATGGGACATGTGGAGGACCCAGTAGGGGTGGGCAGGACATCGTCGGACGTGTGCAGGACCCAGTAGAGGTGTGCAGGACATCATGGGACGTGTGCAGGACCGCAGTAGGGGTGTGCAGGACATCATGGGACGTGTGCAGGACCCCAGTAGGGATGTGCAGGACATCATGGAATGTGTGCAGAACCTCAGTAGGAGTATGCAGGACATCATACGACGTCTGCAGGACCCCAGTAGGGGTGTACAGGACATCATGGGAAGTACGCAGGACCACAGTAGGGTTGTGCAGGACATCATGGGACATGTGCAGGTACGTAGTAGAGGTGGGCAGAACATCATGGGACGTATGCAGGACCCCAGTAGGGGCGTGCAGGACATCATGGATGTGCAGGACGTCGTAGAATGTGTGTAGGACCTCAGTAGTAATGTGCAGGACATCATGGGACGTGTGCAGGACCGCAGTAGGGTGTGCAGGACATCATGGGACATGTGCAGGACCACAGTAGGGATGTGCAGGACATCATGGAGACGTGTGTGCATAACCCCAGTAGGGATGTGCAGGACATCATGGGACGTGTGCAGGACCGCAGTAGGGGTGTGCAGGACATAATGGGACGTGTGCAGGACCGCAGTAGGGATGTGCAGGCCATCATGGGACGTGTGCAGGACCCCACTATGGATGTGCAGGACATCATGGGACGTGTGCAGGACCGCAGTAGGGGTGTGCAGGACATCATGGGACGCATGCAAGACCGCAGTAGGGGTGTGCAGGACATCATGGGACGTGTGCAGGACCCCTCTAAGGATGTGCAGGACATCATGGGACGTGTGCAGGACCGCAGTAGGGGTGTGCAGGACATCATGGGACGTGTGCGAGACCACAGTAGGGATGTGCAGGCCATCATGGGACGTGTGCAGGACCCCAGTAGGGGTGTGCAGGACATCATGGGACATGTGGAGGACCTCAGTAGTAATGTGCAGGACATCATGGGACGTGTGCAGGACCGCAGTAGGGGTGTGCAGGACATCGTGGGATGTGTGCAGGACGTAGTAGAATCTGTGTAGGACCTCAGTAGTAATGTGCTGGGCATCATGGGACGTGTGCAGGACCACAGTAGAGGTGTGCAGGATATCATGGAACATGTGCAGGACCACAGTAGGGATGCGCAGAAGATAATGGGACGTGTGCAGGACATCATGGGACGTGTGCAGGGCCCAGTAGGGGTGTGCAGGACATCGTCGGACATGTGCAGGACCGCAGTAGAGGTGTGCAGGACATCATGGGACATGTGGAGGACCCAGTAGGGGTGTGCAGGACATCGTCGGACGTGTGCAGGACCGTAGTAGGGGTGTGCAGGACATCATGGGACATGTGGAGGACCTCAGTAGTAATGTGCAGGACATCATGGGACGTGTGCAGGACCGCAGTAGGGGTGTGCAGGACATCATGGGACGTGTGGAGGACCTCAGTAGTAATGTGCAGGACATCATGGGACGTGTGCAGGACCCAGTAGAGGTGTGCAGGACATCATGGGACTTGTGCAGGACCCAGTAGGGATGTGCAGGCCATCATGGGACGTGTGCAGGACCGCAGTAGAGGTGTGCAGGACATCATGGGACGTGTGCAGGACCGCAGCAGAGGTGTGCAGGACATCATGGGACGTATGCAGAACCGCAGTAGAGGTGTGCAGGATATCATGGGACATGTGCAGGACCACATTAGGGATGTGCAGGAAACCATGGGACGTGTGCAGGACCGCAGTAGGAATGTGCAGGACATCACGGGACGTGTGCACGACCGCAGTAGGGGTGTGCAGGACATCATGGGACATGTGCAGGACCGCAGTAGGGGTGTGCAGGACATCATGGGACATGTGCAGGACCCAGTAGGGGTGTGCAGGACATCATGGGACATGTGCAGGACCACAGTAGGATGCGCAGGACATCATATGACATGTGCAGTACCCCAGTAGGGATGTGCAGGACATCATGGGACGTGTGCAGGACCGCAGTAGAGGTGTGCAGGACATCATGGGACGTGTGCAGGACCGCAGTAGAGGTGTGCAGGACATCATGGGACATGTGCAGGACCCAGTAGGGGTGTGCAGGACATCGTCGGACGTGTGCAGGACTGCAGTAGGGGTATGCAGGACATCATATGACATGTGCAGTACCCCAGTAGGGATGTGCAGGACATCATGGGACGTGTGTATAGGACCTCAGTAGTAATGTGCAGGACATCATGGGACGTGTGCAGGACCCAGTAGAGGTGTGAGGACATCATGGGACATGTGGAGGACCCAGTAGGGGTGCGCAGGACATCGTCGGACGTGTGCAGGACCGTAGTAGGGGTGTGCAGGACATCATATGACATGTGCAGTACCCCAGTAGGGATGTACAGGACATCATGGGACGTGTGCGGGACCCAGTAGAGGTGTGAGGACATCATGGGACATGTGCAGGACCCAGTAGGGGTGTGCAGGATGTCATGGAATGTGCGCAGGACCTCAATAGGATTGTGCGGGACATCATGGAACGTGAGCAGGACCCCAGTAGGGGTGTGCAGGACATCATGGGACGTGTGCAGGACCGTAGTAGGGGTGTGCAGGACATCATATGACATGTGCAGTACCCCAGTAGGGATGTGCAGGACATCATGGGACGTGTGCAGGACATCATGGGACGTGTGCAGGGCCCAGTAGGGGTGTGCAGGACATCGTCGGACGTGTGCAGGACCGCAGTAGAGGTGTGCAGGACATCATGGGACATGTGGAGGACCCAGTAGGGGTGTGCAGGACATCGTCGGACGTGTGCAGGACCGTAGTAGGGGTGTGCAGGACATCATGGGACATGTGGAGGACCCAGTAGGGGTGTGCTGGACATCGTCGGACGTGTGCAGGACTGCAGTAGGGGTATGCAGGACATCATATGACATGTGCAGCACCCCAGTAGATGTGTGCTGGACATCATGGGACGTGTGTAGGACCTCAGTAGTAATGTGCAGGACATCATGGGACGTGTGCAGGACATCATATGACATGTGCAGTACCCCAGTAGGGATGTGCAGGACATCATGGGACGTGTGCAGGACATCATGGGACGTGTGCAGGGCCCAGTAGGGGTGTGCAGGACATGATGGGACGTGTGCAGGACCGCAGTAGAGGTGTGCAGGACATCATGGGACGTGTGCAGGACCCCAGTAAGGATGTGCAGGACTTCATGAGACGTGTGCAGGACCCTAGTAGGGATGTGCAGGACATCATGGGACGTGTGCAGGGTGTCATGGAATATGTGCAGGACCGCAGTAGGGATGTGCAAGACATCATGGGACGTGTGCAAGACCGCAATAGGGGTGTGCAAGATATCATGGAATGTGTGCAGGACGTCGTAGAATCTGTGTAGTACCTCAGTAGTAATGTGCAGGACATCATGGGACGTGTGCAGGACCGCAGTAGGAGTGTGCAGGACATCATGGGACGTGTGCAGGACCGCAGTAGAGGTGTGCAGGACATCATGGGACGTGTGCAGGACCGCAGTAGAGGTGTGCAGGACATCATGAGACATGTGCAGGACCCAGTAGGGGTGTGCAGGACATCGTCGGACGTGTGCAGGACCCATTAGGGGTGTGCAGGACATCGTCGGACGTGTGCAGGACCCAGTAGGGGTGTGCAGGACATCGTCGGACGTGTGCAGGACTGCAGTAGGGGTATGCAGGACATCATGGGACGTGTGCAGGACCACAGTAGGGATGTGTGCAGGAACATCATGGGACGTGTGTGGGACCTCAGTAGTAATGTGCAGGACATCATGGGACGTGTGCAGTACCGTAGAAGGGGTGTGCAGGACATCATATGACATGTGCAGTACCCCAGTAGGGATGTGCAGGACATCATGGGACGTGTGCAGGACATCATGGGACATATGTAGGACCCCAGTAAGGATGTGCAGGACATCTTGGGACGTGTGCAAGACCGCAATAGGGTTGCGCAGGACATCGTTGGATGTGTGCAGGACCCCAGTAGGGATGTGCGAACATAATGGGACGTGTGCATAACCCTAATAGGGATGTGCAGGACGTCATGGGACGTGTGCAGGACCGCAGTAGAGGTGTGCAGGATATCATGGAACATGTGCAGGACCACAGTAGGGATGCGCAGAAGATAATGGGACGTGTGCAAGACCGCAGTAAGGTTGCGCAGGACATAGTGGGATGTGTGCAGGACGTCGTAGAATCTGTGTAGGACCTCAGTAGTAATGTGCAGGACATCATGGGACGTGTGCAGGACCGCAGTAGGGGTGTGCAGGACATCATGGGACGTGTGCAGGACCTCAGTATGAATGTGCAGGACATCATGGGACGTGTGCAGGACCGCAGTAGAGGTGTGCAGGACCACAGTAGAGGTGTGCAGGATATCATGGAACATGTGCAGGACCACAGTAGGGATGCGCAGAAGATAATGGGACGTGTGCAAGACCGCAGTAAGGTTGCGCAGGACATAGTGGGATGTGTGCAGGACTGCAGTAGGGATGTGCAGGACATCATGGGACGTGTGCAGGACCGCAGTAGGGTGTGCAGGACATCATGGGACGTGTGCAGGACCGCAGTAGGGGTGTGCAGGACATCATGGGAGTGTGCAGGGCCTCAGTAGGAGTGTACAGGACATCATGGGACGTGCGCAGGACCCCAGTGGGGATGTGCAGGACATCATGGGACATGTGCAGGACCTCAGTAGGAGTATGCAGGACATCATGTGACGTGTGCAGGACCGCAGTAGGGGTGTGAAGGAGATCGTCGGACGTGTGCAGGACCGTAGTAGGGGTGAGCAGGACATCATGGGACATGTGGAGGACTGCAGTAGGGTGTGCAGGACATCATGGGACGTGTGCAGGACCCAGTAGGGGTGTGCAGGACATCGTCGGACGTGTGCAGGACCGTAGTAGGGATGCGCAGGACATAATGGGACGTGTGCAGGACCGCAGTAGGGCTGTGCAGGACATAATAAGACATGTGCAGGACCCCAGTAGGAATGTGCAGGACATCATGGAATGTGTGCATAGCCCTAATAGGGATGTGCAGAACATAATGGGACTTGTGCAGGACCGCAGTAGGGGTGTGCAGGATATTATGGGACGCGTGCAAGACCACAGTAGGGTGGTGCAGGACCACAGTAGGGGTGAGCAGGACATCGTGGGATGTGTGCAGGACGTCGTAGAATCTGTGTAGGACCTCAGCAGTAATGTGCAGGACATCATGGGACGTGTGCAAGATCGCAGTAGAGGTGTGCAGGATATCATGGGACATGTGCCGGACCACAGTAGGGGTGTGCAGGACATCATATGACATGTGCAGTACCCCAGTAGGGATGAACAGGACATCATGGGACATGTGCAGGACCCAGTAGGGGTGTGCAGGACATCGTCGGACGTGTGCAGGACCCATTAGGGGTGTGCAGGACATCGTCGGACGTGTGCAGGACCGTAGTAGGGGTGTGCAGGACATCATGGGACGTTTGCACGACCCCAGTAGGGGTGTGCAGGACATCATGGGCCGTGTGCAGGACCGCAGTAGAGGTGTGCAGGACATCATGGGACATGTGCAGGACCGCAGCAGAGGTGTGCAGGACATCATGGGACGTATGCAGAACCGCAGTAGAGGTGTGCAGGACATAATAAGACATGTGCAGGACCACAGTAGGGATGCGCAGGATATCATGGGACATGTGCAGGACCACAGTAGGATACGCAGGACATCATATGACATGTGCAGTACCCCAGTAGGGATGTGCAGGACATCATGGGACGTGTGCAGGGCCCAGTAGGGGTGTGCAGGACATCGTCGGACGTGTGCAGGACCGCAGTAGAGGTGTGCAGGACATCATGGGACATGTGGAGGACCCAGTAGGGGTGTGCAGGACATCGTCGGACGTGTGCAGGACCGTAGTAGGGGTGTGCAGGACATCATGGGACGTGTGCAGGACCCAGTAGGGGTTTGCAGGACATGATGGGACGTGTGCAGGACCGCAGTAGAGGTGTGCAGGACATAATGGGACATGTGGAGGACCCAGTAGGGTTGTGCAGGATATCATGGAACATGTGCAGGACCACAGTAGGGATGCGCAGGGCATCATGGGACGTATGCATTACCCCAGTAGGGATGTGCAGGACGTCATGAAATGTGTGCAGGACGTCGAGAATGTGTGTAGGACTTCAGTAGTAATGTGCAGGACATCATGGGACATGTGCAGGACCCAGTAAGGGTGTGCAGGACATCATGGGACGTGTACAGGACCGCAGCAGAGTGTGCAGGACATCGTGGGATGTATGCAGGACCCCATTAGGGATGTGCAGGACATCATGGGCGTGTGCAGGACCGCAGTAGGGATGTGAAGGACATCATGGGACGTGTGCAGGACCCCAGTAGGGATGTGCAGGACATCATGGGACGTGTGCAGGACCGCAGTACGGGTGTGCAAGAGGTCATGGAATGTGTGCAAGACCTCAGTAGGGATGTGCAGAACATAATGGGACTTGTGCAGGACCGCAGTAGGGGTGTGGAGGATATTATGGGACGTGCAAGACCACAGTAGGGTGTGCAGGACCACAGTAGGGGTGTGCAGGACATCGTTGGACGTGTGCAGGACGTCGTAGAATCTGTGTAGACCTCAGCAGTAATGCAGGACATCATGGGACGTGTGCAAGATCGCATATGTGCAGGACATCATATGGGACATGTGCAGGACCCCAGTAGGGATGTGCAGGATATCATGGGACATGTGCAGGACCACAGTAGGATACGCAGGACATCATATGACATGTGCACTACCCCAGTAGGGATGTGCAGGACATCATGGGACGTGTGCAGGACCGCAGTAGGGGTGTGCAGGATGTCATGGAATGTGCGCAGGACCTCAATAGGATTGTGCGGGACATCATGGAACGTGAGCAGGACCCCAGTAGGGATGTACAGGATATCATGGAACATGTGCAGGACCACAGTAGGGATGCGCAGGGCATCATGGGACGTGTGCAGGACTGCAGTAGGGGTGTGCAGGACATCATATATGTGCAGGACCCCAGTAGGGATGTGCAGGACATCATGGGACGTGTGCAGGACATCACTAGGGATGTGCAGGACATCATGGGACGTGTGCAAGACTGCAGTAGGGATGTGCAGGACATCATGGGACGTGTGCAGGACCGCAGTAGGGATGTGCAGGCCATCATGGGACGTGGGCAGAACATCATGGGACGTGTGCAGAACCCCACTATGGAAGTGCAGGACATCATGGGACGTGTGCAAGACTGCAGTAGGGATGTGCAGGACATCATGGGACGTGTGCAGGACCGCAGTAGAGGTGGGCAGAATATCATGGGACGTATGCAGGACCCCAGTAGGAATGTGCAGGACATCATGGGACGTGTGCAGGACCCCACTAAGGATGTGCAGGACATCATGGGACGTGTGCAGGACCGCAGTAGGGGTGTGCAGGACATCATGGGACGTGTGCGAGACCACAGTAGGGATGTGCAGGCCATCATGGGACGTGTGCAGGACCCCAGTAGGGGTGTGCAGGACATCATGGGACGTGGGCAAGACCGCAATAGGGGTGTGCAGGACATCATGGGACGTGTGCAGGACCGCAGTAGTAATGTGCAGGACATCATGGGACATGTGCAGGACCCCGGTAGTGATGTGCAGGACATCATGGGACATGTGCAGGACTCCAACAGGGATGTGCAAAACATCACGAGACGTGTGCAGGACTCCGGTAGTGATGTGCAGGACGTCATGGAATGTGTGCAGGACCGCAGTAGGGGTGTGCAGGACATCATGGGACGTGTGCAGGACCCCAGTAGGGATGTGCAGGACATCATGGGACGTGTGCAGGACCGCAGTAGGGTGTGCAGGACATCGTTGGACGTGTGCAGGACGTCGTAGAATGTGTGTAGGACCTCAGTAGTAATGTGCAGAACATCATGGGACATGTGCAGGACCACAGTAGGGATGCGCAGGACATCATGGGACGTGTGCAGGACCGCAGTAGAGGTGTGCAGGACATCATGGGACATGTGCAGGACCCAGTAGGGGTGTGCAGGACATCGTCGGACGTGTGCAGGACCGTAGTAGGTGTGTGCAGGACATCATATGACATGTGCAGTACCCCAGTAGGGATGAACAGGACATCATGGGACGTGTGCAGGACCCAGTAGAGGTGTGAGGACGTCATGGGACATGTGCAGGACCCAGTAGGGGTGTGCAGGACATCGTCGGACGTGTGCAGGACTGCAGTAGGGGTGTGGAGGACATCATATGACATGTGCAGTACCCCAGTAGGGATGTGCAGGACATCATGGGACGTGTGTAGGACCTCAGTAGTAATGTGCAGGACATCATGGGACGTGTGCAGGACCGTAGTAGGGGTGTGCAGGACATCATATGACATGTGCAGTACCCCAGTAGGGATGTACAGGACATCATGGGACGTGTGCAGGACATCATGGGACGTGTTCAGGGCCCAGTAGGGGTGTGCAGGACATCGTCGTACGTGTGCAGGACTGCAGTAGGGGTATGCAGGACATCATGGAACATATGCAGGACCCCAATAAGGATGTGCAGGACATCTTGAGACGTTTGCAAGACCGCAATAGGGTTGCGCAGGACATCGTGGGATGTGTGCAGGACCCCAGTAGGGATGTGCGAACATAATGGGACGTGTGCAGGACCGCAGTTGGGGTGTGAAGGACATCATGGGACATATCCAGGACCACAGTAGGGATGTGCAGGATGTCATGGAATGTGCGCACGACCTCAATAGGAGTGTGCAGGACATCATGGAACGTGCGCAGAACCCCAGTAGGGGTGTGCAGGACGTCATGAAATGTATGCAGGACGTCGAGAATGTGTGTAGGACCTCAGTAGTAATGTGCAGGACATCATGGGGCGTGTGTAGGACCTCAGTAATAATGTGCAGGACATCATGGGACGTGTGCAGGACCAAGTAGGGGTGTGCAGGACATCATATGACATGTGCAGTACGCCAGTAGGGATGTGCAGGACATCATGGGACGTGTGCAGGGCCCAGTAGGGGTGTGCAGGACATCGTCGGACGTGTGCAGGACTGCAGTAGGGGTATGCAGGACATCATGGGACATATGCAGGACCCCAGTAAGGATGTGCAGGACATCTTGGGACGTGTGCAAGACTGCAGTAGGGGTATGCAGGACATCATATGACATGTGCAGTACCCCAGTAGATGTGTGCAGGACATCATGGGACGTGTGTAGGACCTCAGTAGTAATGTGCAGGACATCATGGGACGTGTGCAGGACCGTAGTAGGGGTGTGCAGGACATCATATGACATGTGCAGTACCCCAGTAGGGATGTACAGGACATCATGGGACGTGTGCAGGACCCAGTAGAGGTGTGAGGACATCATGGGACATGTGCAGGACCCAGTAGGGGTGTGCAGGACATCATGGGACGTGTGCAGGACCGCAGTAGAGGTGTGCAGGACATCATGGGACATGTGGAGGACCCAGTAGGGGTGTGCAGGACATCGTCGGACGTGTGCAGGACTGCAGTAGGGGTATGCAGGACATCATATGACATGTGCAGTACCCCAGTAGATGTGTGCAGGACATCATGGGACGTGTGTAGGACCTCAGTAGTAATGTGCAGGACATCATGGGACGTGTGCAGGACCGTAGTAGGGGTGTGCAGGACATCATATGACATGTGCAGTACCCCAGTAGGGATGTGCAGGACATCATGGGACGTGTGCAGGACATCATGGGACGTGTGCAGGGCCCAGTAGGGGTGTGCAGGACATCGTCGGACGTGTGCAGGACTGCAGTAGGGGTATGCAGGACATCATGGGACATATGCAGGACCCCAGTAAGGATGTGCAGGACATCTTGGGACGTGTGCAAGACCGCAATAGGGTTGCGCAGGACATCGTTGGATGTGTGCAGGACCCCAGTAGGGATGTGCGAACATAATGGGACGTGTGCAGGACCGCAGTTGGGGTGTGCAGGACATCATGGGACATATCCAGGACCACAGTAGGGATGTGCAGGATGTCATGGAATGTGCGCACGAGTTCAATAGGAGTGTGCAGGACATCATGAAATGTATGCAGGACGTCGAGAATGTGTGTAGGACCTCAGTAGTAATGTGCAGGACATCATGGGACGTGTGCAGGACCGTAGTAGGGGTGTGCAGGACATCATATGACATGTGCAGTACCCCAGTAGGGATGTGCAGGACATCATGGGACGTGTGCAGGGCCCAGTAGGGGTGTGCAGGACATCGTCGGACGTGTGCAGGACTGCAGTAGGGGTATGCAGGACATCATGGGACATATGCAGGACCCCAGTAAGGATGTGCAGGACATCATGGGACGTGTGCAGGGCCCAGTAGGGGTGTGCAGGACATCGTCGGACGTGTGCAGGACTGCAGTAGGGGTATGCAGGACATCATGGGACATATACAGGACCCCAGTAAGGATGTGCAGGACATCATATGACATGTGCAGTACTCCAGTAGGGATGAGCACAACATCATGGGACATGTGCAGGACCCAGTAGGGGTGTGCAGGACATCATGGGACGTGTGCAGGACCGCAGTAGAGGTGTGCAGGACATCATGGGACATGTGGAGGACCCAGTAGGGGTGTGCAGGACATCATGGGACGTGTGCAGGACCGCAGTAGAGGTGTGCAGGACATCATGGGACATGTGGAGGACCCAGTAGGGTGTGCAGGACATCGTCGGACGTGTGCAGGACCGCAGTAGGGTTGTGCAGGACATCGTATGACATGTGCAGGACCCCAGTAGGGATGTGCAGGACATCATGGGACGTCTGCGGGACCGCAGTAGTAATGTGCAGGACATCATGGGACGTACGCAGGACCGCAGTAGGGATGTGCAGGACATCATGGGACGTGTGCAGGACCGCAGTAGAGGTGTGCAGGACATCATGGGACATGTGGAGGACCCAGTAGGGTGTGCAGGACATCGTCGGACGTGTGCAGGACTGCAGTAGGGGTAAGCAGGACATCATATGACATGTGCAGGACCCCAGTAGGGATGTGCAGGACATCATGGGACGTGTGCAGGACCCAGTAGGAATGTGCAGGACATCGTCGGACGTGTGCAGGACCTCAGTAGGGGTGTGCAGGACATCATGGGACGTGTGCAGGACTGCAGTAGGGGTGTGCAGGACATTATGGGACGTGTGCAGGACCTCTGTAGGGATGTGCAGGACATCATGGAACATGTGCAGGACTGCAGTGGGGGTGTGCAGGACATCATGGGACATATGCAGGACCCCAGTAAGGATGTGCAGGACATCATGGGACATATACAGGACCCCAGTAAGGATGTGCAGGACATCATATGACATGTGCAGTACTCCAGTAGGGATGAGCACAACATCATGGGACATGTGCAGGACCCAGTAGGGGTGTGCAGGACATCGTCGGACGTGTGCAGGACTGCAGTAGGGGTATGCAGGACATCATGGGACATATGCAGGACCCCAGTAAGGATGTGCAGGACATCATGGGACGTGTGCAGGGCCCAGTAGGGGTGTGCAGGACATCGTCGGACGTGTGCAGGACTGCAGTAGGGGTATGCAGGACATCATGGGACATATGCAGGACCCCAGTTAGGATGTGCAGGACATCATATGACATGTGCAGTACCCCAGTAGGGATGAGCAGAACATCATGGGACGTGTGTAGGACCTCAGTAGTAATGTGCAGGACATCATGGGACGTGTGCAGGACCGTAGTAGGGGTGTGCAGGACATCATATGACATGTGCAGTACCCCAGTAGGGATGTGCAGGACATCATGGGACGTGTGCAGGACATCATGGGACATATGCAGGACCCCAGTAAGGATGTGCAGGACATCTTGGGAGGTGTGCAAGACCGCAATAGGGTTGCGCAGGACATCGTTGGATGTGTGCAGGACCCCAGTAGGGATGTGCGAACATAATGGGACGTGTGCAGGACCGCAGTTGGGGTGTGCAGGACATCATGGGACATATCCAGGACCACAGTAGGGATGTGCAGGATGTCATGGAATGTGCGCACGACCGCAATAGGAGTGTGCAGGACATCATGAAATGTATGCAGGACGTCGAGAATGTGTGTAGGACCTCAGTAGTAATGTGCAGGACATCATGGGACGTGTGCAGGACATCATATGACATGTGCAGTACCCCAGTAGGGATGTGCAGGACATCATGGGACGTGTGCAGGACTGCAGTAGGGGTATGCAGGACATCAAGGAATGTGTGCATAACCCCGGTAGGGATGTGCGGAACATAATGGGGCGTGTGCAGGACCGCAGTAGGGGTGTGCAGGACATCATGGGACGTGTGCAGGACCTCAGTAGGAATGTGCAGGAGATCATGGAATGTGTGCATAATCCCAGTAGGGATGTGCAGAACATAATGGGACTTGTGCAGGACCGCAGTAGTGGTGTGCAGGATATTATGGGACGCGTGCAAGACCGCAGTAGGGTGGTGCAGGACCGCAGTAGGGGTGTGCAGGACATCATGGGACGTGTGCAGGACCGCAGTAGAGGTGTGCAGGACATCATGGGACGTGTGCAGGGCCCAGTAGGGTGTGCAGGACATCGTCGGACGTGTGCAGGACTGCAGTAGGGGCATGCAGGACATCATATGACATGTGCAGTACCCCAGTAGAGGTGTGCAGGACATCATGGGACGTGTGCAGGGCCCAGTAGGGGTGTGCAGGACATCGTCGGACGTGTGCAGGACTGCAGTAGGGTTGCGCAGGACATCGTGGGATGTGTGCAGGACCCCAGTAGGGATGTGCGAACATCGTCGGACGCGTGCAGGACTGCAGTAGGGGTATGCAGGACATCATATGACATGTGCAGTACCCCAGTAGGGATGTGCAGGACATCATGGGACGTGTGTAGGACCTCAGTAGTATTGTGCAGGACGTCATGAAATGTATGCAGGACGTCGAGAATGTGTGTAGGACCTCAGTAGTAATGTGCAGGACATCATGGGACGTGTGCAGGACCGTAGTAGGGGTGTGCAGGACATCGTCGGACGTGTGCAGGACTGCAGTAGGGGTATGCAGGACATCATGGGACATATGCAGGACCCCAGTAAGGATGTGCAGGACATCATGGGACGCGTGCAGGACCTCAGTAGGAATGTGCAGGACATCATGGAATGTGTGCATAACCCCAGTAGGGATGTGCAGAACATAATGGGACTTGGGCAGGACCGCAGTAGGGGTGTGCAGGATATTATGGGATGCGTGCAGGACGTCGTAGAATGTGCGTAGGACCTCAGTAGTAATGTGCAGGACATCATGGGACGTGTGCAGGACCGCAGTAGGGATGTGCAGAACATAATGGGACTTGGGCAGGACTGCAGTAGGGGTATGCAGGACATCATGGGACCTATGCAGGACCCCAGTAAGGATGTGCAGTACATCATGGGACGCGTGCAGGACCTCAGTAGGAATGTGCAGGACATCATGGAATGTGTGCATAACCCCAGTAGGGGTATGCAGGACATCATGGGACATATGCAGGACCCCAGTAAGGATGTGCAGGACATCATGGGACGCGTGCAGGACCTCAGTAGGAATGTGCAGGACATCATGGAATGTGTGCATTACCCCAGTAGGGATGTGCAGAACATAATGGGACTTGGGCAGGACCGCAGTAGGGGTGTGCAGGATATTATGGGATGCGTGCAGGACGTCGTAGAATGTGCGCAGGACCTCAATAGGAGTGTGCAGGACCTCAGTAGGAATGTGCAGGACATCATGGAATGTGTGCATAACCCCAGTAGGGATGTGCAGAAGATAATGGGACGTGTGCGAGACCGCAGTAGGGTTGCGCAGGACATCGTGTGCTGTGTGCAGGACGTCGTAGAATGTGCGTAGGACCTCAGTAGTAATGTGCAGGACATCATGGGACGTGTGCAGGACCGCAGTAGACGTGTGCAGGATATCATGGAACATGTGCAGGACCCCAGTAGGAATGGGCAGGACATCAAGGAATGTGTGCATAACCCCGGTAGGGATGTGCGGAACATAATGGGGCGTGTGCAGGACCGCAGTAGGGGTGTGCAGGACATCATATGACATGTGCAGTACCCCAGTAGGGATGTGCAGGACATCGTCGGACGTGTGCAGGACCCATTAGGGGTGTGCAGGACATCGTCGGACGTGTGCAGGACCGTAGTAGGGGTGTGCAGGACATCATGGGACATGTGCAGGACCCAGTAAGGGTGTGCAGGACATCGTCGGACGCGTGCAGGACTGCAGTAGGGGTATGCAGGACATCATATGACATGTGCAGTACCCCAGTAGGGATGTGCAGGACATCATGGGACGTGTGTAGGACCTCAGTAGGGATGTGCAGGACATCATGAGACGCGTGTAGGACCTCAGTAGTAATGTGCAGGACGTCATGCAATGTATGCAGGACGTCGTAGAATGTGTGTAGGACCTCAGTAGTGATGTGCAGGACATCATGGGACGTGTGCAGGACCGCAGTAGAGGTGTGCAGGATATCATGGGACATTTGCAGGACCACAGTAGGGATGCGCAGGACATCATGGGACGTGTGCAGGACCGCAGTAGAGGTGTGCAGGACATCATGGGACATGTGCAGGACCCAGTAAGGGTGTGCAGGACATCGTCGGACGTGTGCAGGACCGTAGTAGGGGTGTGCAGGACATCATATGACATGTGCAGTACCCCAGTAGGGATGTACAGGACATCATGGGACGTGTGCAGGACCCAGTAGAGGTGTGATGACATCATGGGACATGTGCAGGACCCAGTAGGGGTGTGCAGAACATCATGGGACGTGTGCAGGACCGCAGTAGAGGTGTGCAGAACATCATGGGACATGTGCAGGACCCAGTAGGGGTGTGCAGGACATCGTCGGACGTGTGCAGGACTGCAGTAGGGGTATGCAGGACATCATATGACGTGTGCAGTACCCCAGTAGGGACGTGCAGGACATCATGGGACGTGTGCAGGACCGTAGTAGGGGTGTGCAGGACATCATATGACATGTGCAGTACCCCAGTAGGGATGTGCAGGACATCATGGGACGTGTGCAGGACCGCAGTAGAGGTGTGCAGGACATCATGGGACGTGTGCAGGGCCCAGTAGGGGTGTGCAGGACATCGTCGGACGTGTGCAGGACTGCAGTAGGGGCATGCAGGACATCATGGGACATATGCAGGACCCCAGTAAGGATGTACAGGACATCTTGGGACGTGTGCAAGACCGCAATAGGGTTGCGCAGGACATCGTGGGATGTGTGCAGGACCCCAGTAGGGATGTGCGAACATAATGGGACGTGTGCAGGACCGCAGTTGGGGTGTGCAGGACATCATGGGACGTGTGCAGGACCTCAGTAGGAATGTGCAGGAGATCATGGAATGTGTGCATAATCCCAGTAGGGATGTGCAGAACATAATGGGACTTGTGCAGGACCGCAGTAGTGGTGTGCAGGATATTATGGGACGCGTGCAAGACCGCAGTAGGGTGGTGCAGGACCGCAGTAGGGGTGTGCAGGACATCATGGAACGTGCGCAGGACCCCAGTAGGGGTGTGTAGGACATCATGGAACGTGAGCAGGACCCCAGTAGGGGTGTGCAGGACACCGTGGGATGTGTGCAGTACCCCAGTAGGGATGTGCAGGACATCATGGGATGTGTGCAGGACCGCAGTAGAGGTGTGCAGGACATCATGGGACATGTGCAGGACCCAGTAAGCGTGGTCCGCAGAACAGAGTTACAGTAAGAGAGCTGTGCCGCCTCCCGCTTATGAGCACGGCCGAAGCGTTCACTACGACGCAAGTTGAGAAGGTTATAAAGCATATGCGGAACTCCAAAGCTGTTGGTTCCGACGGAATATGCCCCGCTTTCTTGAAGAAATCACCGAATGAAGTCCTTCCGCCTCTCACTGACTTGATAAACACCTCGTTCAGTTCATGCACTATCCCGCAAAATTGGAAAACAGCTAACGTCCTGCCGCTGCCGAAGCCTGGCAAGCCCCAAGCTTCAGTCAAGGGATATCGCCCCATTAGTTTGCTGTCCTCATTTGCAAAAGTAGCCGAAAAGTTGATTGTGAAGGACCTTGCAGAGCACAATGATAAACAGGTGTTTCAGCACGGATTCCGAAAGCTGCTTTCCACCACGACAGCTCTGCTGGAAATTACTAGCTTTGCCATTGATGGGTTCAATGCCGAGAAGCCACAGAGAACTGTGGCCATAGCATTTGATCTCACCAAGGCATTCGACACAGTAAACCATGGAGTCCTGTCAAGCAACTTACTGAAATCATCAATACCGCCATGGCAGAAACGCTGGATATTATCAGCATTCATCAAGGGATGACGAGCTCGAGTTATGTTTTAGAATCACGTCTCGAACAGCATTCCTATCGCAGCTGGAGTCATACAGGGCGGTGTCCTATCGCCAGCCTTTTTTCAGTCTGTACCTCGAGGATATGCCTGAACCGCCACAGGATATCAAGGTTGTCGCGTATGCAGATGACATAACAATCATGTGTCGAGATCGGAACATAGATGTTGCCGCCAACAAGATCAAGGAGTACCTGATCACGCTGAAGAACTTTTTCGACGAGAAGATGCTAAAGATCTCCGCATCCAAGTCAACGGTATCTGTGCTCACAACTGACCCATCCGAGCACAGCGCTCATCCGGGTGTAGAGTGGGATGGAAACCGTCTACCAGCAGCTCGATTTCCAAAACTGCTCGGTCTTGTGCTTGATCGGTCGCTCAAGTTCCATAAGAATACCGAACAAAAGCAGGCAGTCGTTAAAGCTAAGCTCAATGTTCTCAGGGCCCTGAGCGGCACATCATGGGGTTGCAGCAAGGAAACTCTACTAACAACGTATAAGGCGATTCTTCAGCCCACCCTGGAATACGCCGCACTGGTATGGAAAATCTCGTCTCAGAATCCTCTTGGATGGAGATGCAACGAGTACGAAATGCCGCTCTTCGTATCGCCACCGGTTGTGCCAGGAGTTCCCCAGTCGAGCGCTTACATGCCGAAACACGTTTACTACCAGTGAAGGAGCACTGTCAGCTGCAAGCCCAACAATTCCGTATCAATATTATGAAAAAACCAAACCATACGTCATGGAGAGTGCTTAATCCCGTTAGATAGAGAGCTAAAAGACAGCCATTTGCCGATGCTCCAAGCAAAGTCAACTTGCAGAGATGGCACGACTCACAGCAAGAACGACTCCGTCTTCTGCGCGAGGAGCACACCAAGTCTGTACGGTGTCATCTTGAAAAGGCGGCGGTGAATCCTATACTAGGAGAAGTACCACCCCCAGTCTGCAAATCCGCAGTCTCAGCTCGGAATAATGGCGTGATTTACACTCGCATCGCTGCGGTCACTCTAGAATGGGTGGTATACCTTGATTTTGTTATTGATTTTGTTACTTGTTAATTTTTTTATAATAATATTTTAATTGTCCGGAGAGACCTACCACGCTGACCACAATGGATCTATGGACGAATCCACTACTTCTCGCCCAGTTTCTCCGCCTATGACTTCTTCTTCTTCTTCTGCAGCCTCAAAGTGGTTTTTGTCATAGGTTGAGGAACTGGGCGGCCTTCACAGGATTCGTCCAAAGGTCCATTGTGGTTAAGGAGGTAGGTCTCTTCGGGCACATGAACAAGTGCGCCGTGTCGTGTCCGGGAGCACCACAGTCCGGGCATGCGTCTGGTCGGCTGCTGTCGATCTTGTTGATGTAAGACATGAGCAGAATAGAGTGACCACAGCGCAGCGATGCAAGAGCACATCTAGCTCGCCTGCCGACTTGAGGCTCGGACTCGGAAACCCGAGGCGGCACTGCTCCTAAGATAGGGTTCACAGCCGCCTTCTCCAGATATCCTCGAACAAGCTGCGCGTGCTCCTTACGCAGAAGGCGAAGCCTTTCCATGTTGGAGTCGGCCCATCTCTGGGCATCAACTTTACGAGGAACATCTGCGAACGGCAACCTAGACCTCTCTCTAATGGGCTTCATGACTCTCTTTGTCGGATGATTCGGCTGTTTCAGAACATTAATATACATCTGCTGTGCCTGGAGTTCACAATGCTCCTTAACCGGCAATATGCAGGCCTCCGCGTCAAGATGTTGCATTGGGGAGCTCCTTGCACAACCGGTAGCAATTTTAAGCGCAGTTTTCTGTACACGCTGCAGCTTATTCCAGGAGCTGTCAGACACCAGGTACTGCCACACTGGTGCCGCATATTTCAGAGCCGGCTGAAGTATTGCTCTGTAGGTTCTCAATATAGTTTCTCGGCTGCTTCCCCATGATGTTCCTCCGAGAGCTCTCAAGATATTAAGCCTAGCCTTGACGACTGTTTGTTTCTGTTCCGCGTTTTTGTGGAACTTCGGTGACGGATCAAGAATAAGGCCAAGCAGCTTGGGGAATTTTGCTGCTGGCAACAGGTCACCATCCCATTTGACATCTGGGTGGGCACTGTGTTCCTTGGTGTTCGTTGTGAACACTCAAACAGAGGATTTTGCGGAAGAGACTGTGAGCATCATTTTATCGAGGAAGAGCTTCAACTCGACGAGATAGGCGCTGATCTTGTTAGCGGCTATCTGCAGGTCACGATCCTGGCACATGATGGTGATGTCGTCGGCATACATAACAATCCTTACATCATTGGGAGGCTCGGGAATGTCCTCAAGATACAGGCTGAATAGGGCAGGGGACAACACTCCGCCTTGCGGAACACCGGCTGCTATTGGAATGCTATCGGATACATGATTCTGGAACAGAAGCCTATGACAAAACCCTCGATGTGGCTGCAAAGAAGAAGTGGAAGAAGGGAAGCTTCCTCATTGTAGAAAGTATCGAAAACGAGTTTCTTTCTGCGTGCTGCCGCAAACAATGCAATACAGCACTTTTTGCTGAAAATAGATATACATAACCGCGAAACGTGTCAGGGGGGTTTCGTCGTGGGCAGCAACGTCTAACGTGCTCTAATGACAAGCCGCCGCGCAGCCGCAGGAGCTAAAAAACACGCTGCTAATCTTGAAAATGTTATCGGTTCATTCTCTTTTCTCAATTTTCCTCTATATATTTCTTTTTTCTGTTTGTGTTGTCGAGTTAGTAACATATCACTAGTGGTAGTGTGCCGTTTTTCCTGATACTTATTCATGTTTCTTGACGATTTTTTTAGTTCGTTAATGTGAAGAGCCGTTTAGATAGGTGATTCCCATGAAATACTCTAAAATTTGCCGGTGCTATATGGGAAGGGAGGAGGGCACTATAGCGCGATGGACTTTGCCACGCCCATTTTACTGTGCCGCGATAAATTTGAGTTTCTACCCGGGGTTTCCCTCTTCTTCTTCTTCTTCTTCTTCTTTGCAGCCACATAGAGGATTTTGTCTTAGGCGGAGGAACTGGGCGACCAGTAGTGGATTCGTCCATAGGTCCATTGGTGTCAGCGTGGTAGGTCTCTCCGGACAGTTGAACAAATATGCGGTATCGTGGCCGACGGCACCGCAGTCCGGGCACACATCAGATTTGCTGCTGTCAATCATGCTGACATAAGACATTAGCATTATAGAGTGACCACAGCGTGCATCTCGCCCTTCTTCCGAGTTGAGACTCTGCGGGGGGGGGTATATCTCCTAGTATAGGATTTATGGCCGTCTTCACAAGATGACACCGTACGAACTTGGTGTGCTCCTCGCGCAAAAGACGGAGTCGTTCTTGCTGTGAGTCGTGCCATCTTTACAAATTGACTTTGTTTGGAGCATCGGCGAATGGCTTTCTTATACTTCTCTCTCACGGGGTTTAGCACTCTCCACGACGGGTGATTTGGTTGCTTTATAATGTTAATGCGGAATTGCTGGGCCTGGAGCTGACAGTGCTCCTTCACTGGTAATAGGCGGGTCTCAGCATGCAGGTGCTCGATTGGGGAGCTCCGTGCACATCCGGTGGCGATACGGAGAGCAGCATTTTGTACTCGTTGCATCTTTGCCCAGGAGGATTCTGATACGAGATGCTGCCAAACCGGTGCGGCGTACTCCAGGGCGGGCTGAAGAATTGCCTTATACGTTGTGAGTACAGTCTCCTTGCTGCTACCCCACGAAGTGCCGCCCAGGGCCCTGAGAACGTTGAGCTTAGCTTTAACGACTGCCTGCTTCTGCTCGGTATTCTTATGAAACTTGAGTGACGGATCGAGTACAAGACCGAGCAGCTTTGGAAAGCGAGCAGCAGGCAATCGGTCTCCATCCCACACGACATCCGGATGAGCGCTGTGCTCGGATGGGTCCGTCGTGAGAACGGACACTGACGACTTGGCTGCAGAGATCCTTAGCATCTTGCGGTCGAAAAAGCTCTTCAGTGTGATCAGGTACTCGTTGATCTTATTGGCGGCCACCTGTAAATCCCGATCTCAACACATTATTGTTATGTCATCAGCATACGCGACGGCCTTGATGTCCTGTGGAGGCTCAGGCATATCTTCGAGGTACAGACTGAAGAGGGCTGGCGATAGAACCCCGCCCTGAGGGACTCCAGCTGCCATAGGAATACTGTTGGAGACATGGTTCTGAAACATGACTCTTGCCCGCCGACCTTTAATAAAGGCCGATATCCAGCGCTTCTGCCAAGATGGTATAGACGACTCCAGTATGTTGCTTGACAGGACTCCAAGGTTAACCGTATCAAATGCCTTGGTGAGATCCAACGCAACAGCTACAGTTCTCAATGGCTTGTTAAAGTTGAACCCGTCGATAGCATAGCTGGTAATTTCTAGCAACGCCGTAGTTGTGGAATGTAGCCTTCTGAACCCATGTTGAAACAACTGCTTCTCGTTGTGCTCCGCTAGATCCTTGACAATGAGCTTTTCGGCCACCTTGGCGAAAGGTGACATCAAGCTAATGGGACGATATCCCTTTACTGATGACTGAGGTTTGCCAGGCTTGGGTAATGGGATGACGTTGGCTGTCTTCCAGTTTTGCGGAATAGTGCAAGAGCTGAACGAAGTATTAATCATATCAACGATGAGCGGAAGAATCTCAGTTGGGAGTTTCTTCAGTACAGCAGGACAAATGCCGTCCGCACCGACAGCTTTGGAGTTCCGCATGTCCTTTATAATCTTCTCTACTTGCGCCACAGTGTACGCCTCGGCCGTGCTCATGAGCGGGAGGCAGCACAGCTCTCTTACTGTCACTCTATTTTGCGGACCTCGCCTTGTACTCGTGACAGAGAAACTTTTACTGAGAGAGTAGGCGGCTTCCTTTCCTGACTTGAAAACGTTATTACCGAACTCAATAGTGGAGATGGTGGCTGGCAAGCTCTTTCCCGATAGTTTCCGAAGCTTCTTTTTAAGTAGCTCCACTATCCGTCTTGAAATTCAACTGTTCTATGAATTTTTCCCATTGTTCTTTCTTGTGCTGGTCGAGATCTTTTCTGATCTCACCATCCAGCTGAGTGACGACAGGGTTTAGATGGTCAACTGCTCCTCTGGCATCTCTAGTCCTGATTTTCTAAAGAATTTCTCTGGTGACGTTTGGGTAGAACGTCTTAACTCGGCCAACAGGAATAGCCGCCTTCATGGCCCTGCGAATTGCATCAGATAAGTGATGCTCCTTCTGGTGCACATTGCCATTACACGGGTAATCAGCCGCTAGGCGTAGCGCAACCTCACTGAACAGGCACCAGTCTGCTGGGCCTAAATTGAGATAAGAGCGTTGACGAACACCAGAATAAGGAGCAAGAGAATTTGAGAGATCGATGTGCACAAAGACGGGAACATGATCACTAGACAATGTTGTTGAGGTAGACCATGAGCAAGCGTTGGAAAGGTTGGAAGAGACTAGAGTTATGTCTGGGCTAGAATATCGGCCGTTGGCAGGGAGACGAGTGGGCTGATCATCGTTTAAGATGACGAGATCGCACTCCTCAGCCCATTCTTCGACTTCTTCTCCTCTAGCATCAGAACCAAGGGACGAGCAGAAGGTGTGGGCATTAAAGTCGCCCGCGAAAACAACTGATGATGAGAGGGAATAATCGTTGAGTTGTTTGAGAAGAGGAATGGGATTGTAGGAGGGGGGGGGGGAATATAGATGTTGAACAGAAAAAGGGGAGATGGATTGAAAGGTACTCGAGAGTACCATCCGTGGGGGTGTTTGGTATGAGGTGGGAGGGGAGAGAAGATAAAACAAAGGTTGAAACTCCTCCGCCAAGAGCTAACCTTGGAGCATGGAAGGCGGTGTAGCCCGGGATATTAGGATGAGGATAGGTAGGGGATGGAGAGTGCTTGGTTTCTTGAACCATGATCACGTCTGGATGGTAAGTACGTGCGAAGAGAGAGAACTCAGAAAGTTTGGCATGAAGGCCGTTGAGATTGATATGTACAATGGAAATGGGGCGATTTGAGGAAGAGCAATCAGAGTTGGTAGGTGAAGAGCATAAAACACAGCGAAAAGCAGAGTTATGATGCTTCACAGAGCTGAGACCCGAACAGGAGAGATGCACCCACCTTTGGCATCCGAAGCACTGGACGCTGGTATGTCTCCAGTTAACATCATTGCCGCACGTGGCGCATAGGTACTTCTGAGCGGGTCCATTGTTCCTCTCCACGCCGGCCCTTAGCAGGAGAATCCGAAGAAGAGACGCGGCCGCCCAGCACCTCTCCCATGACAAAAACCCTCTTCGCGGAGGGGGTGACGTCGGTTTGCATAGAGGTGATCTTCTTTCCTCCACACTGCCACGGCGTGAACGTACGACATCTCGGCAGCGGGTTTCCCTCTCCTGCCAAAATCGGGAGTCATTGCGGCACGGAAAAATGGGCGTGGCCAAGTGTACAACAGTGCCCCCCCCCTTCCCACATAGCACCAATTTGTCGTCATTCTTGTAGCCGAATAGTGGAACATTTATCGGTATAAGTATTGAATTTAATTTCTGTAATTTCGGAAACAACAATATTCGTATTGTACCAGAAAAGTTCGTCGTATTTTTGCATATGCCTACAAAATTCGGTGATAACATTTTCGCTTTCGAGCTAGAGTAGTTTCGAGCTAGAATTAGAATAGAGGAAGTTTTGGAAGTGTTCATACTGTAGAGATCGTGGCGCTAAGATTCATAAAAAATTAAAACAATTCAACTAACGGAGCGGAGCCAGCAAAGTGTGGCACTGGCAACATTCCACTTTTCCGACTCGAGAGGTGGAAATTGTATTCCTCGCCTAAACTCCGCTATGGAGGCTATTAAAGGCAGCGTTCACGATGATCATCATCGGTGACTCCGCAGTGAAATGACGGGCGAGAAGGACCCCAGGCTCCCAGTGTCGAAAGAACGGTAGATAACGAGCCAGGAGTGACAAAATAACGGCTGCGAACAAGCGTTTTGGTGTTTCAGAACCGCCCCGTTCTCCAGATCCGCCCCCTCGATATGAACAAATGAAGACTCAGATCACAGGAATGATCTAGTCAAGGAAGTGTTGATAAGTGAGCTTATCGCTTGATTGCATTGAATGCTATCATCCTTCATAGCGGTCAACTCCACGCTCAAAAATCAACGTAAACAAGGGAGGACCTATCTTGGCTCAAAAACGCGACTTTCACGTCCTTTTCAAGCGTGCCTCGCTATATAGGGCACCAGACCTGTAAACCGTGGAGATATTGGAAGTGAGATTTATCGTGAACACTGCCTTTAAGGGAGCTCAATGCGATTATGAGGTCCGCTTTAGATTTCAGGAAAGATCACGGCAGGTAATCGGTAGCTAGGTCAGAGTCTCTGATTTGGCCTGAAACTTCGTCTCAAGGCGTTCCTTGTGGTGCTGATTACGAATACTTCGCTCCCATGCTTTTCGAAAGATTGAGGCAGGTTACAGTAGCCAATCGATATTAAACCTGCCGTACCCTATCGTAATCCTTCCAAAGTAGAGAAAAGTATGTTGGATTCGTGGTCAGCACCTCAAAGAACCTTTCTGGACAAAGTTACAGCTAAATACATAATAGCGACCTACTACGGGATAAATACTGTTACCTAAAGTAGTCTTCTGTCCGAGTAAAATTTATTCCGTTCATCGCGTGCGTCTGTGCGCGTTCGCTGCCTCTCCTTCCCCCCACACTTTCTCGCTGTCTCTACCTTCGCTTCGCACATGCGCGCGAGGGAACAGAGTAAATTCGGCTCGGAACCAGAGGATCTGTCAGGAGCCTGTTCAACACCCCAAATGAATCCCCCTAGGCGAATTAAGGGCGAAAAAATCGACCTATGGAGTCAGGAAAGTGGGATAGTGCCCAAAGGGTCATTGAATCTAGTCTAACAAAGGTAGTCATTGCTACCAATGGTGTCAACGCGATCTCTTCCCCCGACGCGGGGAGATAATCACCGGCTTGAAATAGCTACCAATTAATCTGCGACAGACATGGGCTAACAGCCTATATGTAACGAAGGACAGTAGAACCAAAAGGTGGAAGCAGGGTTTGAAAATTCTGAGCCCTTTCAAGCATCCTTGACTCGGGTCTCAGCCGACACCCAACTCGGAAACTCATCTACTTTGAGTTTATCCAAATCACACTCTGCCCTAAAGTTCTGCGTACAAAAAAGGCAGCTCCTTATTTACTCACCTAAGAGAACTCTTCCTACGCCCAGTTTATGCCAAATTGGATTGAAAGTCAATTGAACACAAATGTTCATGAGAGTGAAATTTTCACCGGAAGTTTCGTAATGGTAAGTGGAGTTTGAATGAGGAAGCCGACCGTTAGGCCGGGATCATACCTCCAGCGACAATGTTTATAATCATTATCGACAGAAAATCGATATGCCTGATGCTTACTGTCGCTGTCGCGGGAAGAATGATCCCGGCCTTATGGGTGCTCAGGGTAGCGACTTTATCTACCCACGACCAGCATTTGTTTCGAATTAAGACGTTCGCACAGTGCCACAATTCTCCGACATCAGCAAAGAAGCTAGAATAAACAAGATGCCGTTTTATTATATTTGGCGCAGAGGTCAGCGACAAAGGTTTGGACCGAGGTAGACAGATCAGCTGTCTCTGTAGATTCAAACTTCGATTACGAGAATGCAGAGCCGTAGCTGGGTTATCTTGCATGGGTTCACCTGTCCAAACGGCGGCGCAGGTCGTCACCCATGTTTTCTGTTAGCCATGGTCTCAGACGTATTGATCGCTTTCGTGTTTAGATGAAAACCCCAGAACCCTGCCCAGTTTGTGGCAAGGAGCCGATCAACATTTACCGTCATCTCCGTACTGCTCATGCGTGGGCTGAGGAGCAGGTTGAAGAAGTGAAGGAACGAATTCGAATAAAGCGGATTTCAAGTAGAATTTTCATACTTTGTTTTTTTGCACTGTACTCTCATATGGGACAACCAGAAGCACCACGACTGGTTGCAGTAGTTTCCTTGTGCAACTGTAGGCAACTGTCAGTTGATTATTATCGTGGTCCCCTTCACCCAGGGTTTCCTCTTGCTGGTTCGGCGAACGACCCCTTTGAAGCCACGGTCTGAAAAAAAACGACGCTCGCGCAATCTGCCGGTCCAATTAATATATGCTTTGGTGAAAAAAAAAATCCAATTCTACGAGAGCATCCTAGGGTTGCGCTGTGCTGAGCATTACTTCGAGTGACATTTTTCTGCAAAATTTGAATGGGTAAAGTTTTGCTTGTTGACTTTTTTGAGTTTTCGTGGAAGCAGTGTATTCGCGTAAATTTTTTGAATTGGAATATGTTGGGTCCTTAATAAATGGTGGCGTTTTCAGTCAATACTTGCCGATATTTTGTCCCCGTATTGGTGTAGTCTGCGGCGCTCCTCCTCTCCGGCTGCACCCTCCCCCTTTTTCATCGAAATCACAACAATTTAGGCTTTGTGTCGAACATCTGTGGTGTTGCGGTACAGCACATTTTGACTCCATCGCAGGGTTGCGACCTGACACAATGGGGGTCGTAAAAATTGGGGAAATTCTAGACAAAAAAGGAAGAAAGTTCGGGGGTCGTAAAAATTCAAGAGTGAAAGTAATCTTCTTTGGAACAGTCACTTGCGTGGAAGAAGTATGCATTATAAGCTCTCGTATTAGTCACTCAAATAAGGCTAAAAAGGTTTTTAATCTAGGGGAGGGGGGATCGTGAAAAAATGTTGGAAACTTTCGCAAAATTCTGGCCAACAGGAGGGGGGGGGTCATAGCTCTGCAGAAAATGGGCGCAAACGGCCGTCTCAACCGTGCTCCGTCGCGAGAGAAGTCATTGGCCTCTTTCAGAGTTCGATCGCCGCGCGACGCGTTGGGATGATAAACATGAACATCGATCGAGATCGCGTCGCACGTCGATCTGTATTCAAAACATGCCATCGCGGCGATCAGCGATAGAAGTGTGAAATAGGCCATCTGTGTGGCGGACGTTCGGAACGGAATTGGGAAATCGGAGAAAATTAAGCGCTTTTTTTTCGTTAAGTTCGACAATAGCTCGGTTTTCACAGTAACTCCAAAGTGGGAGAGAGACAATGTTCTGAACATTCTCCGTTTTTAATGCTAGCATTGGTCTGACCTCAGGAAACATTCGTACCCAGATAAATCCAAATAGGATGTCAGAGGGACCTGATAGCAAACTAAACAAAGGCAGCATTTCTTGACGGAGAAATTGTCTGAGCAGGTGGGTAGCGATCGGTAATCGCCGCGTTCAATGCGTTTGGAATATGCATTCAACTCGAGGAAAAGGCGGTTTCGAACACAGTCAGGAAACGTGCTGCTAGGGGAGAACGTGCTCCTATTGTGCTCTAACAAATGAAATGAGTGCGTGGTACACATTCAACTCGATGACAAAACGTTTTTCTAAAAAGAGGAAAGCATACGACGCATCCTCGAGGTGGGACTCAGATTTCGGCAGCGTCGCCGCTTTAAATATCCAAGTTTGTGGTATTTGGTCCACCCAGGCGCGGGAGACCTCGTACAACCGCTGGCGGCCCCAGATGGTGCTCAGCGAGCTGGTCGCGTCGTGTGTCGGTGTGCTGTTACGATAACGCTGGACTACCTTGTAGCACGCGCTCATGCGATGAAATTTTGCAGCGCGTGCTCCTGCGATGAAAGTTTGTAACAAGTGCTGCTGTTTGGAGCACGTGCCCCTGCGTTAGAGCCTTTCGATGGGTGTGGTCACTGTAGTTGAATGCTTATTCGACGCTCATTGAATGCGGCGATTTTCTGAGTGTACGTTCTTTGCCAACATTCAAGAAAGTCATGGAGACGATGCATGTTGTGAAAAGAGTATTCAATGCTGTTTGCGGGACTGGCAATACGTATTCCTTGCAAATCGGTGGTCGTTCCTGTTTTCATGTTGCGCTTGCCATACCTCGAATACCGCGACTTCGGTCACAAAAAGCCTCTATGTGTTACAGAAATTAATGAATCCTCATTGAGAGAAGTTTTCTTCGAAGCAAATGTTCATAAAATGCCAAACTTCGGCTATGAAAATGCAGCAACGTTTTCGGAGTATACCGATTCACCTGTCCGAACGGCGGACTTCGTGACAAAGTTGAGTGTTTGCCGAGGAATTGTATGGTGTATTGGTGAAATTCGCGTTTAGATGGCTCTTGAGCACTGCCCAGTCTGTGGCAAGGAGCAGAGCAGGATTTATAGACATCTTCGTAGTGCACATTCATGGACTGATGAGCAAGTTGAAGAAAGGAAGGAAAGACTCCGAGCAAAGAGAATGTCAAGTAGAAATTTCGTACTCTTTTGCCATACAAGACGACCACACTGAAGACATCATGGCTGGTCGTAGTAGTGTTTAGTTTGCGCAGCTGCTTAAAAGATGAATGTTCCAAAGACCTTGTCGACCCAGGGTTATTCTCTCAAGATCGAGCGCGGGAGAGTAGTGCTCCAATGTGAAGGAATATAGAGTGGAGAGGCGGCCAGTTGGTCCAAAATTGGGCTAGACACTTTAGGCAAGGCATTTTTGACCCTTCGCCAAATAGAGTATTAAGCCAAACTAGTGAGTGAAAACCCTTGATTGTGGCAAAAAGATTAATCGAAAACTGAAATTTTCCAAACATCCGTAAAGTTCAACTACAAATGTTTGTGTAACTGATTTATCTCTCTCTCCCTCTCTCATTCCTCCTGACCAAACGTCTCGAGCCTTTGTGATGGCAAAAATAGAATTAGATCAGCCATTTTTGTCTGTGTATCGTATACTTGCAAGGAGCGTTTGTCGCATCTGCGAAAGCGAATTGCATTGTTAGTATTTCTGGGGCATATATAGTGAAACTGCGTACTATCCCGTCCCAAGCTGTTGGTACCAAGAAGTTATATGCTCAAGGCGATCGTTTTCTCTACCTATTGTACCTTCCAAAACGCGCAGTTATCTTTTGAAAATATGGAAGTGGATCTCTTAATCGTGTCCAGCGCCCAGAATAACCTCCCTGGACAAATTTGGGGTGAAAGCACATGTTTGGAACTCTGAACTGAGTAATAGTGTTTTCCACTGGTACCTATTGTTGGTTGAGCGTTCGCTCATATTAATCAGATTGTTCTGAAATCGTTTTAGAAAAGTGTTCCAGATTTACTCAAGATTTTCCCAGGGGGCTATTTGATGTGCTGATCACGAATCTGAGGTTTATCTGTCCATTTTCAAAAGTTTTTGACTGGCTTCTCATCGGAGGAAAATTTTAAGGGCAAAACGCGACTGGTTAAGATTTCTGTAATGCTACAATAGAAGTGGCTCAAATTCCGTCGCTGGGGGTTATTTATAGTGCCTCACACGAATCTGAGGTCCGTTTCTCGATTTTGGACGGATTACCCTGGGTAAACAGTACCTCCCTCAAAGTCCCAGAATTGACTCAAATTTCTATGCGTTGTTTATTCGGATGGTGAGTACGAATTTGATGCCAATTGGTCGATTTTCGAAAACTCTAGATAGATTTCGCGTCCTAAATGGCGTGTTACCCACCGTAATCTACAATAAACCTCAGAATTTTAACAAACATGCTTCAGAATCGTTTTCAGCACCATAAATAACCCCCACATACAAACATTGATTGAAACTCGGATTTTTTTTCTTCAAAACACCCTAAAAATTGCCTGATGGGTACCCTAATCTTCTCGCAAAGCTTCAAAACGCTTACAGTTTCTAGCAGAACGGGACCAACAGCTCGAGACGGGATACTGCACATTTTCACTTTAGATGTCCGAGAGATACTGACAATAGAGTAAAGTACAATTCGTTTGCGCAGATGCGACAAACGCTTTGTATACATCTCTTGTAAGTGAGCTTATATATAGTAGAAGGGTCGTACTGTAGAATGTCCTTTTAAACGCGTCCGTGTGGTCGAGTAAAGCGAGTCGCGTAAAGGGATTCTACCCTCTATAAAACGTCGTAATTCACATTATTCGAGGCGCGAGCGGCGCGCGCGACGCCTCGGCCTCCGTCTGCGCTACGCTCTGTCACTGTTTCTAACCTCCGCTCCGCACCAGCACGCGTAGGAACCAAGTGAATTTCGCCGTTTTATAGCCTGTACGCAACTTGGTGGTTGCTGTTTACCGGATGATCCCCGAATCGCATAGTCCTCTATATCATTCATGTTGTTCGTATCTTGGAAGCCACCTCTGGGCAGAGGTGATGTCTTTCATTCTTCTTTCATACAAAACTTGTCAGCCATATCAAGGAATGAGAAAGCTTAATTTTACCTGAATAGACATCTGAATCAAAAAATTCAGAATATACACGTGAAATTCACTAACATTTGATTTTCCATCGTATCTCTACCCTGTTCGAACTTTTCGAGCGCAATCTGTCGCTTTTTGGAAGTAACGTCGGCATGGATCTTAACGAAACGTCGCGTTCACTGTCAAAGTTTGGCACAAACTCGGTGCCTTAAGTGTGCTGTAACATAGATGTACCGAGTTCGCACCAACCTTCAATGGGGAACGCAAAGTCTCATTAGGATCTATGCCTATCCTCTGTTCCCGCGTGTGATTTATTTCCGTTCGTCGCATGCGTCTGCGTGCGTACGCTGCGTCTCCTTCTCCCTACAATTTCTCGCTGTCTTTACCCTCGCTCCGCACAAGCGCGCGAGGGAACAGGGTAAATCAGGCTCGTAACCAGAGGATATGTTAAATGGAGCAAATGACGACGTTATTGTGGGGAAATTCCAATAAAAATCTTGAACATGTAATAGATATCAATGGCACTTGATATTGTTGAGAGGAAAGTCTCGAGTGAGCGGGTCAGAGAATAACAAATTCCGTTCATTTTTAAAATCGGCAATGAGAATACAGCAAAGTTCTCGGAATAGCGTCGGTTCACCTGTCTAAATGGCGGAGCTCGTTACGTACCGTTGTTGTGTGCTTGCCCATGTCTTGCATGATGTACTGATGAAGTTAGTGTTTAGATGACAGTTGTCCCCTGCCCAGTTTGTAACGCGGAAACAAGCCGGAGAGGCAATCTTTACAGACATATTCGTAAAGCACATTCATGGACCGAGCAGCAGATTGACAAATTAAAGGAGAAATTTGGAGCGACGAGGGATTCAAGTGGAATTTTCGTAGTATTTTTTTTTTATCAGAAAACATACCAGAGGTTGCGAAGTGCGAGTGCCGGCATGAAGTTTGGGGCGGGACGCTCTGCTCCCATGCCAGTCATGTTGGGTAATCAAGCTATGGAGAACTTGACATCCTCTCTTGACCAGATTAGCAATTTTATTGTAGTAGTTCATGTGTAACGTCTAGAAATTTTTTTAAAAAAGCTTGATCAGGTTGCGACGTCATTATTGGGGTAAACAAGTTGGTTTTCCCCCCCCCCCCTTAATCTGGGCCTTGCTCACAGAGCAAAGCGTTTGAGCGCAATCTGAAGTGGGCGAAATGAAGTGCTTTGCAAGGATGTCCATGCTGCTAGTAGTAAAATCTATTTGAGTCCTTTGCTCGAACATAGGTCTCAAATAGTCTCAAGCTCAAAATGGTAGGTGAACCTCGAAATGTGATTGTTTGCTCACCCAAACTCCGTCAAGTGGGGTTGTTTGATCATCATCGTTGTGTATCGTTGGTGCCAGTTCGTGGTGAACGACTCCAAGCAGTGCGCGACACCTTTTCGAGCTGGAGGGTTTAATTTTCCTTCTTCTTCTTCAGCAGCCTCAAAGTGGTTTTTGTCATAGGTTGAGGAACTGGGCGGCCTTCACAGGATTCGTCCAGAGGTCCATTGTTGTTAAGGAGGTAGGTCTCTTCGGGCACATGAACAAGTGCGCCGTGTCGTGTCCGGGAGCACCACAGTCCGGGCATGCGTCTGGTCGGCTGCTGTCGATCTTGTTGACGTAAGACATGAGCAGTATAGAGTGACCACAGCGCAGCGAGGCAGGAGCACATCTGGCTCGTCTGCCGAGTTGAGACTCGGACTCGCAAACCCGAGGCGGTACTGCTCCTAAGATAGGGTTCACAGCCGCCTTCTCCAGATATCCTCGAACAAACTGGGTGTGCTCCTCGCGCAGAAGGCGAAGCCTTTCCATGTTGGAGTCGGCCCATCTCTGTACATCAACTTTACGAGGAGCATCTGCGAACGGCGTTTAAATGTTCCGCGTAATCCTGGAACGTGCTCCTGCGAAGAAGCGTTGAGCTCGAAGCTGGTTTTATTCTGGTACGAAGCAGCTAGTATCTTTCCGGTTCAATAAATTTCCCTATACTTACAATGGAAACCATTCTAGCTTAGTCCAAAATGACCATAAGAAGTTTCTTGCGAGCCCTTGTCACAAGTAGTATAAAATGTGAGTGCTGTTTTCTTTATAAACCGTAAAGTTGTTACAGGCCAAAGACCGTAGTTCCACCACAAAAATTCAAATCCTTCTCTTCTCAATTCTCGTCTAAGGGGACACGACTATAAGGTTCGCTTTCGTTTTTTTAGACGCTTACGGTAGATTTCGAAAGGTGTAATTCCTTTTCCTTACCGGAACCAACCGTAGTCGTCCAAAAAAAAACTCCAAAATGGTATCGCAGATTCGTCTTCTACACCCCGAATACCAACATGGACTGTAAAGATGAATAAATTCAATTTTCATGGTCCACCTAGTGTTTTGAGCTTGTAACCTTGTGGGATATAGATTTGAGTCCGAGGCACTCGCAGTCTTTTACGACTTGTAAGAATAGATTCTTCGCAAGTGTTCCATTTTGCTCTGTTCAGACTACGCTGGAATGGTTTCACTGAGCGAACCTTCATTTTCAGCTGAAATGGGCAAAAAGAGTAATTCATCGAGGAAGGCTAAGCGTACAGGATCTCCTATAGGTGAAGTTGAAGTCGGACAAACCGGAGATGTGGTGAGCTTGTCGATTTGTCCCTTAATGGGTTTTCATCAAATTGTTTGCTGTAAAATCATCGCTGAGTTTCCTTCTCTAGGAAGAATCTGATGGCGAAGGTACAGAAGGAGAAGAAGCTTATGAGGTAAGCTTTAGTTATTTACCTATGGTTTTAGGTGGCTTTCAGTTCAAAATTATAATATCGACTAGTACTCAGGGTCAACCGTACTTTGACTTAGTTCCAACTTCACTCCCTGTACTCACATTCATGTATTTATTGGCTCTCGTTCCAGGTGGTGATATTGACATTGAAGTATGTCCTATATTGAAGGCGAAAAAAAAACGAAATAGTAAATAGGACGAATTGCAAGTGCCAAAAAAGGGATTAGTGCGCAGGAAATTTCACGATTCTTGATCCCCAACTCAAATAAGATTTCTTTTTTTAATCGAGAAAATACAACTCCACGCTACTTGTTGCTTTGCGAGACAACGGCGACTCTGGCCTGCTTGTGCTTTTCGTATCCGAACGTCGCTCACCCATCGAGTTTTAATTGTTAACTTCGAGCTCAATTTATTCATTATTCACAGTTATTGCCTATTTCGTTTGTAGTTTATGTTGCCATTTGGATCATTTAGTTGGCATTCATAAGTCCAGTTCTAATCTGAACGTGTATGATTATTGTGCTGTAAGCTATGCAATTTGCAGGTTGAGTGTATTGTGGGTCATCGAGAACGTCGTGGAGGCACCGAATACAAAGTTCGATGGCGAGGCTGGTCACCTCAATTCGACGAGTGGATCCATCATACCAATATGGTGAATTACCTGAAAGGCAGTGTCCACGATAAATTTCGTCTTCAGATTTTCGCCGGGAATCGAAAGGACGGGTTCTCATTGGAGCAGTAGGGGGTGAAAGAACGAACAAAAACGAGACCGAAACAGCTTTGATCGGTTCTGAGATCCGCTCGCGCTATCCCTTTCCGCGGTCGAGTTTTTCGTGTACGAGTTAGATCCACTTCTTCATTAGCATTGGGGCGCATCTGCACACGTTCTCTATTTCAGGGGCCGTATGCGCATCTCTCCCCGCGCGTCCCCGTCCCCGCGAAGGCCATCCATGATTGGTCAATTTCGTCTGATGGCCAATCACAGAGTGGCTTCGCGGGGACGAGGACGTGCGGGGAGAGATGTGCATACGGCCCCAGGCCCATGCCCGCGCAACTCATCCACCGTTGAAATGTGGCTATCAAGAAGAAGAACTAATGTTTGATGTATCGCAGCGTTTTTCATGATTCTTTTTTCACTGATGAAATAGTCCGACTCTAAACCTTCGTTTTCTGGTGAAAACTCGAAAACTATTTTTATCGTGGACACTGCCTTTAAAAGCAGTGCCCAATGTATACTCCGCCTTTTACCGGAAATCGAAAGGTCCGGAGCCCGCTGTAAAAAAGGTGTCTAAAAACGGCAGAAACGAGAACCAAAAAGTCCTCTATGTCCTTTAACTGCAATGTCGAGCACATGTCACGCCCACTTCTAACGGCAACCGATCAAAGTACCCAACTAAAAAATCGATTCTAGGAAAACAAGTGATCCGCAAACGGATCACGCTTTTTTAAGCCGCATATGCTGGATAGAGCTTAGCCTTTTGGTCGTCGGTTGTCTTCTTCAAACCGTTTTTCCATTTGTTTGTTTTGATCAGCGTGGCGTGCGCTTAAGGGGAGTGGGCGTGGCATGCGCTCCACATTGAATCTCAGGGCCATGAAAAACAACTTCGTGCTGATTTTCAGTAGTTTTTCTTATCAGTGTTGTTGCAATGGACCTTAGACCCATTGAATTCGTGTGGAAACTAGCAGACCGTCATTATCGTGGACTTTCCTTTTCACGAACAATTGAAGTGTAGTATTAGGATTCCGAATGTTTAAAAAAATAATTTGGATTAATACATGTCTAAATAGCCTTGTAATTCTATAGAAAAATCAATATGACTACTGTGAACTAAATCCTGAATCACCGTCAAAATATGTAACACTTTTCACAATGAATAGGATAATCACGCCGACGTTGGTTCAAGGTCAAGCCGGGCGTTGCGTAATTTTTTGAAATCAGAGCGATCCCCTCCCCACCATCAATTTTTACCAATTTTTTTTCCAAAACCCAACAAGCGTTGTGATACCCCCTCCCCCTCCCCCGAGGCGACATTTCTGGGCAACGTATGTATATTCGATCACGTAGACTGCCCGACGCCTAAAATTCGTTCAGTGATCTGGCTCAAGTGTCTAAAACTTGAGAAACGCTACGATTTCTTCCTTTGGTGACCGAAAAGATCGAGAATTTTTGGGATATCTTCACCGAATTCTCATTTTTAGTCCGAACTTTTTGCTATCCTTCCCCCTAACCTTGGTTTGTTTTCGGGCTAAAATTTTTGCGACCTTGCTTGACCCTGCGTTTGTTGACGTACCAGAGTGGAGATAGGCGTAGAAGTTCTTGTTCTCAAGTCTGAGGCGTAGAAGTTCTTGTTCTCAAGTCTGTCATGTAGAGAAGCTTTGTTCCTTTCCCTCATCAACCCGGGGAATTATTCTGTTTTATTGCTGTTTTTACATCAATTTTCGTAAAAGCAACGCAGCGGCGGCTATGTATGTGTGTGCGAAGAGGATGTAGTCGAATGTTTGCAAACACATTTTCCAAGTAAAAGAATTTTCATAATTTCTGTGGTCTACTTAGAGCTCGTTTACTTGAATAAAGTAGGTAGGGGTGTTGTTTCGTATTATACAAAACTGTCTTTCAACGAGGGCGGGGCTGTGCTTCTGCGAAATCGAATTTGACGCGGAGTTACACCTGAGCGATGGGAGTTAGATATGCTGCGGAAACTCGATTAATAGTGTCGACTACTCGACTTTTAGAGCCACCGCTACATTCGCGGATCTGCTGGACACTGAGCAGCTCCTGGTGTGTGGCTAACTCTGAAACTGTACATAATTCAAATCGCTGCACCGTAAAACTGTTCAGCTCTTCTTGCATGCCCAAAACACAATTTCGTTGTTTTCAGGACTGTCCTGAAGTGATTAAGGCATATTGGGAAAACTATGAACAGGAGAAGTTATCGAGGAAGCGTCAGCATTCGGATTCTCGCGGGTCTACGCCATCGTCATCGAAAAGAGACGTGAGGTTCTAATTGTGTCTGCAATTTTTCTTTCAACGACAGCTTGATTCTTTGAGGTCTCCTCTCCTACCCCGAAAAGAAAATTGCGTATCGAATCTGACGACGAATGTGAGTATCTTTTGCTGGTCGGCTTATTTTTTTCTTTTGTCAACTGCATTGGATTCTTCATTGCTTCTGATTCATAGATGAACATTTTTTTTGAAAAGTTTTAGAAGAGGATATTTTCCTCTGTATTTTATTCTACATGTCATGCTGTTCGCCATGCATCCTAAATATTACGTTTATTCAGCGACTCGTAGTGTAACGCCAACTCCGTCTCAGAAGTCTTCTGCAAAGAAGAAGAAGATCGAGGATGTGGTGGGTTTATTTGTAAACGAATTGCAAGGGTTGCGATCATGTGGACGTTGGAATCAAAAAAGGAGTCAGTCAGGACCAGCATAGGTATTTGGTTCTGAAAACATCTGTTGTCAAAGCAGTATGGACTTGAAGAGTGTACGGCAAATTGAAGAGGGAATAGTGCTCTATATGACGCCAAGCTCAGGTCGGCGACCCCGTAGACCACTCTATTTTTTGGAGTACAAGGCATTTCTAAGTTGCAGTAAATAACTTTAAACATACTTAATTTGCATTTGGGGGCAGCTTTGCTTATGAAAGTTGTTCCTGTATTTTTTACTCTGCCGTGTTGTAGCCAAATGACTTCGATGGAGTGGCCTGATAGGCTCTCATTCTGTCAGATGAAAACCTTCAGTTTCTAGCGACCTACGCGAAAATGGGGAATTTCCAGACTAGAAAGTGTAAAGGGGGATGCAGTAGAGATCTTGCCAGATGAAGTTTCCTTCATTTTTGTTCCTGTCCAGTGAGGAATCTCTAGCCATGATAGATTGTTCGATGATTATTGATCGATCATTGCGGTTTGTATCGCTTATCGTGGACAAGCGTCCTAACCAGGGTTGGCTACGCCTTGGACAGTGAAGTTTCTTGCTGTTCCCAAAGACTCTTCTGGTCGTTGGGGCGGGTTGCCCTCAGGCAACGTTGAAGAGAATGGCACTGCTCCTGGTTGCAGTCAGGACCGCCTTTTTAGTGCAGACCAGAACAGTGGTGGCTTGGTTGAGGCAAGAAAATTCTCAGCCATCCCCCATCTGATGCTGAAAATTCCTTTGTTGTTATATGCCAATGTTTTCTCTCGAAAGCGGTAAATTCCAGGTTTGCTTTTCACGAAAATTTTCTTGTGCGTCTGAGCTCCTCGGTGTCTAATGTTCTCTTGTGGGGGCATCTAGCGATCCATCGACAGAGCAAAACGTTAACTTCCGGTTATCTAAGAGAATTACATTTGAGAACTTTTCCTTTCGCATGTTATGTTCGACTATATAGTGTCAAATCGTTTAGGAGGATGGTTCGTTTGAAGCTCATGATATCTGTGCTGTGTCATCTACCTCGCAACTTTTCGGGAATCAATCTGGTAATACGTCAGCATGTTCGTCGCCAAGCTCCACCCAGCCGCAACCTGTTAGGAAATCGGTGGGTTTCTGATGTCGTGAAGAATATGTTCATGAAATCTTATCATTAGGAATATAACTAAATTAATTGCGTTTTGATAACATTCTCTGGTTGCTATTCATGGCTTCTCTTAGAGGATTCAAGTTAGAACAGTCTTGTTAGTTCTAATTATGCATTCAGAAACCGTTACCTCCAGCTCTTCCCAAGCGAAAACCCATGGCGTCGTTCTCCATTGCGAGTACATCCACGACGGCCTCGTGTTCATCTGCTAGTGTGGAGCCAGATACTAGGTAAGGTTTACATGAATTGACCCGTTGGCATTGTATTCAAAATAATCGGCCCGGATCCATTGAAAAAAATTGGTTCTTGGACGCTCGGCTACCATTCTGGAAAAGGGGTTTAAAAAACATCGCATATGTGAGTAATGGGGGTGGCCGTTAACCTGCTACATACACTACTTGCGATACGTAAAAAAGGGGGCGTTCAACAAAAAAAACCTCCGTTGCTCGTAGTTTTTTTTTTGAACGAGAACATTTTCGCATTTCGGTACGCTATCAGATTCACAGCTCAAAGTGCTATCAAAAAATGCGGTCTGTGGACAAATACTCCTTATTGGCACAGTTCAACCTCAGAATCGGTTTTCAGTTTTTTTGCAATGCTTGGAGAGAATGTCACGCTGATCACAATGTCTCCAGTATCGCTCAGAACCTGCTAAGAACGGAGTTATACCCCTCAAACATTGTGAATTTGAAGAGCGGAGAATTCTTGGACGAGTTGTCTCGGGCCTGTTTTTTCTCGTCATGCTGAGCCTTCGCGCTGAAGCAGATCACAATATAAAGCTAGACCAATAGTAAATGGAAGAAAATAGATTTTGTCTAGAATTCATCTTGCTTACTGTCCTTTTTGAGATCGAAAACTTGTTGGTGGGCGTTACCCATTTTTTTCTTTTGAGGGGGGGGGGCGTGGTCTACTTTTTTATCGCTTATTTGAGCGAACTGAGATTTCGCGCTTGGCAGGGTTGCTGTACACGGCGGCCGGAGTATAGTATCAAAAACTACCCCTGAAGTTGGAGTGTGCTTTTAACCCATTCACGACCACGCCTAATTTTGGGTGGCTGCACGTTCGGACCGCGTGCAATATTGCGTCACCGTATAACGTGTCCCACCGGTGGGACACGCTGGCTTGAATAGCGTCCCACGGGTGATTGCTTTCCCTTTTTTGTGTCTATATTGTAGCTATCGACGAGGGTTGGACAGTATCAGAGTTTGAGCTTCCGAGACGCTTTCGTTATCAAGAAACAATTATTCAAAACCAAAACGGGGTCAACTGAGCTGCGACGGTTTTAGAAAAGGAAACGTGTTTCAAACGATAGGTTCCTACAAAGCAACCTAAAAACTAGCAATAGACGACAAAAGAAATTATAAGGTGCTTTTGAAATCATTTTACAGCCGTTTTTTCCTCTACTTCAGCGCACCTGATTTTATGAAAGTCTAGATATGTTGTTGCACTTGACCTACTGATGGACCACGAGGTTTTTATTCAAGTGTTGGGTAGGTCAATACATTGATCATATGTAGGTTCGAAGGTAGTTTCTTGTGACGGAGAAATCGATTTTTGAAAATGGTGGCCCACCGGTGGGACACGCGGTCCGAAGTGGTAGTCAACGCGTGTCCCACCGGTGGGACACGTGGTCGTGAATGGGTTAAATCGCTTATTAAGACATATTGCTTTCGCGATCGTTTCTCGGAAGCGTTGCGTGCAGCAGTGTGCAGCGAAGCTTTGAGTAGTGGTTCTACAAGTATTGTGAGGGCAGTCTGTATACTTTCTCTGTGAATTACGGCCAGGTGGGCAATCTCGAGATATGTGCAGGTTCAATTATCGTAATCCTTCACTAAACACGCTCAGGAAGTTCCTGTAAAGTCGGACTTGTGTTGCGAAAAACTAAGAAAGAACTTTTTAATTGAGGGTTGTCAAAAAATCAAACTACACAAGTCTTGAGTTTGCGCCCGGTTTATAAAGCAAGCATAGAGATCGCTATCGTACTCACAATTAGGCCGGGATCATACTTTCGGCGATCAGCGACAGCGACAATACATATCAGGCGTATCGATTTTCTGTCGATATTGATGGTAAGCATTGCGTCGCATCGCTCGTCGCGTGAAGTATGATCCCAGCCTTACTACGTTAAATTTCGTAGCACATGACCAAGCGTGATGTTTTCGAATTTTCTTCCAAAAGAATTTTCTTCCATTTCAGGAAACCGGACCATAAAGCATAAGTAGCGATTTGGGCTGTGAAAATGACAGCGTTGTTAGAGTGTAGAAAAGCCTTTGTTCATAAGAGCTTCAAGAATCAGACGTTTTTTTTTGTCTATCAAGTTTGCCAAATGTTTCCCATTGATACAATTTTGCGTGGATATGTAGCTTCCAGGAAGACTCCACCGGTTACAGTTCTTCAGATGCAAGAAACATATTCTACAGCATATGTATTTGTTGAACAGCTGGTTTTCTTTTTTCATATATATATATATATATATATATATATATATATATATATATATATATATATATATATATATATATATATATATATATATATATATATATATATATATATATATATATATATATATATATATATATATATATATATATATATATATATATATATATATTTCATAGTTATAGCTCTGCCAATCTCTACAAGGATACTCTTACTACTTCATCCGTTGTCTCTGAACGTAAGGTGAGCATTTCTTATTCGAAAGTTTTTTATAATTCTTTAATAGTAATTATTTGCCCAGTGGTCATACCTTTGCCACTAATGTGTTGGACATACTTCTTTGGTACTGTGCATGGATGGGTTAGGCGCTATTCATACTACTCAACGCCAGCGCGGCACGCGCGTGCCGCGCTGGCGTTAAGTAGTATGAATGCCTATTACCTGCTCAAAAGGCGCATACGAAAGCTGACGCGACAGGCCAACGACGAGAAATCGGGTGGCCAAACTCCACCCAGCAACATTTCGAAATCAGTACCTTAATTTCTAACTTTATATTTTAAATCCTAAATGTACCGTCATCTATCATTTTTACTTTCATTATAACTGTGTAAGGAATACATATGTTTGGGTGGGTGGGATCGTGAAGTTCCTCTTGATTCCATTACTCCTGAAAAATGTGCATCTCAAAGGAAAACCAACCGTTTCCAAATAAAGGCCCCTTGCGAACTGTTCTGCGTACTAGCCTAACCTTTGTTTTGCAGTATTATCAGTGTGTTTGTTCTTAACTCTCCTACGCCGTCCAAGAATTCGTAGATGTTGCGTCGCTTCACTCCAACTTCATTAACTCAACTGTGTCGTAGATCACAATGTGCGTCTTGTGAGGCATAGCCATCACGTGACCGTTTTTTAATGAAATCACGCAATCGTCCGCCACTGTTAACTACTGTGGATCGATACGTGAGCCATTGACTGAAAAATATTGTGATTTTTGTTGTTTTCCTATGTAACATTCTTGAAATCGTATCAAGTGCCTAGCACTCCTCTCATACGCTCATACTTGCTTTAGTATTTTTTCTTGGAAACCAAGTTTCCTAATAACTGCATTGCGACAAACTAATCCATTTTCCTTAATTTTTTCCTTTACTTGTCTTGAGTTTCCAGTATTGGAACGTATTTTCCTCTATTCTTTTCTCACAGCCCTTTGTATATTTGACAATCTTTGTCGCTTTGCTTTCGAAGTACGTATACCACAAATACGTTAGTTTTCCGCTACCTCATGCTTTTGCATACAGTCCACGGCAACGGAAAAAAGGCGGTGGTGTGATTGCGTATTCCCTCTAAGCAAAGCGTAGACATGCTTGGCTTGGTTCCAAGCTTGCCATCAAATGATAGGAAACAGGTGTTTATTTTTTTCCTGGGTTATGATTTTTTCTTTTTCTTTCATTTTCTCTTTCTCTCTATAGGAAGGATTCTAGGTGAATCAAGGTGAATTAATATTGTGTGTGTAGAGGGGGGAGGCATACTTTTTTTGACGTTTCCGGTGCCTTTTATCCCGATTTTAAGGAAAATTTGGAAACTTGCCATCTAATATGGAGACCACAATCTATTCGACGGCAACTTTTTTTTCAATTTCGGGAGAAATGCATCGGAAACGTGTAGAAACGGTGAGCATTCTTCCCACACGCCCAATATCAATTCACCTTTCTGGAGTATTTCCTATAGGTAGACGGAGCAATAACGCGAGAAAATGAAGGAAATCGAAAAAACCTTTACGCAGAAAAAAATTTCAGCAGTTTCGTATCGGATAATGGCAAAGATGCAACCGAGCCAGCCATGGCTACACTATGCTTTGTGAAAATACCCCCTCCCCCTCCCCCTAGTTGAATCGCGCGTGAGCTTGCTGGAAGTGACACAACTCCGCTTGACGAAGCGCTGAGGAGCGGTTCTGTGAAAATTGTTTCTTCAAATGTAGTGTGATCATTTCCGGATTTTTTACGCTAATAACAATTGTTAGGTCTTGGTCATGGTTGGTGGCAAATGCAGCTGTGACCCGCCGTCGTCTGCTGTGACCGGCCCTTAGTGGAATACTCCGAGTTCGTTTTTAATGGCCATTTGGGGTTCACTTATTATTTTTAACGTGCAGCAGAGCTGTGCGTAATGACGATTTATAAATTGAGAACATTTCTGAGATTTTTCATAATTTCTGAACTACGAAATCCCGCGCAAAATTGAAATCAATCGTAATCTGCGATATAGATAACGAGGTATCTACAGTGCGTTTCATAATTATAGGACACTCTCGAATTTCCCTATAACACTTATCTCGTCATCGATGGAGCTTTTCTGGGAAAACTATTGTAATCAGCATAAGAAATAACCCTTACAGTCTTCTTTCCAGGTCACACGAGCATCCCAACTTTTTCAGAACACACCTTTTCGTTTTTTCGATTGTTTCAGAATTATAGGACATCTTAATTAATCCGCAACTTGCTTGTTCATACAAGCGAAATGACGACAGTTTTAAAGTGAATACGTTCACTGCCACTATTTTATACCTCATTCAGGTGATTGAAGACACTTCTTTGAAGTTTTTAGAGGTCTGTCGTGTTGCTTTGTTCACAGTCCTCTAACACATCACGTTTGTGCTCTTCCATGACCTCTATTTGCTGATGGCTCGACGTGCCAGGATGAAATAGACACAGGTAGCGATCATAATGTCTGACGAGACCCATTGGTCATGATTTGAAGCGAATTCTCAATGAAGCTTACGCGGGTCGTTACCAGACTCACGCAGAATTCGGGGTTAGTGATCCTTGCACAACTATTAGGCGGTAACTTTGTGCACCACAGCATCGGATAAACAGCGAAAAAAGGGTGCCTTTTTTTGGAGAGATTCACGGGCTGACTCGGTTCAATTTGGATCAGCAAAACAAGACAACCAGCTCAGGTAGGTTGAGCTGCCTGATCGGTGTTGCATGGCGGATGTTTTTGGGAAGTAAAAGTCGCTGATTCCTTTCTAGATAATGTGTTTAGGCCAGAATAAGTTAAACTTGGGTGAATGATGTAGACAAACATGCTACTGGCATGATACCAGTATGTGACACGGATAGCATTCTTAAAGGCACAGTACACCCTCAGATATGAATTTTGAGATTTTCATGTAATTTTGTAGAAGACCCCTCCTGTATAGCACGTGCCAAATGCCAGATCTCATTTCCTCCAAATAAGCGAGATATAAGCGACCACCACAGGCCCGACCCCCTTCGCTCACTACCACAGGCCCGACCCCCTAACAGATTTTCGAATTCTATAGCGGCTAAATGGATGAATGAATCCCAACAAGTCGTCGTTCTTCAGTCCATTGCCGGACTGTCTCCTTATCCTGGCTCGCCCTCGCGCAACGATTGCGAATGAAGAGAAATACAGGCCTGAGACAACTCGTCCACCAATTTTTCACCCTCAAAATCTAGGCATCTTTGAAGAGCCATAACTCTGTTCAAAGGGGGTCTTGGACGATTTCAGAGATACCTCTGTGATCAATGTGTGACTCTCTCCAAGATGAGCATGAAATCTGAAAGTTAATTTTTGGGCGTCCGGTGCCTTTAGAAGTTCGTTAGTGTCGCTGATATTCCTCGAAGCGTTCTGTGAGGCTTGAAAGCGTGGGCCGGCCTTCACTTCTACTCGAGTAGTTTGTAGTAAGTGCCATAAAGTGATGGCGCAGTCTATTTTACCATTTTTGAGTGGAAGGCAACGGCAGATCTTCGTAAGCAAGCGAGACAAGGCGAGGGTTTGAGCGAATCAGTCCTGAAAGAAGTTCTCGAGCAGACAAGGGGTGGCTGTGTTAAAAGCACCAGCATGTAGTTCTGCTTAACCCCGTTAGAGAGAGAGCCAAAAGAATGCCATTTGCCGATGCTCCATGCAAAGTTAACTTGCAGAGATGGCACGAGTCACAGCAAGAACGACTCCGTCTTTTGCGCGAGGAGCACACCAAGTTCGTACGGTGTCATCTTGAGAAGGCGGCGGTGAATCCTGTACTAGGAGAAGTACCGCCCCAGTCTGCGAATCCGAGACTCAACTCGGAAGAAGGGCTAGATGCACACTGGCATCGTTGCGCTGCGGTCACTCGTCAATGCTCATGTCCTACGTCAGCAAAATCGACAGCAGCAAATCTGATGTCTGTCCGGACTGCGGTACTACCGGCCATGATACAGCACATTTATTTCGCTGTCCGGTGAGACCTACCACGCTGACCATAATGGATCTATGGACGAATCCACTACTGGTCGCCCAGTTTCTTCACCTATGACAAAACCCTCGATGTGGCTGCAAAGAAGAGAAGAAGAAGCATGTAGTTCTGACCACAACTTCAAGGAATGTCTTAAACGTACACTAAGACGTCGAATCTTCGCTGGCCGTATCCAGGTTTAGGCTGTGGAAGTGAACAAACATGTTGTGCTAGAGTAGTACGAGCGAACCAACTTAACAGTCCTTCAAAAATCCCCAATAAAGATCCAACAACATCTGTATGCGATAATTGAGCATGGCGATGGTCATACTTGCTATAAATGTTTTGCTATTCCGTTGGTATGAACAAGAAACCTGCGGATTACCCAAGGTGTCCTATAATTATGAAATAGTCCAAAAAATGAAAATTAGTGTTCTCAAGAAGGTGCAGAACTCATGGAATCTGGAAAGGTGACTATAATGGTTATTTCTCATGTTGATCACAATGGTTTTGACAGCAAAGCTCCATCTTTAACGGGAGAAAGGTTTCAGTGAAATTTGACGGTGTCCTATAATTACAAAACGCATTGTAGTTTGCGCTCTTTCTTTTCAATTTCTATTCGCAGCCCATCGTAATCGCAAAATATTTGTTTTTCAAGCCATGGGTGCCTAAATACATGCGACTTAAGCTGGATCAGAACGTTTGTTTTTTCTTAGTAGGAGTCATGGTGAGTGATTTCGGGCCGAGCATAACAGTAGTAAACCTCGGAAAAAATGTTGGTTTTGCGCCACCGTGACAACCTACTTGGCTTCCACTGACCTGTGCTTATCTAATTGGCCCTTCTAGAATTTTGTATCCCTAAGTTGGGTAAAACGTGGCACATACTTAGTTTTCGATCCAGCTTTAGGGTTCAGTTTTGTCTGTATTAGCCGTTCCTATCCTGTGTACACATGCAGTGGGCACAGATCGCGCGGAGGGTGTAGTTTGCGATGCGTCCAACTAGGTGCACATATACTATAACGTCAGCGTGCATCGAGGAGCCAACACAAACTTCACCGTTAATAGGGAACCAAAACTGTCAGTGTTATCCATGCCGGCTGTACTACTATTTTCGAGCAGAATTTAATTGGTTCCATTGCATATGAGTGTGTACGTGCGCTGCTCTCTCCTCCTTCGACCAACTCTCTCGCTGTCTTTTACCCTCGTTCCGATGACGCACACAAAGGAAGCAAGTTAATTTCGCTCCAAAATAGTATTCTTCAGGAATTTTTAGTTGGTTTTATTTGCATTTTTTTGCGCAACAGATCATCTTTGAATCATTATAACTGTTGTATTTACCATCCCCACCCTTTAATCTTGTGCATTGCATTTAACCTTACTAACCTGTAACTATATTATGCTTTCATTCCGTTTATGAATAAAGTGAGTGTTACAGTTTTTTTTCCAAAATTTCGAGTGAAGTGTGGTGTTGGCTTTTGACCCACTAAGATTCGCGAAAACGCGGGGTGTTTTGAACATTCATAAAGTTGAAGATTCGAATCACGCTGGTGACACCTACAGGTTTGTAAGAATGTGTTATGAAGTCGAAAATTGACGTTCAAAGTGATTTTGGAAGTGAATCCTCAAAGTGATCTACAAGATTATCTAGGGATCATTAAATACTGCTACAGACCTGTCGCGATCACTGGACACTGCGATGTCGCTCAGAGACAGCTCTTCGCCGCCTTTCGGGGCTTTCAGTGGCATCGCTAAGAATCTCGCGCCGCTGCTTTAGAGAAACGGACGGGGTTTCGGGATGCGGCATCATTGGTGACACGCGACGCAAGCGACAAAAATAGTATTTTTCTTTGCGCAACGTCTCGTCCACTCTGAAAGCCCTGTACTTACTGCCGTTCCGCGATATGGTTTTCGCTGCGTAGCACGCCTTCCACAAACCTCGCGACGCACTCCTCGCGACTGCGAGTTTCGCCGCGACGCCTTTCTGAAAACCCCTTATCAAGCCTTTTCGATCGCCGCCGACGCCCAATGTAATCGGTATTGCATCCCCCAGCGTTGGAGAGTCGCTCGGAGCTAAGAGACACCCATCACAACAGTGAAGAGTTGACTGTAGACGCATGCGATATGGCGAAATGGATTCCTCGCTGAAATAGAGAGCAAGTTAGTGCTCCATTTTCGAATTATTTTGGAAAGCTTCGGCGCTGAAACTTTGAGCTTTTGGCTCCGAGGATTTTCGCATGCCCCTTGTTCTCTTCATTTCATCCATCGAGGCAGTTCAAGCTCACAGAACTGATTTCTGTGTGGGCTGGATTATGGTCGCAAAATGGGTTCGAGAATTTCTTTCAATAGTGTGCTTTCTCCGGAAAATTTCAAAAATGAAATTTTGTAACTATTTTATTGGGTTTTTGGAAAAATTGTCGATAATTGATAGACTATATCTATTACTGTAGAGACAGTGTAAAACCTAACTGTGAAGTTGAGTGCTCTAAAGCCGTTTTGTGTTGAAGATACGACATAGAAAGGTAATATTTTTTCAGAAATCTTTGAAAAATGAAAAATCGTCCATTGACGAGTTTTCGCGAACAAGTTTGGATAAAACTATTTGGTCTTCACGGGTTTAGATGTTGCGTACACTTGAGCAGCCTGATAGGTGCAAAGGAAAGATTGGGGACATTTCAAGATTGTGTTCGTAATTGTATTCCCGGCACGAATTTTTTTAGCGAGGATCGAAGATTGAATGATGTAAAAATTCGCGGAAATGCGATGTCGTGAGTGAAAAATATGAATAAGTTTGAGTGGCTATTCCTGTCCAGATAGGCTTGGAAGTGTCGATATTTGCAGTAATTCCTGCTGTTTCCGGAGAGCGAAAGGCCCGAATCGCTCAAAACTAGTTTTGAAACGCTGAACTCCGTTCATCCACTGCTGTAACTGCCACCATGTGTGCAAGAACTCTTTATAGGGCGTTGCATCAGTGTATACGGCGTTCATTCTAGAAAACAGGCACGGGTGGTTACTGTAAGAGCACTCTCGAAAGAATCCGCGAAAATGCTGGTGATGGCGAGTGGGCGTGCTGGGCGCCCCTAGCTATTGGTTACTGATAATGATATGAAATACTGTAACATGCACCAGCCGATAGAAGGTGGATGCGTTACCATTATCAATACCCACTAGTTAGAGGGAGATAACACACCCATTCGAACTCCTAAGCGTTTTCCATCACCGTTTTTTTTTTTGGGATTCAATAGGTTCTTTTCGCTTTTTGTTGTCGGACACTTACAGTAAACTCCCTTCCATTATTTTTAATGCAGTTTTAAAATTGTGCCTTCTATCGCAAAATATATAGCAGAAAAATTTAGACCGAGAAGGAAACTAGCCCAGATTCTATGGACTTTAATGAAACCGACGTTAGGAAAGAGGAGGTTCGTTTCAATTTTTTTGTCCCAACAATTGCTTTTTCTTTTTATGTGTTTCTCATTCCAGCCGGTTGTCAAGGAGAAGCGCTTTGTGCGTCCCCACGGTTTTGAGCGAGGCTTGAGTGTGAGTTTGGCCATTCAACATTTGTGTCGTTTTCGCGCAGGGTCAAGCAGGCCGTTCCTCTGTTCCCGAAGAAGCTATACCATGTTCCAAACGAGATGGCAAGCGAAGAGTTCAAAGAAGCAACTCTTCCTCTGCCTCTGACATTTTTGGATTACGGTCACACGTAGTATGTCTTACCGTAATCCAAAAACAGAAGACTTCGTGACCTCCGAGCTGTTATACATATCCTGAAACACTTTCCCTGCCACGTAAAGAAGAATATCTGTGTCGAGAGTGAGTATTTGAGCATTTCGAGCGAATAGAACGCAGAACAGTGATGAAGTATGCGAAAAAAGGAGTGAGAACATGAAAAACCCGTCGAATCCTGTTTTTGGGTTACGGTAAGACATGCTACGTATTTGCGTACGCGAGATCTTATCGTATTCCAAAAATGTTAGAGACGCATATGGAGCGCTGCTTTCTTGGACTCTTCGCTTGCCATCTCGTTTGGGGCAGGGTACACCCCCTTCGTGACTAAATTTTGAGAAAAGCGTCGAATTTTTTCGTCTTTTCTGAAGAAATTTTCTTAACGTCTGTCCAGGGCGAAGAATTTTTCGGCGATCGCTGGGCTGGAATTTTTCAAAAAAAAAATCAAGTTTGTTGCAATTATTTCACTTTGTTTGTTTTGTTGTTGTTGTTGTTGTTGTTAGAACCGCATTCTTTATCCTACCGACCATCTTCGGGGAGTTTTAGTTCTGGATTCACATTAAAACACCCTCCCTAAATGTTCTTTTAGACCCAGCATTTTTAACTCCTTCCAATCTCCAGTCTTCGAAAATTTTTACGCTCCTGTAGGCAGGCATTCCTAGCTTGATGGATTTGTGAGCTGTTCAGGTTGAGCGCATTCATGGGTTCATCGAACGAGCAGATCTTCTATTCGCAGTGGTCCAGTTCAAGAATTGTGATGTAGTGGAAATACTTGCTACGCGAATAGTCGAGCACTATGAACCAATGGTAAGTGTCATTAAAGGCAGTGGTCACGATAAAAATGTTATCGAAAAAACTACAAAAATCAGCTTAGATCAAAAACAGCTGAAAAGCCATGAAGGTAGCGCGGTGAAAAAGCGGGCTAGAATTGGCCCAACGATGCCAGTTCGTGCACACGTGCACAGCGATGACGAAAAAGATCGCAGTCACATGCCGAGCATTCAAAAATCATCGACATTCAGGGCAGAAATAAATGCAATTTTACCCAATAAAAACAGTTGAGCAATGAAAGAAAGCACTCCAGTTAATGTTTTTGACTAGATGTGTACGTAAATCCGAAGGTACATTAATTGGAATTCAATTTCAAGCCAGCTGATGTTTTTGATATGAGAGGTCATCAATGCCGATGATGTGGGGTGTACTCGTCCACCATCAAATTCGGCCCAAAACAGTTTTTTTCGCGATTTTTTTCTTATTGGTCCTACTACTCGAGACCCAGAAAAGGGTTTAGAGAGAGAAAGACGACAACCATATTTGATCGCGACCACTGCCTTTAACTAGGATTCATGCATAGCCATTATTGGCAAATTGTGGAATCTATCAGAATGAAATGTCTCTTGTAATTCAAGGCATTGATTCGTGGCTTCGAGGAACATCGTATACGATCTCGTCGTAACAAGATACTTTCATCATGATGTTGGTGTCATCTTGTGAACTGCTGTGCCAAAAGATCTCTGATAATCACTTTTTTATAGGCCTTGTTTAATTTGCTGTGCTGGGGAATGTGTACACATCTTTCTTAAAAATGTTTATATCATATTGATATTGCTTATCCATACATATAGGATATTTCTGTTTAGCAGTTGCGTAGCGTTTCAATTATCAAGTTTTGTCATAAATTTAAACTAAGTAACAAAATTTCACTTTTTTTCTGTTCCTGGGTTGAAATTGTGTCTTCCTAACCCGTTAGGTCTAGAACAGATAGGAAATCGTTGTTATCCTAGGAAAACTTCGCTTTTGTGACTAGGACAATCAACTTTGGAAAATCGGGTGTTTAAGTAAGCCAATTTTTGTTCCTGGCTTCCAAGTGTCATATTTCAAATGTTTATGTGTGATGTATGTGAAAATTGACGTCATCAAGCACAAACTTTGCTTACACGGCGACAGCACGAAGAAAACCCCATTTTTCTGTGAAAATAGAAAGATTTTTATTCATTTTCGGCCTTATGATCAGGTAAAAACAAAAAATGCACAAGGAACAGACAAACACAGTCGGAACCACTCGAGCAGGTTCAGAAGTGTGTAGATTGTATAGATTTACGATTGTACTGTGAATCACTCTCGAAGTTTCACCCAAATGTAGTCCCCCCTCATGGTTTCGCTATACTGTCCTTGGTAACGACGTTCAAAGTCCAATATATCTTGATCAATGGGCTCGCCTTTCTCGTTGAATTTGTCAAAATGCGAATCACTTATGTGGACTTTCAGAGGCATTCTGCATCCCATTTTGGCGTAATTCGTTATGAGAGTGCACCAACTCCACATGGTTTTCAGCCTTGTGACCACATATGAAGCCGTGAACAATTGCAACGAAATCGCTCCAAGCCGTTCTCTCCGTCCTGTGCAACAGCTTAGCCAAATCCTCGCATTTTACGATCTTCTCGATCTGTGTTCCAACAAATATACCAGCCCTTACCTTAGCCTCCCGTTGTTACTGAGAACAGTATAACGAAACATGATGAGGGGCTACATTTGAGTGCAACGCCGAGAGAGTGATTCACAGTACAATCGTAAATCTAGAAAATCTACACATTCCTGAACCTTGTTGCGTGCTTCCCGGCTGTGTTTGTCTGTTCCTTGTTCATTTTTTGTTTTTACCTGTTCATAATGCCAAAAATGAATAAAAACCTTTCTATTTTCATGAAAAAACGGGTTTTCTTCGTGCTGTTGTAGTGTAAGCGAAGTTTGTTCTAAATGAAGTCATTTTTCACATACTTTGGACATAAGTAATTGAAATATAACACTTAGAAGCCAGGAACAAAAATCGTGTTACATAGTGTTATTCGTACCAGGATTGCGAAATCACAGTTTCTGCAAGGAGACAGGTGTTCTGTTCTCTGCGAGCGCCACTCTTCAGTTTTGGCCATGGAATAGAGCTCGGATTTTTATGTGAATTCTGTCATGGGTGTGCAACGTACCAGATTTGACGTGGAAATGTTTGAAATATTTTTTTTTCGGTTGCGGGGGAGGGGGGCCCAACAACGGAAAACGGGTCCGCTCTGCTTGTTTTTTCCCTTCATTTCGTGGCAGCCGCGATGTCGCTTGCCATCCGAAAACCGGTAGCGGTTTTTCTCATGTTTTAGATAGCTAATCGAGTCAAGTGGCAAACGTCCCAGTTTCTTGCCCAGGTGGTCACCCCAAGAAGTGAAAACTGGACAACCTAGAATAGGAGTATGATCATGAGCATATTATGCTGTTGTCTCGGTATCTAAAGATCGCTGCAGAGTTGGACCGTAGCGAGTCGCCGCGGAGAGGCAATCATGAGAAATGGGGGACGCTACACAGCGGGGATGTGTCGCGCGAGACCGGCAACGAATAGACCTTGCAGTGTTTTCGCTGCTGCTACAGCCACAACTCCCTGAGCGGCGGCAAGAATGGTTCTGGGGTCGTATTCGCCAATAACCCGCCGGGTAGTCGAAGGGTAAATGAGGTGAAATTTCAGTACAAAACGCGCGCTCCACGGCCACCTCTCGCCTCCCTTGGCTTCCCTCGCGACCGCCGGAATTTTTCGAATCGCATAGCTGAAGAATGGCCGCTTTGCGATGGAATCTTTATCTTTTTGCAGTGATATCGATACGTAACACAGTTTGCATTTCCATCTTACATGGTGTGAGATGGGTTGATCTGCTCCTCTGCCGCGCGCGGTATCATCCCTTCCGCTTCCCTTCCACTTCCCTCGGCGGGTTGTTGGCGAATACGACCCCTGAACCGTTTACACTGCCAGCAAGGAATGCCGTCGTTGATTGAAGGCTCCTTTTTGATTCCTTCATGCATTCGACCATCTAAACGCGTTCTTTTTGTTTTTTACTCAGCTTTTAAGAAAAATCATTGCAGAATGTTCTGTGAGGGTGTTATTTCTCAGATCTACCGAATTTTGTGATTTATAAACACTGTTTTTTGTTTCCACTTGGCCCATTGCTGCCTTTATGGGAATATCGCAATTCTGAAAAATCTATTTTTACTGCCTCCCTAACTTCTGTTTACACATCAAGAATTTACTAAGCACTGCTTCAAACTAAATTTTCTACTTTCCTACTATATTACTGTCAGCAGATTATGAACTGGCATTGTCATAACGGCTACTAACAACAGAAAAGCAATGAAAACCATTATAAACAAAGTTTGTCGCGTAAGGGTCGAGCGGCGTTGGTAGCGGCAGCACCGCCTCAACTTTGTGAGGCTTTGGTACCTGACGCCGTGTCAGGATTTGGATGCGCCCCAAGCTCTCGCCGAGCGACGTGCCTCCCCTTAAAGGCAGCGTTCACGATGATCATTCTCGTTGACTTTCCAGAGTGAGATGATAGGCGAGAAGGATCCTAGGCTCCCAGTGTCGAAAGAACGGTAGAAAACGAGCCAGGAGCGGCAAAATAACGGCTGCAAACAAGCGTTTTGGTGCTCCAGACACGCCTCGTGCCCCAGATCCGCCCCCTCGGAATGAACAAATGAAGACCTAAATTACAGGAATGATCAAGTGAAGGAAGTGCTGATAAGTGAGCTGATCGCTTCATTGCACTGATAGGTATCATCCTTCTAGCGGTCAATTCCTCCACGCTCAAAAATCAACAAAAACAAGGGAGGGCCTATTTTGACTCAAAAACGCGTCTTTCGTGTCCTTTTTAAGCATGCCTTGCTATATAGGGCACCAGACCTTCCGGAAACCGTGGAGATATCGGAAATGAAATTTATCGTGAACACTGTCTTTAAGGCGACAAGTGAGCTCTGTCATGCAAGACATGGCTGAACATGAATTATTCATTGGAGCCAGGAGTGACGAGTGCCGGTATCGGCACAATCAGCGACGATCGCTGGTAGCGTATATGGCCGGGATAAGGGATGTGCGGAAGTTTTTTTTTGGAATTAGAAAATGCAGTTTGACAGAAAAATCTCCAAAAGTTGGCAGAAAACGGAACATTCTCAACTATCAATCAAAAGTGTTCAGCGTAAACTACATAAGTTTCTCCAGAGCATTGAATTTTTATACACTCTTAGGTTTCAGAGGAATTTTTCTAGCACAATTTTTAAAACCCAACAATTGGCCAGAGTGATAAGTACAGACGCCCAAAAAGTGCAGATTATCAGCGCGGAGACGAAATTTTCTCCTCTCACCGTCCTTTCCTCGGACAATAGCAGCTAGATTACTCGACCAGAAGCTCAATATGCATGTGTAACAATTACGAATGATTCAAACACTTAACTACTCCTCAGTGCCCAACAATCGCTACGTAACGCGGCTGTTCGTGTATAAATGACCCGACGCGCCGCTCGCCCCCCGTGGTGGGGTCGCTCGTACCTGTGGGAGTTTTATCATCTGTCTCATGTCCTCACCATCAAATTCATTGCGCTTCATCATATTTGAATTCTGTACCATCCTGCGATGCCATGAGTTAAAATACGAACTCAGAAATTGCGTGTATGGCGCAGTTGGGGCCCAGCTTTTCCCCGCTCCACTAGAGCGGTGGCACTGGAGTACTCATAGTTTTTGCCCAAGTGTAGAAAGCATTTATAGTCGAACGCCGCTCCATTGCGCTATGAATAGCGGGCGATAAGTAAGATTGATGGCTCATTATTGTTAGTATACAATAGCATTATAGTTCTCGCGTTATTGCTTTGGGCTTCTGTTGACGTCATCGGGACGTCATGAAAAGTGCATCGGGCTTCAAATGACGTCTTCAAGACGTCGTGGAAAGTGCAGAGCGTTTCATTTAATATGTGCGTATTGCCGCGAAATGTGGGTTGCGCTTCATTTGTTGCGTGCTTTACTAGTTGATTGCACAAGTTTATAATTTGCCATCGGCACAAAATTCTCACGGAAGTGTAGCAGTTTTTCTTGCAAGAGTTTTCCATGTTTAGGCCCAGATATCGTGATATCTTTATAACCGGTGAGGTTGTTTCCCTAATCCCTAGTCTGTTCAGCTTCAGCCGCTCACCTCCAGAGAAAGACGGTGTGAGAATGAAAACACACCGCTCTCAATTTCTTTTATACCCTACTCTTTATCAATTGGTTATCATGAATTTTGTTTACGGTGAGAATTTTGTGCCGATGGCAACTTATAATCGTCTGTTGATTGCTTACTGATTATCGTATCAGTCCAAAAAGGTTGATAAGTGTTGCATATTTTTGAGGGATATTACTGCGTAATATCAGGAAAAAGTGAACAATTCTATCCAAAAGGGGTCTTCCAAGCGAAAGAGGTTTGGTTCGCGTCAGAAACGTTCCAACAAAAAGGGAACAATAGGAAAGTGAAGTGAGGAGAGTGTACAAAAAGTGAACAATAATTTCTCCAAGCGATATTCTCGGTCGACTCTTCTATACAGCGAAAACAAACCGTTGTGGTATTTTACGAGGAAGAACATAATGGCTTTTAAAAAAAAGGCTTTTATTCGTTCACGAGATTATATGGGAATACTCTTGCTTGATAATGTATTTCAATTGTTTCATTTTTCCGAAGAGTTGGAGCTAACCGTCTGCTCTGGCCAGTTTGACATCATCTCTCTCTCAATGAAAACTGTCAGATACAAATTTCTGAAAGTTGGGCTCCGCAGAAAAGGTCAAGGATTTGGCATTGCTCCTAAATGTTGTGAAATTGTTTTATTGGATTTGGCTCTCAACTTGATTTTTCAAATGTAGTGAAATTGTCGAATTGATTTGGCTGTGATGATAGTATATGCAGATAACATAATCATTAAATCTAGTAAAATTGTTGCAAACGGATTTGGCAGGAGCTCTATCAATTATCACAGTCAAATCACGCGTCAGAAGGGGTTTTCCTTGAAGCGCATATTGAATCGAATGACAACAGGAATAAACCTAGCAGCAAAAACGATCCTATACAATGCGAACCGTGAAAGCGTTGAGGACACGAAGACATAGAGTCAGTAGCGAGTAAATTGCGTTAGATTTCGTTTTCATGATTTTTATCTCATCGGTGAGGGAAGGTCTGGTACCTTATTGTTAGTGGGAGCTACACTGAAAGGGCAGAATAGCATTCGGAAACCTTAATTCTAGCCCATAAGGCCACGTTTCGTTCAGCATTGTTGACTGAGGATTATTATTTTTTCTTTTTGTCTTCATTCGCTCGCCAGAGGACCTTCTGACGCGTGATTTGACTGTGATAATTGATAGAGCTCCTGCCAAATCCGTTTGCAACAATTTCACTAGATTTAATGATTATGTAATCTGCATATAGTATCATCACAGCCAAATCAATTCTCGACAATTTCACTACATTTGAAAAATCAAGTTGAGAGCCAAATCCAATAAAACAATTTCACAACATTTAGGAGCAATGCCAAATCCTTGACCTTTTCTGCGGAGCCCAACTTTCAGAAATTTCACAACTTTTTACAAGGGTTTCCCTTCTACAATATCGTCGAGGTCCAGAAGTCAAGGTGTGTTCGAAAACATAGTGGTAGAAATGAAGAAACAACCGCTCCGCTGCTAAGACTGCAAGATAATTGTTGCAACGCGGCTTCCTACAAATAGATGCAAGGCATATACTTTTTGAATTTAAAAGTCGAAAAATGAAGAAATGAGTTTCAAAATGACCCAATTGTACAGGTTCTGGGCACTCTTCTAGACGGGGGGGGGGGCACGCACCACTCAAGACAGAAATGAAATGAACGGCCCATTGGTGAGGCTACCAGTCGAAGTATTTCCGCAGAGCTCTAATAAAAACAATGATTGATAGCGCAGTATCAGGCCTCTTTTATCAGAGTTTTTCATCATTTCTATGAGTTTTTGCGTAGCTTGGCCCTCTAGTGAAAGAAAATGTTGAAGGGGCCCATGAAAACCTTCATTTGTAAAGAAAAGTCAATCGGAACACATTGTAAATACGAATTTGAATTTCGCGCCAAAATCATTTTCGGAGTTTTTCTGCATGTGGAGTTCGTGCCGTAACCAATTTTTCCTGTTATCTTACTGTCGCACCAACATTCTAGGAAAAAGGGCTAGATGACTGGTGAGAATTGGTGGCGGATATTAACCTCATCGTCCAACGTTTTTGACTCGCCAAAGTTTACCAGTGTGGTCTACCGGGCTCAATCATGAAATTGAGCCTAAAAATGGAAATTGATTTCCAGCGCGAACGATAGTTAAGTGCGCCAGAAGAGGACTACCGTAATCTCAGGAATGATGTTATTCGGCTCTCGTAAACAAATTTGATGATACCCAATTGATCAATGATAAAGTATAAAAGAAGTGAAAGAGCGGTGTGTCTTGATTCACGCACCGTCCTTCTCTAGGGGTCAGCAGTTGAGGATCTGCCTGGACTAAAAAGCAGGAAACATCACCACCTGTAGGGAAGATGAAGCGAAATCGGAGTCAGAACTTAGAAAATTTTAGAGCCAACTCGAGTGAGATTACGGTAGCCCTGTTCTGGCGGACTTAACTATCGTTCTTGTAGATTCTGGAGGCCTGGCTTGCATACGGTGTCCTGAACATTGAACTGAGGTCCTGCACACCCCTACTGAGATCCAGCACACATTCCATGAAGTCCTGCTCATCCTTACAGGGGTCTTGCACACGTTTCATGATGTCCTGCACACTCCTACTGATGTCCTGCACACATTCCACGAAGTTCTGATCATCCTTACAGGGGTCTTGCACACGTTTCATGATGTCCTGCACACTCCTACTAAGGTCCTGCACACATTCCATGATGTCCTGCACCCCCCCTATTGGGGTCCTGCACACGTTCCATGATGTCCTGTGTAATTTTACTAAGGCCCTACACACATTCCATGACGTCCTGCTCAACCCTACTGGGGTCCTGCACACGCTTCATGATGTCCTGCACACTCCTACTGATGTCCTGCACACATTCCATGAAGTCCTGCTCATCCTTACAGGGGTCTTGCACATGTTTCATGATGTCCTGCACACTCCTACTAAGGTCCTGCACACATTCTACGACGTCCTGCACACCCCTACTGGGGTCCTGCACAGGTCCCATGATGTCCTGCTCACCCCTACTGGGGTCCTGCACAGGTCCCATGATGCCCTGCACACTCCTACTAAGGTCCTGCACACTCCTACTGAGGTCCTGCACACATTCTACGACGTCCTGCACACCCCTACTGGGGTCCTGCACACGTTCCATGATATCCTGCGCACTCCTACTGAGGTCCTGTACAGGTCCCATAATGTCATGCACACTCCTACTGAGGTCCTGCACACCCCTACTGGGGTCCTGCACAGGTCCCATGATGTCCTGCACACTCCTACTAAGGGCCTGCAGACTCCCACTGAGGTCCTGCACACATTCTAAGACGTCCTGCACACCCTTACTGGGGTCCTGCACAGGTCCCAAAATGTCCTGCACACTCCTACTGAGGTCCTGCACACCCTACTGGGGTCCTGCACAGGTCCCATGATGTCCTGCACACCTCTACTAAGGTTCTGCACACTCCTACTGAGGTCCTGCACATCTTCTACGACGTCCTGCACACCCTACTGGGGTCCTGCACATGTCCCATGATGTCCTGCATACTCCTACTAAGGTCCTGCACACTCCTACTGAGGTCCTGCACACATTCTACGACGTCCTGCACACCCCTACTGGGGTCCTGCACAGGTCCCATGATGTCCTGCACACTCCTACTAAGGTCCTGCACACTCCTACTAAGGTCCTGCACACTCCTACTGAGGTCCTGCACACATTCTACGGCGTCCTGCACACCCCTACTGAGATCCAGCACACATTCCATGAAGTCCTGCTCATCCTTACAGGGGCCTTGCACACGTTTCATGATGTCCTGCACACTCCTACTGATGTCCTGCACACATTCCACGAAGTTCTGATCATCCTTACAGGGGTCTTGCACACGTTTCATGATGTCCTGCACACTCCTACTAAGGTCCTGCACACATTCCATGATGTCCTGCACACCCCTATTGGGGTCCTGCACACGCTTCATGATGTCCTGCACACTCCTACTGATGTCCTGCACACATTCCACGAAGTTGTGATCATCCTTACAGGGGTCTTGCACACGTTTCATGATGTCCTGCACACTCCTACTATGGTCCTGCACACATTATACGACGTCCTGCACACCCCTACTGGGGTCCTGCACAGGTCCCATGATGTCCTGCACACTCCTACTGATGTTCTGCACACATTCTACGATGTCCTGCACACCCCTACTGGGGTCCTACACAGGTTCCATGATGTCCTGCACACACTCCTACTGGGGTCCTGCACAGGTCCCATGATGTCCTGCACACTCCTACTAAGGTCCTGCACACTCCTACTGAGGTCCTGCACACATTCTACGACGTCCTGCACACCCCCTACTGGGGTCCTGCACACGTTCCATGATATCCTGCGCACTCCTACTGAGGTCCTGTACAGGTCCCATAATGTCATGCACACTCCTACTGAGGTCCTGCACACCCTACTGGGGTCCTGCACAGGTCCCATGATGTCCTGCACACTCCTACTAAGGTCCTGCACACTCCCACTGAGGTCCTGCACACATTCTACGACGTCCTGCACACCCTTACTGGGGTCCTGCACAGGTCCCAAAATGTCCTGCACACTCCTACTGAGGTCCTGCACACCCCTACTGGGGTCCTGCACAGGTCCCATGATGTCCTGCACACTCCTACTAAGGTCCTGCACACTCCTACTGAGGTCCTGCACACATTCTACGACGTCCTGCACACCCCTACTGGGGTCCTGCACAGGTCCCATGATGTCCTGCACACTCCTACTAAGGTCCTGCACACTCCTACTGAGGTCCTGCACACATTCTACGGCGTCCTGCACACCCCTACTGAGATCCAGCACACATTCCATGAAGTCCTGCTCATCCTTACAGGGGTCTTGCACACGTTTCATGATGTCCTGCACACTCCTACTGATGTCCCGCACACATTCCACGAAGTTCTGATCATCCTTACAGGGGTCTTGCACACGTTTCATGATGTCCTGCACACTCCTACTAAGGTCCTGCACACATTCCATGATGTCCTGCACACCCCTATTGGGGTCCTGCACACGCTTCATGATGTCCTGCACACTCCTACTGATGTCCTGCACACATTCCACGAAGTTCTGATCATCCTTACAGGGTCTTGCACACGTTTCATGATGTCCTGCACACTCCTACTAAGGTCCTGCACACATTCCATGATGTCCTGCACACCCCTATTGGGGTCCTGCACACGTTCTATGATGTCCTGTGTAATTTTACTAAGGTCCTACACACATTCCATGACGTCCTGCTCAACCCTACTGGGGTCCTGCACACGCTTCATGATGTCCTGCACACTCCTACTGATGTCTTGCACACATTCCGTGAAGTCCTGTTCATCCTTACAGGGGTCTTGCACATGTTTCATGATGTCCTGCACACTCCTACTAAGGTCCTGCACACATTCTACGACGTCCTGCACACCCCCTACTGGGGTCCTGCACAGGTCCCATGATGTCCTGCACACTCCTACTGATGTTCTGCACATTCCACGATGTCCTGCACACCCCTACTGGGGTCCTACACAGGTTCCATGATGTCCTGCACACTCCCTACTGGGGTCCTGCACAGGTCCCATGATGTCCTGCACACTCCTACTAAGGTCCTGCACACTCCTACTGAGGTCCTGCACACATTCTACGACGTCCTGCACACCCCTACTGGGGTCCTGCACACGTTCCATGATATCCTGCGCACTCCTACTGAGGTCCTGTACAGGTCCCATAATGTCATGCACACTCCTACTGAGGTCCTGCACACCCCTACTGGGGTCCTGCACAGGTCCCATGATGTCCTGCACACTCCTACTAAGGTCCTGCACACTCCCACTGAGGTCCTGCACACACTCTACGACGTCCTGCACACCCTTACTGGGGTCCTGCACAGGTCCCAAAATGTCCTGCACACTCCTACTGAGGTCCTGCACACCCCTACTGGGGTCCTGCACAGGTCCCATGATGTCCTGCACACTCCTACTAAGGTCCTGCACACTCCTACTGAGGTCCTGCACACATTCTACGACGTCCTGCACACCCTACTGGGGTCCTGCACAGGTCCCATGATGTCCTGCACACTCCTACTAAGGTCCTGCACACTCCTACCGAGGTCCTGCACACATCTCTACGGCGTCCTGCACACCCCTACTGAGGGGTTGCTGTAGTTCCACGACGTCCTGCATACTCCTACTGCGGTCTCGCATAGTCAACCGACACTTCAGCACACCCTGCGACGACTTCTTATCTTGGTGCGCATGGTACAAACACGCGCCACGCTCAAAAACAACCCTTCCGCATAGCGTCCTGTTCCAAGCCGGACGTTTAGAGTACACCACCCCTAGAGAGCAAGCTATTTATATGGAGTCTCTAAGAAAACAATGACTGATAACGAAAAACCCGTCATTTTTATAAACTAATCTTGAGAGGCCGGTTTCCGAGTTTCAAACGCCCGTTAGGGCCCAGAAGTCATTATGGTGAGTTCTGACAATTATTTTCGTCATTCCCGTGGTCTATTACATCTAGTCACAAATTTTCGAGCGATTTGGTCCACGCCTTCCAAAAAATGGTTTTCGACGGACGGAGGTGGAGGCGGAGGCGGAGGCGGTGGCGGAGGCGGAGGCGGAGGCGGTGGTGAGAACGTTTTTCGTACTTTGAGAGGTCATAACTTCAGAAAGCGGGGACCAGTTGGGATGAAAAGTTGCACACATATGTAATTTCTTGCAGCGCGTCGAATAGTGTACAGCTCATACCTCTGTTGACGGTATGAATAGGTGATCTCATTGTAGGGCATCCGCGCGGGAAGAGATCAAAAGCCAAATCCTGGTGAGCGCTTCGCGCTCACCACAATATAGATTTTTAACGGTTCTCGCATGATCGGAGTTATTTTTCAAACTACAAAGTACCTCCGAGTAGAATACAGCAACGGTTTGTTTTCGCTGTATGGAAGAGTCGACCGAGAATATCGCTTGGAGATTATTGTTCACTTTTTGTGCACTCTCCTCACTTCACTTTCCTATTGTCCCCTTTTTGTTGGAACGTTTCTGACGCGAACCAAACCTCTTTCGCTTGGAAGACCCCTTTTGGATAGAATCGCTCCAGCCGCGAAGCGGCTGGAGAGGTTTGGTTTTGCCTAGGCCTTGTGATCACTTAGAATTTCATAAAATAGTTTATAGAATCTTTGAAACAAAATTTCTGAAGATTTCTTTCTGGATATAAGCGAAGGGGTCCAGAATACACCTGCTGTCCGAACTTCAGCCAAATCGGTTCACAAATAACAAAGTTGTGAGCCCGAAAGCTTAAGAAAATTTCATGGTGTGCGCCGTAGGCCGTGAGCCGTAGGCCGTCACGCTTTCCAGTCCTCACTGCTAATAGCCTCTGCCAATGGTTACAGGCAATCAACTTGGCAGACAGGTAAGTTGGTAGGGGGTGCGTAGGCTGGTAAGTGATCGATTTGTAGGTGAGTGGGGATTCTGATGACGTCATCGGGACACCGTGAAAAGTTCTTCGGGCTCCTGATCAGGACGTCGTCAAAAGTGCTTCGGGCTCCTGATGACGTCATCGGAACATCGTGAAAAGTACTTCGGGATTCTGATGACGTCATCTGGACATCGTGAAAAGTGCTTCCGAATTCTGATGACGTCATCTGGACATCGTGAAAAATGCTTCGGGATTCTGATGACGTCATCGGGACATCGCGAAAAGTGCTTCGGGCTTCTGATGACGTTATCGGGACGTCGTGACAAGTGCTTCGGGCTTCTGATAACGTTATCGGGACGTCTTGAAACGCTTCGGGCTCCTGATGACGTCATCAGGACGTCGTCAGAAGTGCTTTGGGCTCCTGATGACGTCATCGGGACGTCGTGAAAGGTGCTTTGGGCTTCTGATGACGTCATCGGGACGTCGTGAAAAGTGCTTCGAGCTCCTGATGACGTCCTCAGGACATCGTCAGAAGTGCTTCGGGCTCCTGATGACGTCATCTGGACATCGTGAAAAATGCTTCGGGATTCTGATGACGTCATCTGGACGCCGTGAAAAGTGCTTCGGGCTTCTGATGACGTCATCGGGACATCGCGAAAGGTGCTTCGGGCTTCTGATGACGTTATCGGGACGTCGTGACAAGTGCTTCGGGCTTCTGATAACGTTATCGGGACGTCTTGAAAAGCGCTTCGGGCTCCTGATGACGTCATCAGGACGTCGTCAGAAGTGCTTTGGGCTCCTGATGACGTCATCGGGACGTCGTGAAAGGTGCTTCGGGCTTCTGATGACGTCATCGGGACGTCGTGAAAAGTGCTTCGAGCTCCTGATGACGTCCTCAGGACATCGTCAGAAGTGCTTCGGGCTCCTGATGGCATCATCGGGACGTCGTCAAAAGTGCTTCGGGCTCCTGATGACGTCATCGGGACGTCGTGAAAAATACTTCGGGATTCTGATGACGTCATCTGGACATCGTGAAAAGTGCTTCCGAATTCTGGTGACGTCATCTGGACATCGTGAAAAGTGCTTCGGGATTCTGATGACGTCATCTGGACATCGTGAAAAATGCTTCGGGATTCTGATGACGTCATCTGGACGTCGTGAAAAGTGCTTCGGGCTTCTGATGACGTCATCGGGACATCGCGAAAAGTGCTTCGGGTTTCTGATGACGTCATCGGGACGTCGTGAAAGATGCTTCGGGCTTCTGATGACGTCATCGGGACGTCGTGAAAAGTGCTTCGAGCTCCTGATGACGTCCTCAGGACATCGTCAGAAGTGCTTCGGGCTCCTGATGACGTCATCGGGACATCGTGAAAAGTGCTTCGGGCTTTTGATGACGCCATCGGGACGTCTCGAAAAGTGCGGCACTATCCTAGACGGGGGGGGGCACTCAAGATTCAAGTCAGAAATGAAATGAACCACCGATCTGTAACGCTATCAATCGGAGTATTTCTACTTCATCAACAACAATGATTGATAGCAGCATCAAACATCTTTTATCAGGTTTTCCATTCATTTTCACGAGCGAATCGCAGGTGCCCCCCCCCCGTCTATGATAGTCCAAAAAGTGCTTCGGGCTTCTGATGACGTCATCGGGGCGTCGTGAAAAGTGCTTCGGGCTTGTGATGACGTCATCGGGACATCGTGAAAAATACTTCCGGATTCTGATGACGTCATCTGGACATCGTGAAAAGTGCTTCCGAAATCTGATGACGTCATCTGGACATCGTGAAAAGTGCTTCGTGCTCCTGATGACGTCATCGGGACATCGTGAAAAATACTTCGGGATTCTGATGACGTCATCTGGACATCGTGAAAAGTGCTTCCGAATTCTGATGACGTCATCTGGACATCGTGAAAAGTGCTTCGGGCTTCTGATGACGTCATCGGGGCGTCGTGAAAAGTGCTTCGGGCTTGTGATGACGTCATCGGGACGGCGTGAAAAGTGCTTCGGGTTTCTGATGACGTCATCGGGACGTCGTGAAAAGTGCTTCGGGCTTCTGATGACGTCATCGGGACGTCGTGGAAACCCGGAGAGTGGGCAGGTGCTCGGGGCCCCTTTGCTGGTCACCCGAGAAATTCTGCAGGACACCCCGTAGAGTGATTAGGAGTCCCGGACCCGTCACTGGTCATCCGGAAAATTGTGCAGGTTATCCAAAAGAATGAGCAAGAGTCTTGAGCTTTGCGCTAGCCGTCTGAGATAGTGTGCTGGATGCATCGGAATTTGCGAAGGAGTCTGAGAACAATTTGCAAAACTTCTTTAAAAGTGTGCTGATGACAAGCATAGCGTGCAGAAAGCTTGAGATATTATGTAGGTCATGTCGCCAGGCTGCTTTTCAGTTTCGTAACGCGCTTAGGCTATTCACACAACCCCATTTTGAGTGTTCCCTCATTCTTCTTCACCAGCCCACTGGTTTTTCTGCAATAAATAGTACTTGCTTATCAGCATCTAAATTCAAAAACAAATTGTTAGAGCTATCTCCATTCGCAGCTCAGCAGAGCTTTTTCATATCAAACTCATGGAATCGAAGCGGCTGTTCTGCGAAGGAATCGGGCGGCGGAAACAAAATAATTCCACTAATGTGAAAGTGTCCAAATGGAATGGAAGGTAGTTTCTGACTGTGCAGGTTTTGAGTTACAGACCATAAAACGGCCAATGTCTCACCGTCGACTGCGTACCACGCGCTGCGCGACCGCACGCGCGTCGGGAAGCAGACGGGTTTAACCGCCGCGCGACGAGTTTTGGCTGTCGCGCGACGTTTCTTCCGCCGCGCGGTGGCCAAAACTCGTCTGCTTCCGACGCACGGGCGGTCGCGCAGCGCGTGGTACGCAGTCGACGGTGAGACATTGGCCGTTTTATGGCCTGTATGTAGTTCCAATCGCAAGCGAAGAACTGCGGGCAGATTGTGCATCCGGCTGTGGGCCAGCAGTCTTTCATGATTATCGACCGGTCTGGCTACGTCTGAGCGACCAACTTTCACCGGGGCCTAAGACCCCTGTCAGAGTTTGTTGAGAAAATCACCGTGGCCGACCCGTTCGATAAGTATGAAAAACATGAAGGTTGCAAATTACACCCGGTGTAGCCAGCTGTGGCTGACGCGATCAATATGAATGAATTGTGGTGAGCGCGAAGCGCTCACCAGATTTGGCTTTGATTCGCCATCGCGCAACCCCCTGATCTCAGTATCAGGGTCCAGAGTAAACGTAGGAAGACCGTTTTTTTGCATTCAATATACTTCAGAAAGCTGAATAACTGTCCAAAAAATGGTCCGGAATGGTTACCTGAGATTCGAGAAAAATTGTCAAAACCACGTGAATTTGGTCGAAAAAAGGGTTCATCTCCTTTTTTTTATTCAGTTGGCGTTCACGATCTTGTTGGAACACTTATCGTTGAGCTAAGAAGCTCATTTTTGGCCAGAAAGTTGGTTATGATTGCACCTAGCTCCTGTCAAATTTTGAAGTTTGTAGCTCAATTTTTGAGGAACCTCAAAATCGAGGGTCAAGAAAGACAAAAACACGTAAACATGTTATTATAAACCATCCGACGTTTACTCAATCGTAAAAATGAACTAATGAAATAAACACCGTTACTGATAGGCTTTTGCTCAGGATTGAACGCGCCCTGAGACGGGGCAACGCTTCAATCAATACGGCGGGATCTCGGAAGTATTTTTTGGAACGCCGCGCGGTGTGACTCACAAGTGCGCCACAGAACGCCGTAGATAGTGTGCGGAACCCCAGTAGGAGTGCGCCAGACGCCGTAGAAAGTGTGCGGGTCCCAAGTGGGGGTGCGCTGGACGCCGTAGAAAGTATGCGGGACCCAAATGGGTGTGCGCAGAACGTTGTAGAAAGTTTGTGGGACCCAAATGAGGGTGCGCGGGACGCCGTAGAAAATGTATGGGACCCAAATAACAGTGCGCCGGACGCCGTAGAAAGTGTGTGGAACCCGAATAAGAGTGGTCGGACGCCATAGAAAGTGTGCGGAACCCCAGTAGGAGTGCGCCAGACGCCGTAGAAAGTGTGCGGGTCCCAAGTGGAAGTGCGTCGGACGCCATATAAAGTGTGTGGGACCCGAATAAAAGTGGTCGGACGCCATAGGAAGTGTGCGGGACCCAAGTGGGTGTGCGCAGTACGCCGTAGAAAGTGTGTGGGACCCAAATGGGTGTGCGCAGAACGTTGTAGAAAGTTTGTGGGACCCAAATGAGGGTGCGCGGGACACCGTAGAAAGTGTGTGGGGCCCGAATAAGAGTGGTCGGACGCCATAGAAAGTGTGCGGGACCCGAGTGGAAGTGCGTCGGACGCCATAGAAAGTGTGTGGGACCCGAATAAAAGTGGTCGGACGCCATAGGAAGTGTGCGGGACCCAAGTGGGTGTGCGCAGTACGCCGTAGAAAGTGTGTGGGACCCAAATGGGTGTACGCAGAACGCCGTAGAAAGTGTGTGGGACCCAAATGAGAGTGCGCAGAACGCCGTAGAAAGTGTGTGGGACCCAAAATGAGAGTGCGTAGGACGCCGTAGAAAGTGTGCGGGACATCAGTGGGAGTGTGCAGGATGTCATAGAAAGTGCGCAGGACATAAGTGGGAGTGTGCACGACGTCATAGAAGGAGGGGGGGGGGGCAGGGCATCAGTGGGTTTACTTTGAATTAACACCATCAGGCATAAATCATGTTAGAAAGGGAACCTTGAGGAAAAATTAATGAAATTCCTGAAAGTTTAGGTTCCTAGCAAAAGTAAAGATTTGGCATTGCCATTTTTTCGAAAAATTAGAAATATAATCAGTTAAAAGGGGAAGGTAAAGAAAAATGAAGAAAGGTTTTGAAATATTCCTGAGAACGATTTGGCGTAGAATGATTTGATTTTCGGGAAATGTAGTGAAATAGTTGAAAGTATGATTTGGCAGTCGAGTTTGAACCAACTATTGATAAGAGTTGTGCAAAACGAGAGATCGCCTTGTCTGTGCTTATCCGTAGAACATATCAAAGCAAAATCATGCGTGATAAGGCAAGCAGTAAAAGCTCGTTTGGGAGCTTGAATGCCGCGGTCTTCACGTATTAAGTAAAGTAAAATCAACTGTTTGTTCCATATCAGGCGTGATTTGGCTTTGATATGTTCTACGGATAAGCACAGACAATGCGATCTCTCGTTTTGCACAACTCTTATCAATTGTTGGTCCAAACTCGACTGCCAAATCATACTTTCAACTATTTCACTACATTTCCCGAAAATCAAATCATTCTACGCCAAATCGTTCTCAGGAATATTTCAAAACCTTTCTTCATTTTTCTTTACCTTCCCCTTTTAACTGATTATATTTCTAATTTTTCGAAAAAATGGCAATGCCAAATCTTTACTTTTGCTAGGAACCTAAACTTTCAGGAATTATCTAACTGTTTTGCTTTGCTACGGATTACTATGATTTGGAAATGAAACATTTGTGAGAAACTCGTTAAAAGAGGTGAAATGTCTTATGCTACTGATTTGGCATGGGAATAAACTCGAAAGAAGCGCTAAAAACTCAGTGAAATGATTCACCGTTGATTTGGCTGTTTACTTGTTTACTAAACAACAAAAATTGAGTGTGACATTGAAAAACCAAATCACGCACTTCTTACTGAGCATTTATGTATTCGTGTGACAGCAGTTCTCTTAGTTAAAACAGAAACACACTACGTGATGTTATTTCCACTTTCATGGGACACAGCATAATTTTGCAAGGACCTGAGACTTGTTAACCTAAACTGCAAGCGTTAGGTTGATTTCAGAAGAGATGTGCGTGATTTGGTTTTTCAATCTCACACTCAATGTTCGTTGTTTAGTAAACAAGTGCACAGCCAAATCAACGATGAATCATTTCACTGAGTTTTTAGCGCTTCTTTCGAGTTTATTCCCATGCCAAATCAGTAGCATAAGACATTTCACCTCTTTTAACGAGTTTCTCACAAATGTCACATTTCCGAATCATACTAATCCGTAGCAAAGCAAAACGGTTAGATAATTTTACTTTATTTTAGCAGAAGTTTCCTTTTAAAGGCACATTACACCCTCAGATATGACTTTCATATGTCCATGCAGTTGAGAAGTAGACCCCTCTTGCGTAACACTTGCCCACTCCTTCTAGCACCACCACAGTCACACCCTTTTTCTTGGTTTCCAAACCCAATTACGACTGGATGAAACAGGATTATAATTTGCCACCGGTACAAAATTCTCACGGAAGTCATGTAGTTTTTCTTACCAGAGTTTTCAATGAGTAGGCCCCAATATCGTGTTATCTCTATCACCGGTGAGGCTGTTTCCCTAATCCCTAGTGTGTTCAGCTTCAGCCGCTCACCTCCGGAGAAAGATGGTGTGTGAATGAAACACACCGCTCTCAAATTCTTTTATACCCTACCCTTTATCAACTGGTTATCATCAATTTTGTTTACCGTGAGAATTTTGTGCCGGTGGCAATTTATAATCGTCTCTAGATGAACGGATGAATCGCAACCGCGTTTTCGATTTTCACTCCTTTGCCGGTCCTCCAACTTGGGTCAAACACACGATCCGTAACGCTTGGCGTACCCCCAGTTGGGTCCCGCCCTCTTTCCCCGGTGCTGGCGCTTTTTCAGTCGAGTCCCGCACACGTTCCCCGGCGCTTGGCGCGTTCCCAGTTGGGTCCCGCACAATTTCCCCGGCGCTTGGCGCACTCCCAGTTGGGTCCCGCACACGTTCTTAGGCGCTTGGCGTGGTCCCAGTTAAATCCCGCCCACTTTCCCCGGCCCTTGGCTCGTTCCCAGTTGGGTCCCGCACATTTTCTCCGGCGCTCGGCGCTTTTAAAGTGGGGTCCCGCACACGTTCCCCGTCGCTTGGCGCACTTCCAGTCAGGTCCCACACACGTTCTCCGGCGCTTGGCGTGCTCCCAGTAGATCCCGCCCACTTTTCCCGGCCCTTGGCGCACTCCTAGTTGGGTCCCGAACACGTTCCCCGGCGCTCGGCGCAATTTCAGTTGGGTTCCGCGCACGTTCCCTGGCGCTTGGCGCACTTCCAGTTGGGTCCCTCACGCTTTCCTCGGCGCTTGGCGCACCCGAAGTTGGGTTCCGCACACGTTCGCCGGCGCTTGGCGCACTCACAGTTGGGTCCCGCACACTTTTACGGGCGCCTGGTGCCTCTCCAGTCAAGTCCCGCACACGTTCCCCGGCGCTTGGCGCACTCTTGGTTGGGTCTCGCACTCTCTCCCCTGCGCTTTGCGCATTTTCATTCGGGTCCCGCGCACGTTTCCTGGCGCTTGGCGCACTTTCAATCGGATCCCACACACGTTTTGTGACGTTTGGCACACTTCCAGTTGGATACCGCGCACGTTCCTTTCGCATGGCACACTTCCAGCCGGATCCCACACAATAAACTGTGTGCATACGGTTCCCGATAGACGTAAAGGAGACCTACTCTAACGCTTGCAATCAATTCACTCTTATCACAATACCACTCCATTTCTCTCAATTGGCCAACCATGTTTCTTATCAATCAAAAGTTTCACCGGACTCACACACACACACACACACACACACACACACACACACACACACACACACACACACACACACACACACACACACACACACACACACACACACACACACATACATACACACATAGACACACACATAGACACACACACACACACATACACACACACACACGCACACACACACACACACACACACACACACACACACACACACGCACACATACACACACATACACTTACACACACATACATACACACACACATACACACACATAAATACACACACATACACACACACATACATACACACACATACACACACACATTTTAAAATTCACAAATTTTTTTATATCTCGAGAACCACAGAGCGGATTTTTCTGAAATTTGGGCAGTGTTAAGAACCTTTACTGCTCTACATTTTGTGAAAATGCCAAGTTCGGAACTATCTTCCAAACCGAGATTCTGTAACGAGGGGTTTGCGCAGAAGCAATCCTTTTCCAAATCAGGTGCGCGCTTCGCGCGCACCACAATTATGTGGAACGATATCATGGATATCATTCAATTCTTAGCTAATATTATCATGTGAACATCGATCTTGTCAGCTACATCGGGTGATTTCTCTGAGATAGTTATATAACAGTTTGGGTGATTGATTCTTGTGACCACAGAAAGAGGACTGATCTAACGGGAGATGAAGAGGTTTTTGTTCGAAATTCTTGCATGGGATATTACTGCGTAATATCAAGAAAAAGTGAACAATTCTGTAAAAAAAGGGTCTCCCAAGCAAAAGTGGTTTGGTTCGCGTTACAAACGTTTCAACAAAAAGGGAACAATAGGAAAGTGGAATGAGGAGAGTGTAGAAAAAATGAACAATATTCTCTAAAAACTCTTTTCTTTGTCGAAACTTCTAAACAGTGGAAACAAACCGTTGCGGTTCTCTATGAGGAAGCGCTTTTGGTTCCATGAAGGACTTTGATTATGTGAGTGCCGATAATATATGTATATATCGCTTCCTCATACAGAACCGCAACGGTTTGTTTCCGCTGTTTAGAAGTTTCGACAAAGAAAAGAGTTTTTAGAGAATATTATCTAACTGTTTTGCTTCGCTACCAAAGGTTTATGATTTGGCATAGTAATATTTGTGAGAAACTCGTTAAAAGAAGTGAAATACTTGGTGTTCTTGATTTGTCATGGGATTTAACACAGAAGAAACACTACAAGCTCGATAAAATGATGTACCATTGATTTGGATGAATTGAGTGTGGTTTCGAAAGGCCAAATCACGCGTGTCTAACTGAGCCCATAGAAACACATGTATGTGAGAAATGAAAACTATGGTGGGAGCCACAACATAATTTCTCAAGGAGCTCAGACCTGCAAACAATGACTGTGAACAATCAATTGTTTTCAGAGATCGCGTGATTTGTCCAAAAACCACACTCAATTTTCGATTTTAGGTAAGAAAGCACACATCCAAATCAATGGTACATCATTTTATCGAGCTTGTAGTGCTTCTTCTGTGTTAAATCCCATGACAAATCAAGAACACCTAGTATTTCACTTCTTTTAACGAGTTTCTCACAAATATTACTATGCCAAATCATAAACCTTTCGTATCGAAGCAAAACTGTTAGATAATTTGAAGGCTGCTTTTACCGTGAGCGCTGCATTCAACTAGACTAGTCTCACTCCGTTCCTGTAGCCTCACAAGGGTAACCATTCAATCGTAGTTTGAAGTGAACAAAATTGAAATTCCTGAACCTACTACTTGCTACTAACGGTAAAATTTTGACCCCGGTTATAACCTAAACTGGGCGCTGCTGATCGCGGTGTGAACTCTGTGTTTCGCCATCAATCCCGACTAATCATCGCGTATTCACCCTTCTATTCGCACCTGATTGTGGTACCAGTATCATCCACAGTCTCTGGGGTCGGCGCACACTCCCATCGCACCAAGCTTGCTCACGGTTTACTGATCGTCCCCAGATCGACGAGGCTGGGACGAGCCTTTCAGAAAATCCTTTGCGGGCTTGTCACACTTTGCTCTGCTCAAGAAGATGCCCATCTTTCGAATTTCGAGTATTGATTTGTAGGGAAACTTCACCTGGAGAGGAATTAACAGAATTATCGTCGGCGTTGGAGAAGCTTACAGCTTTGTTGATCTTGGTAGTGATTCCTGATCACCTGAGGCTTTCAACAAGCTTCTGATATACAGGATTTTCCTTCCTGAAACGTCAGGCTCATAGTAACTGGCAGATATTGCATGGAGTACGACATGATCAACAGGAAAGGGTTACCTACATCAGATAGAGCTTCGGGATACACTTTTAATATGTTCTAGGGGGGACAGTGTCCCAAGATTTCACACTCAGAATCTGCTAAATGCCTCAGGCAGTCCCTAAAAAGGTCCAAATTCGAAAAAGGCCAGAACTGCTCGGCCGAAGTGAGTTGAGCTGATTCAACAATTGAATTACCTTTGTGCATATTCAGAATAGATCAGAGGTGGGGCAACAATGCATAATTTCTGATCTAAACAGAATCAGTGCACCAAAATTATCTACATCTATTCTGAACACATCTAAAGGTAATTCAATCGTTAAATCGGCTCTACTCGCTTCGGCCTTGATTAAGTTTTCACCTTTCTAGGTACTGCCTGAGGCAGTTATCAGATTCTGAGCATGGGATACTGGAACACTGTCCTCCCCCTTAAACATATTAAAATAGCATCCCGAAACTCCATCTGAAGTTGGCAACCCTCCCTTGTACGCAAATGTTGGTGTATTGTAGCACAAAACAGATTCTGCCGTTTGCCGGTCATTTTTGGGGTTAGCCGTTGCCGTTTTCCGAAATTTGAAATTCCTTTGCCGCACACCCCTGCTCCGGATATTGAAAAAATCGGCCCAAAAATCGAAAAAGGGTCGTCTAGATACATGACCTAGTGAAAGAGTGGAAACTGTAGACAGATATTAGAAAATGTTAACGTCCGGAGATGAGCTCATGAAATCGATTTTGAGCCGAGTTATGGCCGGTCAAATGTGCGGTGGTCCCACGGTGGTCCAAAAGCCCCACCGGACCACCGTGGCCAAAAACGGAGGGCGAAGATTTTTCCGGTTTCTGATATGCTTTTCAGTTCTCCACCTGGCTGAATTTTTTTGAATATCGGCAGCGCATGGAACGCAATTCATACACTTTGGAATGGTGAGGCCCCAAAAATTGAAAAACCTCCAAAATGAAACGAGTCTGGAAATGGACGAATGTCAGTTTCAAAAAAAAGTACTCGGAACGGTACCAATCGACTGGAAATGTTCCAAAAATCATTTCTAGATAGGTGAAAAATAACTTTTTCAAAAACTGAACTTCACCTACCCCCCTCCTGACATTGAAAGAATCGGCCCAAAAATCGAAAAAGGGTCGTTTAGATACGTGACCTAGTGAAAGAGTGGAAACAGTAGACAGATGTTAGAAAATGTTAGCGTCCGGAGATGTGCTCATGAAATCGATTTTGAGCCGAGTTATGGCTGGTCAAATGTGCGGTGGTCCCACGGTGGTCCAAAAGCCCCAACGGACCACCGTGGCCAAAAACGGAGGGTGAAGATTTTTCCGGTTTCTGATATGCTTTTCAGCTTTCCGTCTGGCTGAATTTTTTGAATATCGGCAGCGCATGGAACGCTATTCATCCCCTTTGGAATGGTGAGGGTTCAAAAATTGAAAAAACCTCCAAAATGAAACGAGTCAGTAAGGTCTACCAATTTTTTCACCCTTCCTAGAGGGTCGTTTTTTAGTCGAAAAAATGCTCCTCTCAGGGGGGGTCGTTGTTCAGGACGATCCGGAGCACCGCTGTGCCTGACCCTGAACGCGAGGGGAGGCGCAGCTCACTCAGAACCCAAGTGAAGGATGAATGAAACCGCTCTGGGAGATAGAAGTCTTCTGTGAAGTTCTGAGGTAAACAATGACTTACAATGCTATCAGATATCTGATATAGGGGAAAATTTTATTTTTCACGAAGGAATCTTGAGTGGAGTATCAATCACTCAAGAGGCACCGCTGTGGCTTGGCGGGAGGGCGGGAGACGTGGGAGGGGTGAAATTTCATTAATACTCACCTCTTCGTCCGCGCGGGCCGCTCCGGCAGAGCGGGGGGTTAGGAGTATGAATAGCCCCTTAAAAGCAGCATACACGCTCGTAAACGTGATTGAGATAACTAAGGAAATAGAATGGTATGGCCCAGATTACAACGCGTACGCATTTTGAAGTGTCAAAAACGACCCGCAATGCCGCTACATGAGTTGGAAGTTGACCCCGCCCTGTATTTTCACTCCCCCTGTATTTGCCTTTTTCCTCCAACGCAAGGTTGCTGGGTCATATACACCGTCGGTGCTGTTGGTAGATTGCCTAACATGTGAACCACACACGTCACTGACGGCGAAGATGACCCGGCAACCCAGCTTTGGAGGAAAAGGGCAAATACAAGGGGCGTGAAAATACAGGGTGGGGCTAATTTCTAACTTATGTAGCGGCATTGTGGGTCATTTTTGACACTTCAAAATGCGTAGGCATTATGTTGTAAGCCATACGGTTAGATTCACATTGTTATCCAAACCACGTTTACGAGCGTGTATGCTGCCTTTAAAGGCACAGTACACCCTCAGATATGAATTTCAAGATTTTTATGTAATTGTGTAGAAGACCCCTCCTGTATAACACGTGCCAAATGCGTGACCTCAATTCCTCCAAATAAGCGAGATATAAGCGACCACCACAGGCCCGACCCCCTTCGCTCACCACCACAGGCCCGCCCCCCTTCCGGATTTTCAACCTCGATATCGGCCGGATGGATGGATGAACTCTTAACAAGTCGCCGTTCTTCAGTCTATTGCCGGACTGTCCCCTTATCCTGGCTCGCTCTCGCGCAACGATTGCGAATGAAGAGAAATACAGGCCTGAGACAACTCGTCCACCAATTTTTCACCCTCAAAATCTTGGCTTCTTTGAAGAGCCATAACTCTGTTCAAAGGGGGTCTTGGACGATTTCAGAGATACCACTGTGATCAGCGTGTGACTCTCTCCAAGATAAACATGAAATCTGAGAATTAATTTTTTGGGTGTCCTGTGCCTTTAAGAGATGTTCGCTGCTCGTTCTCGGGAATTTAACTCATTATGTGAGAAACAACAGAGAAACTAACTATTCATGGCTTCTGGTGAGCCCTTCTTTTCAATAACAAAGATTTAGCATAGAAAACTAAAAAAACGGATAATCAAAGCAATAAGGTATTTTAGAAACCAGTGAGCCACAACTCGACAGAAAATGAGACCACAATGAAAATCGCAGAATGATCTTCTAGCCTTCAGCAGCTACCCATTCACTTGTGGGGTGTAATACACGCAGCTTTTATACTAGCACTGAAAAAAAAACATTGATCCATGAATCCGGTCTTAAAGATGAAAGTAATACCCCACCAGAAAACGTCGAAATCCTTGCGCAAGTGATTTTGAAGTGGAACTTGTAGTTCGTGGATCAAGAATCCATCATTGCCAAGCTGGCTCTTGAGTCCGTATCCATCAATGATTACAGCTGAAACTAAACGAATTGCGGAAATCAAGCTGCGCAAATCTAGCACTACAGGATGTGGTTTGAACATCTGCACAACTCCCTGTTTTTAGAACGAACACTTAAAGCTTCACAATAATTGATGCGACATTATCCTAAGGAGAGCTTCATTTTTTCATGTGCCCATCGTCAGTCAAGAAACCTGTCTTATAAAAAATCGTATGGCAAAAGCAACTCAGGCAAACTGGGGCGTCGACAACAGGTTGATAAGTTGTCATCTCATAAACCGCTCAATGTTGACAAGTCAAATCGCGCGTATTGTCAGCCTGAGACCTGCCCGTTGCCCAGCGGCGTCCGCTTGTTGTCAGGCTGTTGACAACTCGATGTGTCGCGTTTAGCGGCCTATTTAGTAACAGTACACATACTACAGGGCTGTTTCATCTAGTTTAGTTACTACTTTTTACCGACACGCCTCGCGGTCGGCACACCGGCACGCGTCGCGGTCGGCACTCCAACACGTGTCGCGGTCGGCACTCCAACACGTGTCGCGGTCGGCACTCCGACACGCGTCGCGGTCGGCACTCCGACACCCGTCGCTGTCGACACCCCGACACGCGTCGCGGTCAGCACTCCGACACCCGTCGCTGTCGACACCCCGACACGCGTCGCGGTCAGCACTCCGACACGCGTCGCGGTCGGCACTCCGACACGCGTTACTCCGACACGCGTCGCGGTCGGCACGCCGACACGCGTCGCGGTCGGCACTCCGACACGCGTCGCGGTCGGCACTCCAACACGCGTCGCGGCTGGGTCGCCCGGCCTCCACTGGGGTCACCACAGGATAGGCAGGACCTCCAGATGCTGGGCGGGGCCAACGTACCGCAAACTTGGGTAATTGAACCGGCTGCGCTTTCATCATTCACAGCATGGCTGAAAAGTGCGTCGTATACTTCCCTTGTATCTAGAGCGTTAGCTGTGCAACAGCTCGACATCAACGAGGGCATAACTCGCGGCCACGGCCCCGCCGAATATCGGCGCGTTGGCCAGCGGTGACTCATGGTGGGCGGATCAACCTGCTGTCGACGCCCCAGTTTGCCAGAGAAGGAAAAGTTGCAGATTGGTAGCTGTACCCCGCCAACAAATGCGTGGTAAGATCGGACATGCTCCTCGAGAAAAGATGCCAAGGACGCCGTTTGTTTAAAGGCACAGGACACCCAAAGAATTAATTTTCAGGTTTCATAATACTAATCTTGGAGACAGTCACTTGCTGATCACAGCGGTCTCTCTGAAATCGTCCAAGACCCCCTTTGAACAGAGTTATGACTCTTCAAAGATGCCTAGATTTGAGGGTGAAAAATTGGTGGACGAGTTGTCTCAGACCTGTATTTCTCTTCATTCGCAATCGCTGCGTGAGAGAAAGCCAGGATAAGGAGACAGTCCGGTAATGGACTGAAGAACGACGATTCGTTGAAATTAATCCATCCATCGAGCCGCTATCGAGTTCGTAAATCTGGGAGGGGGCCGGGCCTGTGGTGGTGAGCGAAGGGGGTCGGGCCTGTGGTGGTCGCTTATATCTCGCTTATTTGGAGGAATTGAGATCTCGCACTTGGCACGTGTTATACAGGATGTGTCTTCTACATAATTACATGAAAATCTCAAAATTCATATCTGAGAATGTACTGTGCCTTTAAAGGCAGTGGTCGCGATCAAATATGCTTGTCGTCTTTTTCTCTCCAAATCCTTTCCTGGGTCTCGAGTAGTAGGACCTATAAGAAAAAATCGCGAAAAAACCACTGTTTTGGGCCGAATTTGAAACCTGAACTTTCTTGTCTTTTGATGGTGGACGAGCCCTCTCCATATCATCGGCATCGATGACCTCTTATATCAAGAACGTCAGCTAGCTTGAAATTGAATGTCAATCAATGAACCTTCGAATTTATGTACACATCTAGTCAAAAACATTGACTGAAGTGATGCTTTCATTATTCAACTGTTTTTATTCGTTAAATTTGCATTTATTTCGTCCTCTGAATGTCGATGATTTTTGGCTGCTCGGCATGAGACTGCGATCTGTTTCGTCATCGCTGTGCACGTGTGCACGAACTAGCTTCTTTGGGCCCTAGAAACTCTATTTGTAGACCGTTTTTCACCGCGCTACCTTCATAGTTTTTCAGCTGTTTTTCATCTAAGCTGATTTTTGTAGTTTTTTCGATAACGTTTTTCATCGTGACCACTGCCTTAAAGCGAATTCCATAGAACTCGTGTTCAGATTTCCTGCAGTGCGTTGCAAAATTATACGACATACCCCGATTTTTGCGGTTCCAAACTTCGCGTTAATTAGGGGGCCAACCGGCAAACGCCAATCGATGCAGCACCATCGAAAACCTTCGGGTACGAACCTTCATGAAATTAGAGCCACTAGCAGGAAACTGGCAACGGAAATTGTCAAAAATGGCCGTTGCAAAATTATACGACATAGCCGACGTTCTCGCAGAAATTTCTATTCTACGCCATCTGTATCAGTTCGTTCATGGTAAGAACCACTAGAAAAATCAAGTTATCAGTCTTCAGAAATGTCTTGACGCTGAACCACTTCGAAAACTCTGTTTGGTATGTTTCAACCCAGCTTTTTGTCAATGCCCCTTTCAATCTGCGCGCATTCGCCTATAACGGCTAGTTTCAGCGGAGCCACACGCTCGTATTGTCTGCTCTGGATGTAGATTCAAAGCCCAAGATCACCTCACACATTTCGCACAGGGTTGAGGTCCTGCAAACCGGCCGGCCATTCTAGCAAATAGGTAGGATCTACCTGATACCAAGCCTGCGTTGTCCTACTGACAAGATGTGAAGGCGGAAACGGACTAGAAAGAACTGGAAATGATTCTCCGGTACATTCTGATAATCTTTGGAGTTCATAGGTCATGTCGCTATTAGCTTGTCCAGCTTGAAACCCCACCTGGATCCGGGTCGATGCATTATTCTTTCTCCTCCGAGATTCCTACTCAAGTATATATTTGGGTCCTTCTGTAGTTCTCTCCAATGCTTGGAACGCTTAGCCAAAAATAAATAAATGTAATAGAATTGATCAAGCTCGTTCGGATTGCTCTTGCTTTCGGCCGATAAAAAAGGATTTCGAAGGATTCACACAAGGACCCGAACTTATCCTTGAGTAGGAACTTTGGAGGAGAAAGAATAGTCCATTGACGCGGACCCAGGTGGGGTTTCAAGCTGAAAAAGCTAATAGCGACATGACCTATGAACTCCACAGATTATCAGAATGTGCCGAAAAATCATTGTCAATTCTTTCTAGTCCGTTTCCGCCTTCACTTCTTGTCAGTAGGACAACGCAGGCTTGGTTTCAGGCCGATCCTGCCAATTTGCTAGAATGGCCGGCCGGTTTGCAGGACCTCAACCCTGTGGAAAACGTGTGAGGTATCCTTGGACGTTGAATCTACATCCAAAACAGACAATACGAGCGTGTGGCTCCGCTTGAACTGGCCGAGTGGGCGCAGATAAAAAGGGGCGTTGAGAAAAAGCTGGGTTGAAACATACCAAACAGAGTTCTCGAAGTGGTTCAGCGCCAAGACATTTCTGAAGACTGATAACTTGATGTTTCTAGTGGTTCTTACCATGAACGAACTGATACAGATGGCGTAGAATAGAAATTTCTGCGAGAACGTCAGCTATGTCGTATAATTTTGCAACGACCTTTTTTGACAGTTTCCTGCTAGTGGCTCTAATTTCATGAAGGTTCGTACTCAGGGGTTTTCGATGGTGCTGCATCGATTGGCGTTTACCGTTTGGCCCCCTAATTGACGCGAAGTTTGGAATCGCGGAAATTGGAGTATGTCGTATAATTTTGCAACGCACTGTATAGATTGGCAGGTACTGTACCTCATATGAAAATCTCGCGACCTATGCTGCTGGCAGCGAAATTGTAGGCGTCTCTTCGCCAAACCTAAATCTAGCAAATCTATGAGCTCGAGGCGAAAGGCGGATCTCAAAAATTGAGGTTTTTTCTCCACCAAAATTTTGCCCAGGGGGCGGTTATTTAGATGTCCTGAAGACTAATTTGAGGCACGTTTTCGGTTTTTCAAACGACCACTGTAGATTGGAGTAGTGTCCTCTTTATTTCCAAACGAAATATACTCGGGTTCATCGCGCGCGTGTGCGCACGCACGCTGCTTCACCTCCTCTCCCACACTCTCGCTGTCTCTTCCCTCGCTCTGCATACGCGCACGAAGCTACGAAGTAAATTTCTCTCCGGAATTGGGAGTATGATGTCACTTTTCTACCGATCCTCGAGTCGTTCGAAGAGCTCAAACAATCCTCACTTTCGTATTGAACACCCCCAAATAACTCTCTGAACAGGGTTTCGGTGACAAAAAAATCATTTCTTGGCTCACATACTACTTCGAGCTTGTAACTTTTAGAGGTCTAAAGCCCACTGCAACAGAAAAAAGCGATGGTGTGGTTGTGTATTTTCACTAATGTAGCCATGGCTGGCTAGGTTCCAAGACTGTAATTAATCGATAAGAAAACAGCAGAAAGTCATTTTTCCGGGTTACTTTTCCTCTGTTTCTTTTATTATGTCGTGGTGTTAATTATTAGTATTTTATTCCTCAATTTCGGAGGAAAAAATGTACCGGAAACGGTATGTTTTGCCTTCTTCACTACACATACACGAAGTAGTAAGACGAAAAAGATGGAAGGAACAGAAAAACAATAACACTAAAATAAAAAATTCAGCTGTTTCATTACACTATGTAACAAATGTTCACTTTTTTTCTGTTCCTGGGTTGAAATTGTATTTTCCTAACCCGTTAGGTCTAGGACAGACAGGAAATTGCTGTTATCCCAGGAAAACTTCGCTTTTGTGACTGGGACAATGAAATTTGGAAAATTGCGTATTTGTGTTAGACAGTTTTTGTTCCTGCCTTCTAAGTGTTGTATTTCAATTGCTTATGTCTATTGTATACGAAAAATGACTTCATTAAGCACAAACCTTGGTTACACGACAACAGCACGAGGAAAACTCGTTTTTTTGTGAAAATAGAAAGATTTATATTCATTTTCGGCGTTATGATCAGGTAAAAACAAAAAATGCACAAGGAATAGACAAACACAGCCGGAAACCACTCAACAAGGTTCAGAAATGTGTAAATTTTTCAGATTTACGATTGTAATGTGAATCACTCTCTCGAAGTTGAACCCAGATGTAGTCCCCCCCCCCCCCCTCATGGTTTCGTTATACTGTCGTTGGTAACGACGTTCGCAGTGCAATATATCTTGATGAAAGGGCTCGCCTTGCTCGCTGAATTTGTCAAGCTGCGAATCAATTATATGGACTTTCAGAGACATTCTGTGCACACCTAGGAAGCCGTGAACAACTGCAGCGAAGCTGCTCCAGGCCGCTCTCTCCGTCCTGTTCAACAGCTTTGCGAAATCTGCACATTTTAAGATCCTCTCAATCTGTAGCCCGACGAGTATACCAGCCCGGACCCTAGCCTCGGACAGAGTCGTTACCAAGGGCAGTATAACGAAACATGATGAAGGACTACATTTGGATGCAACTTCAAGAAAGTGATTCACAGTACAATCGTAAATCTAGAAGATCTACAAATTTTTTGAACCCCGCTGAGGGATTTCCGACTGTGTTCGTCTATTCCTTGTGCATATTTTGTTTTTACCTGTTCATAATGCCAAAAATAAATAAAAACCTTTCTATTTTCATAAAAAACGGGTTTTCTTCGTGCTGTTGTAGTGTAAGCGAAGTTTGTTCTCAATGAAGTCATTTTTTTACATACGTTTGACATAAGCAATTGAAATGTAACACTTAGAAGCCAGGAACAAAAATCGTGTTACATAGTGTTATCGATTAACGGCAAACATGGAATCGAGCCAGCCATGGCTAAAGTAAGCTTAATGAAAATACGCAACCGCACAAAAGTCTTTTTACATGGACGTGGGTTGGTTTGGGAAAGGGACACGCAAATAGTTTTTTATTACTATTAGCTTGGAGATACTTGGAAAGCAATTCATTTCGCTCACTTCGGACTCCGCTGAAATTGTTTCCCTTGTCAGAAAAACGCTTCATACTCTTTGGAAGGGAAAGGGAACTCGTGGCGAATGCTATGCACCATTCCGTATTTCATATGTGCCGGCCACCAGCTCAGGCATCCAGTTTTTGGGTTACTCGAGTATTATCTTGATAGCTAGCGGCGGGGCGGCACGCTCTGTCCGCGCACAAAAAGAAGCAAACTTTTCGAGCTTAGAACTCACCCCGCACTGATCTCGATTCAGAAGCGCACCAAAATCCAGTTAGCACTGATAGCGAACAGATATTTGTTTTGTACGCGGCTAGAGCGATAACATACGCATGCTCGCTATTCAACTTCATCAAGATCCCGCTGAATGAAGCACGGGTTCGGTAACCGAAAAAAAACCGTGCTTATATCCAACTCACCGCAAACACGCACGCGTAAGACAACGTGCTCAAATTCGAACGCCTCAGCGAACCCCCCAGCGAGTATGTATCTTGCATTTCGGTTTCTTGTAGTCAACTCTGATGCCCAAGTTCAATGAACCCTTGGGTATTTGGTTTGTGAAGCTGGCGGCGGTGTGCTCAGATAACTGCTCGTAGGCGTCACCTAGCTTCGGCACTAGTTTCGATCGCTAAAAAGCTCATCTGCATCTCGGCATACCAACAGCATAGCCCGTCGGAGTTTGACCGCGTGCAGCGAAACGCTAGGACCACAAAACACCGAGCATCCGATTTTGAACTTTGTTCAGGAACAAGTATCAATCAGAAACACCAATTAGCGCTATCGCGTGAACGAACTGCGGTTACACATGGGTCTGAGCGCACGATCAGTCAACTGAATTCGGTAATTGGCATACTGTGAGCAGGGTTCGGCGGCGGGTGTGGATATCCACACCGGGGGGTCTGAGCTTTTAGAATAAGTTGTTCCTCTTCTTTCAATTTTACAACGAAAACAGACAAATAACGCTTCTGGAAGGGAGTCTGAGAAAATCGCCAACAATATGACCAATTAACGCTTCTGGGAGAGGGGCCTGAGAAAATCGCCCAAAGTTTGCTTTATCAGACAGGGAGATCGTAGGCTGGATGATGGCCTCTAAGCGACTGCTTAACCTGGAGTCCGCAATGCTGTCATTCTTAAGATTGCAAATAAAACTACATCAAAACCACTTACACGCCAAGCGATCTGCGAGATCCTGCGGAAATGCGTTCAGCTTGTGCGAGGTATGAGCCATTATCAACGGAACTGTTTTGTCTCCATAGGGCTGACATAGAAATGTGGTTTTGTATAATGTCCTATTAAATTTTAATGAGAGCTAGCGTTTCAATGAGAAATACTCACCTTTATGAAGAGATGGCTTATGAATGAATACGTTACGTATTTCATAGATGGAGATGGCTCCAGCACAATATCGTTGAAAATGTCATGCATTGAGTAGGCTTTGCCATTACAAGTAACCGAGAGTTTTTTGCTCAACTTACTCCCATCAAACGTATCATACACCAATTCCTAAAACGCCGCGAAAACAACTATTTCTGAATGATAGATTGCTCGTCTATTAATGATAAATCGAGAACCTTTAGGAAATCGCGAGTTAATGAAGGAGTGAGAATCGGTGTTTCCTTGTTCGTTGCAGAACACGACTGAAAATATTTTCTATGAACGCGGAACTTCCTCGGAACTCCAGCACCACGCAAGGAGCTGGCGAGATACAATACCCGCGCCGAGCTTTGTAAAAACGGAGAACATTTGACGAACTCTGCAAAAAAGCGTGCTCGTAACTTTTTTGAATTTTGGATTCTGAGAACGCTAGCATATTCACAGCTCACATTCCTACCTAACGATGGCGCCTTGTGGGCCGAAGTTCCCCACAACCGCTTTGTTTGTGGGGGGGGGGATATTTTTGCGATCGTTCTCAGAATTGACTGATCACGCTGAAAAATTTCTTCGACCGCAAAATGCTGAAGATCCCTGCGTCGAAGTCATCGGTATCCGTACTCACAACGGATCCATCTGAACACAGCGCACATCCGTATGTCGTGTGGAATGGAGATCGTTTGCCTGCCGCCCGCTTCCCAAAACTTCTCGGACTCGTGCTCGATCCATCGCTCAAATTCCATAAGAACACAGAACAGAAGCAGGCTATCGTTAAAGCGAAGCTTAACGTGCTTAGAGCCCTGGGCGGTACATCATGGGATGGTAGCAAAGAAACAATTATTACAACGTATAGGGCGATTCTCCAGCCTGCACTAGAATACGGCGCACCAGTTTGGCAGCATCTAGTTTCGGAATCCTCTTGGACTAACAAGGGAAGTATACAAAGCGTAGGTGGGATCTGCCAAAACGACTAGTGTCATTATGATCTTTTGTGGCTCAATAGTAAAACTGCGCAGTATCCCGCCGCGAGCCGCAGGTTCGAAGGAGTTACAAGCTTAAAAAGTTAATTTTTTCTGCTTTTTGTACCTTCCAGAAAGCGCGTTATTCTTCGGGAAATCCGGAAACGGACCTCATAAATGTGTTCAGCACCCAAAACTACCCCCCTGAGCAAAATTTGGGTGAAGGCGCATTTTCCATACTTTGTCCAGACTGACAGCGTTTTGGACTAGTACGGACTTTCGGTTGGGCGCTTATTTCTACCAATTTAGGGCTCTGGAAGCGTTTAAAAAAAGTTATTTGGAGTGCTAAACACGAATCTGGAGTCCGTTCATCGATTTTTTGCAGATTACAGTAGATTACGGTGGGTATACGGTAGTTTGGTAAAAATCTCAGATTTTACTCAAAATTTGTATACGGGGGTTATTCGGGGTGGAGAATACGAATTTAGCGTCTGTTTGTCGATTTTTAAAATACTAAGGTGGGTTTTGACCCCTAAATGACATGTTACCTACCGTAACCTACAGTAAACCTCAAAATTTCGAAAAGGGGACTCCAGATTCGTATTCGCCACCCCAGATTACCCCTACATACAACTTTTGAGCTAAATCCGAGAAAATTTTTTGAAACTCCGAAAAAAATGCCTTATGGTACCCTTGCCTTTTCGCCAGGCTTAAAAAATGCTCATAACTTTTTTGAACCTGCGGCTCGCGGCGGGATACTGCGCATTTTTACTATTGAGCCAGAAGAGATACTAACCATACTAGTCGTTTTCGCAGATCCGACCTACGCTTTTTATACTCCCCTTGTACGGTGCAACGCATACAGAATGCGGCTCTTCGAATCGCCACCGGATGTGCAAGAAGTTCCCCAGTCGATCACTTGCATGCTGAGACCCGCTTATTACCAGTGAAGGAGCGCTGTCAACTCCAGGCCCAACAATTCCGCATTAACATTATAAAGCAACCAAACCATCCGTCGTGGAGAGTGCGAAACCCCGTTAGAGAGAGAAGTATAAGAAAGCCATTTGCCGATGCTCCCAGCAGAGTCAATCTGCAAAGATGGCACGACTCACAGCAAGAACGACTTCGTCTATTGCGCGAGGAGCATACTCACAATCAGTTCGTACGGTGCCATCTGGAAAAGGCGGCCATTAATCCCATATTGGGGGTAGTGCCGCCCCAAGTCTGCACATCCGAGGCTGAACTCGGAAGAAGGGCCATCGCTGCGCTGTGGTCATTCTGCATGCTTATTTCCTACGTCTGCAAAATAGACAGCAGAGAATCATATGTTTGCCCAGACTGCGGCTGCTTCGGCCATGATACTGCACACCTTTTAGAATGACCGGAGAGACCCACCACGCTGACCGTAATGGACTTATGGACAAATCCGTTACTAGCCGCCCACCTTCTCAACCTATGACAAAACCCTCAATGTGGCTGCAAAGAAGAAGAAGAAGCGATCGTTCTCGAAAACGTCGCGCACGGCGAATTGCGACGAAACTCTGAGTGGTAATTGCACAAGTAATAGAAAATCAATATCTATGCTTTCCTCATAATTAGGTGCACATGAGACTATCTCGATATCTATGCATCTTGTTCTCCCAAAACGCCTCATTTAAAGGCAGTGCTCGCCAAGACCTTCAATTTTGAGGTTATCCGCTAAATCGATTACTTGGTCTTCTCCGGGTGGAACTGCAATGACGAAGAATTTTTCAAAAACGAGCCAGAAATGTTGTACCGTCACTGTACTCTCAAAGGAACTGTTTGTTGGAACGACGGAATTCTTTTTGCAGCCTCCCTTCGGACTTCTCAACTCCTTGCTGCTCCATCATCCCCTTTCGACCCTAACTAATCCTTTTTTGCATAATAATTGCTTCCATCTTCGTTTGACCCAGTTATTTACCGGCCATAAGCAGAACTCGCTTATCCTACCGGACAACTAGTCCAACCCAGAGAATTCTTTCACTGAAAGGTAGCACTTGGTAGCCAACGCCTTCTTTTGAGTGGGAAACTCTGAGTCAAAGGGGCTGAGCAGAGTGCCATCAGGGGCGGCATGCACGTACGCGGCGGGTTAGGTTGGATTTAGGCAGGGTTTGGAGCGTCGGCGCGTTTGATGATAGCAGCGCGAGGGCTAAAAGGGGGTTAGGCTAGCACTGAAAAATCGTTCCCTCGCAAACCCTACGTAGGAGGGTGGGACAGCCGAAACCCCGTTGAGGCCCCAACTATTGATTATCTCCAGCACTCGCACAGCAATGATCAAACGCGCCGACGCCCCAATCCCTGCCTAACCCCAACCTAACCCGCCGCGTACGTGCATGCCGCCTCAGGGCGCGGTGCGACCTAATGCTGGGCTGCCGTATTGATAGATCGCGGCGATCTATCAATACGGTAGCCCACCATTAGGTCGCGCCGCGCCCTGATGGCACTCTGCTCAGCCCCAAAAATCATCGTGTCCACTGCATTATTCATTCAGTTTAGAGTTTTCTCAATACCAGTCCCATTTCTACGGGAGTACCAAAGGGTGTTTAATAGAGGATTTTGACAATCAAATTTGCAAAGATTGTTTTTCTATTAGTTATACAATTACCACTTAAAGTTTCGCCGCACTTCGCCGCTCGCGACGTTTTCAAGAAGTGATCGCAAACAATATTTCTTTCAAAAACAAAGCGACTCCACGAAACTTCGGCACATAAAGTTTTTTACCCAGTATCTCAAGGTGTGACCGTAGTCGCAAGAGAGGAGGCGGGGCGATTGGGTGATTCTGGTGTCTGGCGTCGGTTACTGTGTCAGTCGAATTTATGCCGTTCGTGACAACGTGCTGAGGATCCTCTGCGAGTACCTCTGTGGCGGGGTGCGAAATTTTCGATCGACAACAAAAAGCCACCTTATCAGGTCTATCCGTTTCGCTGTTGTTTCATTTCGTATCATGCCGTCTACAGGTTGTCCTGCGTCTATCATTCAGACAAGAGGAGCGGCCAAACGAGCGGGATCGCAACAGCCTCTGGACTTTGCGGGAGCTATCGAGCAGCTGATGAGAGATGAGTCGCTACCTACTCACCTGAAGCTAGTGATAAGTCATTTCTCTTCCATGAAGGAAATGTTCGATTCAGTTGTCTCGAGAAATATGGAACTAGTAGATGCTAACAAGGCACTAGCAGCTGAGAACAGTGACTTGCTTAAGAGTAATGCCTCATTGCAGGCAGAAATTGTTGAGCTTAAGGTTCAGCTTTCTCATACTTCGGATTCTCGTGAGACTCATGGTGTTCCTATTGTGACCTGTTCTCCAGAAGAGCATGAAAGGAAGCGTTCTATTGTTATCTCTGGGGTATTAGAGTCGGGAGATAGAGTGCCGTCGAATCGTGTGTTGTCCGATTCTGATGTGATTCGTAAAGTTCTAGATCATCTAAACGTGGAGAGTAGTCCCAAGTCGGTTTATAGAATGGGCAAACCAGGTACTGGTCGACCGCGGTTAATCAAGGTGGTGCTACCATCTTCGTTCCATGCTGGCTTGGTTTGCCGTCGAGCTCATTGGCTCAGGTCCTTCTCTTCCAAGGATCTATATTAGACCCTCTCTAACTAAGGAGGAGAGGGACAGGATTCGTGTTCGCCGGCAGAGTGTCGGTACGATCGATGATGTAGGTGCTTCCTAGAACTTCGGGATCACCAGTGGCTGCTGTACCCATTGCTCACGTTGATTCCTCAATAGCCTTAAGTTCTTCTACCACACCGAGATCGCCGGTAGCCGTTGTGCCTAGCATTGTTAATGTATTGTCGCCTCCCAATCAGGAAAACTGACTATTCCTCTCAGGTATCCTTGTAGTGTTTTGAGGTGTTTCTACGCTAATGTAAGATCCGTTTCGAAAAATAGGGTGCATATTGATCTAGTTCTTTCTCACAAGTATGATATTTACGCCTTTACAGAGACGTGGCTCAAGCCTAGTCTAATGGTTTCAACTTTATTGGGTAATTTAGCTCTGGATTACGAAGCCAAGAGGTGCGATCGTAGTAAGAAGTCTGGAGGTGGGGTTATGTTATTGGTTCATCGGAGGCTGTCAATGTCTGTGATTTACTCGGAGTCGGTGGAACATGCTTATGAGATGCTTTGTGTCGATCTTTACCATGAAAGCTCGAGCTTCCGGGTCATAGTTGTGTATAGGGCTCCGTCTTGTGATTCCGTGAAAACGGAAATGCTAGTCAAGGTTCTTGAGTGATTTAATAGCGTGTGAACTGCACACAATCATTGTGGGGGATTTCAACTTACCCGACTTCGCTCGGAGCAATGAAGGTGATGTGTTGGCATCGAATTTGGCTTGCTTGGAGGAACTAGTTTATAGTTACAACCTTTTCCAATTTGTGCGGGAGCCTACTAGAGGTCAAAATGTGTTGATTTAGTTTTCTCCAGCCATGAAACCTTACTGGGAAACCTAGAAATTCTGCCGCCTGTAGGATTGAGCGATCACAATAGCATTTCATTCGACATTCAATGTTGTGAAACACTTAGTACTCCGGTTTATCGAAGGGTATATGCTAATTGCGATTATACTGCCGTTTGCGACCACTTGAGCCAAATTCACTGGATTAGTCTGTTAGAATCGGCTAGCGGTGTAAATGAGAAATATGAGCTTTTCTTATCTGTTATCCATGCAGTTATTGATTTGCATGTTCCGTGGAAGCTTGTGTCTTCCATTAAGTCAATCCGCCTACCTGCTCACTTGCAAAAAATGGCTGAACACCGTGAGTGTCTTTTTCCATGAGGCAAGGAGAACTGGAATTTGGGAGGCGTATAATGATTTTGCGAAAAGGTTCCATGCTCAGTTGATAAGTACAATAGTTACCTTGAGAAGAAAAAGATCGAGTCGGCAGACAGGAACTTCTATAGGTATCTGAATTCAAAGTTGCAAGAAAAGGGTCATATCGGTTGCCTTAGAAAGGGGGCATTCCTGGCGACATCGGCGTATGATAAGGGAAACATGATAGCTGACCACCTGCGGAACAATTCCAATCAGACGACGGGAACAGTCCATCTTCGTCATTCTTGGGTACTCAGCCTATGGCGGATTTTCCTTGGTTTCATTCAACGAAATTGCAGGAATTGTTGAAAAAGTGGCCTAAATCTTCCTCGGTCACCCCTGATTTCGTTCCTCTTTTTTCATTCAAAAGTTGCACCAGTTATTTGTGGTCCCTTGGCCTATATCTACAACCAGTCTCTTATGTATGGTGAGGTTCCAGCTCGCTGGAAGCACTCCTTTGTTACACCTTTATTGAAGAAAGAGCCGGCTGCTGATCCAGGGAATTATAGGCCAGTTAGTATCACCTCACTGTTCTGCAGGCTGTTCGAGAAGGTGCTGAAGGATCACATAGTCTTACACCTCTTTTCGCAAAATATCGTTCCTAAGAACCAGCATGGTTTTGTCCCGGGAAGGTCTGTAGAAACGAACCTTCTGGAATGCATAAATGATTGGACGGAGGCCCTTGACAAGCGGTGCAGTTGCGATGTCATTTACTTTGACTTTGCAAAGGCATTTGATCGTGTCTCGCACTCGAAACTACTGTCAAAACTACGAGATCTGAGGTTTCATCCGATATTGATAGAATGGCTCGCCCAATTCTTATCTGGAAGAACGTTTCAGGTGAGAGTCGAGGATTGCTATTCTGAGGTGAAAAACATAGAAAGCGGGGTGCCGCAAGGGGGTGTATTATCACCAATATTGTTTAGTATTTTCACAGCGGACATTCCTATCATTTTTCGGGACAAAGCTGTTACGATGAAGTTCTATGCGGACGACATAAAACTTTACAAGGTGATTTCTGAACCACTCGACACCCAAGTGCTACAGGAGGCTATTGACTTGATGGTTGGCTGGGCGAAGGAATGGCAGCTGCCCTCGCGCCACAAAAGACTGTATTCATGCGAGTTCAAGTAAATTCAGAACCCACGACACATTTCTATACGTGCGATGGCCTTGCGCTCCCAGCGGTTGAATCTGTTCGAGATCTTGGCTTCCACTATAACAGTAAATTGGATTTCTCTGAGCATATCAGAATAAAATGTCAGTCGGCTCACAGGCGTATTTTCCAGATTTTCAAGGGAATATCCACAAAAACAAGCAGGTTTTGCTCCGAGCGTACAAGACCTATATAAGGCCTATTGTGGAATCTGGATCAGTAGTTTTCTCTCCGTACACGAAAAAGAATATTGAGCGCTAGAAAAAGTTCAGAATAGTTTTACTCGTAAACTAGTATTCCGTATTGGTGGCTTCTTGAATGCCAAAATACCCAGGGCGCATATAAGAAACAAGTATTTTGGGCTAACTACGCTAGATTCTAGACGGAAAGTGTTTGACATTTGCATGGTCCACAAGCTTCTCGGGAATAGGGGCATTTTCAGTCTTAAACCCTATTTTAACTTGGTCGAATCGAACACTAGGGGTGAGAGAACGAAGATATTCCTCAGCCGTCCTTTTACCAGTGTGAGGGTGAGATCATTTCCACATCGGGCTGCTAGTTCATATTTAAAAATAACGAGAAGGGTCTCTGGTACTCTCCCTTTGGGTCAGTTCAGAAGGCAGGTCTCGAGGATTTTACTCTCTTCTGAAATTTAGCATAATAATTTTCCCCTTTTTTTCGGGAGGGATCGGTTTGGCTTTAGTGGTGTTTTTTTCTCTCATTTAACGGCCATTTTTTCTCTGTGTTTGTGTGTTTTCTTATTGCTTGCTTTGTATTTGTGATTTTTTTTCGCGCATTTGCCTTATGTAAATGTAATGAACATAAACATAAACATAAACATAAACATAAAGCAAATCATTAGGAAGCATTTGAGCTGTGAATATGATAGCGTTCCCGAAATTCAAAATTGTCTTCGTTCGAAGAAGGTAGGAGCATCGGAAGCTTTTCTGCCGAGTTTTCCACATGCTCCCCGTTTTTTTAACTAAGGGAGGGTATTGTAATTGGTGGTGCGCCAGATAAGGCATATCAGCAAACTTTAAAGAATCCTAGACAGAATTGCAAACGCAGAACTTTTAGTTTTTCAACGAAGCATATTCAGAGATTAAACTGCGGCACAATAGCTTATTTTCTTGTAGCAGCGCTTACGGGTGACCATGTTTTTTCTTAGCATAAAAAAATGAGAAAATTGCCGTTTGCAGGAGAAAGTTGGCGACGCCCTCCTTAAGCGCTTTTTGCAGTCTGCCGGAAGACGCCGTCCGGCTTGTTATAGGATAGGACTGCGGCGTCAGTGTGGCCCACACTGCGGTGTCGGCCGACCGACGTCTCAGTGCGGTGAAATCATTGACACGACGTCGGATCAATTTATTATGGGTTAGAACGCGTTGTTTTCGCCTTACATTTTGTACTGAAGAGTCGCAACTGGCAGTTCATCACCGCAGCTTCCCTCGCATTGCGGCTGTCTTAGAACGTGCTGGACGGCGTCGTCCGGCAGACTGTGAAAGGGTCTTTAATCTTAGTGTATGGATATGGCCGATATACAGTGTAGCTCTAGCCCGTCACGGGAAGTATGCGCTGCGCCTTACATTTCTTGGAGAGAAAAAAAAACGCAGGAGTGTAGCAGCGCCCTTGCGAAAATAGAGGACCATTTCTATACTCAGATATTCGTGGGGAAGTTCCCGAGAACGACAGCAGAACTTCCCTCGAAACAACTGGGAACTTCCCCCAAATTGGGGGGAGGCGAAGGGGACGTCTCGACAGCAGAATAATGGGGGAAGTTCTCACAGCAGGAGTTCTCTTGTTCTCCCGACTGCAGATCTTTCCATTGTTCAATGATTGATCAAAAATCAGCTTACTTGAACTCGCTGCTTTCGACAGTTACCTGTTCCTGAAAAGCTGCGATCGGTCCAAATATATTCACCTATGCCTAAAGGCTATAGAGAAGCTTATTAGCTCCTCTGAAGACCAGGAAGAGATGCCTTACGTAGTCCTTGAGTGGCAGATCTACCCCCTCAACTTGCGAAGTGCGAGACCACCTCGCGACTAGCCCGTCTGCGTCACCGTATACGCTGCGGCTTTGTTTTCGCGTTCATCATGTTCGGGGGGAGGCCATGGGAACAACCGTGAAGCGAACTTCCCTTGTCTTCGCCGACTATGTATCTCCACATAATTGTGTGGGTTGAGTCGCGCCACAACGATAGGGAATAAGGGGCAGCCACGAATCTGCATGATCACCCCACTGTGGCGGCTGGACTCGCCCCCGCCCGATTATGTGATAGCCTGGGGCCGGATTCATCAAAACCATGGTCGGAACTATATTTGGGCCTTTTAGCATCCGCAAAGTTGCAGCGCACTGCTGTATGTTGAGAGCGGTTCAAGGCGCGATCAGCTTATAGTACTTCGCTAACTAGAACTTTGATCACAGACAAGCTGTCTCCAATCAATTCCAGTGATTTCTTTTTTAACCCATTCACGACCACGTGCCCACCGGTGGGACACGCGTTGACTAGCACTTCGGACCGCGTGTCCCACCGGTGGAACACGCTTTTCAAAAATCGATTTCTCCGCCACAAGGACAAATTTCCAAACCTTCTCATGTTCAATGTATTTACTAATCGTAGACTCGACTACGTAAGTCCTGGTCCGTCGGCAGCTCCCTTTAGCACAATATTAAAACTTTCGTGAAAAAAGCTGGGGCTCAATAAGAAAAATCGTTAGAAAAACAATTCTTCGAGCGCATCCTGCATCATATTTTCTTTTACTGCCGTTTCGCAGTTTTATCAGCAGGAAACCTCAGCTGGAATCACGTTCTGTGGCCGTATTCATGAAACTACGGGAGCCTCCCGGGAAGGTCCAAAGTCCGCCCGCCGCATACATCGGCTAGTATTAAAAACGTTCCCGTGAGGCTACCGTAGTTTCATGAATACGACCACTGTTCGCCTGTAAACGTGCCACTACCACGACCCCGAAACATCTATTTTCTTCAATTTATTTTTTACCCACCATGACCAAACCTACACGAAACAAAGTTTGAAAACAGCAGGCTTCCGAATCGCATTCAAAGAAACTCCTTTGAGTGAATATCACCGGAGCAGTGGTGGCAAAATAATATATCCACTTCACCCTGCCGTGACTTCAGGCAGTTGTTTCTTTTAAAAGAAATAGTGCTATGACGGAAATTCTGGTACAAGGTTTACTTCATTGATAGCTTCACTATGAACATGAAAAACGAAAATCGATTTTCGGTGGCGCGCCATTCGAGCTCGCGTGTCCCACCCGTGGGACACGGTTTACAATCACGCGGTCCGAACGTGCAGTCGCCCAGAATTACCCTCTATAAAACACTGTGGCTCACATCAATCGAAGCGCGAGCGGCGCGTGCGATGCCTCAGTCTCCGTCTGCCCTCCGCTCTCTCATTGTCTCTAACTTCCGCTCCGCACCAGCCCGCCTAGGAACCACGTGAATTTCGCCGTTTTATAGCCTGTAGGCGTGGTCGTGAATGGGTTAATCGGATATGTGCCAAATCGGATATACTCGACTTATATCACAGCAGATGGCGAAAACAGAAAAATACGAATTATGGTGGTGACTCCACAGACCCAAAACCATGAGTTACTCTTTTAGTAGAATGCCAACTGTACTGTCGTTCTCTGGGCCGAATTCCGGTCCGCGATTGCGGACTACGGCTGTTCCATTATGCGACACGTGATAATCAATCTGGGAGAAGGGTGAATCGCACCGGGAACAACTAGTCCCAGCACGATTAACTCGTGTCGCATGATGCGATAGCCGTAGTCCGCAAATGCGGACCGGAATTTGACCCAGAGAACGACAGTATGCCAATTTCAACCGTACAGCATTTGCGCTGTGACAATTGCTAGCTGGCTACACCCAGCTGTCTAAAAGGAGAAACGCCTACCTCAAGATGGACAATACGGGCCTCCAATTCTGACAGCACATCTGCACTCGTATTACGGGCGTTGCTCTCTGCCGCCGCTTCCCTTTCGTTGTTACGAATAAAATCTTGCATACACTGAATGACAATTTAATTCTTGCATAAACTTCTACAACTTCTTAATAAAGATTTTGACACAGATTTCAAACTCGGCAATGGAAGGCATTCACCTTCAAAGACATTTCCAAATTCTTTCTCATCGCTATCTCCTTGTTCAGCTGTTCAAGTAGATCAGCAATGACTGAACTTTCCAGTGAATTCGAACGGTGCATGGATACCTAAAATACGTTTCGCATGAACAACTAAATCGGCACGATTATGATAATGCCAGGGAAGAAAGCTAGCACCGTTGGACCCTGCATTTCAACTTCTGGAACTTGGACGCTCTTGACTGCGACATTCCTTGGCTTACAAGCATCCAGAGGCTCCCTCAAACGCGACGTCTCCACTTTGAACGAAGCATCTCAAAAAATAATTAGCAAAACTCGGTTCAATAAATGCACAATGCTACACCCTGTACAATTAACAACAAAATAAGGAAATATCACAGAAAAAAAAACTATTTAAAAACGATTCGAAGTCCAACTTTCGAATAATAATCAATAGTAGCCAACTAATAAGAACGCTAGCCAGCCCACAAAAACTCCAAACTGCGGCAAAACCATGTTTTCTAACAGGGTGAAAAATATGCGAATGAATTAACATGATAGTGCATTACCTTTCTCAGCAACGTCATTGCTATATACGCGATAAAGCAAGGCTTCGGAGAGCATCAACCTCAGCTTTTGTGGAGCCGCACGCATTCTTGGATTTTGAAGCACTTTACGCACACATTCCGCAGTAGGCAATCTACGAAGACAGTCAGCCTACAACAGCATTTTAATGCAGTCATCTTCAACTGATGTTACGAGCATGTTGCTCCAAGATGTCATTATACCTGCAAAGCAACCCATTTTGTACGGATTCGCAAATTCTAGTCTAGTCAGAATGTCGAACGCCATCAGACCCTCTCCTGACATCAGAAACTGTTCGCATTCCCAAATAATATGGTCGACGCCAAGCCGGAACGAAGTCGACAGTAACGCGGGAATTGCCTCTTCTGATAAAAAGCTTTGTGATCAATGTACAAATCATCCAATCTCTGTCAAATAAGACCACTCAAGCACTCACGAAGAAACTTACTTGATAATTTCACACCAGGAGGATGGATTGCTCGCAGAAGTACCAAAAAATCGTCATGATTCACATCCTCAATGAGGATCCAAAACTGTGCGCCCAACGCATTCTGTGGTTCTTCCATGCAGACAGCTGTCATTGCGTCACTTGTGTCTGCCTCGGTAACCGCTAAACTACGCTGCATACGGATTTCGTTCACATGAAAGCTTCACAATGGTGCGCGCAAACGCGCAAATAACAACTAGAGCGTAACTATCAATGGAAGTCCTTCTTATTTTAAGCCTCACCGTTTTTTTTTTCGAAAACGACTGCAGTCCATCCAGGGTTGAGCAGGCCGTTGCGACAATTTTCGGCGTAGCTAAGACCCCCCCGTTTTGACGAAAATTTTGAAAAAATTGAAAAAATTTCACGACCTCCCCTGATGGAAAATTGCTTTCGCCTTTTTTCAAACGAAGAATGTGGAGGTTTCGAATTTTTGGTAATAAAAGACAGCTATTACAACCTCATTTAAGCTTACCAGGTCGTTTTGAGACTCCGCGCTCTGGCAGGCACTACATGGGGTAGCTCAAAGGAAGTTTTGCGTGTCACGTACTGTGCCTATCTGGGTCAAATTCCGGTCCGCAATGGGGTCTCGACAGTTTTGCGGCAGCACGCTCCCGAGTCAGAAGAGCTTCCAGCGCCGCAGCCGCCGATCTGCTGACTCTAGGTGGGTTTTGGAAACTGGAAACTAAGACAAAGTGGGGAAAACTGTGTAAAAAAGACGCATCGAGTCGGCTTTGGCGCTGGAAACCCGACAGACTCGAGCGCGTGCGGCTGCAAAGCGTGTCGAGACGCAATTGCGGACCGGAATTTGGCCCTGATAAGCACAGTACAAGGCGATGACACAACCCGTACTGGAATACGGAGCGCCGGTCTGGTCAAAGCACTTGACGGAAACTTACTGGAGCAAACTTCAGCGAACACAAAACGCTGCTCTGCGTGTCATCACTGGATGCCCCATATTCCACTCCTGTATCCCACCTACACCAAGAATGTGCACTACTTCCTGTAAAGCAGCATTGCCAACTGCAGGCACAACAGTTCCATATTGGCATAGTCAAGAATGCCACATACCCCAATTAATCCCAGCTATCATCCGACCCCCCTCACTCCCATAACATCCGTACACCGTCGTATGCCGCTGTCTCTGTCAATGACCGTCAACGTTGGGCGACCTCAGATCTCAACCGGAAGAAGCTCCTGCAGATGGAGCACACCAGATTCGTCAATGAATGAATACATCCCCTGTGCCCCTCCCAATTCTATACTCGACGGTGTACCGCCGAAGGTCGATGATAGTGAAACACTCACCAAGACGCTCCTGAGTAATTTTGACAGGTCTACGCTGTGGACATTCCTCATTCCTCGAGGCCTATGTCCATAGGATCGATCCATCGGTCCCCGACGAATGTTCTGACTGCCACGGTACAGGCATAATTCATTACATTCATTTTCATGCCCAGCTCGACCAACTTCTCTGACAGCTTTGGATATCTGGAAAAAGCCGTGTGATGTGGCCGCCTTCCTAGGCCTATGAGAAGGAGCTCGTTGTGGCCGATAAGAAGAAGGTCGTTTTGAGAAAATTCACCTTTTTCTATGAAAGTTTTTCTACCCCCCCCCCAACTTTTCTTATTCTTTCAAAAATTTTGAAATTTTTTTACGACCCCCAGTTGCGCCGAGTCGCAACCCTGCTCAATCCTGAGTCCATCCAATGAGGCCAGACACTGAGGCCAAACACTATCTTTTTGTTTCGAAGAACGACACTGAGATTGGCCGTATTTTGACAGCCGCGTCCCTCCGACGCCAAACATCTTCCACGTACATCGTCAAATGCGAGCCACTGATGGCAGTGAGGAAGCGTCCATACGTGACGAGAGTGGGCGTGCCCGCTGTTGTGCGCCTCTCGACGCTCCTTAACGCGTGATCAATCGCTCGAGTAGGCGCAACGGCTGATGATTTCTCACGGTTTTCGACTTCCGTGGTGGGATTATGGAAAACAAGGGTAGTAGTTTTGATACAGGTTTAATGCCACCTGCTTTAGTGATGGAGTAGTAAGCTTGAAACTTGCTGCTTGCTTCGAGTTACTGGCGCAAGTGCGCGAGAGCGCGCGGGAAGGAGCGCCTATGAGCGGCTAGCGAATTGTGTGCCCATGATGACCATCGATTTTGCGTAATCGCACGCTCTCGCAACGTATGGATGGAGCCTGATACAGGTGCATGAGCGTAGGATCGGGTCCTGATAAGAGACGGAACGAGGAGTTTGCGAAAAGCACTCGGGTATGTCGCGAACAGTCGCAATTTAACCATGATTTTTTTCACACACAATCCTAAATAGCAAAACCAATATACATATTACTCACTGCTGCTCGGAAGTGGACAATAGAAAGCTTCCGATTCTTCGGAAAGGTGATTCAAAGAAAACTATCGTGGCTTGGCTTCGTCTGCACCAAGCGTCATGCCGCTCCTGAATAAAACAGCATCTACAGATCTACAAAAATATGTCGTACATGGAGGCAAACTTTTCAATTCCTACAGTTTTTGCTCCCCGTTAGTCAGTAAGAGCAGGCGCAAACCTGACCCTCGGAACCTTTCGAGAAATTATGAGTTTTGATTACGGGACAGAAGTGTTTCCATCGAGATTCTAGCATCTTGAGAGAATCGAAGAAGAGCGGCGTTCCGCAGGAACAGAAGGATTCCCTAGAATTTGCTCCAAAATAACCCAGTTGACGCGGTGAGTGCGATCGTCTATTGAGTGCGATTGGTTAGAAATATCCTTTTGTTCTGCGTAGACGTCCCCACGATTCAAAAAAACGGCATCAAACAACACTCAACCTGACGCTCATCACGTCGAAGTCACTCATGTCGTCCGCATCGGAGACTTTACCATTGCTACTCAAGATGGTTTGATCTTGACTGGATACAGTTTCTGCGGCTCGCTGGGCGAAATAGGTTGAATGGATGGCGAGGTGTCGGAGAGCGGGAGAGCAAAGGCATACTTACAGCAGTTACTACGGAACTTCACAAGGTCCTGAACAAACTATATACAATACCTACAGAAGGCTAATCATTAGCTAAAGAAGAGGCGATTTTTTGTAATGACATTAACCTGACGAATGAATTTCCCATCGCCATGATCGGCAGAAGGCTGCGCAATAGTGACGCGAGCTTCACAGACCCAAATGTTGCTCTCCACTTCATGGTTGCACCACAGAACTATTTCCAATGTCGACGAATTGGCTGTGGCCTCAGCTTCCCTGTGAAGGAGCGATTAAAAGGAAACTGCTTGAAATAGAGTTGAAAAAAAAAGAATATCAATTATACAATTAAATCGAAACTCAACGCGAAGTCGATATCAAAATCACATTACCGCTATGAGAAATTAGGCGCGTATGGAAGATTTTTTTGAGAACGAGCGCCGCTTACGAGAGAAAATCCCGAAAGCTGAATGGAAATTCTAGATTACCTCCCGGCACAAGGCAGGATCCAACTCACGCTGTGATTGTCACTGCATGGATGAGAAGGGGCCGCAGCTTTGGCTGTCACGGCTGGTGGAGAGGAGCATGTTGCAGACTTCGCACTACCCACAAACGTTTTCCACTGTTCAGCGCGCAAGAAAAATAAACGAAGTATATAGAAAACACTGAGCAACTCATACTTCAAAGAAGATCCTCGAAAAAATCAATGTTAACATTTATTATCGCTCTTCAGTTGCTAATTTTTCCTACATATATTGTGGGCTCAACACCACTGTGAGCAAGAGCGCCGAACTAGCGTACAGGGAAATGATTGTAGACGGGGAGCAGACATTGCTCACCCGTTCGTGCTGTGTCGCGTTTAGTAAGCGTCGCGCGCGAGGAAACTCGCGTCAACGCTAAATCCACGCATCTTCTGGAGCATTATTTGATTTCTTGCGTACATTCAATGTCACTAATAATAACCCGTTCCTCGTATAAGGTGTTGAAAACTTGCCCACACTATTGTGGGTTTTCCGTGTTCGCCGCGCGCGTGACACTCACCGCATCGCGAAGCGTAAGCACGCGAATGTCATGGTGCCAAGGGAAACCGTAGTCCCTAGGAACTAGGGCTTTCGTAATTCGTAAATGACAATCAGTAATAAGCCCAAACGTAGCCACAATTTCATTCGATGTGGAAACGCCTTACGAGGGAAGTATACAAAGCGTAGGTCGGATCTGCGGAAACGAATTTTGTGGCTAGTATTGGGCATATATAGTCAACTGCGCAGTACACCGTCCCGAGTCGCTGTTTCCGAGAAGTTATAAGCCTAAAACGCTGGTTTTTTTGTGCTTTTTGTACCTTCCAAAACGCTAAATAAACTTTCGAAAATCTGATAACGGACCTCATAATCGTGTTCAGCGCCGAAAACAACCCCTCTGAACAAAGTTTGGGTGAAAGCACATTTTTCAAACCTTGTGCAGACTGAGAGCGTTTTGGACTTATACGGATTTTCGGTTGGGCGTTTACTTATACAAATTAGAGGGCTCTGAAAGCGTTTCAAAAAAAATGTTCCAGATTTGGCCTAAAATTTCTCCAGGAGGATTTTTGGGACGCTGATCACGAATCTAAGGTTTGTTTGTCAGTTTTCCGTAGTTTTCGGCTTAATTTTCTCAAAGCATCCCAGCGGGGTAAATTTGAGGGCAAAACGCCACTTTCGAGATTTCCGGATTTCTTCAATAGATGTGTATCAAAATCACTCTCCAAGGGTATTTCGATGTGCTTAACAAGAATCTGTGGTCCGCTCGCCGATTTTCTACAGATTACGGTAGATTACGGTGGGTATACGGTGGTTTATGAAAGTCTCAGATTTGACTCAAAATTTAAATGCGAAGGTTATTTGGGGTGGAGAAGACGAATTTGATGTCCGTTTGCCGCTCCTCGAACTATTAAGGTAGGTTTTGCGCTCTAACTGGCATATTACCGACTGTAACTTACAGTCAATCTCAGAATTTCGACAAACGGACCCCAGATTCGTTTTCAGCACCCTAGATTACGCCCCTATACACGAGTTTTGAGCAAAATCCAAGATTTTTTTTTTCAAAACGCCTCAAAAAAATTCTGTTGGTGCCCTTACCTTTTCGCTGTCCTTTGAAAACGCACATAACTTTCTGGAACCAGCTGCTCGGGGCGAGGTACTGCAAAGTTTTATTATAGATGCTCAAGAGAAACTGGCAATATCATTCGTTTCCACAGTTCCGACCAACGCTTTGTAGGCTTCCCTTGTTAGCACTTCAGTGATGAGGTGTTTCCATATCGAAGGAAGTTTGAGGTTGCGTTTCAAAATAGCACTGTTTTGAGCAGTACTTTGAGAAATTTTCAGTGTACATACGTGGGATAGAAGTGACTTAAAGGTAGTGTTCACGATGATCTACGTCCCCGAGTTTTTCCCATAAAACAATGCGTTGAGCTCCAAAAGTTACCAAAATTACGAAGAAACGGCGAGAAACGCATTAAAACGTCGTATTTCAGTGACATTGTTCTATAACATGGACTAGTTGTCCGGTTGGATGAACATGTTCATGGTGGTTGTCGCCGGTGGAAAATTGGGTCAATCGAAAATAGAAGAAAATTTTATACACAGCAGGATTAGATAGGGCCCTAAGGAAAGAACGGAGCATTAGAGAGTAGAGAATTGCCAAGGACGGGTCCACAAAAGATTTCGTTGTCACAACAAACACTTCCTGTGATACTTAAGAGGCGGGGTGATACTTAAAGGCACTGTTCGCGATAAACTTCATCCCCGAATTTTTCATGACAAACGCTTCTCGTGGCTCTCAGAAGCAGAACAGCGTAAAAAAACGGGACGAAAAGCTACCCAGGAGCCGCAAAACGGCTTAGAAAAGTGGGCAAACCCCGCCGCTGTGGGCAAGTCCCGCCTCTTCCCGCCCCTCGACGTCAACAAAGAAACACTCGAAATCGTGAGTTGAGAGATGGTTTCCGCTCAGAAGCCCCGTTCTTCCCTTCATTCTCAACTTCTCTCTTTACTCAGGTCATCTCGCATACATTGGCTGCAAAAGACGGAAGTTAAAAACTTCGGACAACTCGTCCACCATTTTCCCTAGCTCAATTTTTGAGGGACCATAACTCCATTCCCAGAAGTTCTTGTACGATTCCAGTAGCATCATTGGAATCTGAATGGGACCGGTTTCAAGATAGGCAAAAAAACAGAGAAGCGATTTTTATCGCGAACAGTGCCTTTAAAGGCACTGTTCGCGATAAACTTCATCCTCAAGTTTTTCATGACAAACGCTTCTTGTGGCTCTCAGAAGCTCTTTTACTCAATTTCTACGTCATTTTAGTTCTACCCGGGGGCCACTTAATCAATATAGCGAATAATATCAACAATATAGATTATCGTGAACACTGCCTTTAAATAGGCAAAAGTCAATGTTTAAGCTTGATCAAGGACCAGACCTGTGCCACTTTTTGCCTACTTTTGAATACGAAAACATAAGGAATCATCGCTTTACCACACACAAAAAAATGGAAGCCAAGGAGAGCAATGCTCTGATGACAAAAATGCGGTTAGGGTTTTGATCTATATATTTCATGGGAAGGATACTACTATAAGGTAGCCCTTCCGAAGGCAATACATATTTGCAAAACCATTTTTTCATGCAGAAATCGAATCTGTCCTCTATATTTGTGATGCGTTACTCTAAACGGAGTTATAAGCATTCCTCCCCGTAAACACCAGCTTGTTGTGGCGGAGACAGCCGTCCGAGAGGAGAAGGCTGTTTAGGATTTTGAAATGCAAAAAGGTTGAGGTTTTTTCCAAATCTCTGATTTCAAAAATGAACAATTTCTTTATCTTCTTTTCTTTTGCGCTTAGAATTGGCTTGAATTCTCAATTTTAAAAACATTGAATAACCTTTTTTGAAAAAGTAGGTGGCTTTGCAGCCATATTTTTGCTGAAATGTTTCGAACCAAATTTTAAAATTTGAGATAGACATTTATAAAAGGCTACCTTAGAAACCTCGCAAAACTCTGCATCGAATAGCGTTTTCAGGTTAGAAAATTTTGTCCCGATCCTTCAGCAGGTTTAAATTTACGAAATACAAGCACTTTGCTGGTAACTTTTGAACAGCTGAAGGTGGATGAGTGGGGATGGTTGTTTTCGGAATTTTTTTTTAATTCAGCTACGAAAAGTGTATTGGGTTCCAACTTATTTGCTCCATGGGCTAGACAGATCTTAAGAGCCTCGCCCCTTCCCTAATGTCTATATCGAGAAGTATTCCTATCCGGAGTAACAGACGACAGCTTTTGCTGCCCGCAGCTCAAAGATAATCGCGCTGGTAAATAGACTGATCGTGCCAGGACCTCGTAGCCCCAGTACGATTCTGTTTGTCTACGTGTTGCAACAGTGCTCTGCAATTGCGGACAGGAATTTCGCTCCGGTCTCAGACGTTGTCGAGGTTTATAACGCGCAGCAAACGCGGGTCAAAATCTGAACCGCTGCCGTTAGAAACGAAAAAATGGGCAGAGCGGGTGCCCCATATCCGCCGTTTGCCCCGCGATATCCGGCGATTCACTGCCGTTTGCAGGTTTCGACCGTGCTCGGTTAGATTTGTAACGGCAAGGAAAGTCGTCGTACTATTCCATTGGTCCCACCACTTCGATAGGAGCGGGTCTCTCCCAACAAGGACACGGTCCATGTCACGGCCCGCGGTAAGGGGCCACCCCCACTGCGGTCCGCGACAGGGACATCATCCTCGCCACGGTCGACAGCGGGGGAGCTTCCCTCGCTGAGGACCGTGGGAGAGACCCACTCAGCGGACAAAAAACCTCCAGAGAGTGACTCGTAGCCACTTTCCAGGAGCGGCGCCAAACTCTGAGAGAATCTTTTGCGCTAGTACCGCGATTCTCCCGTGATCCGCGACAGTACCGTGTTCGTCTCCCGCTAGTCCCGCGATCCGCGCTCGCTCCGCAATAGTTACCTAGTTGACTCATCCGTTGGCATTCTCGTTCTCGTACCGTGATGGTACTGCGATCGTTGAGAGGTTTACCGCGCTAGTACCGTGGTGCACTCGCGATCTGCGATGGTACCGTGATTGTTTCCCACGGTTCCGCATTCTCATGATGTGCAGATTTGTAAAGCAGCACGGAATACGGCAAGGGCAATCCCCCACCTTATAGCTTAGTGCTGACCTGATAGGCAACACTCGCTCAGGTGAAACATCGAGAGGGCATGGATGCGGTACGATCAGGGGTGGAGGCTGGCAGAATATCGCGACCGTCCCGCGATAGTTTAGGGCTCGGTTCATCGCGGTTCCGCGATGTAACAACCCGGATACATCAATTTATAGACACGATTTGCCCTCAGGTTGAAGCTGGTAGAATCTCGCGATCGCTCCATGATAGGCCCAGGCTCGATTCCTCGCGGTTCCGCTATAGAGCATCGATGAACGAACGCGGTACGCTCTCGGTTTGAGACTGGCAGAATTTCGCGATCGTTCCGCGATAGCCCCATGCTAGTATCCTCTCGGCCCCTACCAGAAACCGAGGGGATTCTATCCGTGAACGATCGCGGGGGATTCTCTGAGAGAAAGGCCGACTGCGCTCTCCCAAGGATGAGGCTCCTTATATACGTGCTGTGCTGATGATATGCACCTGTTCAGTTGTGGAGTGATCGATAACTTGATTTGGCAGATCACACATGTTCATGCTCTGTTAAACTGTGTACAAACGCAACACCAATCCTCCCAGCAGCAGTGACGTCATGGCCAGCCAAACGGCGCAATCTGCGGTTTGGCAGGCGTTGAACGCAGACCGGAATAGCCGTGCGGGATCTCTGCCGTTTACCCCGCACAGGTCAAAATGGGACGGTTCAGTGCGCGTTAGAAACGCCAGAATGTCTGAGGTATAGACAATAGCTCCTCCAAATATCCGCGTCTGCCATGTTCATCATGGGGGCGAGAGCATTACATAGATAAAAATAACTGTAGAGCTCGACTCCACCGACCTCACCCAATAATAAATTCGAGCCGGTCGGTGTGGGAAGCGAAGCGGTAGTTCATACCGGAAGCTCGTTATCAACAATTATACAGGCTACAAAACTGCGAAATTCACTTGGTTCCTATGCGTGCTTGTGCGGAGCGGAGGTTTGACACAAGAGAGTGTAAGGCAGACGGAGGCCGAGGCGTCGCGCGCGCCGCTCGCGCCTCGAATGATGTGAATTACGACGTTTTATAGAGGGTATATCGCCATGACCGACCCCTCTCAGGCTGACTACGTATGGCCGGGAATGTCAGGGAATGATTTCACCGAAATTTGAAATTGGAAAAAATAAGCAAATACCAGGAATGCGATAAAATGTTTTAATCAACTAATCTCTAGACAGCAAATTTACATTGTTTCCTCAGTCGCATTTTCACGATTTGATACGATTTATTACGATTCATTACGATTTTAGGCCGAAATTTTGTAAATCGTAAAAAAATTGCATAAAACGCCCGTAATTCGTAATTACGCACAGCCCTGCTAGGAACCACTTAACATGGGACGGACATTAGGCCAAAGTTTTCTCAAAATTCTAACCATCTGATTAAAGAGGGAAATTTGAAGACTCGGAGCTGCTTCTTTTTACTTCCCCACAACAACCCTTGAATGATCGTTTCCAACAACTCTATTATGGGTTCGCGACATTCTATAGTTTGAGTATAATTCATAGTTCTCACGCTCGGGATGAGCGGTGGACTATAAAAGCTCTTACCGCGCGGTAAACAACTATAAGAGGCAGAGCAGAGTGCCATCAGGGTGCGGCGTGACCTAATGGTGGGCTGCCGCGATCTATCAATACAGCCGCACACCATTAGGGGCCGATTAGAGTGCCGCCGCTGAAAGGGGCGGCAATATGCATTGGAGGAGTATCGATCATGTGGCGGCGCACGATCGATTAACCTCCATTGCATGCTGCCGCGCCGTTGAGCGGCAGGAGTCTATGGCCCTAGTTATACACCGGCGGGACGCTGCGGAAATAGCAAGACAACTATCACTTATATGCGCCCTAACTGCGCTCAGGCATGCCAAAAGGAACAGAAGTCGCAGAAAAACGCGCCGGAAGGCCGCACAGAGCAGTTATACACGCCGCGGCACCGTATACTGCATCCTTACGGGACCTGCTCTGTTGGAAATTTGCCAATTTCCACCAGCTGATTATTTTTCAGATTTAGAATTGTTAAAACATTACCAACACGACATAACGAGCACTGTAATGACGAGAGGAATTGATTATTAGTGCTATTCTGCAAACAAAAAGTGTCAGAAGCGAAAAAACCGATAAAATACCATTAAAAACGCCTGGAAATTTTTGTCCGCAGTATTGCGTCGAAGACGCAACATTGCAGACGAATCCCAGATTCACGCAGCAGGCGGCGGCAATGTCATCGCGAGACGTTTTCATTCCGCTGGTGTATAACTAGGGCCTATTCGGGCCTTACGTCGCGCCGCGCCTCGATGGCACTCTGCTCAGCCCATAAAATCTCCGGCGGCACCGCAAGGACGGTGCGGGTTAAAGTTGGGCCTCAACTGTGACACGCACAAGAATTCCGGCTTGCAGTAGGATAGTCCCAGAATTAATTACGTTGGATTGGACTTACACTGAGAAGCGAGTATTGATTGAAATGGTGAAACCGACATGGCGGTTTAGGCGGTGCTGAATGGGCGATGAGAACTTTCATACTACATAGACCGCGTTTCCCGTTCGTGCGGTGAGGACATGAAAGATGCCTTACAATTAGAGGCACGGGCAAACACCTCTTCACTAGTTCACGCACTCGCGGGCTTCAGTGGCCGGCTGACGGGAGTTGAAAGGTATATAGAGTGCTCCCGCTCGGAACAGAACAATGAGCGGGAAGGACCCGAAATATCGCCCGTTGAAGCCGAAAACTCTGCGTGTCCGCTTCACCGACCACACGTTGCAACGTCAGTCAGATCGATTTGATTTGATTGGGAAAGAGGCGTTTTAACCGGTCACCGACGCCAGCGAAAGCGTGAGGGGAGGGGAGGGTTACTCCTTCCGTCAATATCGATTGGCCGGGAGGTCAAGCACCGAATTCGGATCGTTGAATCCCCCCCCCCAACTCTGCACACACCTTCATTAATAATCGGTCAGACCTGCAGGAGGGGGGGGGGGAGGCACCGGGACACGCCCTTCTTCTTCTTCTTTGCAGCCACGTGGAGGGTTCTGTCACAGGTTGAGGAACTGGGCGACCAGTAATGGATTCGTCCATAGGTCCAATGTGGTCAGCGTGGTGGGTCTCTCTGGACAATCAAACAAGTGTACCGTATTAGATGCTGTCAATCTTGCTGACGTAGGCCGTAAGCATAATAGAGTGGCCACAGCGCAGCGATGCCAGGGTACATCTGGCCCTCCTTCCTAGTTGAGACTCGGATGTGTAGACCTGTGCCCGTATTCACGAAACACTGGGTGCCCCCTGGGATGGTTCAAAGTCCACCCGCTTTTGGACGAGTTTCCGATCTAGGCACCCGGCAGATGGAGAGGAAGGGTACCTGCTACCTGGCGGGTAGACAGGAGGGTTCCTAGCCTCCTAACGGGTGGATGGAGAGTGGCAGAAAATGATCAATATGTTACTGGCAGGCAGCGCGCGCCTTTAGCACTTTGCGGTCAAAAAATCTTTTCAGTGTGACCAGGTACTCATTGATCTTGGAGGCGGCCACTTGCATGTCCCGATCCCGACACATGATTGCCATATCACCGGCATAAGCGACCACCTTGACATCCTGGGGAGGGGCGGGAATGTCTTCGAGGTACAAACTGAAGAGAGCAGGCGATAAAACGCAGCCCTGCGGGACTCCAGCTGCAATAGGAATACTATTCGAAATGTGGTTCTGGAACATAACTCTAGCTCGTCTTTCCTGGGTGAATGCAGATATCCAGCGATTTTGCCACGGCGGTATTGAAGAAACCAGTAGGTTGCTTGACAAGACTCGCAAGATTCACTGTGTCGAAAGCCTTAGTGAGATCCAAGACGACAGCAACAGTTCTCTGTGGCTTCTCGGCATTGAACCCATAGACGGCAAAGCTAGTAATTTCCAGCAAAGCTGTCGTGGTGGAATGCAGCTTTCTGAATCCATGCTGAATCATTTGCTTCTCATTGTGCCCCGCCAAGTCCTTTACGATCAGTTTTTCGACGACCTTTGCGAAAGTGGACAGCAGGCTAATGGGTCTATATTAAACTTGGGCAAAACTGTAAAAATTTTCGAATTTCAAATTTTCGAGTATACTCGAAAATCAAATTTATCGAATTTCAATTTTTCGAAAAAATTCGAAAACCACTTTTTTCGAATTTCAAATTATCGAATATATTCGGAAATCAAATTTTTCAAATTTCAACTACTCGAATAAACTCGAAAATGGTATTTTTCGAATTTTCGAGTATATTCGAAAATCAAAATTTTCAAATTTTCGAATAATTTTTTCGAATAATTTTTTATATTTTTCATATAAACTTTCTCGAATTCACAAACGATAGTCGAATTTTAAAGTTAGTTTGAGCTGTCATTTACTGTGACTATCACTTTGTAGAAATATTCATCGTCGTACCACAATGCTAGGCGCTATCTTTAGTGACGCGTCACGCGTCACTATGAATAGCGCGTGACGCGCGGGCGTGGCGTTGATGTAATAATAGCCGGACGCCTCGCCCGCGCGCCACGCTCGTGACGCCCGCTCCGCCATGGTGGCGGCCGTAGCAACTTCTTTGTCATTTTCATTATTAATCCGTCTTCAATTTTTTTTGTTTAATAATAATTAATTTGTGTGCTATCTTCTGCTACTATGATAGTGTTCGCAAGTACAGATTTTGCTTGCTCGGCAAAGTTAGGACCCATTCTAATCCGCTCCGCCATAGCGTCGCCGCTGGAGCATTCATAGTTTCTGCAAGCGCGTCACGCGCGTTTAGCACAAGACGCTTGGCTTCAGACGAGACTTGAACACCACTATACCTTTCCGGGAAAGCGCCATCTCGCACCCAAGCGCTGGGACCCTAGCGCCGCTTTCAAAGCCTACTTCTACGGCACGGCGCGGCTTAGGCGAATTGCCGCCGAGCTTGCACGACTTCAGGTGAGGGGCAGGGCTGAACACTCGAGCTTGAAACCCTTACGCCCTTTTGCCGTCGCGGAAAAATGCCGCTCTTGAACTACAATGAAGCCAGTGTTTTGGATTACTAGAAAATTAGCCGGAAGTTGGCAACTTCTTTGCACATGAGATTGCTAGCGAAATCGATTGGCGATCGGAACTGGTAACGAGACAGTAAAGCGCAGCAAACGCCGCTATAGCGGTAATAACGATCGAGAACGTTCTCTCCGCCACCGCCGCGTTTTATCATTTTTCTTAAAGAGCGGCATTTGACGCGGCAACAAAGGTATGAAAAGGAAAAGGGCCAATAGTATAGTTTTGCGACGAGGTGGCGTCGCTCTGCAGAGCGACAGCGACCGCCTCCCGCCCTTTGAATCCGTCGCTGTGGCAATGCGCTGCACAGTGACAGCGACAGTGGCAACGACAGGCATAGACACATTTGCAGTATGTCAGCCCTCGGCGACACGTCGCTGCGACGGACACGCGACAATGCTGGTCCCGCATTTGTGCTAAATGCCATGACTATCGCTCATGGCAGCGACAATGTATACCATTGACCTTAGGCGACGTTTATACTCCTGCCGCCGAGCGGCGCGGCGAAGTGCAATCCTACAATATCGATCGTGCCGCGCGGCGTAATCAATATTACAGAAATGCACTTCGCCGCGCCTCTCGGCTGCGGAAATATAAACGACTCCTAATATCGATCGTGCCGCGCCGCGAAGGGCTGCGCGTAACTGAATTTTTTATTTCTTAAATCGTAAGTTTTCAAAATCCTCGTGATTTGCAAATGCAAATCGTAATTCACATGGCCTGAGCAAAACCAAACATTTCCAGCCGCAAAGACCACTCCTAGCTAATGTTTTTAGAGTAGTCATTGTAGATTAGTGAGCTCAATCGCTCCCGTCCGTATTTCAAGTAACTGTTTCTCTGAAACGGGAGGGTTTTGGATGCTAAAATCCTGGTAGTGTCCATATCTGCCTGACAGCTACATAATAAATGCGAAAACGAGAGAAAAACTGTTTCCGTTGGCTGGCCTTTCAAGCCAGCCTATCCCACCAATGGAGCACCTAGTACGGTGACGCAATGTTTCACACGATCCGAGCGTGTGAGAACGGCAAATCGAGCGTGGGGTGAATAGGCCAGGATGGTGCTTTGATAGAGTGTGCTTTCAAATGTTGAATAGAAAAAAAGCACTTCAATTGAAATGATGATTGTGCATTTCGATTATTCGAACTTCAAAAATTCGAGTATGCTCCTAAAAACATTCGAATTTCGAATATTATTCGAAAGTCTGTTTTTGAAATATTCGAATTTCGAATACTATTCGAAAGTCTGTTTTTGAAATATTCGAATTTCGAATATTATTCGAAACCGATTTCTACGAAATATTCGAATTTCGAATATTATTCGAAAGCCCGTTTAAGAATTATTCGACGGATTGTCGAGCACATGCAAGCTTTTTGCTGATGATCTGAAGATATATCGTCCCCTTCGTAACCCCGCCATCGATTTTCACGAGCTTCAGTGTGACCTGAACCGGCTTTCTAATTGGTCCAAGCTATGGCAGCTAAAAATATCTGAAGAAAAATGCAGCTTGTTCCATATTAATTTCCAACATGAGTGCTTTTTACGCCTAAACGATGTTGCGCTTCCCGTACGCGAGACTGTCAGTGATCTTGGTGTGCTTATTAGCACCGACCTTAAAGGCAGTGTTCACGATAACCTTGAAGTTTGAGATTAACCTCTAAATCGATTGTTTGACCCCCGGGCAGAACTGAAATGACGGAGAAATGGAGAAAAACGCACCAGAAAGGCACGAAATCCTCTACTCTCACCCCGCCTATTTACTCTCACTGGAACTGTTTATTGTGACAATGAAATCTTTTTTGGACCCGTCTTTTGCAATTCTCTACTCTCTTTTGCTCAGTTCTTTCATTTGGACCCTAACTAATACTGTTTTGCCTGGGATTTCCTTCCATTTTCGATTAGCCCCGTTTTTTGCCGGTAACAATCACCGTGAACATGTTCATCCAATCGGACAACTAGTCCAGGCCAGAGAATAATGTCACTGAAATAAGACGACATAGTGCTTTTCTCGCCGTTTCTTCGTAATTTTGGTAACACTTGGTAGCCAACGCAATGTTTTGAGTGGAAAACTCGGGAACGAAAATCATCGTGAACACTGCCTTTAAGTGGGAATCCCACTGCAAGGAAATCTCTAAGAAAGCTTCTCGTGTGGCAAATTGCATCCTGAGATCTCTGCAACATCCATGTCTCGAACATTACAGGAAAGCATACAATGTCTACTGCCGGCCGCTCTTGGAATACTGTACGCAGGTCTGGTCACCATCTTCTGTCGAGGATGATGAAGTAATTGAAAACGTGCCAAGTCGGTACTCCAAACGCGTTTTTGTCAAAGTACTTCCTACGCGAGAAGTACCAGAGTATACGACTAGGCTTGAAATGTTGGGGATCGAAACCCTACGATATCGGCGAACTGAGTTCGATTTACACTTGTGTTATAAAATCGTTAACGGTCATTGCGACATACCATTTGAGAGTTTTTTCGTGTTCACCAGCCGCTGTACTCGCTCCCGCCAGCACGCTTTTCAGCTCGCACGTAGATTTACGTCGAAGTCCAACGTGCTGCATTCCTTTGCATTTAGCGTCATTCCAATTTGGAACAAACTACCTTCAGAGATCGTTGAGGCCGCGGATTTTCCGATTTTCAGAAGCAGGCTATCCCATTTCAACCTCAGGTCATTGCATGGGGTCGATGGCCGTGCTTTCTGCTAAAGCTTTGAATTCTGGGTGCTCTTATTCGTACGAGTGTCTCTTTGCCTACTATTTTGTTTGCCTGCATGTCCAGGCTGTCTTGTTTAAACCTGTAACACATACATTCTGTATGTTTCTTTGTCGCCAGATAAAGCTATTGAATTGAATTGAATTGAAAAGGTGCTACATATGCGGGAAGGGGGGGGCACTGTTGTATCGCACTTGGCCACGCCCATTTTTCCGTGCCGCCATGACTCTCCTGGTTTTGGCAAGGGAGGGAAACCCCGGGTAGGTGCTTAAATTTAGTGCGGCACAGTAAAATGGGCGTGGCCAAGTCCATCGCGCCATAGTGGCCCCCCCCTTCCCAAATAGCACCTTATTCGACTTTCGAATAATATTAAAAAACCAAAATTTTTGAATTTTGAATGATTCGAAATTCGAAAAATCATTCGAATATTTTTCGAATAATATAAATCGGTCCGAAGTATAGTCTATATCCCTTGACTCACAGCTCTCGTACAGTCACTCTATTCTGCGGACCGGGTTTCGAACTGGTGATGAAAAAACCTTTCCCGAGCGCATAAGCGGCTTCCTTTCCTGATTTGAATACACCGTTGTCCTATTCGATTGTGGAGACGGTAGCAGGCGAGCTCTTACTCGAGAGATTTCGTGATACCTTCCAAGTAGCTGCACTGTCCGTCTTGAAATCCAACTGCCCGGTTAACTTTTCCCACTCTTCTTTCTTGTGCCTGTCTAAATCCAATGTTTATTTTTAGGCTGATTTTCACGACCCCTTAAAATCTCATCGAAAAAATCACACAACCGCGCTTGACCGTTGTCTGCATCTTGGGAATTCCATGAAATCTCCCGTACTCAGACGAAAATTTCGGACCTCGCGAGGGGGGAAACAGGGATATTCCGGCGGCACACCACCCCGCGAGCTCCGACCAAACCAGCGGGGGAGTCCCGATTCAAAGGGAATGCAGCCGCGTAACTTACTCGGGAGTCCCCCTTTTGCACATTCTGCGTATGCGATCGGTTCGCCCCCGACACTATTCTGGGTGACCCCCTTTCTTCATCGTCGACATAAAAGCGGTCCTACCGCGTTACAATCTCGGGAGATCCCCTTTTTCTCATTATCGGAGTAGTCGCAGCCGCGCGCTCCAGATTCCTCGAAAGGAAAAGGGATTCATATCCCTTTTTCTGCCTCGGAACTGATCTGGAACGTTCTTCAAACCTACTTACGACCCTGTTTTCGCGACTGATCCGCCGATGCGACCCCCTTCAGCCATACTTTTCCCCTTCTTTTGGCAAGCACTGTAAGAATAAACGAACTTAGATGTTTTATTCAACAAACATGTGAAAAAACGAAGAGGTATTTCTAACTAACAGAGCTAGTAACTACAACCAGACTGAGATCAGATGACCATTAACGTCTGTTTAAAGGATAATTTCTAACAACAGATAACTAAAAAAAAGGAAAGACACTCAGATCTCTTTTCTTGCCCCGAAACTGTTCTGTAACGGTTTTGAGTAGTACTCACGGCCAGTTTTTCTCGACTACTCCGCCAAGATAACTCGCTTTTGTCCCCTTTTTCGAGGCATTGCGAAATACGACCCAGAGAGTCAATAACTACAAAAGGAAAAAAAAAACGAAATAACAAGTTCAGCTCATGGAGTCAACTGCAATCGTAAAGATAAAAAGTGACCACAGCTGAGGTTTTATAAAAAAATATACCTCGAAGATCCTTCGGCACTCCTTCAGAGGTATAAAAACACCGGCTACCTAACTTTTCAGAGATTCAACTTTTATTCAAGCGAAAATTCAACTGACTTGAAAACAGTAGAAGTCAGCTTGCAGAGTTACCGAAAGAATACGGATCCAGAGGTGCGATTTGGCCGCTGTTAGCCGCCATTTCTCCAATTTTTTCCTTTTTTTTAGGCATTTTCAGACAATTTTGCAGGAAGTTTTTTTTTAATGGGTGGGGGCTTCGCCTAAATAAATGGAATTTCTCTGACAAGTTGGTACACTCAATGTACCGATGTCCTTTGAGACATACCTCCGCCTTTTTTGTACATTTGAAGAAGGTCTGAAGGGACAATATCTGCTAGAAAATTCCGCCTAAATATATTTTCACAAACAAAAAAACAGGCTACAAAACAAAAAAAGTCGCGATTCTTAACCGCGGTCAGCTCCTCCACGCTGTCGTTCTGCGTCCTTTTCTTGACCTTGTACTGAAAAGTGATCGTTCAAAAAACGACGCTCCATTAAGAGGTGTTGAATCCAAAAGACGAAAGCGACGAAAAACAACATACAGGCCATAAAACGGCCAATGTCTCACCGTCGACTGCGTACCACGCGCTGCGCGACCGCACGTGCGTCGGAAGCAGACGAGTTTTGTCCGCCGCGCGACGGCCGAAACTCGTCGCGCGGCGGCCAAAACTCGTCTGCTTCCGACGCACGTGCGGTCGCGCAGCGCGTGGTACGCAGTCGACGGTGAGACATTGGCCGTTTTATGGCCTGTACATCTGGCGTTATCCATCGAAATTCTTCATCTTCAACGGTGTGACTATGAGCACTAACGCCTTGCCTGGAAACAGAACTTCATGACAGCTCAGGTGAGTACACCTACTGGCTCATTGTAAATACCATCCACATAATTTGTTCTAGATCACGGAATTCATCTATTCAGATCGCTATCCACATTATTGTATACGATAGAATCAAATTAGAACATTCGGATGTAGATACATATGCAATATTACGAAAAATGATATAACAGAACTGTTAATAGAAGACTTAAATAATAACGAGAATAAAGCCGGAAAATTTTCCCGCATGACGTCGCGTCACATGTAGTACGTGCACGCAAAACACTGGAAAATACGTCACTACCCCTCGGGAGCTCCGATTCTACTCCCCCGGTTGTTCCGATGTGAACCCCGCCCCGAAAATCTCGCGGGCGACCTCGCGCGCAAGGGATTTCGAACCTCCCCCGCCAAAAAACAGCGGGGGAGATCCGAAATTTCCGTCTGAGTATGTTGGAACGTTCGCTTCCCATGGCTGCGAAATGTAACGGCAGATTGTTCCCCCCACGTTTCCATGGAAACCTTTGGCCATGGGAGTGCAAGACGTCGACGACCGTGATAAGGTTACTCACCATTCCATTCCACAGGTCTTCTGCTTCTTGACGCTCCTACCATCAGCAGGAAAAATATCGAGCTCAAACCAGCCTTTCGCCATCCCCAATATCTGTTGCAGATCTGTAAATTATATAAGAAATTCTGAGTGTTAAGTGATGCACCGAATAATGAGAGAGGATGAGAAGGGACAGCGGTTAGCATGAGTCCATTGCCGAAGAGAGTGCACGTGACCTTTTTCGAAATCTCTACAGTAGTGACTGACCACTCCAATGTGGGCGGGGCAATAGAGCGCATGGCGCGCGCACCTTCTCGGGAATGCCTTCCGGTGGATAGGAGCAACGGATAGTTGAAATAGTAACCGTCTGGGCGGTAGTAGTGACGAAACCGTTTGGGGGCACCTGACAATTCCAAGAATATCCACTCGTTATCCTCCATTTCGGAGTAAAATTTACTGCCGTTGATCACGTGCGTGGGCGCGCGTTCACTGCGATTCCTTCTCCCCACACTTTCTCACTGTCTCTATCCCGGCTCCGCAAAAGCACGCAAAGGAGCAAAGTAAATTTGCCTGCGAAACAGAGAATAAGTAGACTCTGTTTCAGTTCAAGTGAACTCCTGTTTTCCATTATCATAGCGCGGAGCGGTGGCTTTCTCCTCGGAACCTCCTCATCACTAGTTATACCTTACCGGGGCTCACCGCTCCGCTGCTGGTGATAATCAAAATCGACAGGTCACTACGGATGTACCAGAGCTTATATGTGCCGACCGTTCAGGGTATAAAAAGGCGAAATTCACTTGGTTCCTACGCGTGCTGGTGCGGAGCGGAGGTTAGAGACAGTGAGAGAGTGGAGGGCAGACGGAGGCAGAGGCATCGCGCGCGCCGCTCCCGCCTCGAATGATGTGAATTACGACGTTTTATAGAGAGTACGTCTCTAGGCCAAACCCTCTCAGACACTCGGGGGGAGGGGGGGGGACCACCCGCACACGTAGAAGCCAAAATGGCGGTCCCCTGACCTTGAATTGGTGAGGAGCGGGTAGCTCGATCATTCGCGCGCTTCCTCGACGGTGACGCATGTTGGTGGTTGCAGCAATCCGCGCCCCATATGCAGAGAAACTTTGCGGGACCCACGCGCAGCTGTATTCGTGTTTTTGAGCCTAAAAATGTACGCGGACCGTTCCCTCTCGCAGTGGCGCGAACAGCGCGAGGCGGCGCCTTTATCCTAGCCTGGCGCTGTTCGCGCCTAAAGGCTCATTCATAGCAGGTCGCTTCGACTAGTCGCGGCACTGCCAACAGTCACGAAACCCATCGCGGCAACAGATCTTGCCCTGAGTCGCGACGCTTTGGAACAGTTTCCAGTTTCAGTCGCGATCGCCGAGCGACTGGGGTATTTCATAGCTGGTCGAAGCGACCTGCTTGATTTTGTTAGGTCGCTTCGACTAATCGCGTCGCTTCCATGATGGAAGCGATTCGTCTACTCGAAGCGACTAGTCCGTAATCTTTCTTCACAACCTTGCGTATGTGGCGCAAAATTGCAGACGTCACAGCTCACTGGCACAAAATACGGCATGTGAAAGGGAAAAACGAGTATTTTTCATACATTTACGAAGAGAGAGATGAGAAAATGGAATGAGGCTACCGAAAAATTAAATTTCATGCCGGCTTCGAGCAACTAGTAACTTTAGCTTTAGTTTTATGGTGCTGTTCAAGCAAATTCCACCCCATCCTCTTTTGCAACCATTTTTTTTTTGTTTGAAAACAGTGCGAAATTCTTTTATCTAGATCGTAAGGGCAACAATGTCAAAATAAGTAGGAATGCCGAGAAAAAAAACTTTTTTTCATTCCCGTGGCTTGATCCGCAATTGTCCGTCTATTTCACGCGAAATTACGTTCATCTGAGCGTTTTGAAATCGCTAGACGAAACAATTTCAAGTCGCGGCACGGAGCGATTTCAGATCCGACAGTATTCTATGAATGAGCCTTTAGCGCGAGGCTAAAACTCGTCAACGGCGCCGCGCTGGGTCGTTTTCGCATAATTAGCACGGAGCCGGCCTTTTCGGGACTGGGGCTCTCTACCTACCGAGGAAGGACTCTGCCAACGCGTAGCTAGATGCCTCCGAGGGCGCGGCCTGAAACGCCGCCTCATTCCATGTAGCGAGAATTAAAGGGTTTTAACTACGATAGCTAAAACCCGCATATTCTTGTGTCATTCGAACCATTGCTCTCTCTGACGCTAACCCCGCATATTCTAGCTATAATTTTGTAGCGAGAATCTACGGATTTCGGGGCAGCCTGTGTTGAAGTGCAATCTTAAACCCGCACTGGCTACGCGGAACGCAGGGATGCCTTTCGAACAGTGTTGGCCCAGTCAATCCACGGATAACTTGACACTCTGTGGGGTGGTCGCGGAGGGTGACCCCGTGTCGCTCTCTGGAAGACCTTGCAAGGGATAATTTTGGCCGCTGGTATGCTGCATGCCGTGGGAAAGAAACGGCGATGCGGTCTATCGCAGCTGTAATAGCCTTTTTAAAACAGATCAAGACTGGGTGGGTCGATCGACCGAATGCTGCAACGAGAATAAGCGCAGAATATGCTGGTGCTGTAGCGAGAATTTACGTAGAATATGCGGGCGCTGTAGCTAAAATATCACCAACTGAGGCTAAACTTTCCGTAATATACGTAAATTCTCGTGTCAAAATTAGACTAGATGCCTCCGAAACCCTGGGCATCTCTGGTTTCCATGTGAGGCATTTAGCTACGCGTTGGCGGAGGAGTTGTCCCGTTTTTGCAGTTTGAAACGTCACGCCACTCAACGCGATCGAAGTGGTCCCGAGTGGAATTAGAGCCGCGATAGGCGGGACAACTCCTCCGTCGATTTGTAGAGAGCCCCTCTCCCGCCACTTCCATCACGTCGACTGTATCCACTTCTTGATTCATTATTAGCAATGCTATTTCTGAAAATTTAGATTCCTGACAAAAGTAGCGATTTGGCAGTGTCATTTAGAAGTCAAAAAAAGTTTCAAAAGTATCTTGAAATATCTCTAAAAAAATGATTTGGCTTAAAAGATCCTGGAGCAATGAAAAAAGTTAGGAAATGAAGTGAATTACCCTCTATAAAACGTCGAAATTCACATCACTCGAGGCGCAAGCGGCGCGCACGACGCCTCGGCCTCCGTCTGCCCTACGCTCTCCCACTGTCTCTAACCTCCGCTCCACACCAGCACGCGTAGGAATCGAGTGAATTTCCCCGTTTTATAGCCTGTAACCAAAGATACGATTTGGTCGTCGATCATTTTATAAGCTTCTCCGTTAAGCTTATCAAAACGAAATCAAGCACGATATGGAATGGAGCGTCACGTTCACTTAGCTTGACCTATGCTAATTCCCTTATTACAACTTCCAAAAATGGCATAATGTTTCCAGTGCGCGCTTGATTTCGTTTTGATAACTTTAACGGAGAAGCTTGTGAAACGATCGACCACCAAATCGTATTTTTGGTTGTTTCACTTCATTTCCTAACTTTTCTTATTACTCCAGGATATTTTACGCCAAATCATTTTTTAAGATATTTCAAGATATTTTTGAAACTTTTTTTGACTTCAAAATGACACTGCCAAATCGCTACTTTTGTCAGGGAGCTAAATTTGCGGTAATTTCACATATTTTTCTCGAAGGTTCCCTTTCTGACTCTAATTTTGCTCCACGATTTCCGCTGCCGAGATGTCGTAGGTTCGTACCGTGGCAGTGTGGAGGAAAGAAGATCGCCTCCGTGCAAACCGACGTCATCTCCTCCACGAAGAGGGTTTTTGTCATGGGAGAGGTGTTGGCCGACCGCAGGGTTGTGAGCTTGGAGATTGTGAGCTATGTTTTGGATGGCTTCAACGCCAGAAAACCTCAACGCACTGTTGGAGTAGTCCTGGATCTCACGAAGGCATCTGACACTGTCAACTTGGGCATACTGTTTGAGAAGCTATTGAGGTCTACCATTCCGCCCTGGCAGAAGCGGTGGATAATCGCCTTCACCAAAGGACGTCGGGCAAATGTGCTATTTCAAGGGCACGTCTCCAATAGCATCCCTATTGCGGCTGGCATACCTCAAGGAGAAATTTGTCGCCTGCTCTTTTTAGTCTTTATATTGAAGATCTGCCTGTTCCCCCTCAAAACATCAAGGTCGTTGATTATGCGGATGATATCACTATTCTGTGCCGGGATCGCGATATGAATGTAGCCGCCAATTAGATCAATGACTACTTGATCAAGTTGAAAGGTTTCCTCGATAGCAAAATGCTCACGGTCTCTGCTGCTGAATCATCCTTCACCGTCTTTTCCACTGATCCTGCGGAGCACAGAGCTCATCCCATGGTGAAATGGGACGAAACTCAATTGCCGGCCGCCCGTTTCCCTAAGCTACTAGGACTCGTGTTGGATCCTTCGTTGGAGTTTCGTAAGAACACTGGGCAGAAGCAAGTTACAGTGAAAACAAGACTCAACGTCCTACGGGCTCTTGGCGGAACGTCCTGGGGGTGCAGTAAAGAAACTATCCTGACTACGTACAAGGCTATTGTGCAACCCGCCTTGGCGTATGCTGCGCCAGTCTTGCAGCACATCGTGTCGGACACATCTTGGTCCAAGCTGCAGCGCATCCAAAGTGCTGCTCTGCTAATCGCAGCAGGCCGTTCTAAAAGCTCTCCAGTATAGCACTTACACGCCGAAGCTCGCATCCTGCCAGTTAAGGACCATTGCCAACTCCACGCACAACAGCTGTACATAAACATTCTGAAGCAGCCAACTCATCCGTCGCGAAGAGTATTAGATCCCGTGAGAGAGAGGGATGTATAAGAAAGCCATTCGCTGATGCTCCCACGAAGATCAATATACAGAGATGGACCAACGCACAACAAGAACGCCTCCGTCTCTTACGTGCATAGCATGCCCAGTACGTCAAGGATCACTTGTGCAAGACCGCCGCAAACTCCATTCTTGGAGTCGTGCCGCCTGAGGTTAGCGAAACCGAGATGGAACGCGGTAGGCGTGCCAGGTGCACCCTTGCCTCGTTGCGCTGTGGGCACTCCCCTAAGCTCATGTCCTATCTACATAAGATCGACAGCAGCCGACCTGACGAGTGTCCGGATTGTGGTAATCAAGGGCATACTACTGCGCACCTTTTCAACTGCCCGATGAGACCGACTTGATTAACGACAATAGATCTCTGGACGAATCCCACGCTGGTGGCCCAGTTCCTGAACCTATGATAGGACCCTCTCTGTGGCTGCAGAAGAAGGAAAAGCTTGCTGATTCGTACCCGAAGCAGCAACCTGGAAATCGCAGCTCCAACCCTCAAAACATAGAGCTTCAACTTGCAGCTCTAATTAAGTTAAATGAAATATGTTACCAAATGTTACGTGTAATATAAGTGTAGGTTACATGCATATAAAGGTAAGATACTTGAATGTTTCAAGTATCTTACATTTTATATTACATATAACATGTTTTCATTTTTCTGAGCGGCAGAGCTGTTCGATAAAGTTCGTCTGAGGCCAGGGGTGAAACGAACTTTGTCAACTTCTCTTTATTATCTTTCCTCTTTTGATTTTACCTTACTAAGAGTAATCTGAAGATGTGGTTTGAAATAATTATAAAATGGCAATTATTTCATTGTCCGTACTTTATGTACATTCTTATACAAATGAACTTTACATACGTCTCAGTATAATTCATTACTAGGGCTTAGTTTACAGTTCCCGTGAGCTTTTATAAAACCATGTGTTGATAGTTGTAAGTATGGGACACAGCACTGATAGTCCGTTTTCCGAATCCCCTAAATACCTAAGAGATTTACAGGAGATTTTCAAAAGTGCTTATTTTCATAGCTTTGCGTAGATAAAAGGGGTACCAGAACGGCTATTTTCAGGATGTTCAAAAAAATGTCTCGGATTGAGCAAAAAACGTCTTTCAAGGAATTAATTTGGGTGCTGATTACGAATCTGAGGCCCATCCGTCAATATTTGAAAAATTCTATCCGATTCGGTCCGAAGCTTCAAAATGGGAGAAATTTCGCAAGCAAAATACGACTTTTGACGCTTTCGAGAATGCTACGATCAAATCGCTTCAAAACCTCTTCATAGGGGTAATTCGGGCTGCATAACACGAAACTGTAACCCGTTTATCGATTTTCTATAGATTACGGTGGATATACGGTAACCCTGTCAAAGTCACAGATTCGACTCAAAATTTCACTGTGAGTGTTATTTGTTACGCTGAACACGAATTTGAGGTGCATTTTTCGATTTTCGAAACTGTAAGGTAAGTAACGCCAGTTAAAAGACATTATGCTTACCGTAACCTGCAGTAACCCTAAGTCTGCCGAGGAATAGACTCCAGATTCGGGTTCAGCGGTCCCCCAGTCTAAAGTTTTGAGCCGAATCCGAAAAAAAATTTGCTGAACACCCCAAAAATCTTTTGTGAAGAAATGAAAATGCCATTTTTGGAATCCCCGCAGCCATTTAGGGAATTTTAAGCACGGATCACTTATGTGCTGTCACAGACCTACAGCAACGACATGGTTTTCCAAATCTTCACGGGAAGTTTAAAGCAGTCGCTAGTTGGTGCAATCCGCACTCCACTGTAATCGTCGCTGGTCGAGGCGCAGGGCCGACGCGGAGTCAAAACACTGCAGTCTTCGTCGCACTTCACTCAGCGTCGATCGCTACAGTCGCCGAATATAATACATTATATCAACCAGCTCTGGGGCCCAATGCATCATTGGGCCGGGTTGGGGTGGGGGCAGGGCAGTCTGCGCTCTTGAAAGAACTCTGTAAATCGTCAAATCAATCGTGCCCCAGCTGCCCCAACTCAGAGGCTGGGGCAGCTAGAGCAGCGAAAAACACAGCTGGGGCACGATTTATTAGATGATCTACTGCCCTCGCACTGCGATCTTCAATGATGCCGACTGCCCTGCCCCTACCCCAACCCGGCGCGTTGATGCATCCGGCCCCTGGTCGTCGCTGCGACTTAAACTCTGCGGACCCCTTCACACGCCCTACCGTTATTCCCCCTCTCGGCTCCTCATCACACCCAAGACTAGGAGTGACCTATTTATGAGGGGTCAGATCAACTTATCAGATTTGAGGACGAGGAATGTAGCGAAAGCTTCGAATTTACCATGTCTTACGTCTATAACCTAGCTCCCTCATTTTGAGCCGGTCGAAGTAAAGCTTGTCGGGCTTATCATGTCAAAATCTTATCACTATTATATTCTGCCATGACCGACCGCTCCGCTGCTTCCTCCGCGCGGACTCAACCGAGCAAGCTAGGCTTTACCTCAAAATCTGCAACTCAGTAAACACATATATAGTTACTTCCAAGTTAGCATCCTTCACGACCGCGATGAAAACAACATATTTTATTATGATAATAATAATCTTCTAGCATTTGATGAGCGTAAAATGCGTACAGAATTCTCATAATACTATGTCTTTTACTACAGTACATGAATGAGCGCGTAAAAGGGCAATAAGGGAAAACAACACATATTTTGGAGTAAATTCCCAAGAACAAACCGCTCACTATACTGTCATTGGGTTCTCCCTTGTCCTGCCCTCACAAAATTTTCACTAGAATGCACCCCACATGCCGTTCGAAACTGTCGATTGGAGGATCAATAAGGGACCATTTCTTGGTCACTTCTCCCGAGCAAGCATGAAAGCGGAGAAAAGGGAACCCGCAATTTATACGACGCATTGAAGTGTCCCTTCCCTTTGGCCCCGTGTTTCAAGGCACAGTACACCCTCAGATATGAATTTTGAGATTTTCGTGTAATTGTGTAGAAGATCCCTCTTGTATAACACTTGCCAAATGCGAGATCTCAATTCCTCCAAATAAGCGAGATATAAGCCACCACCACAGGCCCGACCCCCTTCCTGATTTTCGATCTCAATAACGGCTAGATGAATGGGTGATTTTCGACCGAATCGTCGTTCTTCAATACCTTTCCGATCTATCTCCTCATCCTGTTTTGCTCTCGTGCCGCGACTGCGAATCGAGAAAACACAGGCCTGAGACAACTCGTCCAACAATTTTTCACACTCAAAATACAGGCATTTTCAAGGAGCCATATCTCCGTTCGTAGGTCTTGGACGATTCCAGAAATACCATCGTAATCAGAAAGTGACCCTCTCCAAGTTAAGGATAAAACGTAAGAAAAAAAATTTTCTGGGTGTCCTGTGCCTTTAACCATTCGCAGCAAGTACTTCGATTGCCTCCCATGTCAGTGTTAGGGACACCAATGCCATATTTTTAGCTCTCTGTGGTCAGATAACTGTCAAGAGCGGTGCAGGGTTTAGTGAACTAGTTTTTGAACGATCAATGGGCAAGTTCTGTTGCACATTAAAGGCATCGTACGCGCAGAAAACAGTACAATATTTTTTCAGAATTTTGTGTAGTTTGGCCTCTCTAGTGAACGAAACTGTCGAAGGGACCCATGCAAAACCTTCAGTTGTAAAGAAAAGTCAGTCTGAACACACCGTAAAATTTAATTCAAATTTCGCGCCAAAATCGTTTTCGATGTTTTCTGCATGTGGAGTTTGTGCCGTAACCGTTTTTCATGTTGTTTGACGGTCGCATCAGCATTCTATGAAAAAGTGCTAAATGACTGGTGAGAACTGGTGGCGGTTCCTCATCTTTAACCCCTTCCAACCTCATAACCCTACGTTTTTGACGCGCCGAGGTGTGGTCTACCGGGCTTATTTACTAAACTGAGCCTGAAAAAAATGAAATTTGGTTTTCAGCACTAACGATGCCTTTAAGGGTAAGTGCTGTGATTGGAAGAGTTTCCTTTTTCAACGGGAAAAAGGGAGGGGAGGGGCGATCCGGAGAAATCCCAGTTGCTTTTCTAGATGTTCTCTGCTCGTTCTCGGGAATTTAACCTAATATGTGAGAAACAACAAGGAAACTAGCTATTCATAATTTCAGGCAAACCCTACATTTCAATAACAAAGATGTAGCATCCAAAATAAAAAAACGAATAATAAGGCAATAAGGCGTGGTAGAAACCAGTGAGCCACAACTCGGCAGAAAATGAGACCAGAACAGTGCTAATCGCAGAATGATCCTCTAGCCTTCGGCAACTACACGTTCACTTGTAGGGGGTAATACACGCCGCTTTCATATTAACACTGAAAAAAAAACCATTGATGCATGAATACGGTCTTAAAATGGAAGAAAACCCATACCAGAAAACGTCAAAATCCTTCCGTAAGTGATTTTGAAGTGAAACTTGGAGTTCGTGGATCAAGAATGCATCATTGTGAAGCTGGCTCTTCAGATCGTATCCATCAATGATTACAGCTGAAACGAATCAATGTACGGAAATCAAACTGCGCACATCTAGCTCTACAGGCTGTGTTTTAAACATCTACACAACTTCCTCTGTTTTAAAACGAACACTCGAAGCTTCACAATAATTCATGCGACATTATCCTCAGAAGAGCTTCCTCTCAAATTGTACCCATTGTCAGACAAGGAACCTGCCTCAAAAAAAAAATCATTTGGCGAAACCAAAAAAAAAGTTGCATGTCGGTATTTGTACCTCGCCAACAGGTTCGTGGTAAGATCAGACATGCTCCTTAAAGGCATAGTCCAACCTAAGGGGTAATTTTTGGTAATTCACTCGGGACACGGTCTGTAACATCCCCTTCCAAACGCGAGATCTCAGTCCCCTCAAATAAGATAGGCACTATAGAGAAAAAGTCGACCCCGCCCCCTATACCCCAAAAGCCAAATGACCCACCCCGCCCCTAAAAAGAAGCGAACTCTGCTATCGTAACTGCTGCCAATGAGCATCGCGAGCGTAGCTGCACACACCATTTTTTCCCCATTTGCGAAGATCTTGATTTCCTCTTGTGGGGTGAAACGCTTGGTTTTGTTTCTGGCGTATTAGGGGCGGGGCAACCTTTTCCCTATGGTTCCTCCCTTATTAAAAGGAACTGAGATCCCGCGTTTGGTTGGGTTGCTACAGACCGCGTCCTGAATAAAATATCAAAAATTGCCTCTGAGGTTGGACTGTGCATTCAAAAAAGAATGCCAAGAGCGCCGTTCGTTTAATGCCAATTCTATGGTATTCGCTTTCATATTTCCTATAGACCGGCAGGTCTTGTACCCCGTATGAAAACCTTGCGATAATCCCTATGCTGCTAGTAGCAAAACTGTGGGTGTCCCTTCCCCAAAACTTAATCTTGAAAAACTATGTGCTGGAAGAGAAAGGTGGATCTCAAAATTAAGGGTTTTCACCACCAGCATTTCGCCCAGGAAGGGATTATTTGGGCGTCCTGAACACTGATATGAGGTTCGTTTTGGGTTTTTGAACGACTACTGCAGGTTGGAGTAGGTTCCCTTTATTTCCAAACGAAAATCGCTCAGGTTTGTCGCTAGCGTTTGCGCACGTACGGTGCTTCTCATCATCTACCACACTCCCACTGTCTCTTCCCTCGCTCTGCATACGCAAGTAGAGGTAGGAAGCAAAATTTACTCCAAGGTAAAGGATATGAAACCGCTTTTCTTCCAAAAACCACCGGAGTCGTTCGAAAAGCTCACAACAAACTCACAATCAAGTCGAACCACCAAATAACACCCTGGACGGAGTTTTGGAGAACGAGCTTGTAACATTTGGATATCTACAGTCCACTGCAGCAGAAAAAAGACGGTGGCGTATTTTCACTAATGCAGCCATGGCTGGCTACGTTTCAAGTTTGTAATTAATCGATAAGGAAACAGATGATAATTTTTTGGATGTTTTTATAATGTTTCTTTCTTTCATTTATTCATGTTACTCCTGCGCGTGTCTATAGAAAACACTTGGGCACTTGAATATTTGGTTTGAAAAGCAGGCGGCGGTATGCCCAGATAACGTGTGAAAAAACTGCGATTACACATGGGTGTGAGCGCACCTTCTGTCAACCGAGTCTGGTAATTGGCATACTGTGAGGTGTCATGATATGATGTTTCATGGATGATAGAAAAGCATTGTGTGCGCTCCTATTACAATTAAGGCTCCGTCCACAGCTAACGGATAACGGCAAGTGTCATGACGCTGAAACTATGACGCACAACGCTTTAAACGGTGGCGCTCAATCGCTGGCACATGCAGCGTGTCCAAGGACGGTGAGGGCTTAACGATGGTATAGATGATATTGGTGACAGCTGCTGCAGCTACGATGCCGCCAGGGAGTGAGATCAATAAGAAGTGTTAACGGTTCGAACCCCAGTGTCACTTGACGCCCTGAGCTAGCTATGTACACGCTATAGAATGTTATGCAAACGTATAAATGCCGCACTCAATACATTCCTCTATCTCTGCAAAGCACTGCGGACTTTAAAGTAGAATGTCTCCACGCGAGCAATCGCGTGGCGGTAATTTAATCGATTTATCAGATAGGGAGAGCGTAGGCTGGATGATGGCAGCTGCTGAACCTGGAGTCCGCAATGCTGTCATTCTCAAGATTGCAAATAAAACTACATCAAAACCACTTACACGCCAAGCGATCTGCGAGATCCTGCGGAAATGCGTTCAGCTTGTGCGAGGTATGAGCCATTATCAACGGAACTGTTTTGTCTCCATAGGGCTGACATAGAAATATGGTTTTGTATAATGTCCTATTAAATTGTAATAAGAGCTAGCGTTTCAAAGAGAAACACTCACCTTTATGAAGAGATGGCTAATGAATGAATACGTTACGTATTCCATAGATGAATATGGCTCCAGTGCAATATCGTTAAATATGTCGTGCATCGAATAGGCATTGCCGTTACAAGTAACCAAGAGTTTTTTGCTCAGCTTACTCGCATCAAACGTATCATACACCAATTCCTGAAACGCCGCGAAAATAACTATTTCCGAATGATAGATTGCTCGTCTATTGATGATAAAGCGAGGACCTTTAGGAAATCGCGAGTTAATGGAGCAGTGAGAATCGGTGTTTCCTTCTTCGTTGTAGAACCCGACTGAAAAGATTTCCAATAAACGTAGAACCTCCGCGGCACTCCAGCACCACACAGGGAGCAGTAGAGATATTTGGTGGTGCGCTGCTGGCCAATGTCGTGTCGACGGTAGTCGGAAATCGGCTGATCGCGTTACAGCGAACGCAAGCATCCTTGCATATCTTTACAACTCCCTGCGAGTTTCGGGGGTGCCTAGGGTATACTGATACAGCATAATCTGCTTCTGCACATCAGGTAGAGGAGAAGAAGTGATTACTGAATGATCTTCCTCAATTTCAGACAAGGCATATCAGAGAAATTTAGTGAACCCTAGACTAAATTGCAAACGCAGAGTTTTGGTTTTTCAACAAGGCATGTTCATTGATTGAGCTGTGGTAAAACAGCTTTTTCTTGGAAACAGCGCTTGCGGATGACCATAACGTTTTTTCTTAGCTGAATACGAATGAGAAAAATAGACATCTGCAAACGGAGAAAGTTCGCGAGCGAGCTCGCTCACGACGTCCACCTAAAGCGTAATGCATGCTTTCCGCCACGGACGACCTGTATCGGTATGGCTGATATGCTCTGTCGCTGTTGCCCGTCGCGGGAAGTATGCACTGCGCCTTATATTTTTGGCAAAAAGCGCTACTGACTCATGCGGCAGTTACGAAACATGTAAATTTGAAATTCAACTACCTAGCAAATCAGCCCCGGCGATACGCAGGATTGTAGCAGCGCACTTGCCAAAACAGAGGACCATTACAAAAACACGTGCCTGCCACTATCCCATTTACGCTCAACAAACAACCTCGTCACCATTAGGTGGAACCGTACCTCCCGCGATGGTTAAGGGCAATGTTTATCCTCCACATCACCCGAAAAAATGCCTTGATAAGCGCCACGTCTAGTCGCTCGTCGCGGAATATATGGTATGGGCCCTATGAGTTATGTCAGCGAGCTTCGCCGACTAGTGAGTCGCGCCACAATGATAGGGAATGGGGGGGGGCAGCCACGAATCTGCATGGCCACCCCACTGTGGCGGCTGGACTCGCCCCGCCCGATTAGGCGCGATCAGCTTATAGTGCTTCGCTAACTTGAACTGTGATCGCAGGCCAGCTGTCCCCAATCCATTCTAGTTCTATTTAAAACTGACTGTCCCAAATCGTACATACTCAATTTATATCACAGTAGATGGTGAAAGCAGAAAAATACGAATTATGGTGGTGACTCTAAAAACTCGAAACCATGAGTTAATTCATGGTTTTTTAGTAGAATGCCAACTGTATGACAATTCCAACCAAACAGCATTTGCGCCGCGAAAATTGCTAGCTGGCTACACCCAGCTGTCCTAATGAAGGAACGCCCACCTCAAGATGGACAATACGGGCCTCCAATTCCGACAGCACATCTGCATTCGTATTGCGGGCATCGCTCTCTGCCGCTGCTTGCCTTTCGTTGTTACGAATGAAATCTCGCATACACTGAAACTTCTGGAACCCCTTAATAAGGCTTTTGAAACCGCTTTCAAGCTCAGCAATGGAAATAATTCACCTTCAAAGACATTTCCAAATTCTTTCTCATCGCTACTTCCTTGTTGAGCTGTTCACGTAAATCAGCAATGGCACAACTTTCCAATGAATTCGAGCTAGGCTTGGGTACCTTAAATACGTGTTGCATGAATAAATAAATCGGATTATGATAATGCCAGGGAAGAAAGCTAGCACCGTTAGACCGAGTATTCCAACTTCTGGAACTTGGACGCCCTTGACTGCGACGCTCCTCGGCTTACAAACATCCATAGGCTCCCTCAAACGCGACGTCTTGACTTTGAACAAAGCATCTTAAAAAATAACTAGTGAAACCCGGTTCAAGAAATGCACAGTGCTATACTGTGTACAACTAGCAATAAAATAGGGAAATAGCACGAAAAAACTATTTAGAGGACACTTCGAAGTCTAATTTTCAAATAATAATCAATTGTAGCCAATTGATAGGAACACTGAGCAGCCCAGGAAAGTTTCAAATAAGGCAGAACCATGTTTTCTGACAGGGTGAAAAATATGCGAACGATTCATCATGATAGTGGGAGTGTAACCTTTCTCAGCAGCAGGATTTCTATTGAGGCGCTGAAGCAAGGCTTCGAGAAGAATCGACCTCAGCTCTTTCGGAGCCGCATGCATCCTGGGATCTTCAAGCACTTTACGCACACATTCCGCAGTAGGCAATCTACGAAGACAGTCAGCCTGAAACAGCATTTTGGTGCAGTCAATCTCAGCCGAAGCCACGAGCGCATTGGTTCAAGATGTCAGTTCACCTGCAAAGTAGCCATCTTATACAAAGTGGCAAATTCCAGTCTAGTCAAAATGTCGAACGCAATCAAGCCGTCTTTTGACATCAGAAACTGTTCGCATTCCCAAATAATATGGTCGACGCCAAGCCGGAAGGAAGTCGACAGTAACGCGGGAATTGCCTCTTCTAATAAGAAGCTTTGTGATCAATGTACAAGCCATCCAGTTTCTGTCAAATTAGACAGCTCACGCACTCATGAACAAACTTACTTGATAATTTCACACCCGGAGGATAGATTGTTCGCAGAAGTACCAGAAAATCGTCATGATTCACATCCTCAAGCAGAATCCAAAACTGTGAGCCGGTCGCATTCGTTGGTTTTTCCATGCAGACAGCTGTCATTGCGTCACAAGCGTCTGCCTGGGTGACCGCTAAAATGCGCTGCTTACAAATTTCGTTATTATGAAAGCTTCGAAAACGCGCTCGGCTGGCCTTGCCCTTGTGCGCGCAAATGACAACTTGAGCATAACTATCAATAGAGGGAGGCCCTCCTTATTTTCCGCCTCATAGTTTCTTCAACGACAACTGCAGTCCATCTCATGCCTGAGGCCACACACAATCTTTTTGTTTCGCCGAGGGAGAACGAGACTGGATTGGCGGTATTTCGCCGGCCTTATCCCTCCGACATCAAACAACTAGTACCACCCATCCTGCCAACGCGTAGCTAGATGCCTCCGAGGGCGCGGCTGGTAAGGTCCCCTCATTCCATTTAGAGAATTTACGGGGATTAGGCTTCATTAGGCCTTAAGCGAATTAGGCTTTACGGGGCTTCAATTTTGTAGTGAGAATCTTCTTTAGCGACAGCCTTTGTCTTTAGCGACAGCCTTTGTTGAACCAATAATCTCAACCTGGGTAGAACAGGCCATTGCGCCAATTGTCGGCGGAGGTACGACCCCTTGTTGATCAAAACTTTGTAAAAATTTCACAAATTTTCACGATGTCCCCCTCGACAAATAGAGATGAAATTTGTATTCAGCACACCGAATAACCCCCTTGAAGCTTTGACTGATTCTTTGCCCACACTGCCGTATACCCACCGTAACGTAGAATTTCATGACGGCCTCTACAGACAAGAGGTTAGGAGAATATTCCTTTTCTCCAAAATTTTTACGAGACCCCTTTCCAAATTTTAATTTTCTCCAGGAATTGTCTAAAAATTTTACGACCCCCCCATTGCGCGGAGTCGCACCCTACTCAACCCTGATCTCAACCCGCGCTGGCTACACTTACTGGACACGCTGTAGCTGGTCGTAAAGGGTGACCCCGTGTCGCTCTCTGGAAGACCTTTCTAAGAATAATTTTAATCGCTGGGATGCTGTAGGCCGTGGGGAGGAAACAGCAATGCGGTCGGTCGTAGCCGGGATAGCCTTTCTAGTACGGATCAAGGCAGCGTGAATTGATCGGTCGAAAGCTGTAGCAAAAACTCAGGTACTTTACGTAAATTCTCGCGACAGAATTAGACTAGACGCCCCCGAAACCCTGGACATCTTCGGTTTCCGTGTGAGGCAGCTTCCATACATTGAGAAGGCACGCGATTACGCGAAATCGATATTCATCAAGGGCACAAGATTTGCTAGCCGCTCTCGCGCGTTCACGCCTCCTCTCGCTCACTCACGCTTAATTCGGGAGAGATGCAGCCACTTTCAATACATTTGCTTTATCCCTCGAGCAATAAAAACTAAACCTACCTCAAAACCATGGTCCAGTATCTCAAGCTATCGTCCGATCGAGTATCCTGTCACTATGCAGGCCAAGCAGAGAGCCGAGATTCAAGAGATGATCAACGAGTCTGTGAAGGATGCGATGAATGGTCTGGTCGAGCAAATGGTGAAGACTATCGCCGATGCCTTGCAGCCCCTGATCCGTTCGATAACGGAAGCCGTTGGTGAGCTGACAAGAATGAAAGGAGTGGCGCCACCAGTACCTGCCGCCGGTAACGCAGTTCAGCGAGCCGTTCCGGCTGCTACGCCGCAGGTGACTCCTTCTCATGTCTTGATTATGGGAATGGTAGAGGAGAGCGACTTGCCGGCACACAGCCGGAGGGAGGCCGACGAGAAAACGGTGAGGGCCCTGCTCGACCATCTACATAGAGGTCGGCGTTATCCCGACGACTATGTACCGGATGGGATCCATTGATAGGGAGAAGTGTACGGTGAAGGTTGCCTTCGCCAATCATCACGACGCCATTCAATTACTACACAGCAGCTATAAGCTTAAACGTTCCAGTGACTGGGAGAAAATGTAACCTCCACTTCCCCGCTACTCGCAGTTTTCTGTATCACAATCACAGAAGTGGTGCGGTTTTGAGAATGATCTCTTCATTTTCATACTTGGACATTTCGGAAAACAACCGCTTCGCATCTACGATTGTGATAATACGACTGCGAGTAGTTGGGAAATGAATGGTATGCGTACGCCCGTCGTACAGTTCGGAGTTGCGAGCTAAGCTCCGGGAAGCTCGCAGGTCGGACGAGGATGCGGTGATTTACAAAGGAAAGGTGATGAGCAGAAGCGAGATCCCAAAAAAGGGAGGGCCGAGTCCGCCTGCGGAGGGACAAAGCCGCCCCTTCGGTCTCCACCCCTCGGGCGACCCGCCCTCCCACTCGCTTCTCCCCATCACAGTGAGTGTGAGCGAGTCGGCCTCAGTGGCAAAGGGTAGCCTGAACTGTGTATAGTTCAATTCTCGATCTATTAGGAACAAATTAGCCTCCCTGAACACACTGCTCAATTAGTCCTCTCCCGATATATTAATTATAACCGAAACCTGGCTCACTGAGGACGACCCGGACTAACTCTTAGCACTAGATGGCTCTTATGTGGTGTATAGATGCGACCGAATATCGGGCGTTACAGGTGGTGGTGTCGCAATCGTTGTAAAGAACACCATTAGAGTTGCTCAATCCACACCCAAATCCTTAAACTTCTGTTGTGCGCTTTTGTTTCTTGATACTGTGTTTGAATTTGGCCCCTGTTTCCGCTTGATTGCAGCTTACCGGCGGCCAGCAACGAGTAGTGAGGACTCTCTCGCAATGTTAGACTGTAGCTGACTGATGTACGGAGCAACTCCCTTCCTCAGTCGTTGATGACTTCAATTATACGTGCTCTTCTGGAGATTCCGGTATGCTGTTTAGTGCTTCATTTGATCATTTTCTCACTAGTTCTGATCTATCATGTTTGAATTTTGAGCCCACTCACCGGCGAAATATTCTGGATTTGATCTTGTACAATGACCTCACATTGATTACTGATTGGGAGGTTCAGCCAAATTTCTCTACAAGCGATCACTGTAGCATAGCCTTTGAAATCGCATGTCAACCTGATGTTCCCAGAACAGCTCGTAATTTGGATTTTTGCAGAGCCAATTGGGACCAAGTAAATCTATGGTTGATAGGAACAAACTGGGATGAACTCTTTCGCACGTGCCGCAATATAAACGAGGTGTATGAAGCCTTTATTTCCTATTTGTACTTTGTAACAGAGAAATGTGTTCCACTTCGTAAACGCGGTCCTACGACCAAAAACTTTCCACCGCACCTACAACGCCTGGCCGCTAAACAGCGCTTCCTCTGGTGTGACCGCTTTCAGCCTGGTGGGCGCGTTGCCTTCAGCAAATGTGCTAGGGATTTCGAAAAAGAATGCAAACGATATGCCAAGAACCGCGAAAAACGCCTACTTGCTCGGGAAAGCGAAAAAACTTCTTCAAGTATTACATGAATGCAAAGATGAAGACGCGTAAGGGTATCACATTTCTGGAAAATGAAGAGGGCGAAATCATTGTCGATGATCAGCAAAAATACGAAATGTTCGCGGACTATTTTTTCTAAGGTATTTACTCATGACAACGGTGCGACCCCACTATTTCCCCGCGATGTTCCCAGAAATTGCAAATTCGATATCAAAGTGAGAATCGATGAGTGAGTGTTCGATGACCCCCAGGAATAGCCGACTGCCCGCCGACACTCCGCGGGAGGACTGAAAAACCTCTCCGCGGGAAATGGGGCGCTGTGCCCTGGAGAGCGAGCGTCCTTGCCACATATTGATGGAGCCTGAGGCATCTCGCTACGCGTTGGCAGAGCACATCGCAGGAACAAAGGATCAGACCTCGCTCGATAAGAGGCGAAGCGAGGAGTTTGCACAAGGCAGTCGGGTATGTCGCGGACAGTGGCCATTTCACAATCAGTTTTCACACATCGTCTCAAATAGCAAAACCAATAAATTACTTACTGCTGCTCGGAAGTGGACAGCGAAAGGCTTCAGATTCTTCAAAAGGGTGCTTTAACGAAAACGATTGTGGTTTGGCTTCGTCTACACTAAGCGTCATGCCGCTCCTGAATAAAACACATCTACAGAACTACAAAAATAAAGTCCGTACATGGAGTCAAACTCTACATTTCATACAGATTTCGCTCCCCGTTGTCAGTAATAGCAGGAGCAATCCTGACCCCCGGAGACTCTTGAGAAATTATGAGGGTTTTGCTTACGGGACAAAAGTGTTTCCATCGAGATTGAAACATCTGGAGAGAATCGAAGAAGAGTAGCGTTCCGCAAGAACAGAAGAAATCCCTACAACCCCCCCCCCCCAATAAATCCCAGTTGACTGCGATCGGCTATTGAAACTCATATAGCTCATAGCGATACTCATATAGCTCATAGCGATACTAAGCGCCCAACCTGTTGTCAGGTTCGATGGTGACCTCTTGCCTACAGCGCGATTTCCTAAACTGCTGGGCCTCGTTTTGGACCCATCGCTGAAGTTTCACAAAAATGCTGAACAGAAGCAGGCAATTATCAAGGCAAAGCTTAATGTGTTGAGAGCTCTAGGAGCAACGTCCTTGGGTGGCAGCAGAGAGACAATCTTGACGATACATCGAGCCATTCTGCAGCCTGCATTGGAGTATGCTGCACCTGTCTGGCAGCACATCGTGTCGGACAGTTCCTGGACTAAGATGCAGCGAATTCAGAATGCTGCACTATGAATAGCCACTGGATGTGCAAAAAGCTCACCGATTGAGCACCTTCACGCCGGGGCCCGTATCTTGCCAGTGAAAGAGCATTGTCAGTTCCAGGCTCAGCAGATGTTTATCAATGTCCTTAAGCAACCTAATCATCCGTCGAGAAGACTATTAAATCCCGTGAGAGAGAGAGAGATCGATCAGAGTGCCATTTGCCGATGCTCCGAACAAAGTGAATGTACAGAGATGGACCGACTCGAATCAAGAACGGCTTCCTCTCTTACGCGCGGAGCACACCCGGTTCGTGAAGGATCATCTCGCCAAAGCGGCCGTCAACCCTATTCTCGGTGATGTGCCGCCCAGGGTATACGATACCGAGTCCGAGCTCGGTAGGCGCGCCAGGTGTATCCTCGCTTCGTTGCGCTGCGGACATTCTCCATTGCTTATGTCTTACCTGCACAGGATCGACAATAGCCAGCCTGACGTGTGCCCGGACTGTGGAAACGAAGGCCACGACACTAAACACCTATTTGATTGTCCGAAGAAGCCAAGTACAATAGACTTGTGGACGAATCCAGTGCTGGTCGCCCAGTTTCTCAACTTGTGACGAAACCCCTCTCAGTGGCTGCAAAGAAGATACTCATATACAGACAGCACACTTCCCGGGGTACCACTGACCGACTTCCCGTAACCCCTCCCGCGGAAAGCCGATAGATCGGTCGCGGGTAGAGTCAGCAGCGCCATTTCGTTGACTTCCCGTACACAGTGAACAAGCACTCTGCGGCCCTTCTGCCACCGCCTTACGGCTAGTCTGTTGATTGACAGAAGACAGTCCTAAAACAGTTCGCGGCACATTTAAAAATCACCTTTTAAATAAAGGTCTGTTAAAAAAAATTCAAAAATCCGCTTCTGGGGATTCCATCTTGAACTGCTCTTGACAAGCAAGGAGTGAGCTTCTACGGGGAAGCTTCCTACACTCACTGGTCCTCGCAGTCTTCCCATTCGCAGATGCCATTAACGGACAGTGGTTCACTAGCCGAAGACCAGCGTCGCACACAGCGCGGGTTTTGAAAAAAGCCTCAACACAGCGTTCTCTGCTCAGCAATCGTTCGCTGGCTCCACTCTAGTGGGTGGTTCAATGGCGATATCAAAATGGGAATCGATGAGTGAATGTTCGATGACTCCCAGAAGATAGCCGACTGTCGGCCGACACTCCGCGGGAAGACGGGAAAGCCTCTCTCTCAGCGGGAAGTGGGGCGCTGTGCAACGCCCACAAAATTAGAGCCGCGCTAAGTCGACTAGCCCGACTTGGCCGGCGGGAAATGGGCTGTTTTTATCTGAGTAGCTTAGAATGATCTCTTTTGATCTGCGTCGACAACCCTACGCTTAGAAAAAACGGCATCAAACAACACCCAACCTGATGCTCATCACGTCGAAGTCACTCATGTCGTCCACATCGGAGATGTTACCATTGTTACTCAAGATGGATTGGTCTTGACTGGATATAGCTTCTGCGACTCGCTGGGCGAAATAGGTTGAATGAACGGCGAGGAACTGAAAAACCGTTTTCCAAAATCATGGATGAGGTGTGATGGAAAGTGTCAACAAACGAACATACATGCGAATTCACGTAAAGCTTGAGGGAAGTGTTCCGGAAGCCAACATACATATTCGAAGAGGACGACGGTCTGGAGAAATCCATGGTGTACAGCTCCGGCTCACTGAAACAGAAGAGCTAACACAGATTATCGCGCCACATAGATACATAAGCAGCTGCTTACCGATACCCAATGACATTGCAGATCTCGTACAAGATCTTCACCTTCTTTTGGCTCCAGGTTACATCGGAAAGCGGGAGAGCAAAGGCATACTTACAGCGGTTACTACGGAACTTCACAAGATCCTGAACAAGCAATGGGCAATACTTATATGTAAAAGGTTAATCACTAACTTGAAAAGAAGAGATTTTTTCGCAACGACAACAACCTGACGAATAAATTTCCCATCGCCATAATCCACAGAAGGCTGCGCAATACTGACGCGAGCTTCACAGAGCCAAATGTTGCTCTCCACTTCACGGTTGCACCACAGAACTATTTCCAATGTCGACGAATTGGCTGTGGCATCAGCTTCCCTGTGAAGGAGCTATTAGAGGGAAACTATTTGAAATTACTCTGCCAACGCGTAGCTAGATGCCTCCGAGGGCGCGGCCTGTAACACCGCCCCATTCCATGTAACGAAAATTTACGAGTTTTAGCTACGATAGCTAAAACCCGCATATTCTTGTGTCGACGGTACAAGGGGGCAAATTATACGCGTATTCTACTTAAAAACGAAGGCTAAATTCGCTACATTGATCTCTCCGACGCTAAACCCGTATATTCTCGCTATAATTTTGCAGCGAGAATCTACGGATTTCGCGACAGCCTGTGTTGACGTCCAATCTTAAACCCGCGCTGGCTACGCGGAACGCAGGGATGCCGTTCGAACAGTGATGGCCCAGTCATCTCATTCAGTGATTACTCGACACTCTGTGGCTGGCCGAGGAGGGTGACCCCGTGTCGCTCTCTGGGAGACCATGGTGAGGAATTTTTTTACCATTGGGATGCGGCAGGCCGTGGGGAAGAAACGGCGACGCTGTCGATCGCAGCTGGGATCGCCTTTCAAGTACGAATCAGGACTGGGTGGGTCGATCGACCGAGTGCTGTAACGAGAATTTGCGTAGAATATGCGGATGCCGTAGCGAGAATTTACGTAGAATATGCGGGCGCTGTAGCTAAAATTTCACCAACTGAGGCTAAACTTTCCGTAATTTACGTAGAATCTCGGGTCAGAATCAGACTAGACGCCTCCGAAGCCCTGGGCATCTCCGGTTTCCGTGTGAGGCATCTAGCTACGCGCTGGCAGAGTAAGTTGAAAAAGGGAATATAAGTTACACAGTTGGATCGAAACTCAACGCGAAGTCATTATCAAAACTTAATTGCCGCTATGAAAAATTAGGCACATGAGAAAACGTTTTCTTGCGAACCAGCGCCACTTACTAGGGAATATCCCGAGTGCTGAATGGAATTCCAAGATAACCCCCGGGACATGGCAGGTTCCAACTCACGCAATGATGGTCAGTGCATGCTCAAATACTGGAGGTCCGAACCGGCCACGATAGGCTTTCTAATCGGATACTTCGTCGAGTTGAAAAGACCTTTCACAGCAGCACGTGCTGCTCCGAAGAGTTTGAAGGGACTACGTGGCGCTGTCGTCCTACAGTGTATAGAAACACGTGGCGCTAGGGGGAGGGTCCACCCCTTCGATCTTCTTCTTCTTCTTTGCAGCCACGAAGAGAGTAATTGCTATAGGTTCAGAAACTGGGCGACCAGCGTTGGATTCCTTAGGAGAGCTGAGGCCAGCCAGCATCTCTCCCATAGCAAAAACCCTCTTCGTGGAGGGGTTGATGTCGGTTTGCACGGAGTTGATGTTGCTTCCTCCACACGGCCACGGCACGAACGTACGACATCTCGGCAGCACCCCTTCGATAGGAGCGGGCTTCTCCCGATAAGGACATTATTCATGTCACGGCCCGCAGCAAGAGGCAACCCCCACCGAAGTCAGCGACAACAACATCATCCTCATCCCGGTCGACAGCAAGGGAGCTTTCCTCGCTGAGGTCCGGGAGGGAGACCCCTTCTAAGGTCAAAGATCGTCCAAAGAGTGACTCGTAGTTACCTTCCAAGAGCGGCCCCGGAAGGTCGACTGCGTTCTCTATGGGACGGGGCCCCTATGTGAGTGCTATGCGGCTGATAGGCGCCTGATCAATTGTGGAGCGATCCATAAACATGTCCAATCGGGAGCATCGTGGCTCATTCGTCGTCCAAACTGTAACGTAGTCGAATCGAAAGCGTACCATGGCCGACTGTAACGCCTATATGTTGAGGCACGTGCTTCCCACTTCGACGAAAACGAGGCCACCCGACGCTCGAAAAGTACGGGGCCGCTCACAACGCTTTGTAGTCGAATCGACAGTCTTTCGTGGCCGAATCGGTACCCCATTTCTCTGCGTGGGTGAGAGGAGGCCGCAACTGGCTACCAAGGCTGGTGGGAGGAGGGGGTAGCAGACAGCTAGCTACCTACAATCGTTTTCCACTGTTCAGCGCACAAGAAACAAAAACAGAGTAGAAAACCTCGAGCAACCCATGCATTATACAAGATCCTCCGAAAAATCAATGTTACGATTATTATCGCTTTTCAGCTGCCAATTTTTTTCTATCGTCTAGCTTCACCACTGTTTTGAGCACGAGCGCCGCACTATATAACGTACCAGGAAGTGAAGGGGGACGGGAAGCGAACATTGCTCATCCGCGCGTGCTGCGTCGCGGTTGAAGTGCGTCGCGCACGAGGAAACCCGCGGCAACGCGACATCCACGCATTTAAATGAGATCAATTGAATTGACGTGTCTTGGAGCACTATTTATTTTCTTATGTTCATTCAATATTACTTATTATAATCACTTCCTCGTATAAGGTGTTGAAGACTCGTCCACACGATTGTGGATAATCCTTGCTCGCCGCGCGTGATACTCGCAAGATCGTGGCGCTAAGGCGCTATTCATACTACTCGATGTCCAGTCGTAATTGGGTTTGGAAACCAAGAAAAAGGGTGTGACTGTGGTGGTGCTAGAAGAAGTGGGCAAGTGTTATGCAAGAGGGGTCTACTACACAACCGCATGAACATTTGAAAAGTCATATCTGAGGGTGTAATGTGCCTTTAAAAGGAAACCTTTGTTAAAATAAAGTGAAATTATCCAACTGTTTTGCTTTGCTACGGATTAGTATGATTTGGAAATGAAACATTTGTGAGAAACTCGTTAAAAGAAAGGAAATGTCTTATGATACTGATTTGGCATGGGAATAAACTCGAAAGAAGCGCTAAAAACTCAGTGAAATGATTCATCATTGATTTGGCTGTGCACTTGTTTACTAAACAACAAAAATTGAGCGTGAGATTGGAAAACCAAATCACGCACTTCTCTTCTGAAATCAACCTAACGCTTCCAGTTTAGGTTAACAAGTCTCAGGTCCTTGCAAAATTATGTTGTGTCTCCCACCTCAACTATCCAGAAATATTGATTTTCAAGCATAACTAAATTATTTGACGCGTTCGCTTTCGATTGACTATCAATTAATGAAAGTGGAAATAACATCACGTAGTGTTTATGCGAATGTCGTCAACTAAGAGAACTGCTGTCTTACGAATACATAAATGCTCAGTAAGAAGTGCGTGATTTGGTTTTCCAATGTCACACTCAATTTTTGTTGTTTAGTAAACAAGTGCACAGCCAAATCAACGATGAATCATTTCACTGAGTTTTTAGCGCTTCTTTCGAGTTTATTCCCATGCCAAATCAGTAGCATAAGACATTTCACTTCCTTTAACGAGTTTCTCACAAATGTTACATTTTCAAATCATACTAATCCGTAGCAAAGCCAAACAGTTAGATATTATCATCTGCCTCATAGCCTAACCATCGATTTCTTGGCGCTCCAACTTAAATGCAGCGTTCACAATGATCATCCTCGTTGACTTTCCACAGTGAAATGATAGGCGAGAAGGATCCTAGGCTACCAGTGTCGAAAGAACGGTAGAAAACGAGCCAAGAGCTGCAAAATGACGGCTGCAAACAAGCGTTTTGGTGCCCCAGACACGCCTGGTGCCCCAGATCCGCCCCTCGAAAGGAACAAATGAAGACTCAGATTATAGGAATGATCAAGTGAAGGAAGTGCTGATAAGTGAGCTGTTTGCTTCATTGCACTGATAAGTATCATCCTTCTAGCGGTCAATTCCTCCACGCTCATAAATCAACGTAAACAAGAGAGGGCCTATTTTTGCTCAAAAACGCGTGTTTCGTGTCCTTTTTAAGAATGCCTTGCTATATGGGGCAACAGACCTTTCATAAACCGTGGAGATATCGGAAGTGAAATTTATCGTGAACACTGCCTTTAAATGAATTCTGTACCATCTGCGTTGCAAAAAACGGGGAGCGGTCATTGCTCACCCGCGCGTTCTGCGTCGCGGTCGGTGAGCGTCGCGCACGGCGGAAAGGGCGGCGGCGCGACATCCGAGCATTCAAAAGAAATCAAGTAAAGTAGCATGTTTTGAGGCATTATTTGAGTTGCTGTGTTCGTTTTATGCAGCTAACGATGACTGTTTTGCCGTATCTCCCACACGATGGCGGCTTTTCCGCGTTCGCCGCTCGCGCGACACTCACTGCGCCGTGACGCGTACGCACGCAGGTGAGCGATGTCATGGAGCCGCAAAAAACACGTATTTAAAGTTTGCGTGCATGACACAGTTGGGGCCCAACTTTACCCGTTCTACCAAAGCGGTGGCGCTAGAGTATTCTTGATCTCTGCACATGTGTCGAAAGTATTTATACACGAACGACGCGCCAGTGCGGGTTTTAATAGTGGGCGTTGAGTAGTATTAAAGGCTAACATATTAGTGTTACTATACAGTAACATTGCAGTTTTTGCGACACTTGACTGCATTGCGTACCATCTGAGGAATTCGTAAACGTTAAACCACTGAGTGAGGGTATCTACTAAAAGATAAAGATAAGGAATCGGCTTCCTGAATCCCTCTTGGTGTGCGCAGCGCATTGCACGTCGTATTCTTAAAGGCTCTAGTGGGTCTCGCGCCTATTTAGTGGATTGCGGGTGGTCAGCCGACTTCCCATAGAGTGTTTTCGTCTCACTAGATGAATCTTTTACCAATTAAAGGACCCCGGAAGGATAGTTGGTTTGGTTTAGCTCTGCGAGGATCGAACCCGAGCGCGCACAGCGAACAGCAGCGCTTCCTCCCACCACGCCACTTGCGCCCTAATGGATAACCACTACAGCGAGATAGAAGTTGGTGTCTAGCGTAGGGAATCTGCAGAGAGCATGGGTGAAATACACTCTCAACATATTGGCTTAGCTTCGATAAATCCGGCCACCTTTCTCTAGGGCCATCCTGCTCCAAATCGCAGTTCACGTTTTTTTCTGTTTTCTGTCCATTTTTGCCTATTTTTACAGAAAACAGAAAAAATGTTAAAAAATGGGCAGAAAACAGAAAATTCCGCACACCCCTGCTCCCCACAACAACCCTCAAATGATAGTTTCCAAAAACTCCTTTATGTGATCGAGACATCACATAGTTTGGGGCACGGGCAAACACCCCTTCACTAGGTCATGCATTCACGGGCGTCGGTGGCCTGTTGAGAAGAGTTGAACAGGTAAAAAGATTTCGCTTGGAGCAGAAAAATGAGTGGGCAGGCCCGAAAAATCCCCCGATCAAGCCGAAAACTCCACGTACCCGACTAACCGACCCCATATTGCAACGTCCCGCCCTGCTTGTTCAACCCGAAAACTACTCGCGATCCCCTTCTACTTCGAAGCTACGATCGCTAGCAATATTCAGCTGGTGTTTTTACAATGAGCTCTCCTAACCCCATTGTAGTTCAGTAAATCATCGTTCAACATATACCGGGCTAGCGCGTGAGTATCGATGCCACTAGTTGGTGGCTAGGGACGTTCTCTAACACTACCACAAGAATGCCCGCACGATGAAGCATCAAAGCACCAGGTTCACACACGGCTTTGTTATCGATCGGTCAGACCAGCCACCTTTGCTACTTTGACAGCCACCGTTAGCGAAGGCGTTGAGCATCCCGTTGATAGAAAACAACACATATGAACGCCGTCAAGAATGGTTGAGTGAACGGGATGCTAAACAACTGATGACGTCACAGAAGGGACGGGGCAACCCTCCGACGGCGAAAGCGATGCTCCCCACTTTGCAAAACGGGTCACTGAACGGGATGCTAAACCACGAGATAAAATCGATAACGCCACAATCGGCGACCCTCCTACTCCTATGCCAACCGCTTCGCACCCACCTGGCCCCTAACCAAGTGTGCACTTATTGTGTTCTCAAAACAATCAATTCTACGAATGCTCCGCTCTTGCCTGCTCTCAGACTAGAGCACCCGTGTTGGTGCAAGAGCAGGCAAGTGCTGAACTGAACTCGAAGGCAGAGCCCGAGGAGCAGGGTTGAGCGGGCCGTTGCGACCGGTGAACAAAAATTTACGACCCCTGGTGAACAAAATTTTTACTACCCCCCTGGAACGAAAAAAAGCGACTTACTACTCTTGCCTCACTCTACCTTTCCGGGTGGTTTAAAGATGAACACCATTTTTTACAAAAATTTCACGAAACCCCCAAATTGTCATTTTTTTCTAAAAATTTCCAGGTTTTTACGACCCCCCGTTGCGACCGGTCGCAAGCCTGCCCAACCCTGCCGAGGAGTGAACGCTTGACACTGGAATAAATCGGTCTAACCCCATCTCAGCAAAGCTCGTATGTACCACTGGTTTGATTTTAGCGTTCAATGTTGCGTCGGAGCGGTCGTCTGGCGGCACTACGCACGCGACCCAACACGCATCGACTAACGCCATCTCCAATTCCGAGCTCCGATTACTGATTCTCCAAATCGGCGACCCTTCAACCCAAAATTTCTCGAATCTCTTACGGGGTCGCAACTTGGCCACGCCCATTTTTTCGTGCCGCCTCACAATTAGAACACCGAGCCGGGGTTTTCCTCTCCTTCCAAAAACTGAAGAGTCGATGCGGCGTCGCCAAGTGCCCCCCTTGCGATAGCACGCACCATCCCCTACCTCTGATCGGTAGGTAGTGCGGCCCAGGATCCAGCGAGCCATTGTGTCGGACATCACCGCAGCTAAGCTCTGGTACATCCGTAGTGACCTGTGGATTTCGCTTATCACCAGCAGCGGAGCGGTGAGTCTCGGCGAAATATAACTAGTAATAAGGAGGTTCCGACAAAAAAGCCACCGCTCCTAGCTGTGATAATGGAAAACAGGGGTTCACTTGAACTGAAACAGAGTTTACGACCCCCTTCTCCTAGATAACCGGAATTTTCGAAAAAATTGACGACCGTCAGTCGAATTGTTGTTTTTGGGCCAAAATTCATACGATGCCCACAGCAAATTTTCTAGTTTAACCCAAAATTTTTAATAACCCCTCACCAACAGTTGTATCGCGACGCAGCCCCTATTGACCGTGATGCGGCTCCCTCTCATAGTACCAGTGGCGAGTCTCAGTGAAATTGAGTGCACAGTGAACAAGAATCGGTCTTTTGTGCAATGCCGACTTAATTGATGACCAAAGAAATTTTCGCTCCTAAAAATTCAGGTGTTTCGGGCCAAATGCTTACGAACCCCACCCAAAATGAATTTTTGCGACATCTTATAACCCAGTCGAAATGCGCAAAAACGGGCTTGACCCTTCTCTGCATCCTAGGAACTCACGTGTTTACGTTGAAATGTTTGCTTAGTTTCTGTGTGAATTATAACAACAGATTGTTTCCACGCCGCGAGGTTACGTTTCCGTGGAAACCCTAGGGAATGGGAATGTTGTTGGAACCCCTGCTTCTCTCCCTATCCCCGTCCCGATACAGACAAGAGGTCCAAGATAACGGTACTCACCAGGGCTATGCGTTATAACTTTAACGTGTTAACGCATTAACGGGTTAACGCGGTTTTTTTTTTCAGAAAATTAACGATTACGCTTAACGAAAATCCCTAAAATCACATTAATTTGAGTTCGTTAATTGCAGTGAAACTATGACATTGCCTAAATGGCAAACTCGAAAACTGAAGCCCTATACGTCGCGTCGGCTTGCGGCGCGGTCAATTTCCGCTTGCTGTAAAACATATCGCTGACCTCAATGTTTCCCATTCCGTTGGTCGACTATTTTAGTTATTTCTTCTCAACATCGAAAAATTCGAATTCGTGTTCCAAAAAGGAAATGTGAGGCCTGATCTACCTCTCTGCGGTCGAGTAGACTATCAAATGAGAGTTGGGAGTGGGATTGAATGCCACCCACTTTCTAACAAGCGGCGCACGCTCTGTACAAAGCGCTATTTAGTTTCTGTTTACTTTGACCGAATCGAATGATTTAAAAAAAAATCACTCGACTGGAAAAGACGACTTCGAATTATTCGGATATTCGAAAAAGGCTAATTGCCAAATGACTCGAAATTTGAATATTCTAAAAAGGCCAATATCCGAATCATTAGAGAATCGAATAATCGAAAAAGACCAATTTCCGAATAACAGTCATGGGGAGCACACTTTAGCATGAGAAAGCTATTTGTTCTCCCACGGAGTCGTGGAAACATTCTTGGAACGCACCCCAGGTAATGCAATGGATTCAAAGCAGATACACAAATAGCCCGTAATGTCGAGGTGACAAGGATATTGCTCTGCGAAGGATCGGCGCTCGCCACGCTCGTTCTCGAAGTGTTCAGTTACAAATTTTCTAAATGCCTTATGGCTCACAGGGATGGATTTAAGCCTCCCAAGCCGCTCGAATGCTGGGGTCGCCCTGTTTATGAAGAAAAAGGGCCCGCAGTTTAGGTTTGAATTTTTGCGCAACTCTATCCTTCCCAAAAGAGATGGCAGTTTGAGCTCACTATTCCTGGTTTCTGCAGATGGCATTTGTTGATAATGGCAAAAACCGAGCTTCCTGATCATTAACTTTCTTGTAAACCCGTTTTGCACATTTTCAAGTTTGGCTATGCTCTTCTTTTTCTGCGGACAATACACCGGTGTCCCATACTCAAGAATAGGTCTCACGTAGGTTTTGTAGGCTCTAAGTAGTACCGCGCTGTTTCTTGTTCCCAGTCCTCTGAATATATTGTTGACAGCCACGGTGGCTCTGGTAGATACCGATTCGCAGTATTTGCAAAACTGAGGTTTCGTGTGAGGATAAATCCCAGCTCAGTGATCTGCTCGACATTCTCGATCTCAGTCGTAGGTTCGTTGGGGGTGGAGACAGTTAACCGAGAGGTGAAGGTTGTATAGGATACCTGAGTGGGGAATGGTGAAGGTTCCCTATAGTCTTGCAACTTCAAAATTTGACGTTTTCTTAATCCCCTTTTTCTTGCATTCATTAGATTTATTTTTAATCAATAATTTTCGAACATTTTTTTCGTTAGATGACCTTCTTTAGAAATTCACTACTTTTAACGAAATGATCTGCCTAGGTCATGAAAAATTTCTTTTGAGCTGTCTTGGAGTCAACAATTTTCCGAGAATTTCTCCAATCGATTTTTAAAAAACTCTCTGTTCTTTGCTCATAACATGTTTGCCCTTTTTAAGATGGATCTCTGGACGGAGCTGTTTTCAAAATCTTCATAAAATTATGCGTCGAATAATATTCTCAATCTGGAAAAAATACGTTTCATCTCTCTCAGCCGATGTCAATTTATGAAATAACGTTTCTTTCACCAAAAGCAATCAGTTTTCCCTCCATAACTTTTTTTACCCTTTTAGACAGCGCTTCGGTGAAGGTTATTTTCGGAATCTCGATGGAATTCCGTCGACTGGTGATTCCAGTCAGGAAAAATATTTTCTCAATCCTTCAGCCCAATTCATTTTACGAAACACCGGTTTTTCGCCTCAAACTCTTTAACCGTTGAAGACAGGGTTTTGGTGAAAGTTGTTTTTGAAACCTAAGTAAAATTCGGCGTCGAAAGATATATCGGGTTCCTAACTTTGCTTGCTACATAAGCAGCCAGGTCGGTGGAGCCGAGCTCCATAGTTATCTCCATAGAGTGCTCTCGCCTCTATGGTTTAAATGAGAGACGCAGAGTTCTGCTGGAGCCAACGACGGAGCTCGGCTCCACCGACCTGGCTGGCTCATGAAGCAAGCAATGTTAGGAACCCGATATATCATTCGACGCAGAATTTTACGTAGGTTTCAAAAACAACCATCACCACAAACCTATCTTTAACGGCTAAAGAGCTATAGGCGAAAAACCGGTGTTTCGTAGAATGATTTAGGCTGAAGGATCGAGAAAATATTTTTCCAAACTGAAAACACTAGTCGAAGCAGAATTCCATCGAGATTCCAAAAACAGCCTTCACCGAAGCGCTGTCTAATAGGATAAAAAAGATATGAACGAAAAACTGATTGCTTTTGGTAAAAGAAACGTTATTTCATGAGGTAAAATCGGCTGGAAGAAGGGGAACGTCTTTTTGAAACTGAAAACGCTAGATGATGCCGAATTTTAAAAAAGATTCCAAAAACAACCTTCACCAAGGTCTATCTCTAAGCACAAAAAAATTATGAACGAAAAACCGGCAGTGGCACCCCCCCCCCAATCTTGAAAATGACTTGCATGAATGAGTGTTGGGTTACTTTCATTCTTTTTCAAGGCATTTCACCGGTTGTCACCGTTGCCCCAATAGTGAAGGACGGCTTAAGTCTCGCAGACACACCGCACATGGGACATGGCGTCGAATTTATGACCTTGTGTGCACCCACGGACGCGATACACCGAATTTTACGCGCAAATCAGGATTTTCCTCTAAATCCGTGCTGCTTGAGGATTCTTGGGATTTCGCGGAGTATTGACGGATTTCAAAAGAAGTTTCTATGATTTTACCGCATTTTCAGAGACAACTTATCTCGCCCTTGTCTGCTGCGCTTTTTTCATTTTTTTTTTCAACATCAACTACAATTAGTTAAACTTGGTCTTAAAATGAAAAATCTTATACAGCATTATCAAGTCAAACTTCCTCCTCCTTTCCGCTGAAGTCATGAGACCTAGCTTTTTTTGCCTAAATGAGCCAGACTTCCAGCGTAATTGAAGCCACTGGTCCTTATAAGTACCCTACGCGTGAAAATCCGCTGCACACTCTCAAGCACCTCGACTTCAACTTAATCGGGTTGAACACCCGTATCCCAGAAGAGGCCCACTACATGACTCGAAAACTTCGACAAGAATACCAGAATTAGGGGTTTAGAGCGCCTTGAACACGCTGTGCATCACTTTATTGGCTTTCGAAGCCTCCTAATTGCACTGACAGTTGAAACTGTGGTCACCTTGAATGAGAAACCCCAGGTCCGGTTGTCGTGTCGTGGATCTATTTCGTTGGAACCCATGCTCGCACTCAGAGATGATAGAGTGCCGCTCTAACTAGAGACTGCTTTACCTACCCTTTGGAGATTTGGAACACCATGTTGTCGTCGCTGTAGGTCTGTAACAGTACATACATAAAGACCCCTGCTTAAAATTCCCTAAATGGCTGCGGGGATTAGAAAAAAACGGCAATTTCATTGCTCCGCAGAAAGGTAAGGGTACCCCATTAGGAAATTTTTGGGGCGTTCAGGAAAATTTTTCGGGTTCGGCTCCAAACTTCCAACTGGGGGTTATTTAGGACGCTGAACCCAATCTGGGGTCCATTCTTTGCTAGACTTAGGTTTACTGTCGGTTACGGTATGCATAATGCCTTTTGACTGTCGTTACTTACCTTAGCATTTCGAAAATCGAAAAATGGACCTCAAATTCGTGTTCAGCGTCCCAAATAACTCCCACAGAGAAATTGTCAGTGTAATCTGAGACTATAACCGAGCTACCATTTACCCACGGCTACACACCGTAACCCAAGGAAAACCGATAAACCTACCATAGATTTGTGTTAGGCAGCCCAAGTAACCCCCCATGTAGTTAGAAGTTTCAAGACGATTTCATCGTGGTATTCTCGAAATCGTCAAAAGTCGCGTCTCGCCACAAAAATTTCCTTTTTTTAAGGCTTCAGACCAAATCAGACGGAATTTTTCGAATATCGACAAATGGGCCTCAGATTCGTATTCAGCGTCCAAAACAACCCCAAGAAAAGTTTTAGGCTCAACTCGAGACGATTTTTTTCAATACCCTAAAGGTTGCCATTCTTGTATCTTTTTTCTCTTCGCAAAGCCGTGGAAATGCCCACTTTTTAAAATGTCTATGGCATCAAGGGGATTAGGGAAACGAGTTGCTGCCGAGATGTCGTGGCAGTGTGGAGGAAAGAAGATCACCTCCGTGCAAACCGACGTCAATCCCTCCACGGAGAAGGTTTTTGTCATGGGAGAGGTGCTGGCTGGCCGCAGCTCTCCTGAAGATCCTACTACAAAGAGCCGGCGTCGAGAGGAACCCAGGACCCGCTCAGAAGAAGAAGTATCCATGTGCGACATGCGAAAGAAATGTCTATTGGAATGGAACCAGTGTCCAGTGTTTCGGATGCCAAAGGTGGGTGCACTTCTCTTGTTCGGGTCTCAGTTCTGTGAGGCCACCTCGATTCTTCCTTTCGTTGTATTGTGTGCTCCGCCTCCATTAACCCTAATTCCTCATCTATCAACCGCCCCCTCTCTATTGTACACATAAATCTCAAGGGCCTTCGCGCCAAGCTCTCTGAATTATCTCTCTTCGCCCGTACTCATCACCCGGATGTTATCATTGTTCAGGAAACCAAACTCTCTCCCTCTGCTACCTCTCGGCATCCAAACATCCCGGGCTACACTGCTTATCATACTCCTAGGTCATTGACTTTAGTGCGTTTAGTCTCTTAATTGCGGTTTGGGTACTTATTTGCTGCCGAGATGTCGTACGTTCACGCCGTGGCAGTGTGGAGGAAAGAAGATCACCTCTATGCAAACCGACGTCACCCCCTCCGCGAAGAGGGTTTTTGTCATGGGAGAGGTGCTGGTCGGCCGCGTCTCTCCTTCGGATTCTCCTGCTAAGGGCCGGCGTGGAGAGGAATCCTGGACCCGCACAGAAGTATCTATGCGCCACGTGTGGCAATGATATTAACTGGAGACATACCAGCGTCCAGTGCTTCAGATGCCAAAGGTGGGTCCCTACAATCCCATTCCTCTTCTCAAACAACTCAACAATTATTCCCTCTCATCATCAGTTGTTTTCGCGGGCGACTTTAATGCCCACACCTTCTGCTCGTCCCTTGGTTCTGATGCTAGAGGAGAAGAAGTCGAAGAATGGGCTGAGGAGTGCGATCTGGTTATCTTAAACGATGATCGGCCCACTCGTCTCCCTGCCAACGGCCGATCTTCTAGCCCAGACATAGCTCTTGTCTCTTCCAACCTTTCCAACGCTTGCTCATGGTCTACCTCAACAACATTGTCTAGTGATCATGTTCCCGTCTTTGTGCACATCGATCTCTCAAACTCTCCTGCTCCTTATTCTGGTGTTCGTCAACGTTCTTATCTCAATTTAGGCCAAGCAGACTGGTGCCTGTTCAGTGAGGTTGCGCTACGCCTAGCGGCTGATTACCCGTGGAATGGCAATGTGCACCAGAAGGAGCATCACTTATCTGATGCAATTCGCAGGGCCATGAAAACGGCTATTCCTGTTGGCCGAGTTAAGACGTTCTATCCAAACGTCACCAGAGAAATTCTTCAGAAAATCAGGACTAGAGATGCTAGAAGCGCAGTTGACCATCTAGACCCTGTCGTCACTCAGCTGGATGGTGAGATCAGAAAAGATCTTGGCCAGCACAAGAAAGAACAGTGGGAAAAATTCACAGAACAGTTGAATTTCAAGACGGACAGTGGAGCTACTTGGAAGGTGCTTCGGAAACTACCGAGAAAGAGCTTGCCAGCCACCATCTCCACTATTGAGTTCGGTAATAACGTTTTAAAGTCAGGAAAAGAAGCCGCCTACTCTCTCGGTAAAAATTTCTTGGTCACGAGTACAAGGCGAGGTCCGCAAAATAGAGTGACAGTAAGAGAGCTGTGCCACCTCCCGCTCATGAGCACGGCCGAAGCGTACACTGTGGCGCAAGTAGAGAAGATTATAAAGGACATGCGGAACTCCAAAGCTGTCGGTCCGGACGGCATTTGTCCTGATGTACTGAAGAAACTCCCAACAGAGTTCCTTCCGCTCATCGTTGATATGATTAATAGTTCGTTCAGCTCTTGCACTATTCCGCAAAACTGGAAGACAGCCAACGTCATCCCATTACCCAAGCCTGGCAAACCTCAGTCATCAGTAAAGGGATATCGTCCTATTAGCTTGATGTCACCTTTCGCCAAGGTGGCCGAAAAGCTCATTCTCAAGGATCTAGCGGAGCACAACGAGAAGCAGTTGTTTCAACATGGGTTCAGAAGGCTTCATTCCACAACTACGGCGTTGCTAGAAATTACCAGCTATGCTATCGACGGGTTCAACTTTAACAAGCCATTGAGAACTGTAGCTGTTGCGTTGGATCTCACCAAGGCATTTGATACGGTTAACCTTGGAGTCCTGTCAAGCAACATACTGGAGTCGTCAATACCATCTTGGCAGAAGCGCTGGATATCGGCCTTTATTAAAAGTCGGCGGGCAAGAGTCATGTTTCAGAACCATGTCTCCAACAGTATTCCTATGGCAGCTGGAGTCCCTCAGGGCGGGGTTCTATCGCCAGCCCTCTTCAGTCTGTACCTCGAAGATATGCCTGAGCCTCCACAGGACATCAAGGTCGTCGCGTATGCTGATGACATAACAATCATGTGTCGAGATAGGGACTTACAGGTGGCCGCCAATAAGATCAACGAGTACCTGATCACACTGAAGAGCTTTTTCGACCGAAGATGCTAAGGATCTCTGCAGCCAAGTCGTCAGTGTCCATTCTCACGACGGACCCATCCGAGCACAGCGCTCATCCGGATGTCGTGTGGTATGGAGACCGATTGCCTGCTGCTCGCTTTCCAAAGCTGCTTGGTCTTGTGCTCGATCCGTCACTCAAGTTTCATAAGAATACCGAGCAGAAGCAGGCAGTCGTTAAAGCTAAGCTCAACGTTCTCAGGGCCCTGGGCGGCACTTCGTGGGGTAGCAGCAAGGCGACTATACTCACAACGTATAAGGCAATTCTTCAGCCCGCCCTGGAGCACACCGCACCGGTTTGGCAGCATCTCGTCTCAGAATCCTCCTGGGCAAAGATGCAACGAGTACGAAATGCTGCTCTCCGTATCGCCACCGGATGTGCAAGGAGTTCCCCAATCGAGCACCTGCATGCTGAGACCCGTCTATTACCAGTGAAGGAGCACTGTCAGCTCCAGGCCCAGCAACTCCACATTAACATTATAAAGCAACCAAATCACCCGTCGTGGAGAGTGCTAAACCCCGTGAGAGAGAGAAGTATAAGGAAGTCATTCGCAGATGCTCCAAACAAAGTCAATTTGCAAAGATGGCACGACTCACAACAAGAACGACTCCGTCTTTTGCGCGAGGAGCACACCAAGTTCGTACGGTGTCATCTTATGAAGGCGGCCATAAATCCTATGCTAGGAGATATACCGCCCCCCATCTGCACCTCAGAGTCTCAACTCGGAAGAAGGGCGAGATGCACGCTCGCATCATTACGCTGTGGTCACTCTACAATGCTAATGTCTTATGTCAGCAAGATTGACAGCAGCAAATCTGATGTATGCCCGGACTGCGGTAATGTCGGCCATGATACGGCACATTTATTTAACTGTCCGGAGAGACCTACCACGCTGACACCAATGGACCTATGGACGAATCCACTACTGTTCGCCCAGTTCCTCCGCCTATGACAAAACCCTCTATGTGGCTGCAAAGAAGAAGAAGAAGGTACTTATTTCTGTTGTTGTCTCTGACACGGTTCTACCGTGTAATAAATCAAATCAAATCAAATCTCAAGGAGGCGGAGTCTCTACTTTTGTTCTGTCCTCTCTTCCCTCTCACATCATTCCAAACACTACAGTGGATGGCACTCTCGAGTACATCCCCATCCATCTACCTCTAAAAACACCACTTTCTCTTTTGAATATATCCATTCCTCCCTCTACATCCTGTCCATCAACATACAGCCCTATCCCTCTACTCAAGCAGCTGTATGACTGCTCTCTATCTCCCTCAATTGTCTTTGCGGGTGACTTCAATGCTCACACGTTCTGCTCGTCGCTTGACTCTGATGCTAGAGGAAATGACGTCGAAGAATGGGCGGAGGAGTGCGACCTGGTCATTCTAAACGATGATCAGCCCACTCGTCTCCCTGCCAACGGCCGATCATCTAGCCCAGACATCTCCCTCGTCTCTTCTAATCTCTCTAATGCTTGCTCTTGGTCAACATCCACAACTCTTCCCAGTGATCACATTCCTGTCTTTGTCGATATTGATCTCTCTAACTCTCTTGCTCCCTATACAGGTGTTCGTCATCATTCTTATCTTAATTTAGGCCTTGCAGACTGGAGCCTGTTCAAGGAGGTTGCGCTTCGCCATGCGGCTGGTTACCCGTGGAATGGCGACGTACACTAGAAGGAGCGCCACCTATCTGATGCTATCTTGAAGGCTATGAAAGCTGCGATCCCTGAAGGTCGCGTCAAGACCTTCTTTCCCAATGTCACCAGGGAGACACTGCAGAAGATAAGAACAAGGGACGCAAAGAGAGCTGCAGATCACCTTGACCCAGACATCGCAGAGCTGGATAACGAGATCAGGAGGGACCTTGACAGACACAAGAAGGAAACTTGGGAAAAGTTCACTGAGAAGATGAACTTCAGAAGTGATGCAGCAGCAACGTGGAAGGCTTTGAAAAGGATCTTCGGAAAGTTCACCTCCGCCAGCAATTCCACGATTGAATTTGAAGGTGGAGTCTTCATGTCAGGGAAAGAGGCCGCAAGTGCTCTCGGGAAGCATTTTTTCATCACTAGAACCAAGAGAGAGAAGCAGAACAGAATAACTGTGCGGGAACTCTGTAAATTGCCACTCATGGCTGAAGATGAGGCAGTCACGCTCGCTCAGGTCGAGAAGGTGATCAAGGAAATGAGTAATTCGAAGGCAGTAGGGCCAGATGGTTTGAGCCCAGCAGTGCTAAAGAGACTGCCAAGTGAACTTCTGTCCCTTCTCGCCGACTTCATTAATACTTCGTTTCGCACATGTACATTACCCCAAATTTGGAAAGTTGCTCGTGTGATTCCACTGCCGAAGCCGGGAAAGTCACCATCCACAGCTAATGGGTACCGGCCGATCAGTCTGCTCTCACCCATTGCCAAAGTTGCCGAAAAACTGGTTGTGGAGGAGCTGGCCGAACACAACAACAAGCAACACCATCAGCATGGTTTCCGTAAATTACACTCCACCACTACGGCCTTGTTGGAAATTGTGAGCTATGTTCTGGACGGCTTCAGTGCCATGAAACCCCAACGTACTGTTGGAGTGGCCCTCGACTTAACAAAGGCATTTGACACTGTCAATCTAGGCCTACTATCAGAGAGTCTGTTCAAGTCTACCACTAAGCCATGGCAGAAGCGGTGGATAACTGCCTTCACTAAAGGACGTCGGGCAAATGTGCTATTCCAGAGACATGTTTCCAATAGCATCCCCATCGCCGCTGGTGTCCCTCAAGGAGGAGTTTTATCGCCTGCACTTTTCAGTTTATATCTAGAAGATCTGCCCGTTCCCCCTCAAGACATCAAGGTCGTTGCATACGCGGATGATATTACTATTCTGCGCCGAGATCGGGACATTAAGGTAGCCGCCAGTAAGATCAATGACTACTTGATCGAGTTGAAATGTTTCTTCGGTCGCAAAATGATCACAGTCTCTGCCTCCAAATCATCCGTCACCGTCTTTTCCACTGATAATGCAGAGCACAGTGCCCATCCTATGGTGAAGTGGGACGAAACTCAATTGCAGGCCACCCGATTCCCCAAACTACTTGGACTCGTGTTGGATCCTTCGTTGAGGTTTCATAAGAACACTGAGCAGAAGCAAGCCACAGTGAAAACAAGACTCAACGTCCTGCGTGCTCTCGGTGGAACGTCCTGGGGGTGCAATAAAGAAACGATCCTGACCACGTATAAGTCTATTGTGCAACCCGCCTTGGAGTATGCTGCGCCAGTCTGGCAGCACATCGTGTCGGACTCATCTTGGTCCAAGCTGCAGCGCGTCCAAAATTGTGCTCTGCGAATCGCAACAGGCTGTCCTAAAAGCTCTCCAATTGAGCACTTACACGCCGAAGCTCGCATATTGCCTGTTAGAGACCACTGCCAACTCCAGGCGCAACAAATGTACATTAACATCGTGAAGCAGCCGAATCATCCATCGCGAAGAGTACTAAACCCAGTGAGAGAGAGATGTATCAGAAAGCCTTTCGCCGATGCTCCGTCGAAAGTAGATGTGCAGAGATGGACCGAAGCACAACAAGAACGCCTCCGTCTCTTGCGCGCGGAGCATACCCGATTCGTGAAGGAACACTTGAGCAGAGTTGCCATAGACTCCATCCAGGGAGTCGCTCCTCCGAAGGTCAGCGAGACAGAGATGGAACTTGGCAGGCGTGCCAGGTGCACCCTTGCATTGTTACGCAGTGGACACTCTCCCATGCTTATGTCATAATTGCATAGGACTGATAACAGCAAACCTGACGAGTGCCCTGATTGCGGTAGTCATGGGCATACTACTACGCACCTGTTCAATTGCCCGAAGGGACCGACTACATTAACGTCAATGGATCTGTGGACGAACCCTACGCTAGTGGCCGAGTTTCTGAACCTATGACAGAACCCTCTCTGTGGCTGCAAAGAAGAGAAGAAACGAGTTATCAATAAAAAGTGTCCCATACCTATAAATATCAAAACATAGTTTTAAAAAAGCCCTCGCGAAATATAGGGTAAGCACTAAGATAGTTTCCGTTTTCGATTTAGTCTGACGCATGGACCAAGCGGCTGGCCGTGCAGGGGTTGGCGGCCTCACTGGAGAATAAGGTTTCGATTCGCCCGGGGTGATCTACCGGCGCAGCCCCGTCCATTCATCAGACTAAAATTATCACGCGAACTCTAAGTGCTCCATTATTCTTTTCTTCAGCGCCTTTTCAAACAAACTAGCGAAAATCGAGGTGATACGAATGGGTCGAGAATCTTTGGGGTTAGTAGAGTAGATAGTTTCTTCATAAGAATAGGAGTTACAAATGAAGTACACCACCGGCTTGCAACATCGGCCCTCATGAACTCAAGTTAAAAACATGGGCGAGCGGGATCACCTCTTCTATGGACTGCAGGGGGATATGGTCCGGTGTATCTGATAGTGAAAACGAATTCGGCCATTTAGTGAAGAGCTCAGATAATTCCACTGGATACCGTGAAAACTTCAGGTCATTCATGTTATTGCGATGAATTAACGATTTGCACGTGAAATTTGGTATGTCGCGTCCGTGGTTGCACACCAGGTCATTTATTCGACGTCATGTCCCATGTGCGCTGTGTCTGCGAGGCTTAAACCGTGACGGACCCCCCCCCCTCTTCGCCTCCCCAGGGGTGAAGGTTGGTGGCTCCACCCAACGAAGCTAAGATCTCAGTCCCTTCGACATTGTAAGTATGACAGTTATTTAAGGAACCTAGCTGCGGACACTTCGTTTTCTCCTTCGATTGCGGTATGTGCCATTCATGACACCACACCGCCATTGCATCTATGGCATTTTTTTCTTCTTCTTTGCAGCCACATTGAGGGTTTTGTCATAGGTTGAGAAACTGGTCGGCCAGTAACGGATTCGTCCATAAGTCCATTACGGTCAGCGTGGTGGGTCTCTCCGGACATTTGACGAGGTGTGCAGTGTCATGGCCGAGGCAGCCGCAGTCCGGACAGACATCTGATTTGCTGCTGTCTATTTTGCTGGCGTAGGACATAGAGTTCGCGCAATCATTTTAGTCTGATCAATGGACGGGGCTGCGACGGTAGATCACCCCGTGCGAATCGAAACCCCATTCTCCATAGAGGCCGCCAACCCCGCCAGGCCAGCCGCCTGGTCCATGCGTGAGACTAAAATGAAAACGGAAACCATAAGCATGGCAGAATGACCACAGCGCAGCGATGCCAGGGTGCACCTGGCCCTTCTTCCGATGCGCAGACTTGGGGCGGCACTACCCCCAATAAATGATTAATGACCGCCTTTTCCAGATGGCACCGTACGAACTGAGCATGCTCCTCGCGCAGTAGACGGAGTCGTTCTTGCTGTGAGTCGTGCCATCTTTGCAGATTGACTTTGCTGGGAGCATCGGCGAAAGGCTTTCTGATCTCTCTTTCTCTGACGGGGTTAGGCACTCTCCAAGAGGGGTGATTTTGTTGTTTGACAATGTTGATGAAAAATTGTTGGGCCTGGAGCTCACAGTGCTCCCTTACTGGTAATAAGCGGGTCTCAGCATGCAAGTGATCGACGGGGGAACTTCTTGCACATCCGGTGGCGATTAGAAGAGCCGCATTCTGTATGCGATGCATCTTAGTCCAAGAGGATTCCAAAACTAGATGCTGCCAAACTGGTGCGCCGTATTCTAGTGCAGGCTGGAGAATCGCCCTATACGTTGTAATAATGGTTTCTTTGCTACCATCCCATGATGTACCGCCCAGGGCTCTAAGCACGTTAAGCTTCGCTTTAACGATAGCCTGCTTCTGTTCTGTGTTCTTATGGAATTTGAGCGATGGATCGAGCACGAGTCCGAGAAGTTTTGGGAAGCGGGCGGCAGACAAACGATCTCCATTCCATACGACATACGGATGTGCGCTGTGTTCAGATAGGTCCGTTGTGAGTACGGATACCGATGACTTCGACGCAGAAATCTTCAGCATTTTACGGTCGAAGAAGCTTTTCAGTGTGGTCAAGTACCCGTTAGTCTTAGCGGCAGCCACATTTATGTCCCGATCACTCCCGATCACGACACGAGACAGTCATATCATCAGCGTAAGCGACCACCTTGATATCTTGGGGAGGGGAGGGCATATCTTCGAGGTACAGACTGAAGAGAGCAGGCAACAATACGCCGCCCTGTGGGACTCCAGCTGCAATCGGAATGCTGTTTGAGACATGATTCTGGAACATCACTCTAGCCCGTCTTCCCTTAGTGAATGCAGCTATCCAGCGCTTCTGCCATGGCGGGATTGATGACTCCAGTAAGTTGTTTGATAAGATGAGAAGATTCACTGTGTCGAAAGCCTTGGTAAGATCCAAGGCAACTGCTACAGTTTTCTGCGGCTTATAGGCGTTGAAACCATCAATTGTATAGCTAGTAATTTCTAACAAAGCTGTCGTGGTGGAATGCATTTTTCTGAATCCATGCTGAAACACCTGTCTCTCGTTATGCTCATCCAGGTCCTTGACGATAAGCTTTTCAGCTACTTTAGCAAAAGAGGACAGTTAGCTCTTATGGAGGATCGCCTACTCGTTGGCAAGAGCGTACGCGGAAGAAGAAGTCGTCTACAACTGCCGTCATCCTTCCGAAGTCAAAGATCCTCAACTATACCTCCCAGAATTCACTTTTCACGAGTCCTGGAGCAATTTTTCGGTTGCGGGTCAGCATAAACCGGCGCTGCTGATCCGTTGTCTACTCATCCGTGCCGGAATCGAGGCAAACCCTGGACCCCCTCATCCGATTCGATGGCCCTGCACCCAGTGTGGTACCTCAGCCGCTGCAGGTGTGGCTTTTCTGGTTAGAAACGACTTAAAGTGCAGTGTGATCACTCCAACAACTAGCGATGGTACCACGGAATGCATCTCCATAGCTGTGGAAACGAAGGCTGGATCTGTTCACATTCACAACCTCTACTCTCCGCCAAGATCCTCATGCCCACCCTCATACGAGCTGTCTATCGCCCAATTCCTAACATGCGGGAAATCCACAATCGTCATGGGAGATGTCAACGCGCACAGTCCTCTATGGTCAGAGGGTGAAGAGGACCAACGTGGACAGGACCTCGAAGAGGAGGGTTCAGCAGGCCGTTGCGACCAGAGAGCAAAATTTTACGACCCCCCTGGTGACCAAAATTTTTACGAACCCCCCCCCCCTCTGGGATGAAAGAATTATCATGATCAATATTTTTACGAACCCCACCTCCTGGGAGGGTGAAATGGAATTCCATGAAATGAATTCCATGGAATACTTCCTAAGAAATCCATGAAATGAGATCGATTTGTGAAGGCAGAATCATCCAATTCTCACTTGGATTCTGAGTGCCCGCCCCCCTTACTAGTTTTGCACCAAAAAAGGTACCAAAAAAAATTACAAAAAATGCTATTATTCACCCCTAACAGAGACGAAGACGATACACAAAACTACCAAGAAGGACATTTTCAGTTGAGATCAGTTAGTAAAGCAACAGAAAAATAACGAATTAATGAGGTATCTGGAAAAAAAGCAATAATTACGGTCAAAAGGTGCAAAAAAAATGTATGCACAAAACGAGAGAAATTAATATTTCAAGACGATGAATGTGAGATAGTTCGGTAAAGAAGAAGAAAAGAGGTTAAGAATAGGAAGATACAGAAAAAAATTTGGAAATTATCTTTTGAAAACTTTACTTTCCCTCCAAAAGCACTAGAGCACGCTTAGGGAGGCTTAGTACTAAATACGGCTTTTTTAAAGAGGTAAAGCGACGACGGTCACTGGATTTGAGTTGTATTTATTACACTGCACTGTTACACGATCGGAATCATTTTAAAAAGAATGCTGATTACCGCCTTTCAAATGAAAAAAATAGTTGCGGCAGTCAGCCCCGGGTCGCAACGGGGGATGAGCGCCGGTCGCAACGGGGATCGGCTTTAAGAAGGGATATTGTGCTTGTCTGGGCCGAATTCCGGTCCGCAATTGCGTCTCGACACGCTTTGCGGCCGCGCGCTTTCGAGTCGGAAGAGCTTCCAGCACCGCAGCCGCCGATCTATTGACTCTAGGTAGCTTATGGAAGCTGGAAACTAAACAAAATTAGTGAAAACTGTTCAAAAAAGCCACATCGAGTTGGCTTTAGCGCTGAAAAGTCGATTGACTCGAGCGCGTGCGGCCGCAAAGCGTGTCGAGACGCACTTGCGGACCGGAATTTTGCCCAGAGAAGCACAGTAACTCCGCGAAGGTAGCCAGTTATACGGACTTCAAATGACCAAATTAAAGAGCATTTCATGTAGATTTCAGATCTTTTTTTAGAATTTAAAAATTTTTACTTTCAAGTGGTTCTCACCGTTGCGGCGAGTTTTTTGGGCACAGAGAAGTGCGTGAAGACGGTGCATATGCCGGTTTAACTCTGTCTAAAAGTGATGTAGCGTTAAAAGACGCGGAACTAGAGTGAATAGTATTGTTTTTACATAAGTAACTCGTAGAATGTGCTTTTTAAAAAATTACGTTTCTTTTTTAATTTTACGACCCCCCTTTTTTTCTCGGAAAAAATCCGAAATTTTTACGACCCTCCCGTTGCGACCGGTCGCAAGCCTGCCCAACCCTGCCAGCTACTTGAAGGGCAGAACATTACGAACGGAGTTTAGAGGCCAGATGTCTAACATAAGATTGGTGCGCTCCGGGGTACCGCAAGGTGCGGTTCTCTCTCCGCTCCTGTTTTCTTTCTACATCGCAGGACTCCCGGCACCACCACCAGAAACACGCCCAGTCGGATATGCGGATGACCTAACTTTGGTTGCATCACATCCAGATGTGGAAACCTGCGAAAAACGCCTGAACGACTATCTTCCGATGCTAAGAAAGTAGAGTATATCAAACGAATAATATCGATTTTTCCGAATAAATCTAGTTTTCTCTTCATGATCGGAATGGTTTCAACAGCACTTGTTATCACACATTAGGGTAAGTGAAAGGTTCTCATATGTGATAAAAAAGGGGGGTTTCGTCTATTCATTAACAAGCCGCAGCCAATTAATTGAGTTTTTATTCGAATATTCGAATAAATGGTTATAGCAACTCTATGGCTGGACAGAAATTTACTTTTTCATTAATAATGGAAACCTTGCCCCTCACGTAATGTTTGATACTAAGGGCAGTTGAAAGCACCTCGTCTCTAAGAAAATATAAGAGCTAATTGGAAAATCGATATTATTCGGTGAAACACTCTATAAGAAAGGCCCTGGAAGATCTACATCTTCAACTGTCGCTCCAGAAGACCACTGTCTCTCTTATTACAACACATCCTGCTCAAGCGAGATACGTGCCGAAAGTGTTCATAAATGGGACGCAAATCACGCACGAAAGAAATCCGACGACTCTCGGCTATCATTTCGATACTATGATGACGGGACGACTACATGCGGAAGCTGTTCGTAAGAAGACGGCTAAACGAGCAAACCTCTTGAAAGCGTTGGCAGGAAGGAACTGGGGACAAAACAAAGAGCTGCTCACATTGACCTACCGTGCGATCGGAGAATCCGTGATATCATACGCTGCTCCAGCCTGGAGCCCGCTCATTGCACCGTCTCACTGGGACCGGTTACAAGCGTGTCAAAGTGCAGCCTTGAGGACCGCGACGGGAAGCCTGGCGATGGCGAGCACCACCCACCTGAGTAACGAGACGGGAATCATGCCAGTCCAAGCTCATAATGAGATGCTGACTCTTCAATATCGTACGGTTGCGACAATGGACCCTGAACACCCATCGCACGACATGATGAAGAAGCCGGAACCGCCTAGACGGATCAGGAAGCATGTCAGAACTGTCAAGCCAATGTCGGTAAGACCTGGAACTGCAGAGAGCATTCGGAAAGAAGTTCACAAGGAGTTTGTAAAAGAGTTCTTGGGTACTATGAACTCTCCCCTGCTAGGTGGACGCCGCCGAAGATTGCGAAGGAGGAGGAGACTTTACCAAGATCAAATCGGGCAGCGCTATCCCAGCTCCGGAGTGGTTTCTACTCGAAGTCGCAATGGTATCCGCATAAGATAGGAGCAGCCGATAACCCACTTTGCCCTGACTGTGGGCTCGAGGAACACACAGTACCTCACATGTTCTCATGCTATGGAAAGCCAACGCACCTTACAATCGAAGATCTCTGGCTCAAACCAGTGGAAGTCGTCAATTTCCTGTCACTTTGATAATTCATTGACTGTTCACTTTGATCATATAAGTATGAAAAAAAGAAAAAAAAACTAAAAAAATAAAAGCTAAAAAAATAATAAAAAGCTTTGAAAAAATGAATAAAAAGACAAAAAATGAAAAAAGAAAAAAAGGGTTGAATAACGCCCCATCCCGGGATCCTCCAAAGAAGAGGATCCCAATCTGCTTCGTTTATGTCGTCTACGTGCCGGAAGTTGGATCCAGGATCAGTGTATATGGTGGAAGATGGGCAACAACAACAACAACAGGACAGTAAACTAATGGGACGATACCCCTTGACTGAAGCTTGGGGTTTGCCAGGCTTGGGCAGCGGCACGACGTTTGCCGTCCTCCAATTCTGCGGGATGGGATAGTACACGACCTGAACTAGGTGTTTATCACATCAGTGAGAAGCGGTAGTAGGTCAGTGGGTATCTTCTTCAAGACATCAGGACCAATAGCTCTAGAGTTCCGCATTTCCTTTATAATCTTCTCGACTTGCGTCGTAGTAAACGCTTCGGCCGTGCTCATAAGCGGGAGGCGGCACAGCTCTCTTACAGTCTTTCTATTCTGCGGACCTCGTTTAGCACTGGTGATAAAAAAACTTTTCCCGAGCGCATAGGCGGCTTCCTTTCCTGATTTGAATACGCCATTGTCGAATTCGATTGTGGAGACGGTGGCGGGTGAACTTTTACTCAAAAGCTTCCGTAAAACCTTCCCAGTAGCTGCACTGTCCGTCTTGAATGTCCAACTGCCCGGTTAACTTCTCCCACTCTTCTTTCTTGTATCTGTCCAAATCCTTTTTGATCTCACTGTCAAGCTCAGCAACCACGGGGTCCAGGTGATTAACCGCTCTCCTCGCATCTCTCGTTCTAATTTTGTCGAGAATGTCTCTGTTGACATTTGGATAGAACGTCTTGACGCGACCGATAGGAATATCCGCATTCATGGCCTTGCGGACTGCGTCAGATAGATGGCACTCTTTCTGGTGCAAGCTTCCATTCCATGGGTAATCTGCCGATAGGCGAAGAGCATCTTCACTGAACAGACGCCAGTCTGCTCGGCCTAAATTAAGATAAGAACGTTGGCGAACACCATAAAAGGGAGCGAGAGAATTGGATAGATCGATGTGGACAAAGACAGGAACGTGGTCACTTGGCATAGTCGAGGTAGACCATGAGCAGCAGCTAGAAAGATTGGACGAGACAAGAGATATGTCTGGGCTAGAAGATCGGCCGTTGGCAGGGAGACGAGTGGGCTGATCATCGTTTAAAATGACCAGGTCGCACTCATCTGCCCATTCTTCGACGTCATTTCCTCTAACATCAGGACCGAGAGACGAGCAAACGGTGTGAGCGTTGAAATCACCCGCGAAACGACCGAGAATGAGAGGGAGCAGTCGCTCAGCTGCATGAGAAAAGAGATAGGACTGTAAGATGAAGGGCATAAAGTTGTAGGTGGAATGTATATGTTGAAAAGAGAAAGGGGTGTTTTTAGGGGGAGATGGATTGGGAGGTACTTGAGAGTACCGTCCGTGGGGATGCTGGGAATGAGGTGTGAGGGAAGTGAGGATAGAACGAATGTAGAAACTCCTCCGCCGAGAGATGACCTTGGAGCATGGTGAGAAGTATAGCCTGGGATATTGGGATGAGGATAGGTAGGGGATGGAGAGAGCTTGGTTTCTTGAACCATGATCACGTCTGGATGGTAAGTACTTGCGAAGAGAGAGAGTTCAGAAAGCTTGGCACGAAGGCCGTTTAGACTGATATGCACAATGGAAAGGGGGCGATTTGAGATAGAGGAATCTGAGATGGAAGGTGAGGAGCATAATACACAACGAAAAGATGAGTTACGATGCCGCGGCACGCGCGTGCCGCGCTGTCGTGGCGTTTGTGTATGACTGGCTTGACGTCCCGCCCGCGCGGCACGCGCGTCACACTCCGCCCGCTCCGCCATGGCGTCGCCGCTGCAGTATTCATACTGCTACCCGGAACGCCTTGGCGTTTTCATCCACTGATATTATTTATCGATCGTCTCATTTATTCCAGCTTCACCGCTCCGCCATGGCGTTGCCGCTGGAGTATTCATAGTCTCCGCAAGCGCGGCACGCGCGTAGAAAGTATTCATACACAAACGCCACGCCAGCGCGGCACGCGCGTGCCGCGCTGGCGTTGAGAAGTATGAATAGCGCCTTAACATCCTCGCCGCACGTGGCGCATAGGTACTTCTGAGCGGGTCCAGGATTCCTCTCCACGCCGGCCCTTTGCAGGAGAATCCGAAGGAGGGCTGCGGCCGGCCAGCACCTCTGCCATGACAAAAACCCTCTTTGTGGAGGGGATGACGTCGGTTTGCACGGAGGCGATCTTCGTTCCTCCACACTGCCACGGCGCGAACGTACGACATCTCGGCAGCCAGCGTATGGCATTTTGAATGGCCTCAATGTGCTCACTAGAGCCCGTCTGGCAAAATTTTTTTATATGGTCCGCAAACGCACAGAAATCCGAAGAAAAAATGTGTAGTGGAGTCCACCAAGAGTGTCTCATTTACTTATCAGTGAGGATCGGTCGATTGGAGATCAATGAACATGAAACTCATTGCAGCACAACATCTCTCGCTCAATCAGTATCGAGCGTGCTGGTATGGGATTCCTGCACATTGATCCCCAGCTGACCGCTTCTTAGTGATAAGTAAATGAGACACTCTTGGTGGACTCTACTATAAAAGCATAGTTTCTACCACGCTTCGCACACTACATAAAGAGCTGCTGACTTTCAATAACGCGGCGCATGCCCTCATAAATCGCTACCTACTTTCCATGACGTCCTGCTGACGTCATTTGAGCGCGCACCGACTTTCCACGACGTCCTGGCGTGGTCAGCTGAAGTCCTACCTACTTTTCATGTTGTCCTACTGACGTCATCTGAAACCCTACCTACTTGGTGTTTTATGGATTTTCGTTGTAATATTTTTAAAATTTTTAACGAAGTGCAAAATTGACGTGTTAACGCGGATTTTTTGTCGAAAATTAAAGCTTAACGAAAAAATTGCTTTCATTAAGGCACACCCCTGGTACTCACCACTCCATTCCACAGGTCTTCTGCTTCTTGACGCTCCGACCATCAGCAGGCAAAATGTCGAGCTCGAACCAGCCTTTCGCCATTATTCCGCTATTTGTTGCAGATCTGTAAAGTACATCACTATATAAAATGTTAAGTGAAGCACTGAATAGTGAGAGAGGATGAGAAAGCAACACGGTGAGCATGAGTTTATTGCCAGAGAGAGTACACGTGACCTATTTCGAAATCGTTACAGTAGCGGCTGACCCTAACAAACCTCAGTACCTCGGGACCCCCACTCAGTGGATCGCTCATAGAACGCCCCCACCCCACCTTACTTCTACTTTTGTAGCGAACTCCTCGTTTCTTTGTAGGTGAGGCCGAAATCGGACACCTCCAGGAGGCCAAACTGCAGGATGCGGAAAAAAAGGAGTAGCGAAGATTTGAAGGACACCGGATAATCCCAGCTCACGTGTAGCCAAACCCTCTCAGGCACTCGGGGGGGGGGGGCACAATTTTTAGGCCGAAATGGCGGTCCGCTGATTCGAAATTGTAGAGGAGGAGCGAGTCGTTCGGCCATCTGCGCCCAATATACAGAGAATCTTTGCGGGACCCACGCGCAGTTATGGTCTGTATCTTATCTCAAGGAGCGGTTATTTCTCCATTTTCACCATTGTGTTTTCTCGAAAACAATCGCTCGGGTTTTATTATGAAGCTATCATAGCAGCGTCGCGGCTTCCCCCATCCAGAGATTGACGATATGTTCGTTTTTGAGTTGAAAAAGGTACGCGGACCGTTCCCTCTCTGTGTATGTATCAATTGAGGAGGAGCATGAATCGTCGTGTGTAACATGGTGATCGCAACGCATAAGCTGATTACGGTGGAGAATGCCGGCCCGCTTACTGTCCTTCTCGAAGCCTAATTCCGATACGCATTTGCGGACTACTGCATCAGGCGGCGTCTAGAGTTCATTCGCGACGCGACGTTATGATTAGCCTACGTATCGATCAAGCGACGTCGAGTCGCGTCGTCGCTAGGTGTTCTGGCCGTAATCGATTCTAGGAAATTTTCGAAAAATGTTCACGTTGCATAAACAACACGCTCATAATTCAGCCTCATTTCATCGAAAAACACCCTATTCTGTACATTAAAATCCGAAAAAAATCTAGGCATAATTTGCTCCCGATATCTTCTTGATTGTTTTGTCATTAATAGATCACATTGCCATAACGAAAACAAAAACGTGCGGTAAAAGATGCAGATAAAAGATAAAAAAGGTACATAACACTGAAATAAACATAATAAGATCACATATTGATTAACTTCGCTTCGGTATGGAAACTTTGGAAGTACGCAATTGCGCGTAGTCGCCCAGCGTTCGCATGCCGTTCACACCTTGATTTCCACGCGACGCGATTTTCGCGTCGCGTCGCTAAAACTCTGAAGGCCGCCTCACCCAACAGGATGATAATAATGCCAGGACCGCTTGGTCAAAGCACGCTCAGACTTTCGGAGAGTTGAACTTTAGGGGAAAATGACGTTCGAGTTGAACTACTGAGGCTACTTTGTCGAGGAGTTGAACTGATGAGAACGATGAGTTGAACTGCTGGGCTTATCGCCGCGCTGCGTGTTGAGTCGTGTGCGCAGTGCCGACAGACGACGGCTCCGACGCAATGTTGAACGCCAAGATCAAACCAGCGGCACATACGAGCCGTCTCGAGGTGGGCTTAGACCGATTCATCTCGTTGTCGAGTGTTAACTCCTCGAGCTCTGCCTCCGAGTTGAGTGGGGGTGCGAGTGCATGCACTTGCCTGCTACTGCACCAATACTGGTGCTCTATCATAGGAGCAGGCAAGGGGCGCTCTCGCATTTTGATTGATTGTTGATGAGCACAGAAATTGCACACCTGGTTAAGAACCAGGTGGGGTTACGTAGATTGAAATGACATTCAACCGTAGTGAGAAACTAGGTGAAACGTGTGGGAAAAACCCATGCAGAAATTATTTGAAATTCCCTCCAATCAGCACTTCTGTTCAACTTTAGTGGAAATCCGTATCAACTACCGAACAATTTCCGTTGAACTAACGGGGAAATTCTGCTGATTTCCAGTGTGGACATTAGTTCAACGGATTTTCCACGGTAGTTGAACCGTCCGAATGTCGGAGCGATTATCATCGCGTCGCGTGATGTAGACTCTGTTTCATTCCGAGTGAACTCATGTTTTCGATTATCACAGCGCGGAGCGGTGGCTTTTTCGTCGAAACCTCCTTATCACTAGTTATATTTCACCGAGGCCCACCGCTCAGCTGCTGGTGATAATCGAAATCAACAGGTCACTAGGGATGTACCAGAGCTTAACAGCCGTAGTCTGCAAGTGCGGATCGGAATTCGGCCCCGAGAACGACGGTATATACCTATTGACATCAATCCACTCATCGGACACCCCGCCCGTAAATGGTGAGGCGGCCGTGCTCCCGAGTGCCTGTCGTGCAAAGTTTCACAAACACTGAATGTCATACCGCTACATTCTCAGAGGGTTTTGGTGGAGTAATAGCCCACCGGCCACCGCAGCGGCTCGTGGTGGGCTAATGATGAGTTTTTTTCGCGAAATAGGCAAGAAATAGCCGAGAATTAAAGGCAGTGTTCACGATTATTTTCGTTTCGAGTTTTTCACATAAAACAATTCGTTAGCCCCCAAGTGTTACCAAAATTACGAAGAAACGGCTTGAAACGGGCTGAACCGTCTTATTTCAGTGAAATTATTCTTTGGCCTGGACTAGTTGCCCGACTGGATGAACATGTTCAAGGTGGTTTTCACCAGTAAAAATCGGGGCTAATCAAAATTGGAAGAATATTTTAGGCACAGCAGCATTAGTTAGGGTCCGAAGGAAAAAGCGGAGCAGTAGAGAGTAGAGAATCGCAAGGTACGGGTCCACAAAAGATTTCATTGTCACAACGACCAGTTCCAGTGAGAGTAAAGGATTTGGTGCCTTTCTAGGGCGTTTTTTTTTTGACTTCTTCGTCATTTCGTTTCTACCCGGAGGCCAAACAATCGATTTAGTGGTTAATCTCAAATTCGAAGATTATCGTGAACACTGCCTTTAACCAAAAATAACCCAGACGCGACCGGCGTTCAGACGCGCGACGCGGCCGTTGCCCAACTCGGCGAGACGTCATCCGGGGCCGCCAGCAGCTGGGAGGAGGGGGGTGGGGGTGCTCCAGAAGCTGGGCGGTGTCGAAGCACCTCAAACTTGGGTAATTGAACCGATGTAGGTGTTGACGTCTAAATCATGCGACGGAGGTTGTTTGCAATGCGTGTCGTGACAACGGTTGTCTGCAAATGCGGATGTCAATTCCAGTTCGATGTGGACAGTAACTGTGTCCGTGGTGTCCAAGGCTCTCGCGTCCGCACTTTGGTAGTTTGACGCGCGTACCTGTAAGGCGGATTTGAGGCGTCGTTGAATTTTTCATCACGGCGCGGCAAGGCGCAAGTCTATGGCCCTAGTTATACATCGGCGATTTGGTGTCGCTGGTTTTTGCGGGGTGTCTGCGCGCGTGATCAAAGCTATAGGAATGAAGCGCCGCTCGGCAGCAGAAGTATAAACGACACCTTAGACGTGTATCTGCCCACCGGAAGGCACCGCGCCCAAGACTATGTCCATTACAGCGAATTTCACTGGGTTCCACCGCATGCGCGGCCTTTTCCATCCTCTATCTCTCTCCCTCTCTCGCTCTCTCTCCCCTCGCTATCTCTTCCCCTGACTCCACTAGGGATTGCGAGTGCCATCGCGTGCAAAGAGGAAAAGGTGCAACTGGAAAGTAGGCGCGATAAAACCAAGTGAATTCCTTTCTGAAATAGAGTGAAGTAGTTTTCGTGCTAAATCAAGAGTGCCGAGTTTACCACAGGATATTTTATGCTCTTTCAGTGATTGGTTGCCTATTTTTCGAAGTATTTTTGATCTAATTGGCGTGATACCCCGGTGGATTTGGCGGTGCACAGGATTTCGGCTCACTGAACGTTCGTGTAACGCTACTTTCTTTAACAGTTTAACTGGGGGCCTAATAAATGGAATTTTACGCGAATTTTTTTTCAGCGAACACAATTGATAATTTACCAACTATGGCCCTTTTCAGCATCAATTCTAGCAAATTCTCTTGCTTAATATCCTGCACGCTAAGCATGATCATTAACCAGCCTCGCAGTTTCCGTACTTGACGGGAAGTCATTTAACCCAAAACTTAGCTGTTGTTTTTCGGGTACGAGGTTTCAGAAGGTATATTTCTTCGAATGCTAAATGAAGTATCGAAAAAAGGTCTATTGACGGTTGTTGGGGGGGGGGGGGGGAGATAGACAAAAACTATTAAAAACTAAGTTTTCAAAGTTTTCTAGGTGCATCTAGGTAAATCAAAAATTACCAAAAAGTGAATTGTTTTAGGATTTTGTTGTCGGCGCCCCATATAGCCTCACTCGGCCCTGTAACGAATGAAAATGCTTCAATTTTTTAAATCGTAAGAATAAACATTTTGGGCGTTTGCTCATTGTAAGGGGAATTGGAAAACTTGAAAGTTTTTTTTTTCATCTCCCTCACATCCACTACAGACAATTTCCGGAAGCTACATTCACCCTACATGGACTTTCCTATTTAGTATCAGATGGGAATGTGATTCTGAGCTTTCCTAATTTGTATCAGATGAGAGGATGATTCATGAAGAGACATGAGAGCTAAAGTAGAAAATAATCAACGATTGGCAGATAGGTGCTTTGAATGGTACGTCTTGACATAGAAGGTGGGCGGGCCAGGAGCCTGACCGACCTCGAGTGTATCCCAAGGTGATCGAGCGCGCATGCCTATGGTGTTGTGCTCTGGATAAGCGCATGGCTGATGAGGTCACTTACATTTGTAGGAAGACAAGGACAGCCTGCCAGAGTCCATCGTATAGGTGAGAGTGATACGTCAATCTCTGGGGGAATCGCCATTCTATAGATTTAAAAGAAGAAGTCTTCCGAAGTAGGAAAGGATTTCTTTGTCTAATTGTGGGAGATCGTACTATTAGCCCGCTGCTATTGGAAAGTTATGGTTTGAGAGTGGATTTGCTCAGTTTTTCTTCTAACTGAGATTTTTTTGTGTCTCTGAAAGCGATTTACTCGTTTCTGCTCAACGAGCCACAAGTATGGTTGGAACCCGAAAAATCCTCGATATCCAATCATATCTAAAATCCTTGAAAATTTGTGTCCGACGGTATTCGAACCTCGTTATTTCTTACGATTTGAGTGACCCTGAGATCATTTTCAAATCGTTCAGCAGACACAGGAAGATCCAGCAATTTACTCCGTTCAGCAGCTGTGACCTCTGGAATTTGCGAATCAATGGGAGCAACATTTTTTCAAAAGTCCCGATTGAGCTGGCATTCGAACATGGCCTGGTGCAAAACTAGTTGGGGGGGGGGCACTCAGGATTTACCCATAGAAATGAAACGATTCGTCCATGAAAATGAAAATTTCTTTCGTTATTGAATAGGTGATAACGTTATCACTCATATTTCCTAGAAATTCCATGAAATTAAATCGATTTCTGAAAGCAAAATCATTCGTTTCTCACTTGAATTTTGGGTGGCCCCCCAACTAGTTTTGCACCCATGGCCTTCTTGATGTTTTAAATCTAGTATTTTTTCGAACCGGGTAATTGTCAATTTCTTGCAGGTTTCTATATGAACTGATATCTTTTGTTCCTAGATAAATGAAAGGTAAAAGTTCTCGACGTATATCAATCCCCGGGGGATGCGCCACACATTCGACTTGCATTCAGAATCTTAGAGGCTTTTGAATGTGTGTTGGGCCTATACAATGACTTGCGGTGGCCAGTCGATGTTCAAGTCAGCGTTCTTGTCCTCCCAGACAAGTCCGGCTCCAATTTACCGACCCCGGGGGCAGGGTCAAGCGGGGTGTTGTGTAATTTTCCGAAATCGGAGCGATCCCCCCCCCGGCCATCAAATTATTTTCCAGAAATTCAAAAATTTTTGCGACTCTCCCGAGGTGTGATTTTGGCAACCTTTTTTTGCTGAAAAAGTGTTGAATTTTTCGATGATGGAAAGTGATTTCTATTTTTTGAGTACTAGAAGTTTTCAATTCTGGCCCGAATTTTTGCGCTCCCCCTAGCCTTCGATTCCGGGCCAAAATTTTTGCGACCCCCCTGTTGAGAAATTTAACAACCCCGCTTGACCCTGCCCGGGGGGATAGAACGCTTGGCGTGTCTTGGGCGAGGATCCATCATAGGACCGTGTGCGTGACAGTGGCGACTTTTCACACTGCCCCACACGCTCCTTGTTCCTAGGGTACAGTTTTTTGAATGATTTAATGCGTTTGAAAATATTTCTTCGAGTAATTAATCTGAGACTTAATTGAGCATATAGTCCAGTTCCGCAATCGCATTCAGTCCTCATTATCATAATCGTAGAAGCGAAGCAGTCGTTTTTAAAAAATTCATCTACAATCATTCTCAAAACAATCGCTTCGCTTCTATGATTGTGATAATGAGACTTTGCGGACTGAACGCGATTGCGGAACTATTAGGTCTAGAAGTTAATTTCCGCGTTTTTTTACGCTTTTTACACTATTGAAAACTGGACATACTTAAACAAAATTTTTATTCAAAATAATTTCCGTCATTAATAACAACCATTTCCCAGAGTTTGGGTAACTTATGGATTCCATCATAATAAAATTTTCTGGTTTGGCCTCACCCATTCATCGAGCCATTTTTTGACATCTTGACGATCTTGAAAGCGCTGCTCCGCTAGAACCATGCGCCATTGACCGGAAAAGGTGATAATCCGACGGGGGCGATGTCTGGAGTACGGCAGGTGCGGTAAGACTTCCCATTTGAACTCTTTTAGCGTATCCTTTACCGTTCGAGCAACATGAGGTCGAGCGTTATCATGAAGCAATATGGCTTTTTCGTGTCGACTCGCCCATTCTGGTCTCTTTGCTTCGATTTCATGCCGCAATTGCGCTAGTTGATGTTGATAGCGATTCGCAGTAACTGTTTCGCCAGGTTGAAGAAGTTCATAGTACAGTATACCGCGTTGATCCCACCATATGCACAGTAAGACCTTCTTCCCGTGGATGTTTGGTTTTGCGGTCGAAGTTGTTGTTTCACCAGGACTAACCCACGATTTTCTTCGCTTCGGATTGTCGTAGTACACCACTTTTCATCGCCAGTTATGATGCGGTGTAAAAAAGACTTTCTTTGGAATCGGTCCAACAAGATTTGTGAAGTTGTTTTTCTCTGCTCTTTGTTGCGTTCTGAGAGCTCATAGGGATCCATTTTCCTTCCTTTTGAATCTTCCCCATTGCCTTCAATCGAATAGAAATTGCTTTTTGGGTGACGCCGAGAGATGCCGCGAGCTGTTCTTGCGTTTGAGGCCGAATCTTGATCCAACAAAGCCTGAAGTTCTTCGTCTTCGAACTTTTGGCTGTCTGGTCGATCTTTGTCCTTAACGTCAAAATCACCCCGATTTGAAACGCTGAAACCATTCTTGGCAGGTTCTTATGGATGGAGCAGCATCCCGTAAGCTTGGGCAAGCATTTGGTGCGCGTCAGTGGCTTTCTTCTTGAGATGAAAAAGGAAAAGAGAGCTTCCACAAATGGCGTTTTCCGGCACAAAAGTTGACATATTCTGAAACTAAAATAATACTTTTTTTATAAGGTACGTGAAGCAAGTTATATATCAATAGAAAGCTGATAATACAGTGAGCATTATAACATAAAATTCGTTATATAAAAATAATTTTATTTTTTACAAAATATCAATAACAACAAAAACGCGGAAATTAACTTCTAGACCTAATAGATCATATGTGTTCTTGACGTTTTTTCAAACAGCTTCTCATTTTTCAATTTTCTCTCAACTAACGCTCGAGAAAGATTAAGCCTCTTCTTCGTGATAAAATATTCAAACTTTGTCAGCCGAGATCGCGCGAACTTTTGAATACTCGAATACAGTTCCCCAAACGCATTCTGCGAAAACAACGTTTTCCAGCATTATTTTGACGTTCAAAGTTCCGCATCGTCATTGCTAGCCTGCATTCTGCCAAATCGTATATTGATTGAAGCTGCGTAATTCTATTTGAAGATCTATCATTGTGAATTAGACCAGAGAATCATTCTTGCAAAAATTAGTTACATTTGACCCATGAAATAATTCTCAGAAGGAAATACAGAATTTCCGACGAAGTACTATGGTAAAGAACTCAATTTTTCGTACATTTGCAATGCCGTCATTAAGAGCAACCTACGAAAGTAAAAAAGAAATAGTTAAATCCAAAATGAGTTATGGCCTTGAGGACAAAAAACTCCAAAGCTGTTTTTTCTTGTGCGAAAAGGTTGCTAGGTACTGTAATTAGATATCACGAACAAAGCGAATAGTTTTCATTCTCGATCCGAGCTGGCATTTCATTCTGACAACGTGTTTAGCAGACTCAGAGCAGGGTCCAGGCGCCGCAAACCTCGGAACAGAGTTGTTCGGGGTAGATTCGAGGTTCGCGGCAGGTTCTCGGTAGATTTGCGGCAGACAGGAGGTTTGCGCTATATTCGCAGGATATTTCCATGGAGCACCAGTTGTCAGAATCCTACTTTAAATTTTAAAAGCTCAAATTAAAATCTCAATTCCACACATACTCTTTTTATCTAGCCGAAATGATTGCATTAAGCATTTTCTCATTTATAGGCGCCTCAATCTCACCCAGCAACAAGAAAAGACAATCATGACTCTAAATAATCTTATTAATATAAGCTATATTTACACACCTAAGAATGAAATATAAATTATTACACACTTACTACACTGATAATAAACAACAAATAACAATTTCACGTAAGTGAAATTGCATCACAAACGGGTATGGCCTAAAATTGGCCAATTTTCGTGCTAAAAATCTAATAGAAAAACAATAGTCAACAATACAATCAATGCAATATGTATGAGACTATCTACAGGCGACGAACGACTCGGGTTGGCAATGGAAAATTATTCGCTGATGAGTTCACTGGTTGAACTGAAAAACATTCAGATTAGAATCGTTGAAGCTCATAACTCCCCTTTGAGTTGATGCATTTAGAAAGTTCTTCACAACCTTAACCTTTACTTCAATCTTCAACCCTTGGAATCCAGTTTTTTCAAGGTTAATTTTTAAAAATATTTTCACAATTATGTTACGAAAATGAAACCTGTGGATTAGTTGGTTCCATCACTCGGTTTGGATACATTGCTAGTGACATCTTTGCGTAGTTCAGGAAGGCGTTGCACCACGTGGACTGGTTAATAGGTCCAAATGTGTGCGTTATCTGAAACGATCTCTTTTTCATTGGTATTGACATAGCACAAGAGGCGTTACATAATTGTTTTTAAATGTCTTTGTATAGTTACGGGAGTGTTGTATACGAATACGGCCCAAGGAACCATAAAAATTCCCCCTGTTGTTGATTCAACAGTTCTAAAATACACGAAAAGCGCCTAAGTTAGCGTCGTAATCGTTTTATTCGTTTGCTATGCTTCTTTAACTAATGTACGGATCTCTATTCCGAAATGCAAGATGTTGACTGAAATTTTGCCTGTTCGAAAATTGGAGTCATTTTGAAGCGGGTCCATCTTATAGTTTATACTATGAAAGTTTTGGCCGAGAAGTAGCCGCAAGATAGCCTAGAGTTATACCCCACCAGGCTGCGCAGCGGCTCCTGGTGGACTATTTTTTCGGCTATTTCGCGGCTATTTGTCGGCCAATTCCTTCAGTGTAGGAGCTCAATTTTCAGGTATCAAGTTGTCTAAATGATCTCGTCCAAGCTCTGTAGGTGGCTTGACTCAACACAAAGAATCCAATGCCATTCCTAAGTCTGAGTCTGGTAAGATGAGTGAAGCCAGGTGTAGATAGTTGTCTGTGGACTATCTCTAAATGTCTGCTTCCCATGTCTTCGTCTTCACACTGCATATGTATTCACCTAGAGACAGGCGTCAATCGTGCGCAGATGACCACAGTTGCATTTTCCTTTTTGGATCCATGTTTGGACCAAGTCAATGTAATTCACGAAATTTAGGACCTTAGTGTTGCGTTTTCACAATATTATAGTCCGTGAAACGGCCGTGGACTGAACAGACGGAGTTCCTCGGTCGATCATCTATCACAAGGAAGAGAAGGGCCATGGCAGGCGCAAACGATCCTGGGCTGAATACTCTTTAGCTCGAGGGATCCTGTCATCAAAGCACGCGCGTTAAAAGCTCTTTCTTTCAAAAGCTTTTTTTGCAGATGAAAAAGGGAAGAGGTTGTCATGAGAAAGGGAGAAGTCGAAGAAAATGTTCGCTTCCACGGCAAAGCTCAGGCCACCCAGGGATTCCAACGCCCTTTAGAAAATTAGGGAACTTCTCACAGATTCAAAAGGGAGGGTAGCCAAGAAATTCGTAGCGCAAAACTATTTCCAGCGTTTCGATTTCAGCTACATTAACCGAACCCTTAAAATAGCGGTGGGCGAGAGTTTCGAAGTTTTTTTTTGGAAATTGAGGGTACTATGAGGTTTTTTTTTACTATACTTCTCTACATTACAGGCTCACATGCGCAGAAACACTGAAAAGTAAACCACGTTTTTTTTTTCAACACACCCTGCCTTCAAGGAATTAGATTGATGATTAGGACAATGCTTACTCATCGTCAGTCAGAGGCAATCTAGGGTGTGTTAGTGATTAGAAGAACTCTAGATGCTTGCATTTTCCGTTATTTCTAAATTTTTCTTCAAAACTACTGCAAATACTTGATTGTTCCTTAGTTTTTTTTCCTTAGACATTTTCCTTAGTTTTCGTTGAATCATCGATAATAATTCTTCTTTTGTTCAAATTTCTTGCACATCCTATAAATTATGGAAAAATTGATACTCACGATTCCACTCGAATAAAAACTATAACACATGAACTATTTTCTGGAGATTGAAAAATGGACTAACCAAATTGAAATGGTTCATTCCAATCTCGAGTTCATTGTGTATGGGGATGTTGTTCTGCACCCGAGCGGCCAGTGGTGTCTGAAGTTCGTTGAACATTCCATTGAGCTCATCCAGAATCCTTCTGGAAATTTATTGATTCAATTTAACATCTCTCCATCTTGATTTATTAGTAGTTAACCTACATCGCTCCGATCAGGTCCCTCTTCCTCTCCTCCGGATGGGTACTGGATTTCCGGGTTGCCATGTCGATCAGAGGTCGGATGGGGTAGTGCTGTTGGACCAGAGTGTGCATATCTCGTCCCAGTTGCGTGGCTTCTTCTGGAAGAACTTTTATTTGTTAGCCCTTCACCAAAACAAATTGGAAAATTGAAATGCACCGTACAAAATTGATGTACCTTCCACCAAACAGGTGAAGACGGTGTTCTGTATGCTCTTCCTTCTTCCAGATGCCAAAGATATTCCGTGCTTAGCGAGCTTGTCCCGTAGTTCTTTACCGACCTCTTTCGTTTTGGCCCTGAAAAGCAAAATTTACAGAGAGACGAAAACAGCCTCCTCTCCTACGGGAAAACAAATATCAGTTAGAATATCTTCTAGCAAACTCCTTCGACTTTCCCCTGGTGACGTCATCGACGAAACCCTATATTGTATTGTACTAAATTTGTACCTGAAAAGGAAGACAAAATATAGAAAAAAGAAAAGATAAGCTTGCGGACAGTCGGAGGTAGATTCCTAGGAAGCTGCTATTGAGGCATTCTGGAGCTCCAACGCGACGTTTCAATTCGGCCAGTGACACCTGAAAATTGATCAATCATGAAAGACCTCGATTTTCCTGTTCACAATATAGCATTGGAAAGTTCCTTTTCTAATGCCTTCAACTTCCTAAACATTTCGTCATTACGAAGGAACCGACGTTTCTATTCAGGTCGGCCCGCCAATACCTCCAAGCGATGGAAATGTTGTGGGTAGTGCGCGCGTTCAGACGTTATTCATACTCCTCGCGACCCGCGACTGCGACAGTGCATATCAGGCATATCGATTTTCAGTCGATTTTATGGTCAACATTGCGTCGCGTCGCTCGTCGCTGGAAGTATGATCCCGCCTTATTGCCTCTGCATAGTCCGGCGGCAAAAGTCGCGCCGCAAAGATGAGAAATAAAGAGCAGGCACGAAGCTTCGTAGCCGCCCTCCACCCTTCATCGTGGCGGCGCGACTTTTGCCGCTCGACTATGCAGAGGCCTTTACGCAAGCGCTCGTGGCGCCCGCTTCGCGACGGCCGTAACGACTTTTTCATAATTTTCTTTATTAATCCATCATCGATTTCATTCCGTTCCATAATAATTGATTCTAGTAATATTCTCTGCTACGAAGATGGTGAATGCTTGCACAGAATTTGCTTGTTTGAAAAAAAATTAGGTATACTTTATTCCGCTCCGCCATGGCGTCGCCGCTGGAGTATTCATAGTCTTCGCAAGCGCGGCATGAGCGTGGCGCTCGTAGAAAGTGTTTATATTCCAACGCCACGCTCGCGCGTCGCGCGCGTGAGGATTATGAATAACGCCTTATCCTCTATTTCGGAGTGGTTTTTCAGTTCATCGCATGCGTCTGCGCGCATGCTGCGTCTCCTTTTCCCCCCACACTTCCCGCGAATTTTTATCGCCGAAACCATTTTTAAGGTTTTTTTTCTCGTTTGGAGTACGCATTAAAATGATATCTAAAGTCCCTTCGTTCTGGAAACTAGCACCATGAACGAAAGTTTTTCTCTTGACATCCTAAAATCTGCACTAGGTGACCGACCCAGGACCCCGCCTCTTCAGACCCCACAGTCATTCTCTTGCCGTCATCATTTTCATTTCAGCACCTATGTTTTGTCATAGGCCCAATGGCTTGACTGAATATAAAGAAACTGGGATAAGAGTACTTTTTATGTCTTCAATGCCCCTCTTGATGTCTTTGATCTCTCTATCAGTCATGACTTTTGCCTTACATGTTTTCCGGAAAAATTGATTAATTGCAGAATCATCCCACACCATGTGTGAAAGCGCAAGCATAGAATTTGTATAGATGGCACAGTTGAGACCAAACTTTATAGCGCTCACCATGGCGGTGCCGCCGGAGGTTTCATAGTTGCCTGCCGCGCGTCCCTCGTGCTAGAAACTTCTGTGGTCCACCGCTTGTCGCGCGTACCACGCGCACGCCGCGCTTGTGAGGAGGGCTATGAAAGATATCTTAGGGATAACGAACAATGGGAGAGAACGATATCGCCGCGAGCCGTACGCATTGCTCTTCTGAGCTTTCTTGTGGCAAAATTCTGGAGTTGAAGGGGAATCCTTCGCGGATATATGTTGGAAGAACCAGTGAAATCAAAAAAGACAGTTTAGGCTAATTTCAAATCAGTTCTACTCTTCCAGATAATTCAGTCAATTATCTGAAAGCGCTTAGCCTGATTCATGTTCAAAATCGTCTTGCTGCCGTGCACTTTTCCCTTTCACTCCCAAAATAACGAGCACACACCCTCTTCAGTAGTTCTCGCCGCCAAAGTTTTTCTTTCCCGTATTTTTCGAAGTCAATTATGAGGTTAATGAAATCATTCCAAGGAGGTTATACTTCAGGCGAGTTTTTCAAAATTTTCAGAATTTCTCCATGGCTTTGTGTCATGCTTTCTGGAAGAGTTTACCTTATTCTTGCTGATATGATTTAGCCGGCTCGGAACATTGAAAAGGATCTCCTCGTCCCTGATAGTCTGTTTCCTCTCTACTTGACTCGAAGAGGTTGAGGGAGTGCTTTCACAGCTCGAGGAGCCGCTATTGTCACCTGAAATTTAGTTCAACTCCTTTTCAATCCTATCTAGCTTGAATAGTTCAGGATTTAGTCACCAGGAGCCGGATGCATCAACACGCCGGGTTGGGGCAGGGGCAGGGCAGTCGGCATATTTGATGATTGCAGTGCAAGGGCAGTAGATCATCTGATCAATCGTGCCCCAGCAGTGTTTTTCGCTGCTCTTGCTGTCCCAGCCTCCTAACTAGGGCAGCAGGGGCACGATTGATTTTGTAGATTTACGGAGATCTTCAAAGGCGCAGACTGCCCTGCTCCTGCCCCAACCTGGCCTGTTGATTCATTCGGCCACAAAGCTACAAAAAAAAAGGATAAAAACTCACTTATCCCAGAGTCATTGCTGGTCGTATTAGAAATCGTTGAAGCATTCACTGGCGAACAGTTGAATGTTGTAAACGGTGGAGTCATACACATCTGCATCTGAACTTCAGAAATTATGAAGATTGAAGAGGAATCGGCCTCATTAAGGAACGTGGCCTTCTTGGAAGAGAATTTGGCTAGAATTCGAAGAAACAGGCTCCTATTACTGACAGATTTATGTGAATTTGTGCAAGCAATTTCGATCTAAACTCACTCTGGCATTTTCGCTCGTCTTGCCCAGTGACATGTGTGCTATTCATACTGCTCAACGCCAGCGCGGCACGCGCGTGATGCGAGGGCGCTGCGTTGGAATATGAATGGCCTGACTCCTCGCCAGCGCGGGGCGCTCGATGCCCGCTTCGCCAAAGCGGCGACGGCCGCAACAATTTTACCTGCTCGGCAAAGATAAAGTCTACTTCCTCTCCTCATAGCGTCGCCGCTGGAGTATTGATCCGCAAGCGCGTGAAGCGCGTAGAGTGTATTCTTGCTCCAATGCCCCGTCCGCGCGTGCCGCGCTGGCGTTGAGGAGTATGAATAGCGCCTTAGCAAGAAATATAAAACTACGTCTACTGTGATCATTTTAAGGTGAAGCAGAGTCGCACTCACAGGGCCACAACTGACGCAAGACGCGAAGAAGATGGCACATAAATTGTATCGGTTGGGTTCCTGCGAACGCGATTCTTTTTGAGCTATCTATTTGTGACCCTCACTTCCTCTACTGCTTAGGAATCCTTTTCTACTGGTCCTGCAGGATGAAGTAGGGTAGGCCACTTTTAGACCATCCGTCCACGACCACTAACAATCATTCTGATACAATAACACTGCGATCATCAGCCCACAACAGGTCACATATTTTTTAGTTACATAATGAAGTTTCTTCACATAATATAATTCCATGAAAGCTTTTCTTCCGACAGATAGGCATTTATTATGTTGTTCTCTCTATTTGCATCTAAACATTTTTCAATGAACTGTCATTACATTTCTGGAAACATTTGCCGCAAACATACCGTGAACCTAGTGCCTGCCAAGAACACCTTGGCACCACACCGCGATGGAATTCTAGAAAAGGCCTAGAGCAACGTTCGGAGTTACTTCGCGTTGCGACGCGACGTTATAATACGTATGGATCGTACGACGTCGCGTGGCGGCTAACGCCCTCTTCATGATTTTGTCGCCGCAACAAACGCCGCACTTTCAAATGGAGTACTGGAACGTAACACAATTAGGTGGAAGCAAACAAGTGACGTAGGTACACACGAGAACGCCCACAGAGAGTTAGGCAACTGACTACCTTTCAAAATTTGTATCCGTACCTCAAAACGAGGCAAAACGAACGATGGCGGCAAACACGTTCTCAATCACTATTGCCGCAGTAGCACCCTTTGCAGCGTTTTGCATAATGCGTACCAACATAAGGCATCTTTCATAGTCCTCACTGTAAGCGTGGCACCCGCTTGACACGCGGGATGAGCGGTGGACTATGAAACGTTTCACCGCGCGGGCGAGAATCCATTCCCAAGCTGAGCATTTCGCCATCATTCTCTTCTGCAAAGGAGTCACCTGTTCACTTCCACTTAGTTACGTAGTCTTCCAAAACCCTGATCTAGTTGTAGTTCAAAGTGCGGCACTTGTCGCGGCAGTAAAAGCATGAAATGGGCGTTAATTTTTGTACAATACATCCAAAACAACATCCAATCGCGCGACGTTATTCCTGTCGCCTTGCATTGCAACGTGACGCTACTGACGTCGCGCAAAGGCGAGTTCGTTGGTGTTTTTTCAGCGTTTTATCATTAAAACAACTAAATCTGACATAGGAAGTCATAAAATAAACATAGAGAGACGGCTTGTACATGAACAAACACAAAAAAACTTAGTGAAGACGGGATGATGGTAACAACAAAAGCTCACGTTAACCTATCGACTATCGCAGCTGCAATTTGTTTTATTGAGTCTCTAACTCAGACAACGGTGCGGACTTATTGCGCGCTGAAAGTAGCACGTAGAAACGAGCGGTCCTATTTTATTTCAGGCTTACCGACCGCGAGTCCAATTAGAGCTGACCGCTCACAAAAAACGTACTGATCGATATTGACTCCGCATTCGTTCCTACTACGTTTTGTCGCGATAAGTCCGCCTGGCATTTTTGCTGTGACATGACCTATTTAGTCATTAAGGAATTTTTCCCATTTCCTCCATAGAAACCTTTTGTTCAAATAAATGTTTTTTTTTCTCTAAGAAAAACTGTTGAAAAAATACGTCACTCAAAGAAGGTTCCTGTGAGTTAATTTAGCGTATCTTTGATGGCAGCGTTCACGACGATAATCCTCGTTGACTTTCCACAGTGAAATGATAGGCGAGAAGGATCCTAGGCTCCCAGTGTCGAAAGAACGGTAGAAAACGAGCCAGGAGCGGCAAAATAACAGCTGCAAACAAGCGTTTTGTTGCCCCAGACACACCCCGCGCCCCAGATCCGCCCCCTCCAAATGAACAAATGAAGACTCAGATTACAGGAATGATCAAGTCAAGGAAGTGCTGATAAGTGAGCTGATCGCTTCATTGCACTGTTAGGTATCATCCTTCTAGCGGTCAATTCCTCCACGCTCAAAAATCAACGTAAACAAGAGAGGGCCTATTTTTGCTCAAAAACGCGCCTTTCGTGTCCTTTTTAAGCATGCCTTGCTATATAGGGCACCAGACCTTCCGTAAGCCGTGAATATATCGGAAGTGGAAATTTTCGTGAACACTGCCTTTAAGCACATAAACGGTTGGAGTAGCCTCTGATTGCTTTTTTTCACATCCAAATTCAGAGATTTTTGGAGCGCATAATAATCATAACACATCAGTCTTTGTGCTGAATTCATTATTCCTGCCGCATTTCTACGGATTTGGATTCTTTTCCGAAATCCAGAATTTGTTCTCTTTCGATGATTGGAAGCTGTTTTAAATTCAGTAAAATGTTCATCTAGAGACTTTACGTATGTTTGCACGGACACCTCGGCATTCAAATTGGAAAAAGTAGGAAATAATCTCTATTTGGATAATGAGGGGAACTGGAGCATTATGAACTCTTTTTTGTTTTCCAGGAAGAGAAGAAAATTTTTGCTCAATTTTTTGTTCAGAGATGTTATTTGAGGGAGGTAAATACGAATGCGACGCCCGTTTTCAGTTTTCCAGGATGATACAGTAGTTATGCGCTGGTTTTGTCTACCCCCCAAACTATGTAGGAGGGCGGCGCACTTCACCAGCCCATTAGCGGGGCAGTGCCCGAATCAGTTACCCGTTTTTAAATTCTCGGAGGATTCCCATAGGTCAAAATGACATCGATCCCCTTCAGAAAAAAGATCCAAGGACCACCCAGGGCAGACTTCAGCGATGTCAAAAACATCGATCCGTTACGGTATACGTACAGTAACCTACCGTAGTATTTCAAAAAAAAAAACTGGACATAGATCACGTACTCGCATTCAGCACCCCAAATAACACCACTGTACAAGTTTTGGAAGAGTATGGTTTCGATTACTCAGTCCGACAAATGGAATGCATCCAGATCGTGGTTAATTTCAGAGGCAAGCAAGCACCGGGAGAAATTGATAAAAAAATTCGGATGCTTTCTTCAAAACTATGTACAAAATTCTCGCTCCTTCTGTGTTTCTCCACTACATTTTTCTCACTTTTCCTTCACTTTTTTTTTGTTTTATCACAGCAGAATCATTGAAAAGGATACGTAACATATAGCAACTTGACCTACCGGATTGCAGAACTCGCTGGGCATGAAAGGCGGCTGGTGATTCTCCTCACCTCGCATAGGGAACGGAGTCGACTGGAACATTGGCTGCTGAGCCATCTAAAAATGTTTCTAATCATTGAAATTGAATTTTTTTCGAGTGAGGAAAATTCACCTACCATATTCATGTACGGATAGTTGAACTGCGGATAATACTCTCGCTTCGGAGTGCTCGATTCCATATTAGCGTCCGTGAGTGGACGTTTCCGACTCATCGACCGCTCCTGGTGGTTCATTTCCATTCCACCCGACATCCTTTGGTTGCTGAAAACTGGAAATTCGTGCAGAGTGAAGTCTGATTCGAAGAATGATCAAGCTTGGAGAGGACAGGAAAAAGCTCCAGAAGGTGAGAAGACTTGTCTCGAAGTGTCCCAGGTATCATAAATTGCAGGTCCGCCCTCCGAAACCGCCCAATATAGCCTGAGACCATTTTCCCTCGACTCTTGGGCGCTCCTCCTGCCACCTCGTCTCTCGCTAGGCCAGGTGGAGGCTCCCACATGAGGGCTACGGGGCACACAGAGGATCGGCTCAGTTTTTGTAACAAGGTGTGAACTGTGTTGGATAAGATAGAAACCGCCCCACAACAAGGCGATGAACTGACCTATCACCGATATCACTGCCTCCGGGAATATCATCAGATTAGTCGGCCTCATAAGAATAAAAGGCACACCGCATAGTTTGTTTAACCCTATGGTTACCTAGCGGTAGGCAGTTTCGATAAGTCCTAACCACATACCAAACCATTGTGTTTCTGAATCTCCAAATTTCCTCTAATTACTTTCTAAACAGCGTGTGGCCATACAGATCTTGAGAGTTATTAAATATATTCTTATATACATGAACTTTACATACGTTTTCGTGTAATCTATTGTTGTCCGCGGAATCCCATCTCTAGTTCAGCTTCCATTATTTAAAGAACATCCTCTGAAATAATAATTCAATGGAAACTTTAGCTAGCAGTTTCCTGAACAATATCGAGGAACACCCTGGGAGGAATGTTAAAGATTTCAAAGGATCAGCTACCAGAAATAAGGAAACTTTTTCTAGCCACCACCACATCCACATCCTCTATACAACCCCTACTAGGGAGTAACAAGATCTGGTTACCAGAACTACGCCTATTCCCCAGTTTTTCTGATCGACCACATTCCGGGTACCTGTAAAACCCCTATTTTAGCTGCCTGAGTTGTGATAAAAAGTATTATTTTTTTATGAAAAAAAATTAAAAATTCAATTTTTCGCCCAAACTTCTCCGAGGGGAGATATTTGAGGCGCTGAACACGAATATGAGACACGTTTCCGATAAATCGAACAATAAAGACAGTTTACGGCGAATAAATTTTATTTTACCTACAAAGCTCGCAACTTCTACGCCTATAAATTTCCCTTTAACCATTACTCGGGCAGCTAGGATAAGGTTTTTATGACTACCCGAGAGGCAGTCGATCAGAAAAACTTGGTTTCATGGATAGTTCTGGCGACCAGGTTTGGTCATTCCTTTGTCAGTCGAATCAGGAACCTCAGTTTTCAAATTGTCTCAAGTAAAGTGATTCTCGGCCCCGGGCATCCTGAAGTTAGGGTCGCACCCCTAATCTACGGGTCGGCTTCTGTTGCAGTCCGGGCTCCTCCCTCCTCCAGTTAGTGTATCGTATGTGTTTTCTCTTCTTGAATCCAAGTCTCTGATATGCTCAGCTTTCAATATGCTTACTGCTCTTATTGTACTCATATTACTTGTACGTGTATGTTCTTTATATAACGTTCGCCCTATGCGATGTAATAAACAAACAAAAAACAAAAAGTATTGAAGACAGGCAGAAGAACATACGCATTTTAGGTGAATTTCAATATGGTACTTCAACTATTGCAACCAAAGGCGGGACTATAATCAGGCAGGCAGCTCTCTCAAGTCGAGAGAACTGCCTGCCTGATCATAGTCCGAGAGTCTCGACATGCAGGAAGTAAGCTCAGATTTTGTAGAAACAGGTAACCCAGTCTCGCTGCAAAGCTTAGGGGCATGAGTGCTCTTCCACCGCCCATTAAAATCTTCGTTCAAACAAAATATCCGTGGTCCCTCTGCGAGCGGTGAAGATTAAAGGCAACTAGGGAAAGCGGCGACAGCAGCGTTGCGATCGCATGCGCACGCGATGAGTGATACGAATTTCGTTTTGACACAGACTGTAGCCGAAATTTGTTCACGTTTCTTCACTTGATCTGTGCAATGGAATTCAAATGGTTCAGCAGGAGTAGAAGCCTTATTAAGGAATGCACAAATGTGAAATACTCTCATTAGTTGAGCTGATGCGGAGGCTACATTATGAAAAGGTTAGTGCGCTCTACTCAAGTCTTGATAAAAGTATGAGGCTCATTTACCCAAGCTCGTGAATGCGGACGCCTGAGCTCTGTCTGAGTTTATAAAGATATCTGCGCGCTCCAGCCTACTGTCAAAACAGTTCTGTTTAATAGGACCTCTTGGCAAGTTTTTGTTTTAGAAATCTTTGTGAACACTGCGTTGGCTTCTGGCGGCGATCGAACTCGACCGTGTTGAATATGAAGCAGCGCCAAGTGATATTTGGACTTTCTGAGTATTTTTTTCTACCAAATTTGTACTTTCCTTGGTCTTGAAGAGCTTAGCTTGAGCTACAACAGCAGACAAGATGGACTCTAGAGACGTCCGTTTCCTGAGCTCCTTAGGAGTGTAAAAAACTTAATCTCAGAAAACCCCCAGCCAAGGAAAAGCTGTGCGAGGTTGAATATTTTAATTCGCCCGTAATTCGTTTTTTCTCCGCTAGGCTTTAATGGTCGCAAAAATGGATCATATTAGAAAAAAAACCATTCATGAATTAAGGCACGAAGGCAATTTTTAAATCTTATTTCCATATTGACATCCTGAGGAGATCCTACCACCGATCGTGAGGAGGATTTACTAACCGATGAGTTTTTTTTTCTCAAATGTGGGGTGCGAAAATCCGATCATCCCTGATAGAACCCCGAAATTCAGACCTCGAGCGAACATACTATATCAGCAGTTCAAATTACGCATACTGGTCCTTTTTCTCCCACAACCGATGAACGAGGAGAGTCTAGTTAAATATTTTGGGGTAAACAACCCAATCTAGAGTGATTATTGTACATATAACAAGGTGAAGAAAACTTTGCTGCTGATCTGACTGGGTAGGTTTTAAAACATAGATATTGAAAATACGATGAAGCTGGTCAAAATCACCTTTCTTTCAGTGGTGCGTTGAAACACTTAGCTGCCTGATGTGCAAGTAATTCCGTTTTTGACCCTTAGGTACCAAATCACTCTATAAATATAAATTGAAAGTATTGATGGCGGTGAGACCAGAAATGTAGACTATTCTCTGAAGGTTGATAATGAGAGAAGCGAATTCAAACTTTCAAAGAAGTACTTAAATGGAAGACTGAGAAGTCAAGGGAGGTTGAATAATGGCCGACCACACTGCCACAAGCAAGAATAATGTTAATCGAGGTGCCCTCGGAAAGGCGCGAAAACGGCCATGATCTTCGATATGCGATTCAATGAGCCACCAGTGCACTGCTGTTGTTGGACGTAGTAAGGTTTACGTACAGTTTTTTATTGTTTTTTTCCACAATTTCTTTCCTGACCCAAGTGCTCTATTATTACTTGCATTCAGGCATATTTAGTCATCAGCAACTGGGTGATTTGTTTTGATAGATCAGGAAGTGGTTACTCTGCCAACGCGTAGCTAGATGCCTCCGAGGGCGCGGCCTGAAACGCCGCCTCATTCCATGTAGCGAAAATATGCGGGTTTTAGCTACGATAGCTAAAACCCGCATATTCTTGTGTCGAGGCTACGAGGGTGCAAATTCTGCGCGTATTCTACGTAAAAACGAAGGCTAAATTCGAGCCAGTGCTCTCTCTGACGCTAAACCCGTATATTCTCGCTACAATTTTGTAGCGAGAATCTACGGATTGAACGACGGCCTGTGTTGGAATGCAATCTCAAACCCGCGCTGACTACGCGGAACACAGGGATGCCGTTTGAACAGTGTTGGCCCAGTCAATCCACGGACAACTTGACACTGTGTGGGTGGTCGTGGAGGGTGACCCCGTGTCGCTCTCTGGAAGCCCTTGCAAGGGATAATTTTGGCCGCTGGTATGCTGCAGGCTGTGGGGAAGAAACGGCGATGCGCTCGATCGCAGCGGGGATCGTCTTTCTAGCACAGATCAAGACTGGGTGGGTCGATCGACCGAGTGCTGCATCGAGAATAAGCGTACAATATGCGAGTGCTGTAGCGAGAATTTACGTAGAATATGCGGGCGCTATAGCTAAAATTTCACCAACTGAGGCTAAACTTTCCGCAATTTACGTAAATTCTCTTGTCAAAATTAGACTAGATGCCTCCGAAACCCTGGGCATATCTGGTTTCCGTGTGAGGCATCCAGCTACGCGTTGGCGGAGTATTTGGTCAACCACTGAATATTTGAAAGAATGCTGACCTGTCATTAATTCGGACTTTCTATAAGAGCTCTTAATGGGTTGGAATTACTTACGCCTTCGATTGCTGTTCAGATTATTCGAATATTCTACTCATTCTAAATATTTCGAATATTCATCAATTTTCACATGACGACATTCGAGTAACTACACGGTGGCTGAAATGCTCCACTCTTTTTTTGGGTCCTCGCACACTCGTAGCTGTGTTCCGCCTGACCGCTGCCGTCTAAAGGCAGCGTACGCGCAGTAAACCGTGCTCATTTTTTCTATTCTGCGCCGGTACTCTGACAAAATTTGTCGCGTCATCGCCGGAAAAGTGCTCTTAACTGTGCCGCGACAGTTCTGGGATAGTACCGCAGAGACTCCGTGATCATCACTCAGCCGAGACGATTCTGCTGCAGTGTTTTGAGTCTCGACCTTGCCGCGATATTACTGCAGCGATTCCTCGTTAGAACCGCTCCGGCTCCGCGAGGAAGCAGCAGTGAACCAGCGTGGAGTACGATGTACTGTCCTGTGTGGTAAAACGATATTGTCACCGTTCAATTACCCGAGTTTGAAGCACATTGTTTTTTTCCTTGGACATAAAAAACGGCGGTGACCACTGTTCTTATCAGACAGAGGACGTAACAGACGCGGGAGCGTATCTTTCTTCTTAGGCCCTCCTAGTTGTGTTATAACTCTTAAATAACTTCTAATGATATACTCTTCCGGAGCCGCGGCGGTCCTGTCGCGTAGCCGCTACGGCTCCGCGGTACCGCGATAGTGCCGCCGCGGCTCCGCTACAGTGCCGCATCGGTGCCAGTAGGCGCCGAAGCGGCACTATCGCGGAGCCGCAGCGGGAATTTCTCTAGGAGTAGGCCTATCAGGTTGCGATACACTGCCAAGAAGCCCTCCAACTCAAAACACTCAATTTTTGCAGAAAGCTCATTCGATAATCCTGGGGCATTCAGCTTCCTTTTTTCACGCCTGTCCGGTGTGCCTTGTATCGGAAACTGGACGCCTGAAATGGTTCAGCCTCTTTACCTTTTTAGGTAGCTATAAGCTATAAGCTTACAATACACACATTTGAGCGCGAGGATCTCTCGAAATAAGGAATATGAGATTTTGAACTTCCTCGGCCTGTCGGAGCCTGTCATGGCGCTTCTTCTTCTCGGGCTAGATGATCGACCGGGAAAACGCCTTTTCAGACCACGGAGCAGTTCTCAAGAGACATTATGAATACGCAGCATTGAGGTCTCAAGCTTTGATAACTGTCACCACTTGGTTCAAACATTAGATTGAGAAGAAGAAACCAAATGTTTTTTTTGCGCGGACGCTGTCTTTAAAGGCTAGATTCGTTTCGCTGTAACCTCCGCCGTTTATCCTGTGACATCGTTCATTAACAGTTAGCCGAAAAATGTCGCGTTTGCCACGAGACAAATTCAGACGACACTGGTCTGGCCAAATACAACTACGAAGGTGTGAGTAGCGTTACAGAATCAGAAAACCTTTTGTAGATAAACAAATCGAGTCCTACCAGGAGCCAAAAATTTTAATAGAAACATGTAACAACTTTTCTCCTTGAATGCATCTCATTATTACTATCGTTTCGAATTGTTCTAGTTTTTCAATCTTTATTTTCTTTAAGCCAGAAATATTTCAAGAGTTGAGGCGGTCCATCGTTCACAAGTAGCCATCAATTCGATGACGAACCTCCCCAAGCTATTATTGGCTGGAATAAATCTCGTTGATGGCTTTTTATTGCTATTGAGGGACAATTACTACATGCCGACTAACTGACAAGGGTTTTTATTGGATTGTTCACTGGTACCTGCGGAAATTGTTGGGGTACGTATTGAAGGAAGAAGATGGCCCCATAGCGAATGACATGTTTATTATAGTGACTGTGCCATCGTAAAAAGTCGATTTTCGGAAACAAAAATGAATTTGGTGTAAACGAATGGTGACGACAACTTACACAAAAGTATGTATGCTCTTTGGACAGCTCGTGTTCTTACTTACATCCTATTTTGCTCATATGAGTCCGGGCGGAGCAAGCCGCGGAGCGGTTGGCAAAATATAACAGTGGTAAGGAGATTACGACCTGTTAGGCCCAATAAGTCTCACTTCGTTAGGGTAAAAATAATATTTCTAGCCGAACGACCTTTTTAAAGCTATAAATGGACCCCAAACTGTGTTTAGCGCCCCCAACTGTTCCCATGGACAAACTTCGGGCAAATAAAAAAATCGGTTTCCGGCACTTCCGAGAATCTACAGGGGTCCCTCCCTTTATAGGACTCCAGAGGCAATTTTTTTTTACTCAAACGAGGGGTTCTTCAGGGCACTGAACACCAATATGAAGTCCTCTCTCAGTTTTGGGCTATGTTGTTGGGTTACGGAACGGTTAGGCCAGCTACTCACCGCAACCTATCGCCTATAACTCCTTGCTTATAACTCCGTTCGGAAAAGCGGATTCGTCTAACAAAGGAGGCTTGTTACCTTCCGGTGGCGATTTGGAAAATCATAGTGTCGTTGCTGTAGGTTTGTGAGAGTATATAAATGACCCGTGCTTGAAATTTTTTAAATGGCCGCGGGAAATCCAAAACGGCATTTTTATTGCTTCAAAAAAAAGGTGACATCAGGGAATTCTGGGGCGTTCAGGAAAAAAAATTCGGATTCGGCTTAAAACTTTCAACTGGGGGTTATTTAGGGCGATGAACCCGAATTTGGGGTCTATTCCTCGCCAAACTTAGGATTACTGTAGGTTACGGTAAGCATAATGCTTTTTAATTGGCGATACCTACCTTAAAAATTCGAAAATCGAAAAATGGACCTCAAATTCGGTTTCAGCTTCTCAAATAACTCTCACAGCGAAATTTTGAGTCAAATCTGAGACTTTGACTGAGCCACCGTATACCCACCGTAAAATACTGTAATTCATCGAAAATCGATGAACGGGTTGCAGATTCGTGTTAGGCAGCCCGAATAGTCCCTATGTTTTGAGGCGATTTGATCGTAGCATTCTCGAAATCTTTAAAAGTCGCGTTTTGCCAGCGAAATTCCCCCCATTTCAAAGATTCGGACCAAATCAGATGGAATTTTTGAAATATTGGCAAATGGGCCTCAGATTCGTAATCAGCACCCAGAACAATCCCTAAAAGAAGTTTTAAGCTCAATCCGAGACAATTTTTGTACGCCCTAAAAATTTTCATTCGTGTACTCCTTTTCTACCGGCAAAGCTATGGAAATGCCGACTCTTGGAAATCTCCTGTGAATCTCCAAGGCATTTAGCCGATTCGGAGTATGGAATATTGGCACACTGTTCTTCTCCTAGAACATATTAAAGTGGCATTTCAAAACTCCATCGTATGTATGCGACCCTCCTTTTTAAGTGACCTTTCCTTTTAAGCCGCTCTCATTGGGAAACTGTACAGCAGGGATGTGCGAAATTACGACTAACGAATTTAACGACCAAAGAGCTTTTTGGGTGTTGTGTCTAACGTCTAAGTGTCTAACGTCTAACGACTAACGGAATGAAAATTATTTTCGTAAGCAATCCCAGAATTCGTTAGAAAATCATTAGTCATTCACATCGCACTCGAACCTAAGGATTACATCAGGAATGATACATAGTTACCTGTTGCTTATTCGAGGTGGATGGTACAAAATAATAATAGCCTTCAGTATTTATTACTTCTACTGACACTGCTTCGCAGTTCTGGAACCCCCACATTATGACCACAACCGAACGTTGCGCAAGGTTAGGTGCAACACTTGTGCAACTTCGTGTCGATCGCGCGACTGTACGGTAGGCTCACTGAACCGGTTCCGACACTGACCAGCTTTACACAGGGCACTACCAGTGGTGATAATATGGAGCGGGGCTTGCCACAACTGCGCACTGACTGTATCCGATGATTCGATTGTAAAGGGCACCGTCCTCCAATTTTCGGTCATGAATTCGAGATACGGGAGTTCCATAAAGTGGTGTTAGGACCTATCAGTGGGTGAAATTTTTGCTTGGGTGCTGATTTCTTCCGACCTTACCTTCATTATGGGAATAAGCTCCAATACACGCACGCGCTCGGCTCGCGACTTTGAGCGAAAAACAATTATTGCAGAGCTAGTGCAGTTCTCCGTGTTGTCACCATGGGGTAAATCTCATATAACATCATATAGCACAGAACGGCCAATTTCGCACTGAGAAAAGCAAAGATTCCGATGTTTCCCCGGTTCCCCATATTTTCTTTTCTCACCGACAGAAGGACAAAAATCGACAAACACAATCTCGAGTATTGGGCTTCCATTCATAGTTTAGTTTTGAATTTGTAGGTTTGCAGTTTAGACTAGGTTCTCTAAAAATGAATTTTTTGTGTGCTTAATGGCCATGAATGTTTTGGAGAACCCGCATCTCTTCATACCTTCCTTCTTTTTTTATTTACAAGGGCTTTTTCTGGCTCAACTGTGCTTATTTTCAAAGCCTAGATTTTTAACGACTAACGATTAACAACTAACGACTATCGATGGTTTTGGCCGGTTGAACGACTAACGACTAACGGATTACAAATTTTCTATTACGCACACCCCTGCTGTACAGACGAGGTTTCATTGTGTCCTCACTATAAGCAAGAGCTTGGGGCTGTTCATTTCCCTATCGCTTTTTCCGTCAAGCCGACCTACAGTTGACCGCAATGTTAAAAGGACATGGTGAGGTTGCGGACTCGCACTAAGCTACGGTAGAATCTGGCGTTTTGCCAGATTTCGTCATCGATCGGCGCCACAGCTGATAGTCTCATGAGCAGAGAGACGACGGTTGGCGCCGGTCGATGACGAAATCTGGCAAAGTGCCAGATTCTACCGTAGTTTTAAGTGCGAGTCCGCAACCGCACCATGTCCTATTAACATTGCGGTCAACTGTAATGTTCCCGCCGACCGCTCGTCACGCCGTTCCTCCCGCTCTGCCACTGCGGGCACTGCTGAATGGTTCATACTCTTCGCTGTCGCCGCCGCGGCGATTTTACGTATCGGTTTTTTCCTCCCCACTCGAATTCAACTGATTTAAAAGCAAAATCTAAGGTTTTTTCTCCTTCCAAAGAATCCCGTAGTACTCATCTGTTGACGATTTTTTCTGTTATTGTCTACTATCGGGTGTTCCGTAATGACAAGGTTGTGAGTTGATTGACCTGAAGTATTGACTGTGGTCTGTGTCAAAGGCCATGTTCCAACGGAACTCCTGTACAATTAATACCTACGACCAAAACCTGATTTTCGGAGTCCTGATTTTTGTTAGCGTATGTGAGCAGTTTGAAAAAAAAGCATAAAAACAGAAAAAGTAAATAATTTCGCTTGCGCACGAACTTGAAGAGACGCGGTCTCTTAAAGTTCGTATGCGAGGCATAAGCATCGTATGGAATCACTTACCTTTTTCTGTTTTTATGCCCTTAAGAGGCCCAGCTTAGCTCATCTGCAGAGTTTGGTGCGTCGAATATCCACCATTCCGAAGATGTTGGGGATTTATCGTCGACAAAAGAGGCCGGCCCTCCGTCAGTCATTCAACACAGTTTTCTTCCCGTCATCTCTTACTGAGGAAAGAAATGGAAGGCGGTGAAGCCTAAATGAACATAAAAATCTAAACGGCGCGATTTCAAACACCACTGTCGTTTACTTAGAGCTCTGGTTTGCTTTTCAATTAACGGTTTTTGATAGTTCTCTTCGCCAAATTCATTTAGAAGAAGGATATACCTACTGAAATATATGAAAAAAAAAGAATATGGTTCTTTTGCCTGTCCAATGCTTTCGAGTGTTGAGACGCACCCTGCATTTTGTGCATCTTGACTGCTTTTCCCAAAACTTTCTCTCATATATAGAGCTACCAGCTTAAATTTAGAGTGAGAGTTATATTTAGGTATTGGTTTGTAAGTGGTTTTCTAGAGAGCTCATCTCTGATCGGCACTTCTCTCATCCAGAAATAACCCTCGGCTATTTCTGCTGGGCTCATTGTCACTCTTCTAATGACCGCGTTTACCGCTTTCACTGGTGTCGATCAGATTGCTGGCGCCAACACCTCGAGAACCATGGCGGTCATGCCAACGGCACAAGTGTCATCCATGGAGGCATAGCACCTTCACGCTCGCTGAATGGGCAGACATAATTCAAAACGACAACAACAATCAAGAGATGAAGATTTCTATCATACGATTGACTATATGGAAGTTGCTAGAAGTGAATTTTTCATAGTGAAATACGATCTTTCGTAGGAGAACAGAAGTCAAGGCGTTTGAATGTCTTCTCAACTTTTTTCGAGAACATGCTTACTATCGTTCTCTTTTCCGGTCTTCGTTTGCGGTCTTCGTTTGCGGACTACGGCTATTGCATCATGCGACACGCGTTAATAGTGATGGGACCACTTGGTCCCTGCACGATTTGCCCTTCTCCCATCACGATTATCACGTTTCGCATGATGCAACAGCCGTAGTTCGCAATCGCGGACCGGAGTTTGGATCGGAGAAGGATAGTATACATTAGATCCGAATCAAAAAATTTGGATACTCGGATTTCGGATAACTCAAAAATCAAAGGTCGCGAATATCCGTCTCAAACGGATAGATTCAAATTAGCAACATCGGATAATCCGAGTCACTCGGATTGGGAGGCGAGACGGGTAGTCGGATCTCGGATCAATCCGGAAATCACTTTTTTTCGGTGATTCGGAATTTGGATCACTCGGATTTCGACCTTTTTTCGGTGAGTCGGAATCCGAATATCCGAGTCGGATATCCGGTCAGATGAAAAATGGTATAATTCTAAAAGTCTATCGAAAATCGATAGTCTGGCGAAAATCCTCGGAAAAAACATCTTTCTACCTTACTACGATAAAAGAATCCATTGATAACCATCTTTATCTCGGAATAATTGCGAACCAAACGGATACAATCACTTTTCACAATCTCTTCAAAGTGAGTGTAATGTTAAAGCATTAGTCTAAAACAGTATCATGAGTATCAGTACTTCCCATCGATTTCGTAAATACCCGTGTGTTCCTGTCCAATCAACCTAAAACAGGATTGCCCGTTCGATCAATACACATGGTTTCTGGGAGCCAATCGTACCCTCAATACGCCATAAGGGGTATGGTATACTTTTGCGACACACTGTCGCGTCGCTCTGCACAGCGACAGCGAGCGCCCGTCACTGAGCTCCCACCCTTAAAGGCATCGTATACGATGAAAACCGTACTTGGGTTTTTGACGTATTCGTATTGTTATATCCCTATAGTGGCTAAAGGCTACGAAAAGTCCCCTCGGAAACGTCAACTTCTCAAGAAAAAGCGATTTCAAGAAAGCTCAAAACAAATTTGAAGTTCCCGCCGACATCAACTTTGGATAGTTGCACGAAGAACGCAACGAACAGTTTTGCGATTCGTTCCTTGTCGCAGCGTTGGAAGCAATTCGCCGAGGACGCCATTTAGACCAGCGATCATTTTTCTTAAACGAAATTAAAAAGGGGTAGTAACCTGCTGCGTCCATTGCTGTCAGCTGCTTTCGATCGATGTCAAAGGTGAAATCGAGTGACTTGTGCATTGCGCCCTACGACGCGTCAACGAACGATCGCCGGCAGCGACCACGGAGTTTTGTTCCTTGTAACAACGGATCGACCCCATGGCAGGCCCCCCCAAACCCAGGAAGCCCTTTTTACGTAAGCGAATCTTCATTCAGAGGCGGTTTTGAAACTTCGGACTTTCTGAGTGGCATTGCTATGACCCACTCGTCAGTCTGAACACAAAAGCTGGAATTCGGTTTTCATCGTGTACGATGCCTTTAAGGCTTAGTGCATACTTCCCGTGACGAGCGACGTGACATAATGATTGTCATCTAAATCGACCAAAAATCGATATTGCTAATATGCACTGTCGCGGCCGCTCGTCGCGGAAAGTATGCACTAGGCCCTAAACCTGTCGCCGTCGCAGTGTGCTGCAAGCTTCGGCCCGCGACAGCGACAGGCTTCGGCCCATTCGCAGTATGTCAGCCCTCCGCGTCGCGTCGCTGTGACAGACGCGCGATAACTGTGCCTACCACGACCGATGCCGTTGTTACGATGCAGGTCCCGCACCGATTTGCGCTAGATTGCGTGCCTGTCGGTCATTACAGCGGCAAAGTATACTATACCCCTAGGAGCCTTTCAGAGTGGCGACGCAGCAAAACTCGCTGTCGCGGAGACGGTGTGAGTGATAAGGGGGGGGGTGCTACGCAGCGCAAACTGTGCCGCGCGATGGGGCGACCGCCGCTCTTTCAGAGTGCGCGAGCTAGCAGCGACGGCAGCAACGTCGCGCGTGAAAATTATTTCGATCATTTTTGTCGCTGTCGCTGCCATCCCGGGGTAGTTTCTTTCTATTTGTTGATGTTCCATTTTTAGTACCTGTCCATTGACTCTCTATAAAATATTTATTTCCCTTATTTCACTGTTTTTTCAATCGAACAAACGGCGGCGAAGAGGTAAGAGACGCAGAGACAGAAATATGATTCGGCGACAAGTCATGGTCGCGCCCGATATATCTCGCTATGGAGAGCGACGCCAAGAGGTTTGCAGCGACGCCACTCTGAAAGGCCTATACTCGCACAGACAACCCAATCGAAGAGGAATAATGCCAATTATGTGCAATCTGCGCTGAGGACGCGCAACAAAAAGCGGCGTAAATTTCACGATGCGCTCCAATTGAATGCCTGCGTTGTAACTACGCACCTGTATGGCTACTGAAGAATGGAAAACGTGAAATCAGATACTCTTGTTTGAGTAGCAGGACATGCCGAATCTACCCATATCCGACTCGTTATCCGATCCGAATCATGACATTTCTCGGATATTCGGTATCTGAATCATTATCCGATTCATGGCACATTTCGGTGATTCAGATTCCGGATTAAACGGATTTTAGCGTTTTTTTCGGTGAATCGGGTTTTGAATCTATCGGATTTTGACGTTTTTTCGGTGAATCGGATTTTGGATCATTCGGATTTTGACACTTTTTCGGTGATTTGGATTTTGGATCATTCGGATTTTGACGTTTTTTCTGTGAATCGGATTTTGAATCATGAAAATTTCGGTTCAATCGGACGGATATCCGAAAATGAGTGAGTCGGATACAATGTATAAAGGATAGTCTGTCTGAGTGACTAGCTACGTTTTTTCACTTGTTCGGGGCAATATGGCACACATCTGGTCGAAAAACGGGACTCTTTGGTTAGCCTTCGGGTGAACTTTGAACAGAAGTGTGAGAAAAGTTCAGCGATTTCTAGAAACAATTGATCCTCTCTCGCTCCTCTTTGTTAACTCATGTATCTTCTCCCCGGAAAATTTAGTCTAGTGAGGGGACAGCGCTATATCATCGTCCGCGATCAGAACCCCGCTCACCGATGATTTCGCTACTGTCGCACGGGTCGCCGCAATGGTCGCGTGCCGTCCATTTGCTTGACTAGAATTCGCGAAAGGACTGTACGCATGCGGGCTATTCCTCTGACCTTTAGAGATTATCCAAAAGAGAATTTTAATGATTTTGAGAAATTGGAAATGTTTGGTTGCAATCAATACAACAAGAAAGGTAGAAAAGTGCTGTTTACAGATGTTTTTTTTTGGCTGGATTACATGTAGATGACAACATGTCCTCTATTCGAGATTGCGCAGGCCACGAGAAGCTGGCTTGCGTTATAAGCGGGCTGCCGCGCTTCTTCTCTTTCGATCCAGCCTAGTGATGTCGAAGACACGCAGCGCGGACGCGCGCCGCTGTTGCAAACTACCTCTCCGCGGCCTCCGCGATCTCGAATATACGGTATGTACAATACCGCCGCTATCCAAGGGGAAAAATGGGCAGAGTGGGCAACTAAAGCGTCTTTCGTCCACAACTCGCTTCAAAGTGCTCCGTTTTCATTTTCGAAAACGCCGAAATGTACAGCATGTGGTGATCTAGTGAATCATGCAAAAATATTTTGCAAAATTCGGGAGCAACATTATTTTTTAAGGCGTAATACATTTTCATTTTGACCATGCTAGAGATTGCGTACGGTTGTTTTTGATCGAATGGGCTCGTAATCTTGTGATAACATTATCAAATTCATAACTAACTGCATCTTAAGAAAGCGTTTTCATAGAAAATTTCCGATTTCATCTCATATAGTTAAATAGAATGTGGCACGGTGGACATTTTGGTCCTTTCGAAATTGAAAATGGAGCACTTTGAGGCGAGTTGTGGTCGAAAGACGTTTTAGTTGCCAACTTCGCCCATTTCACACATTTTTTTCCTTGGATAGCTGCGGTATTGTACCTGTTTCATTGAAAGGCATCGTACGCGCAGAAAACCAGATTAGGTTTTTTCTTCTCCGTTCCATGTTCGAGCCAAGTCGGGGTAGTTGGCAAAGCTCCATGCCCGAATGCTGCTTGTCCATGATACTGTGGCCCCGTAGAAATGGTTCCGTGGTACGAACAGGCGGTGCTCGGCTGGTCATCTAAGGCCATTGTTATACTCCAAGAAAGGCCTGTCGCGGTCGCAGAGCACTGCTACGTCGCTGTCGCTGAGGGCCAGCCGTCGCTGTCGCTCAGGGCCAAGAGACACCCGACACGATGCCTGATTTGGCTGGGTCGCTGTCGCTGACACCCGCCGCAGTGCACTGCACTGCGACGGACAGCCGCGACAGCGACCGATTACCGCACGGTTTCCACATTTCAGGCATAACACCCCCTTTCGAACCAGCGACCGCGACAGGTGCTGCAATCTGCTCTTACTACAGCATTTTTCTACTGTGTAGGCCTGGCCCGGCACGATTTGTAGCAGTTGACCGCACCTGTCGCGGTCGCAAACTTCAGGTATAACAATGCCCTAAGACAGGGAGCAGAAGTGCCACGACAGGCACAGACGATCTATGCAGTGTAGCTTTTTATTTCCACTGATTTTGCGACAAGAGGAATCTGAAAGGATTAGATTTACCTAGAAACTTTGAGGCGCAAAATCATTTTCGACGTTCAAATTTGTATTACACGAACCCCAAAAAGACGCACAAGAATTAGAAGTTCAATGCTCCTGGGTTTCGGAAGGGATTTTGTAACAAAATTAGGAGTTTTGTGGAGCATTTTTCCTATATTCCACTACTTCGTGGGCCTACCTGCGCAAAATACTGAAGGAGTAAGATACGGCTTTTCACTCGTTCGTTGCTTGCAAGAGAACCGCGATTTATTCAGGGTCTGATTATCCTTTTCTTCACCTTACGTTGACTTACCAACATCTTGATGTCTTCGGAGTTGTATCTATTGGAAATGAGTACGTATTCCAGGAATATATCCAATACGGACGACGGGGTGAGAATTTCATCGGTAACAATCTGCTGTCCATGACTGAGAAAATATCCGGAGGTGTACCCTCTGTCAAATACTATAAGACTTCACAGTCAATCTTCGCCGACCACCGCATAATGGCGAGGAGAGTGCAGGTGAAAGCTACAATAAATAGGAGTTTCTTAATGGGCAATGAGGCTAACAGACCCAATAAGTAAACCATTCACCTAAAGGGAGCGTTCAAGATTAATTTTGCTTCCGAGCTTAACATGGAATACTGAAGGTTTGGAGCTCTACATAAGCGCCATGGGATCTTCGAACCGTACTACGGTTAGTTTTTCTCAGTTGGGCGAAGAGGTAAGGGATAATTTTTTTCTTTATTTTTTTTGTATTTGACTCAAAACGTTTTTCGGGGTCCTGAATACGAATATGGAGTCTGCTTCTCGTTTACCCTCATGCTTAATGTGGGTTGCAGTTTAATGCTTCTTATTGGGTGTTGCATATGTACCTCACAGAGAAATCATTAACCCTTTGAAGACAGTGGTCGCGATCAAATATGCTCGTCTTCTTTTCTTCTTTCAACCCTTTTCTGGGATTCGAGTAGTAGGACCTGTAAGAAAAAACCGCGTAAAACCGCTGTTTTGGACCAATTTGAAGCCTGAACTTTCTTATCGTTTGATGGTGGACGAGCCCACTTTACTTCATCGGCATTGATGATCTCTAATATCAAGAACAACAGCTGGCTTAAAATTGAATTTCATTAAATGAACATTGACTCATATAGTCAAAAACATTGACTGAAATGCTTTGCTTTTATTGTTCAGCTGTTTTAAATCGGTAAATTTGCATGTATTTCTTCCTCTGAATGTCGATGATTTTTGACTGCTCGGCATGTGACTGCGATCTTTTGGGCGGCGCTCTGCACGTGTGCACGGACTAGCATCTTTTGACCCTAGAAACTCTAACTCTAGCCCGTTTTTCACCGCGCTCCCTTCATAGTTTTTCAGCTGTTTTCGATCTAAGCTGATTTTTGTAGTTTTTTTCGATAACGTTTTCCATCGTGACCACTGCCTTCAAAAATCGGAACACGTTCAAAGTTCTCTTTAACACCTACAGGCTTACAACTAGATACATCGCCCAGATACCTAACAGTTGTCGGAGAACCATAGCATCTTGGAAAGCCGTGTGGGAGGGGTCACTTTTAACACAGTTACTTGAGTAGGATACGAATTGCTATGAATTTATATATTTCCAGAAACAAGAAATATGGAGCGGTTTCAAGCTTTTAGCTCTACTTCGGGTTTTTTCCTAACTGCCCCCACAACCCCACCGGCTTCTAACTTTTGCTAATGTCGTGTTTTCGATTATTCATTTTGATTATCTAATGACCATGTATGTAGGATTAGAACAATGGACCTGTGGTCGGCTGTTGAAGCGTTGCCCTAAGTTTTGATTTGTTTCTGTATTCATTTCCATGTTTCTAACTCAGTTCTGTGTGGTATTTGAGCACGTCACGGCGTACAATAAATAAATAAATACAACTAATCTACAATCACCCTTCGGAGTACTTCTAATTAGAGTATGGTTCGTTGCAAATGACTGGTTCATCTACCCTTGCTTCAGTTGTTTTTTGAGCATGAAAGAGTTGACCGAAATGAAGGAGTACAATCAGCTCTTCCTATGTAAACTTGATTCTTTCGATTATTTTGTCATCACAGTTTTGCATGTTCGCATCGCGGAGGGTTGACCTAGGATACGAGCCGAGACGGAGACCCCAATGTGTTAGTTTGAATCCGCTTTTCGGCCACTCCTGGCTCGTTTTCTGTCTTTCTTTTGACGCCCGTCTCTTCAGTTGCTCCTCGCATTGTATTCTACTGCGAAAAATCAGTGGCAAAGATACTCGTGAATGCTGCATTTGATGTTAGAACGTCGAGTTGAGACTCTATTCCCTACTTCCAGCGCCTCTCGCTCAGTCATTTTCCTTGTATTTTTGAGGTAAAGGATCGAACTAAAAACCACATTTATTGGCTAATCTCGAAGAATTAAATACATTCAAATGTATACATGGAACGCATAACTCAACAACAAAAATATAATTCTTATTTCTTCCATTGTGAGGGATGAGCAAATCCATCCTGATCGATGTCTCTCAAAATGTTCAAATAGAGCCTCCTTGTAGATTTTAGCCTCGTGAGTGGATAGGGCTGCGGAGGTTGATCGCCGCACGCGATCGAAATCTTGCTGGTCGCAGATGTCGCCAATGCCGTACGGCCGGCCGCAATGATCGCGCCTACTCCATCCACTGGCCTGAACAACCATGTATGGACTCCATAAGGAGTCCATACATATGGACTCCATAAGGAGTCCATACATGGCTGGCGGTGTAAAAGCTCCCAAGTATCCCCAACAGATCAACCGATGTCACTTGAAGATGCAGTAGGTGATATCCAAATGTGCTTCGAGTTCCCTCTATAATGCTCAAATCTGACTATGAGAAAAGTCAGGAGAGGCTCGGGAAGCACTTTCATACATACCTGGGACGATTGAAATTCAAGGCCTATGTTATGCTTGCGTTCAGAGTCTGTCGCTGCTTTCAGCGATAGGTCCGCGATTGGTTTAAGATCAAATATGACCAATAACAGACCGGTCGCTGAGCGCAGCGACAGGCTCTGCAAGGCAAGTATACCATAGGCCTTATACATCGTATTGACAGGAATTCCCATTTATGGTATCAGTGGCACTACGGAGTTGGCCGAGCTGACTTGACTGCTCTCTTTGTGGAAGCTGTACGGATCGAGATCCTCGTCACTAGTGCTGGTCGCCACGGGCGGGTCATTGTCCTTAGGTGTTCGATCACTTTTCAGCAGATCTTCCACACCATCCAACCAGTACGTTAGCAAAGTGCCAATTCCCTAAAACCAAGAGAACTTAAACGAGAATTTGAGTAGAGATTACTCTGAAATAAATTAATTTGGGGAGGTATGCATCAGTTCCTTCAGAGTAGCCGTTGGTGGCCACGGAGTCTTTCTTGTTGCCCATACTGCCTAAAAAACTCCGCTGACCTGTCGTTCAACAAACTGATTGAACTGGAAGGCTTTACAGCGGCACACGCTTCGTCAAACCAGCCATATAGTAAATCTCGGATATAAATTAACTATAAAAGCATGTAGAGCGCTTACATCGATTTTCACACTGCCCCGAGAGCTACATTTGAACTCGGGAAATCGAGCCGACAGCATCTGATGACTCTTCAACGTCATCTGTATGCGATCAGGTATTCCAGAGTTCTCCATTTTGGCGGCTATAGTCACCTGGAAATTGAAATTGGTATTGATTGTTGTATAGGACCTTTAATTGGAAACCTGATGGCTTTCCTGCTTGCCGTCTCTTTACAACTGAAAACTCACCGTTGGCCCGAAAACGGAGTATCGCGGCGCCCGAATGCCTACCACTCCGGTGAAAACGGGACCAGTGTTGAATCCCCAGCGACAGTGGAGGTACTGGCCGGGACGATGTGGAATCATGAAGTCGTAGAGGAACTGAAGGAAGGGATATCTTCATATATTTAAGATAAGGGACAGTGCCGATATAGTGCTGTGTCGGTACCTACAGGTTCTATCGCGGTGCCGCCGGTGCCGTTCGCCTCGAAAAGACAAGTCGGCAGACCCTGATCGCGCGGCGGCAATCTCTCATAATGAAGCTACGCCCCCTGATTTTGCCTCGGCTGTTACTGATAATGTCACCTTGGACTCCTGTAGCCCAGACGATGATCAGCTCTTAACTTCTTGTCAATGTTAATGTCTAGTTAATGGACTGCGCCCAAGTGGTCTCCGCAGACCACATACACAACGCTGCGCGACAGCAAGCGTCTTACTTGAGACGAAGATCACCGCCATCGCCTTTAATTACCTAATTAGGTGAGTTTGTCGATACGTTCTGTGTTGGTTCAGCTTTACTTGCTTCTTTAATGTCGTTTGTGTCTGTTGTATGAAGGAGTACGAATAAGATGTTTTTGCGAGTTTTCTGCGTTTTTCAGTTATGACCGGAACGTTGCCTAACAATAAGAGCAGATGAAGAACTTTAATGGCGACAGCAGTAGATCTTGTGCCATGCGACACGTGCGCGGCCGCGCAGTGCAATCGGCCATGTGAAGGGCAGCCGGAGTACTGATTTTTTCGTGTATTTGGAGCTAGAGCAAGGCAGAGGTGTTCGATATTCCATCAGCAACAAAAAAAGACACGCGGCCGGACACTTTAGACAGGGTCCGGCAGCCTCGTCCATTTCCTAGACTAAGTTCTACGAATAGATTATACTTCCACCGTCTGAGCCAGGTTTAAGTGGTGCAATTCAAAATTATGTATGCCGGGGGGGGGGAGCGTGGCCGCTGCTAACCTTGTCCACCACCCTCCCTCTTGTCCTTTTGTCGGGACAGGGGCTGTCTACACACCGGGGGAGGAGTTGTCCCGTTTTTGCAGTTTGAAACTTTACGCCACTCAACGCGAGCGAAGTGGTCCCGAGTGGAGTTAGAGCCACAAAAGGTGGTACAACTCCTCCCTCGGTGTGTAGAGAGCCCCTGTCCCCCTTTTGTCCTATGTCTCAGTCAAGTTGGCGCTACACAGTATAAACCTCGCTGCGAAAAGAGGCGTACTGTTTTTATCGGAATGAAATCGCGGCCCGCGGTTGCGGACAACCACTGTTCTAGCAACGAGGTGCAATATAATCGTGCAGGTAAGTCGCGGTACTAGCACAATGATCCGTTTTTTTAGTACAGTGTTGCGTGGTGTGCTTGCGCGGACGTCCGCAGCTGCTGACCGGGACCTCACTCTGACTAGGGGCTGCTTCAAAGGCAGCGTTCACGATGATCATCCTCGATGATTTTCCACAGTAAAATGATAGGCGAGAAGGATCCTAGGGTCCCAGTCAGGGACGTGCGGAAAAAAATGGAAACAGAAAACAGAAAATTCAGTTTGACAGGAAACAGAAAAAAAATCTCCAAAAATGGGCAGAAAAGAAAAAAACAGAAAATTTTTCAAAAGTCAATAAGTAGTGTTCGCGTACAGTTCTGATATTTTTTACAGCCTTGAACTTTTTACACATCTTTCCGTGATAACTGGTTCCTTTGCTATCCGAAAGCCAACAGTTGGCTAGATGAAGGAATGTAGACATCCGAGAGAAGCAGATTATAAGTGCAAAATGTCACTCTAACCTCCTATTTCCTGACAAGGGAAAGATCATTACATGCCGTGGCCATTTCAAATGAAATATGCGCTTCTAGAATCGAATTTTTAACTTAGATTTCGGATTTTCACTCTATAGCTGCGAATCGTTCCTCTGAACGTAGCTATGAGCATTTTTATATTGATTTCTATAGAAAAATGGCATTGTACCTGCCGTAACCTACAGAAATCTTTCTAAAAACTGAAAACGGACCTTATATCCGTGATCAGCACCGCAAATAACCCCCCTGAATAAATTCAGAGCAAAAATTTTTTTCGACCGTCGGACCCCCCAAAGTGTTGATTGACCTGCGTGAGGCTACGAAGGTGAAATTTTTTTTCTGCCCAAACGTACTATAGGTGGGCTATTTGGGGCGCTCAACACGAATATGACGTTCTTTTTTGTTACTCATGTCGATTATTGTATGTTACGATAGAAATATGGCATTTTGGCTACTACAACCTACAGTCTATGTAGAAGCGCATCACTTCTCACATCATATGTAGCACACGATTTGGAATATTCCGGATACTCACGTGAATCAATCATTAAAATGTTATCTCTTGTGTTCTTTCAATTTTGCGCTCCAAGATTAAGAATTTTCTCGCTTACTCATGGTAGGCGTCAGGGTGTCATGAAAACCATTCAGGACAGTTTGAGACTCCCGTTCAGTACTGTTTCCCTCCTCAATTGGGAGGCCTGTGTGATTTTGATGGTTGTTCGAAAGTTCACTTCATTCGTTGTTCTCATTGTGAGAAAATCCTTTGTTCTGAACATTTCGTTCACAATAACCACATATGCTCGTAGCTATAAATTTGTTGCAAGTTCATTTATTTTCACAGTAAAACACCTTCCGCGGGGATAAGACATTCACGACTGAAACGCTTCATACTTCTGAAAAAAGCTCTCCCACGATAAGACTGTTAAGCGCCTTTCACAGTCTGCCGCACGTTGCCGTCCGACACGTTATAAGTGTACCGCAGTGCGAGGGAAGCTGCGGTGAACAACCGTCAGTTCCGACTCTCCAGTACAAAATATGAAGCGAAAACAACACGTTTTGACCCGTCATAACTTGCTCCTACGTCGTGTCAATAATTTCACCGCAGCGCGATGTCGGTCAACCGACATCGCAGTGCGAGCCGCACCTACGCCTGAGCCCTATCTTATAACGCACCGGACGACGTCGTCCGGCAGACTGTGAAAGGCGCTTTAATCTTCTACACTTTCAGTGATCGAAACGAGTATTTTACGGGTGTGCGAAAATTTCGGGTGCAGCATGGATTCGAATCTGGGACCCCTTTTTTGTGCAGCACCCACTTCCACTGCGCCGACCAGTCACGACTGCGAGGGTGCCGACTTTGTATATGACGCCGCGCAGCCTCGTTAAGGCCGTAGTTATACACCGGCGAGACGCTGCGGAAATAGCAAGACAACTAACACTTATGTGCGTACCAATTGTGCTGAGGCATGCCAAAAGGAAGAGTTGTCCCAGAAAAGTGGCCGGATGACCGCACCGAGCAAATATACACGCCGCGGCACTGTATACTGTATCCTGGCGGGACCTACCCCGTTGGACATTTGCCAATTTCCATCAGCTGAATATTTTTTGGATCTAAATTTGTAAAAATATCCCCAAAACGACATAATGAGCACTTCTATGGCAAGAGTAATACATTTCTGATGACTTTCTGCAGTAAACATATGACAGAGGCGTGAAATATCGATAAAATACAATTAAAACGACCGGAAATTTTTAGTCTGCAATGTTGCGTCACAGACGTCAAAGACGCAATATTGCGGATGAGTCGCTGATCCACGCAGCAAGCGGCGACAATGTCATTGCGGGACGTTTTCATTCCGCTGGTGCATAACAAGGGCCTAATCGTAGCAACATATTTCGGCGCTGAAACACACTATGAGGTGACTCCTGGTGTAGAAGTCACATCAGTGTATCTCAGGATGCGACGAAGACTCATGGATTACGCATTATGATGCGTCTACGATAGAAGCGCTAAAGACGCATACTCCGTTCAGGGAAACGCTTCGCAGCTACAGAGAAAAATTCGAGCTCTACGTCGAAAATTGGTCCTAGTGATTCATATTTCATTTAGAATGGTCACGGCATGTAATGATCCTTCCCTTGTGAGACAATAGCACTCGATTACTTGATCAGAAGCTCATTATGAGCAAAGAGCACATAGATTCAGTCGAAGCAGACTTGCCGCGCAGGTATCGAAGTGTTTTCGAATACTAAATCGGAATTCAACTGTAACAAACATGAATAAGTTTAAACATAGAGTTGTCAACACAACACAATCACGAGATCCCAAAATGTCGGCTATCTCCTCGGATACTAGTAAGAAGTTGGCTTCAAAAGGTATGGCAGCATTCTCGCAGGAAGTCGTCATAAATTTCAACCCAGAATTTTCGACGTACAGCTTTTAGAGAGTCCAACATTGTAGAACGAGACTCACAGACTTTTGATTCAACCACAGATCACATTGAGAAGTCAAGGAGATCCATGTCCTGTGAGCAAGATGATCGATCTTCGTGCGAGATGAAGTCAGTAAGCACGCAACGACACCACCCCAGAAGGCACTTCACATTATGCGCTGGCTAGAAGTCCTTTAGGAGGTAGCAAGGTCTGTTGGCGAAGTTAGAGATTGTCCAGAGCTTCAAAATATCCTCGTGGATCGTTTGCTTGTGGATTTCGGTGACAATTTTGACAAAAGAATCCATGGAAACGAAGAAGTATCGCCGTATCGCAAACGAAGAAGTATTGGTCCCAAAACCATGACAGGAGTGAGATGAACTGTCCTTGCAGTAATTTTTACTCGCTATATGGCTACCTCGATACTTCTGGTGACAGAACTATCGTTTGGGAGGTTTATTATCGGTTCCACCTTGAGGACCTCCTCATCTGAGAAGACATTGGCGCGGTGCGAGACTCCTGTGGAACGACGCAAAGGCTTAGTGTCTTTCTCAACTGTTTGCAGTTTGTGGTCTGCAAAGAGCAATTGAGAATCTTCCAAACGATACTAGCAAGGGGTCATCACATTTGAGATGATTCTCAACATGATTATAGACGTAAAGTTCATATCTTTATCCGTTTTCGTGGTTGACCGTGGCGATTTTGATTGATTCGGTTTCCATCCAACCTTCCTTACATTCTTGGAGGTGGAAAGACTCACCTTTCTACATCTGCCGACTCCGTACGAGAGCGTACGAAGCTGAGAGAGACGAATGTTTGCCTTTTGGATAGTTTTTAAGCTCAAGGGGAGCGAATCGGCGATGCTTCTTGAACAGGGTCAGGCAGACCGTTGTCCAGGACCTCGGCGAAGCTACGTCCCCTCTTTTGAGATCAAAATTTTTGAAAAATGTTCAAAACTTCTACGTCCCCCTCAGTTTCTAAAAAGTTTTAACAGTTTTAGTGGTCAAATATTAAAAAAAGGATATTTCAACCTGAATTTCAAAGAATAATGACTGCACTTACTATCCGACTGATTAGCCTCGGTGAGTGTAGTTTTGACTTGCCATTGAGCAACAGCATCTGCATTGAGAAAAAAGTAATTGAAGTTGTGACACAGATCGGCTCACAATCTCATGAATGAAAAAAATGTGGGCAAATTAAAGCACAAATAAAAAAAACGCTGGATACTTGTTCCTTCTTGCATTAGGTTTTGCCCTAATCTTGATCGTGGAGTAAGCTAACAAAAAGTCAAGAATGATTAAAAAATAACGCAACAGGCTTGCATGAGCTGATAGGAATTTTTGTTGCGGAGGAAATTACGTTGAGGATGTAGAAAGTTTCCTAACTTCAAATGGTTTCCGACCTCGGAATGGGGAAAACTGTGACGTATGCCGAGCACTTTTCGGTGACGTTTTGGACACTCGATGTAAGTTCACTATTCAAACCGCTTCACGACACCTCGGTGCAAACATAGTTGGATGGGGTCACTCAGGATATCAAACCGCTTCACGACACCTCGGTGCAAACATAGTTGGATGGGGTCACTCAGGATATTAGGGAAGAAAGAATGATACACTATCAAAGCTCTAAGCATTTTGATAGAGTTTCTGTAATCTGTACGAACAATGGCTGATAGCACTATCAAATAGCGAATACCGGCATAAGTCTACGTTTTGACGGATAAGAAACCTCCTACTAGGTTCGGATCGTAACCTCCGGGTGGGCGGAACCCTTTTCTGAGTGCGTAAACCTTCACAGGTTCGAAATTTATCGATTCACAACTAGTATTGTCTAAACAGAAGGGGAACGAGTGCAGGTGGGAGGTGGGTGCCACAGGCGGTGGCAGACGCGGTTTGACATAGGAGCGCGCTATTTTTCGACGGCTCGCCGCAGTGGAAAATTAACTTCCTTGCTCCGGAGTGCTTTAAACTGAGAAGTTTCCGAGCAACATCGTGGTAGTTAGTAGACGATAGGCCAAGGACGAACATTTCACCATCAGGATCTCAGGAATGCTTTTTTGAAAGAAAAATTAGCGTTGTCCAAATTCGGCCAATGGCGTGGTTTTGTACAACGGTTTTGGACAACGGTAAAACGTGTTTTGGGCGATTTTTTTCGTGATTTCAAGGTGGTGGGAGGGGTGTTAGGTATCAGTTTGCGGGGAATTTCATAGAGAATCTGAATCTTTTTGTCGGAATTTTGAAAATCTGAAATTTCATGGGTGGACGTACGTTGTCCAATTTTCAAAGTGAAGAATTCAAGCGGTAATAGGCCCGACTGATGAATGTGACGCGTCTAAAAATTTGTTTTATGTGCTGAAAATTTGAATACTGACTAAAATAGGTCTACTACATCGTTACGTAAAGATACTTTCCTGACATGTGCTGTTGTGGTGCTGTACTATTGTTCTCTTTGATCTTTTGGTTGCTATTACAATATGTGGGACAACCACTTCCAATCCCCTCGTTCCACGACCTGTTTTCTTCCCACAAAGAGAAACACAACTGGAAACACCCCCGATATTTTAAAGATTTGGTCCGAAGTTACGTCGCCCCCTAAAAAATCTTAATTTCAAAAATTTTGACGTCCCCCCTGTTGTCCAGCTGAACAACGCCCGCCTGACCCTGTTCTTGAAGTGTGTCCTTCATTGTGCATTGCGATGACGGCACTGCGCATCGGATGAGCTTTCATTATGATGTTCTCGAGAACGATATCAACGAATTAGTTATGGAAACATGGAGCTGGCATATGAAAGTACATGATAATTCGAAAAGACAGAAATCGGTGGCCGAAATTTCCGTTTGAGGTGAAGTGAAGCAGCGCTCCCATAATTTTGGAACACCGTGTTCCTCGCAGCCCCATCATCCGTTCCATTGCACTTCACCTTATTCAAATTCAGTGTCATCCTGGGCTGGGATGAGTTACAACACGAGGTCAGAATTGGCGTTAATGACACAGTTGAAGATATAACCTCCCTCAACCAGAGCAGTGACACTGGATTATATTCAGTTTCTGCCCACGTGTGGAAAGTATTCATGCTTAAACGGCGTGCCAGTGCGGGTACCAATAGCTGGCGCTAAGTAGTATTAAAGCTCATTAATGTTATTACACGGCAAAATTTTAGTTTCTGCGCCATTTGACTGGATAGCATACCTTCTAAGGGATTCGTCAACGGTAAACCTCTAGGTTAGGGTAACCACTATAAGATAAAGACCAAGGCTCGGCTCCTTCAGTTCCTACTAGGAAACGCAGTAGAGACTTGGATGCTTTTCAAGGCTATACAGCGGCATGCGGGGGTCAGCCGAAATCCCACTCATATCCTTTATCTCCTTACACGAACCTACAACCGATTCGAGGACTCCGTAGGGATAGTAGATCTGGTTGACCCTGGGCTGTATTGAACTCTACCGTGTCTAACGAGCAGCCGCTACTACAACACCCCAGCTCGGGTAATAACCGTTGCGAGATAGACGAGTTAACCATAAGGTACTGCAGAGAACGCGGATGAGGTGCTCTAAATAGAGTATATCAAACGAATAAACATTTTCGAATACTCGAATAAACGAATAATTCGAAAAATTGACTTTTTCGAATATTCGAATAAACGAATAATTCGAAAAATTGACTTCTCCGAATAAAATTGACTTCTCCGAATATTCGAATAAACGAATTATTCGAAAAGATGACTTCTCCGAATATTCGAATTCACGAATTATTTGAGAAATAGACTTCTCCGAGTATTCGAATAAACGAATTATTCGAAAAATAGACTTCTCCGAATAATCGAATTATTCGAATATTCGATTATTCGTTTATTCGGCCGAATATTGGTTTTCCGAATATTCGTTGACGTAGTCTAGTTCTAAACCGTCTACCGTCGTCGTAGGTATGGGTTTACTGTCTATGAGTCCGGCCCAATAACTCTGGAGTAAATTTGCAACAAGTCGCGATTCACGCTTTTTTCTGTTTTCTGCCAGATTTCGCCTATTTTTACAGAAAACAGAAAATTCCGCACACCCCTAGTCCCAGTGCCGAAAGAACGGTAAAAGCGAGCCAGGAGTGGCCAAATAACGGCGGAAAACAAGCGTTTTGTAGTCCCATTCCCGCCCCGTTTCCCATTCCCGCCCCATAGATGTGAACAAATGAACACTCAGATAACAGGAATGATCAAGTCAAGGAAGAGCTGATAGGTGAGCTGATCGCTTGATTGCACCGACAGGCATCATGCTTCACGGCGGTCAATTCCTCCACGCTCAGAAATCAACGTAAACGGCCTTCTCGTCCTTTTTAGGCATGCCTTGCTATATAGGGCACCAGACCTTCCGCAAACCTTGGAGATAATGGAAGTGAAATCTATTTTAAACACTGCCTTTGAACTTCCCGCAGAGATTTGGAAAACCATGTTGTCGTTGTTTTAGGTCTGTGACAGTACATAAATGATCCGTGTTTGAAATTCCCTAAATGGCTGTGGGGATTCCAAAAAAAAATGGCATTTTCATTGCTTCACAAAAAGGGAAGGGTACCCTCAAGAAATTTTTGAGGTATTCAGAAAATTTTTTCGGATTCGGCTCAAAACTTTCAACATGTGGTTATTTAAGGTGCTGAACCCGAATCTGGGGTCTATTCCACGCCAGACTTAGGGTTACTGTAGATTGCAATAGGAATAATGCCTTTTTACTGGCGTTACTTACCTTAAAAAATCGAAAATCGTGAAATGAACCTCGAGTTCGTGATAATAGCGTCCCAAACAAATACCCACCGTTCCATACCGTAATCCAAGCAAAATCGATAAACCGATCACAGATTTGTGTTAGGCAGCCCAAAGAACCCCTCTGTAGAGATTCATCGTAGCATTCTCGAAATCGTCAAAAGTCGCAATTTGCCAGCAAAACTTCCCCCATTTTGAAGCTTCGAACCAAATCAGACGGAATTTTTCGAAAATTGACAAGTGGGCCTCAGATCCGTAATCAGCACCCAAAACAACCCCTTGGCAAATGTTTTCAGCTCAATCCGAGACAATTTTTTGAACATCCTGAAAATTGCCATCCTTTTATCTACGCAAAGCTATGGAAATACCCACTTTTGAAAATCTCCTGTAAATCTCTGAGGCATTTGAAGGATTTGAAAAACGGATAATCAATGCTGTGTCCCATACCTACAACTATCAACACATGGTTTTATAAAAGCCCACAGGAAATGTAACGTAAGCCATATTGAGATGAACAGTCGAGACAGAACTGAAAAATGTAAGGTAAGCCATAGTGAGATGAACAGTCGAGACGCCGGTTCGAAGTGTTCTCGCGCAGTTTGTGTGTGTAAGATTCTATACTTTATATACGTCTCTGAGATTCTATACTTTATGCAGAGTTGACGTAATAATTTTAATCTGATGAATAGAGGGTAGATCACCGCGCGCACGATCGAGAACCCATTGGCCTGTGATGCCCCCAAAACCGCACGGCCAGGCGCCTGGTCCATGCGTCAGATTAAATCGATAACGGAAGCCATACCTCTCTTTGGAGCAGCGCTATGGTAGCGATGTTTGATACGTGTTCCGTCTTGCTCGGGGTTGGGACTCCCGAGGCGACGCAATAGGCGTCACCGATCGTCTCCATCTTCAAAAAGCATTGATTACAGGTAGTTGAAACAATCACGACGGAAACCTTGTTGTAGTCACTTACTTTATAACCACTATGCAAACTAATTATGTGGTCGAATTTCTGAAACATTCCACTGAGCAGAGCAACGACCTTGAAAATGAACTTATATCAACTCCGACAACGCGTAGCTAGATGCCTCACACGGAAACCAGAGATGCCCAGGGTTTTGGAGGCATCTAGTCTGATCTTGACACGAGAATTTACGTAAGTTACGGATAGTTTAGCCTCAGTTGGTGATATTTTAGCTACAGCGCCCGCATATCGCTCCAGCCGCGAAGCGGCTGGAGAGGTTTGGTTTTCTACGTAAATTCTCGCTACACCACCCGCATATTCTACGCTTGTTCTCGTTGCAGCACTCGGTCGATCGACCCACCCAGTCTTGATCTGTGCTAGAAAGGCGATCCCAGCTGCGATCGACAGCATCCCGTTTCTTCCCCACTCCCTGCAGCATCCCAGCGGCCAAAATTATCTCTAGCAAGGTCTTCCAGAGAGCGACACGGGGTCACCCTCCACGGCCACCCACAGTGTGTTAAGTTATCCGTGGGTTGACTGGGCCAGGACTGATAGAACGGCATCCCTGCGTTCCGCGTAGCCAACGCGGGTTTGAGATTGCATATTAACACACCCTGTCGCTAAATCCGTAGATTCTCGCTACAAAATTATAGCCAGAAAATACGGGTTTAGCGTCAGAGAGATCAATGTTTCTAATTTTGCCTTCGTTTTTCCGTAGAATACGCGCAGATTTTGCACCCTTGTAGCCTCGACACAAGAATATCCGGGTTTTAGCTATCGTAGCAAAAACCCGTAATATACCGCTATCGTCAGTCACTGGATGAAGGATCACTGCAACGCTGCTTGGCGGGAAAAATTGCGCGATCAATAGCCACTCTCCCTTTGTTTTCCCGCGCGCAATTTTTCCCGCTAAGCAGCGTTGCGGCGATCCCTCATCCAGTGATGGACGATACATGGAATGGGGCGGCGTTTCAGGCCGCGCCCTCGGAGGCATCCAGCTACACTTTGGCAGAGAATATGTATGAATTATTTCCGATAAAGTAGAGTCGACTGATTCATGTACGTAGAGTCCACGTAATCACTTTAGTCTTGTGAATGGTCGGAGCTGCGACGGTAAGTCCCCGCGCGCGGTCGAAACCCCGTTGGCCGGTGATGCCGCCAAAGCCGCATGGCCGGCCGAAATGATCGTGGGTGATCCATTCACCAGACTAAATATCATGAGAAGACCATACCTCCATCGGTTCTGACTCCGAGCACAGTGACGTGAACCCGACGATGTCAGAGTATAGAATTGATGCGGACTTGTAATTTTTCGCGTCAACCCTCCGGCCAACTTTTAGCTCCTCGGCAACGGTTCTGAAACGGTCTGCGATATTTGGATTTCTGCTCGAAGTTGGCAAAGCGCCCGATGCTCGTTACTTTTCTTAATTAGGACTTCTCCGGATTACAGGGACGTTTCCATATTTTGCGCACAGCTATGCAGGTGGGAATCTCGGGAAATCCGCAGGTTGAGTTTTCGAACTTCTTCGTCAAACGGTCTTGAGTTTTCGCAACACAGGTCCGACATTTCAGAAAGTTCTCAATCGTGTTTAAGGAATGATTTTCAAAATTTAGCCTGCTCAAACCTTGATACTGACCCAACTGCGCGCAATGCAATAAAGGCAGCGTTCACAATGAAAAATATGCTTTAGTTCTCACTAGTAATGGGCAGTGGAGAGGCACACTGTAACGTTAATGTCGAAAGAACGCATGCAAGAGATCCAGTAAGAGCCCCAAAACAGCCTAGAGGCAGTGTTCACGATAATCTTTAATTTTGAGATTATTCGCTATATTGATTAAGTGGCCCCCGGGTAGAACTAAAATGACGTAGAATTTGAGAAAAACCCACCAGAAGTAGACAAAATCCTCAAGTATCACCCCGCATCTTAAAGGCAGTGTTCACGATAAAAATCGTTCTTCAGTTTTTTGGCCTGTCTTGAAAACGGTCCCATTCCAATGATGTCTCCGGAATCGTACAAGACCTTCTGGGAACAGAGTTATGGTCCCCCAAACCTTGAGCTAGGGAAGCGTGGTGGACGAGTTGTCCGGGACTTGTAACTTCCGTCTATTGCAGCCGATGTTTGCGAGGCGATCTGAGTAGAAAGAGAAGTTGAGAATGAAGGGAGGAACGGGGCTATTGCTCGCAAACCATCTCTCATCTCACGATCTCAAGCATTCATTTGTTCACGTCGGTGGGTGTGCGTTGCGCTTTTGGGGTTTGCCTTGCTCTCGAAGTGGCAACTTCGGGCTCTTTTGGAGCTTTTCCTGGCTTGTTTTCATGCGTGCTTTTCACGTTAACGTTACAGTGGGCCCCTCCACTACCCATTCCTAGTGGAAACTGAAACACATTTTTTATCGTGAACACTGCCTTTAAGTATCAGAGGAACTGTTTGTTGTGACAATGAAATCTTTTGTGAACTCATCCGTTGCAATTCTCTACTCTCTATTGCTCCGTTCTTTCCTTAGAGCCCTAACTAATCCTGCTTTGCATGGAATATTCTTCTGTTTTCGATTGACCCAATTCTCCACCGGTGTCAACCACTATGAACATGTTCATCCAACCGGACAACTAGTTCATGTAATAGAATAATGTCCATCAAATACGACGCTATATTGTGTTTCTCGCCATGTCTTCGTAATTTTGGTAACACTTGGAGGCCAACTTCGCCACTGCCAGTCTCAAGCCCGGATGAGAAAGGAGGAGGGTTGGCCCCCCGTACTACCGACGGGCTGGAAAACTTAGGTGGTAATCGTGGAGAGTCTCTCAGGAAACAGTGAAGAAGCCACCGCATCCGGGGCAGTCGCTGCGCCAGCACTAGGGAATCAGGGTGTTGGTGAGAAGAATACTACTGGCTAAAATGGAGGACGACTGGTGACACCGAAGAAGGAGCTGAGGATTGGAGCATGTAACGTGCGAAGGAACATGGCGTCGGTCAGAAAGAGATAGTAGCAAGAGAGTTGTCAAGGTCCAAGATTTCGATTGCCGCACTTTCCGAGCTGAGGATGAGCGGATGTGGAACGGTGACTATTCAGGTGCCGGAGAGTAGCGATAAGATGGTACTGTACTATTCTGGTGAAGAAACACATAGCAATGGCATTGGATTTATGCTAGACATTCGCGCAGCCAGAAGCGTTGTTTCATTCGAGCCGATATCTGGCAGGATTGCTGTTCTTAAATTGAGTGGAACAATCAAGACCCATATCGTGTCCATCTATGCACCAACGGAGCCAAGTTCTGATGTTGACAACGACAACTTCTAGACCTAAGTCCAGGACGTGCTAAATACTATCCCAAAAGCCGATGTCACCATCGTAGCGGGCGATTTCAACGCAAGAGTTGGTAGTGACAGAACAGGTTGGGAAGGAGTGTTCGGGAGGTTCAGCGTGGGCGAAATTAACGGTAATAGACTACGCCTACTTTTTCTTGCAACGCTCAACGAGCTTGCCATTGGTAACAGTCAATTTCGGCACCCAGGAAGCATCAGTTAATTTGGAGGAATCCAACAGGACGAGATGTGGCCACCTTGGACTACGTGTTGATGAATCCACGTTTTCGATCTTCACTCAAAGATGTGCGAGCTATGAGAGGTCCTGATTGTGGATCCAACCATTATCTCTTGCGTGCAGTAATGCAGCTTCGTTTACGGCAACCTAGGCGTGTGGAGCCCCCTAGGAAGAAACCTGACTGGTCACACTTGATGGCTCCAGGAAGGAACTAGAGAAACATTCCAACTCGCGCTGTCGAATTGTTTTGCAGTACTGGAAGATGCCTTGTCTGCAGACGAGCATGAGAAGCAGACAGTTCAAGCCGTTCTTGAATGCGCAGAGCCTCTCTGCCCTGTTATTCGCCGGCGAACCCAACCTTGAATATCGGACGAATCTCTCCGTCTCATGAACGAACGGAAGCGGGTGAAATTAACAGACTTTGGACGTTATCGACAATTGTGTCAGGAGCTACGTCGAAAGCTGAAGGAAGAGCGGGAGTCGTACTGGAATAAGGTAGCAGACGAGCTGGAGGAGGCAGTTGGAAGGAATGACTATCGCACATTGTACAGCACACTCAACCGTCTCAGAAAGAAGACCAAACCCATGAGCGATTCCATCAGGAATACGGATGGGTATTTGTGCGTTCTGCAGATGAGCGTCTGTTGCGATGGAGGCAGTTCTTCAGCAAACTTTACACTCACGATGCGCCACGAGGTCCACTTGTCGAACAGCTACTAGTTGATGTACCACAGGAGACAGCGCTCGACTCGGAACCCACTGCGGAAGAAGGGAAAGCGGCAATCAAGTCGCTAACAAATGGAAAGGCGTCTGGCGTTGACAATGCCACTGCTGAGGCTATCAAGGCAGGGCAAGATGTTCTACTGCGTCGGTGACATCAGTTAATCATGCGCATATGGCGGACAGAGAGCGTGCCATCCAACTGGAAGAAGGCTATCGTCGTGCCTATCCATAAGAAGTGCGATGCAAGAGACTGTAAAAACTATCGCGGAACCAGCCTGTTGTCGATTTTGGGTAAAGTTTTTCACGAGAACTATCCAATCCAGACTTCAATGCCATCTGGAGAGAACCTGTCGCGAAGAGCAAGCAGGATTTCGTACTGGTCGAGGCTGCAGCGATCAATTTTTCGCACTTCGTCAACTTATGGAGGAAAGGATTCACTGTGAAAAGCGCGTCGTCATCACCTTCATAGACTTCAAGTCGGCATTCGATTGCGTACACTGGGTCGCCTTCTGGAGATCGATGGGATCCGAACATATGCCAGCGAAAATTGTGAAGCTTCTGCAGGAAACTTATTGCGGCTCAGCTAGCTGCTTCCGCGTCGGAAATATGCTATCCGAAGAATTCAGAGTCGATGCAGGCGTCCGGCAGGGAGATGTGATTTCGCCGCTTTTCTTTAATACTGTGGTCGATGCTATTATGCGAAAGACCTTCGAAAATAGAAGAGGGATCCAATTTGGCGATAGCGATTTTGTCACTGATTTGATGTTTGCGGACGACAGCGCGGTGCTCACCGATACTGACATGGAAGCCACGCATTTTTTGAATGATATGGCACAAATCGCGGAATCTTATGGTTTGCGGATCAATAAGGAGAAGACCAAAGTGATGAGGTCGGACGGTTCACGTGCTTCTGTGTTCTTCGAGGGAGCCGAGCTTCAGCAAGTCTAGGAGTTCAAGTACCTCGGATCCGTGGTGCAAGAGCGAAAGGTAGTGGCTACATCGGAAATACTGTGCAGGATCGGGCAGGCATCGGCTGCTTGCGCTTCGCTGGGCTGGTGTCTATGGAAGAAGGGTAATGTGTCCGTCAAGACAAAGATCCGGATGTTTCTCGGGCTCAGAGTGCCAATCCTACTGTACGGGTCAGAGTCGTGGACGTTGCTGAAGTCAGATCACGGCAGGCTGGAGGTCTTCCAAACGCGGTGTTTGCGGCGAATCCTCGGGATAACTTTGAGAGATCGCATACGCAACGACGTTATCCGAGACACTTGCGACCATCAGCCCACGATCGAAGAACAAATTCGAACGAGAAGGCTGTGCTGGTTCGGACACGTGTGCAGAATGGAAACAAACCGACCTCCGAACAGATTGTTATGGAGAAGGCGCCCGACTTTGCGGAAGGTTGAAAAAGCAGCACCGAAGAAGACATGGTTAAAGCAAGTCGAGGCGGATCTGAAGGCCCAACGGCGCAGTGTCCTTGACTCTAGATTTATTGCTGCGAACCGTACTGAATGGAAGCGTGTCGTTCAGGCCACAAGAGCTCCAATGGCACTTCCAGCAGTGTACTGGTTGAGAGGTCGTCCCGCTCCGCCAGCTAACGGGATGAGTGAGTGAGTGAGTGAGTGGAGGCCAACGCATTGTTTTATGTGGAAAACTCGGAGACGAAAATCATCGTGAACACTGCCTTTAAGGTTGCAACTCTTAGCACAAGACAAACCCCAAGAGGGCAACAAATGAAAAGATTGTGATAACAGCAGATAATCAAATCAAGGAAGTACTGCTGAGTGAGCTACAGACATGATTGCATTGCTTGGTATCATACTCAATAGCTGCCGATTCCTCCACGCTCAAAAGTCGGCGTAAACAAGCGAGGGACTATTGTAGCCTAAAAACGCAGCTTTCGCGTTCTTTTTAAGAATGCCTAGCTACATAGACCTTCCGTAAACCATGGAGATATCAAAAGTGAAATCTATCGTATACACCGTCTATAAAAAAACGGAGATTGCTCTTCTATTGCTTGTGCAATTACATTTCGAATTTCGCCACACTTTGCCGCGCGCGACTTTTTTAGAAAAACGACCGCAAAAACATTTTTCTTAAAAAAAATTGGAAGAACGTAAGGTTCTTTTTCTCGTAAGCACATCATTAGGTAACAGCTTGGGCTGTGAATATGACGGAGTTCTCAGAATCCAAAAACCTCTTCGTTCAAAAAAGTACATACGAGCATTGAACGCTTTTTGGCCAAGTCTGCCAAACGCTCCCATTTTTACAAAACATAGTGTAGTTATTGCACAATGTTCAGAACTCTAATAAGATGAATTCACTTTGGAAGCAGCTCAGAAAGCAACTCGTCGGCCTTCTTCTGTGCTTCTTCCAACTGTCCCGTCCGCTGTTTTACCAGGTCCTCTAACCCATTTGTGTATTCTTCCATATTTTTGATCATTTGGTCCACTAGGGATCCAGACCTGAAACACTCGATTGCTCCACAGAATGGGAACGTTCTTGAGTGAGTTTTATTCATAAGAAGGAAACGCACATTTTCAACGTGGCGTCGGTGATTTTTCGCGCTCGGTTAGTATCCGGTCTATTATCCTGAAAAATCGGAGAAAGAATTTCCCATTCCTAACGAAGAAAGTTGAGAGTACTATTCAAAATAAAATACTCACAACATTGTCCCAACACTTTTGGATAAGCCCTCGAAGGTCAGCGTGAATTTCGCGGTCTTCTGGTACAGAGGGAGGATGTGATTGCAGGGTGTCGTCTGCTTTTTCGCATATCAGAACATCGTCCTCACCTGAAATACTCAAGTCTCATGACGCATACGTTCCAGGCAACTTATGTAGTTCGAGTAGTGGCAAACCCACAATCACAGTAGTCCTCCACTTCTGTGTATTTTCGTCGGAAGAGGATTTCGAACAGAATTGTTCCAAAGGACCACATATCAGCGGCCTAAAATTGTTCCATACATACAACTGTGAGGTACAGGCAACCCTGATTAGAAAGGCCCGAGTACCTGCCCGATTGCAGTCGTCAGATGAAGACCTCCGAATTTGTTGGAAAACATGTGCGAGCGTAGTTCTGCTCGAATTTCCGGCGCATAGTAGTGAAGGTCTGTGTAAGATTGTGCAATAAATGATAAATTTTGAAACGGGTTGGAATGGAATCTGAGAGTATTTCATGCAACCCTGCAGGCAGCAGATTCGGAAAAGTCTGGCTTCTCTGGGGCGGAGGTTCGCTGAGGTTCTGGAGAATTGAACTGGGAATTTTCCTGGGCAGCGATCTAGCGCGAGTGTTCACTTTGAAATTTTCTCCTCAAAGTCTCCGCGCTAGCTTTTTTATAAATCTCCGTCTTTGAGCAATTGTACTGATATTTTAAGATTATAGTCGACGCAGATTTGTTCGTCGCATCGGTGTAAACCGGAGCAGTCTGTGTCTCTTCTTTGTCTATGTATGAAGCGCGCAGTCTCTAGGTCTTTGACAGAAAACGCCGATCCGACTAACAATTCTGCTCGGAACATATGTGGAAGAGATTCTCAAAGATCAGAGAGATCCGCTTATGCTCCGAATTCCAAATTTGAAACGTGGGCACAAACTCATAGACATCTCCAATTTTCGGATTAGTTAAAATGTGACCGAGCCTTGCCCTGAAAGAGTGTTTTAATTGTAATAACTGCCTTTGAATATTCGCTTGAGTGTGCCTTCTGAGAAACTTCAAAAAGTAGCAGGAGAAGTCGCGAAGACCGCGCAGTGCCTTCGGGTATACGAACTACTTTGTTTTCATAATTCTTGAATGTATGGCTTATAAGGGGGTGTGTATACAAGTCTGTTGGTACCTGCTCGTTGGTGCCCCTGCTTCTACTGAACCCAGCAGACGTTTGAGTGTACACAGGGAACGTTCGAGCTATATAGCGTGCACAACTATATCGCGAAAGTATTCCACACATTGCATAGAGGTGTCGCCGTCCGGCACACCAAGGCCTCTGGTCCATAACACCTTAGGATCCGTACCTAGGGAGTTCATGGAGTTTTTGGTCACAAGCCACAGTTTCGCCACCCTGAACTGTCGATCGCTGTCGAGTGATATCCAAAAAACTGCGCTATCCAGACTTCTGAGCTATTTCCATGCACCGTTTGCTGCTTTGCAGGAAACCCGCCTCAAGGATAGACCCGTCATCAGCGTCGGAGAGTACACCATCTACTGCGGTAACGCTGACGATAGGAGAGTGGGAGGCTGTGCAATAGCTGTAAGGAAGGATTTCAATGGTATGGTCAAGGAGTTCGGCTCAACGTCGTGTCGGAATGCATTCGTACGACTGCGGGATCACAGAGGATTCAATCTGTGGATAGTGAGTGCTCATGCGCCCACTGAAACCGCCGAAGACAATTCGAAGGATGCGTTTTATGAGGAACTCAATACGTTGCTGGCCAGGATACCTTGTCAACATGCTGTTGTCGTGGGGATTGACGCAAATGCGAAGATGGGACTTGATCAGGAATCCGAAGTACTCGGTAAATGGTTCTACCCAGTGGAGCAAACATCGGACAATGGCTACCGCCTTGTCGACCTGTGTGAACGCAATGGTCAGTTTGTTGCATCGACATTCAAGAAGAATCATCACCGCCATCAGCTTACGTGGCAGGGACCAACCCAGCTATCTCCAGAAGAGCAGCGGAAGCGGAAGATGACAACTTTGAAACTACAGCTCGACTATGTTCTGACGAGGAATATTCCAGTATCGGACATTCGAAGATCTAGAGCTGTGTGGGATGTCGCATTCGATTCGGATCACCGTCCTGTTCTGTTGAACTTCACTGCGAGGATTCATAAGAGGAAGCGAGGGGCTCAGCCTCTCCAGAGGATTGACATGACAAGTCTCAGAGATGAAGAGTGCAGAAGGAATTTCCGACAACGCGTTTCTATTCACATCGGAGTACGGACTAAGAAGAAACTTTGCGACGCGGATTCTTTTGTCAAGTGCATCCAGGACGCTTCGAAAGAGGCACTCCCGGTTGTACAGCCTAAGAAGAAGTTTGCCTACGTCTCAGAGGAAACGACGTCTTCTTACAACAAGGTATGTGCTCTCCGAACTGCAGGAAACTTCGTGGAGGAGAAGCGTCTGAGGAGGAAGTTTCGTCGGCAGCTTCAAAGTGACCGCGAGCGAGAGTGGACGTGTAGAGCTAAGGAGTTCGAGAAGGCTTGGGAGAAGAATCCGAGGAAAGCCTACACGTTGCTGCGACAGTATAGCGGGAAGATGAAGAGATGTTCTCCTGTCTTGAACACTACCAATAGAGTTGCAGTTGGTGATGCGACGCTCCCAATATGGAAGGATTACTTCAGTTCACTACTGAATCGTCCAGCGCCATCAGTACGTGAGCTCCCGCATGTTCAGAGAGCACATTACGATGTCAGTGAGGAACCGCCGATTGAAGCTGAAGTTTTGAATTGTGTTCGTAAAATGAAGAATGGAAAGGCAGGTGGAGATGAAAACATCACTGTTGAAATGCTGAAAGCTCTTTCTCCGTCTGGGATTCGTGAAATGACCAACACCATCCGTGCTATATGGATGAGCGAAAGGATACCCGATTCGTGGAGACATGCGATCATCGTACCTCTTCACAAGAAGCTATCCGTCACGGATCCTAAGAACTACAGAGGAATCTCTCTACATCGTGTCATGTACAAGGTTTTAGAACGTATCATTCTCGAGCGACTTATCAAACATCGTGAAAGAACGACCAGAGATGAGCAAGCCGGTTTTCGACCTGGAAGATCGACCATCGACCAAGTGTTCGTCGTGAGAAGAGTAAATGAATCGTGGCAGCGATATTCGAAGCCATTACAGCTTGCTTTTTTGGACTTTGAAGCCGCGTTCGACTCTCCTCATCGTGATCGATTGCTCAATGCTCTGCGAGCAGATGGAGTCCCGGAAAAGTATGTTCGGTTAATCGAGGACATGAACAAAGGAACAACAGCAGCAGTTCGTACACCTGTCGGATTTACGTCAGCTTTCGAGGTGAAAACAGGAGTAAGGCAAGGAGCCGTTGCAGGACCTTTTCTTTTCAACTTCGCCGTTGATGACATTATGCGTAGAGTTGCAGAACAGTTTCCTGCGGATGTGATCCTAACACCATCAGGACGCTCCCTTGTCGACCTGGAGTACGCCGACGACATTGTGTTATTCGCTGAAAACAACGCAAAACTGCAAAGAATTGTGAACCTCGTTTCGAAGTATGCCGCAGCCTATGAACTTCGTCTTCGTCCCGACAAATGCAAGCAGATGTGGGTCTCTCAGAGGCCTTCAACGGGAGTTTGTGTGGACGGACAACGTATCGAACTGGTGGACGATTTCTGTTATTTGAGCTGTTTGCTGAAGAACGATGGTAGTTATGCAGCGGATATTCGACAACGATGTGCGAAAGCTACGTCTGCATTTAATTCTCTAACCAAGTGTTTGTGGTCTACCACCATCGCGAAGGAAGTCAAGTTGCGCGTCTACCTATCCGCTATTCGCCCTACCATGATGTACGGATCGGAGACGTGGGCAGCACCGAAGACGCAGATGGAGAGGTTGGACTGCACGGAGAGGAAGCTTTTTAGGCATTTTCTTGGATATTTCTGGCCGCGTGTATGCCATAACGAAGACCTTTACCAGGAAATCGACGCAGTACATAAACGCTTGACACGAGGGAGGTGCCAGCATCTCCTAACGCCATCTCAAGCAGCAATGGAAAGTCGACTTCGACTGCTCGGGCATATACTAAGAAGAACGCCGGATCGTCTCGTACAACACGCTTTAAGAATGCTTCCAAATCCTGTCTGGAAACGGCCACCTGGGCGTAGGCGAAAGTTCTGAACGGATGTGGTTAAAGAGGATTTGAAGTCACTCGGCATCGAAAGACAGTTCAGGCGCGATGTTTCGTTTCGCAGGAAATGGAATAGTGACAGTTGGATGGAATGTGTTCAAATTGTGGCTGAAGACCGTGAAAAATGGACGCGGTTGACTACTAGGACGGCACACCTCGGTGAAGATGCGGAATGACCGCGTCAGGCGAAAGCCAACCGATTAAGTCAAAGTAAGTCATGGCTTATAATAGTTCCTCACTTCCGTTGACATCATGGATTGGTCGACGAAATTTCGTTTAGCGAATTTCAAAAATGGAGGTTTATTCTTGAGATCTCCTAGTTTGAACAAAGCTGACCTGCGTTGGATATAAATGGATGGCCATCTTCAGTACCAATCACACCAGAATTTTTCATACGGAATAACATTCGAGAAAGTCCGAATCCTGATATCTGAAAGAGGGTCGTCATGTGGAAAACTTTTTAGGTTACTGTGGAAATTGGGCAACCTTCAGAATCCAGTGGGAGTCGATCAAGCAGTGACCTGCAGTCAACGCGCCGTGGTAGCCGATCGGAGAATGGTGAATATAGTCCAGCCCCTTAAAAAAGCTCATAAAAATCAGAATTGAACATATTCGCCAAGCCTAACTCGATATTGAGATTGACTCCACCTTTAGGATGTCTCTCACGAATGCTCCTCGGAAATTGTTCTCAAACGTTGCTCTTTCGTCCTTGCGCCCAAAAATCTGTTCCGCAAGTGATCCTCTGAAGGTGATAGTGTAAATGCAAGCTTCTCTCTCTCCCTCCTCTTCCGTCTTCTTCCTCTTTCTTTTTCTCTCTCTATTCCTCTCTCTCTCCTTCTCTCGCATTTTTTAGGAACCTGTAAATCAATTGGCAGGAATATTGGACGAAATTATAATAACATCCCTGTCAGCTGTTTGCAGACAAGGTTCGTCCGAAAAATACCTTCGCGGCGGCCGCTCTACGCGCACTCCCACCGCGTGGGCGGACAGTTACATTCGGATAGACTTTCCACATGTCAGAATTTATAAAAATCAAAGTTTGGGATTCTTCCGTCCCTCCCGTCATTATTGGGTACAGTGCTAAATTTTTATATAAATTGTTACTTGTGTTAGAACATCTAAAAAAGGATTGGCTAAGTGAAGAATAGCAAATTGGTGAAAAAAAAGGAATTCAATAATATGCACCGAAAACAATGAGTCCATAAAATGTACAGATGAGTACTGTCGTAGGAGAGGCCAATGAAGGTGTTGATGTTCTCATGGCTGGAGTGTTTGATCTGGAATTAGTCAATGCTTCCTTATTTCACGAAGTTGGCGGTAAAGAGGCAACGAGGAGAACCTTGAGAAGGAGGTCGACGTCCTGTTTGAAGAACACTAAGCGCTCCTTCAAAGCGATCGTCTCTACGAGCACGTAGCTCTGATTGATTGTCGCTAATTGACGAGTTCTCAGAAAATCACGCATTTTTACCTGAACATCGGCTACAAATTATTCCCAAAAAAATCAACAATTAAATTCGAGTACGGTTCAGACATACTTTGGTTTCCATATGCTCGTTGAGACTGAGAATGGATAGTTGCTGGCTCTAAAAAAAGAAATCATTTCAGAGCTGAGACTAGGAGTTGTGTCGAAGTTGAAATATTTTGCAAAGAATAGTTTCACAGAATTAAAATACCTTCTGTTCAAGTCAAAGTTTACCTAGAGAAATCGTGTGTGCGCATGCTCTGCTCCTTCCTTCCTCACACCCCCTGTGCCTCTTTCTTCTCTTCTCAGACAAAAACCCGCTCCACGCCCCGCTGAAAAGCCGGCTTCGCCAGGATAGTGACCATGGAGCTCAAAATCCTAGGTTTTGTCGCCCGCGGTAGTGGCTATCACGGCGCGCGTCGTATGCCTCGCTTGGAAACTAGCGTCTTGGGCGTCGAGCCTTCTTTGGGGGTTCGCTTCGCTCGTGATCATAGCTTCGTTGGGTGGAGCCATGTGCTCCACCTACCTTCAACCCTGGGCAGGTGAAGTGGGGAACCTCCACCGTTGGAAAAACTGGTGAAATGCCCCGCAAAAGAATGAAAGTGACCCAACACTCATGCAAGTCATTTTCAAAATTGGGTGGGTGTCACTGACAGTTTTTCGTCCATAACTTTTTTGTGCTTGAAGATAGACCTTTGGTGAAGGTTACTCGATGGAATTCTGCGTCGACTAGTGTTTCCAGTTTGAAAATATATTTTCTCGACCCTTCAGCCTAATTCATTTCACGAAACACCTGTTTTCGCCTATAACTTTTCAACCGTCGATGATAGGGCTCTGGTGAAGGCAGTTTTTGAAATCTGCGTAAAATTCTGCGTCGAATGATATATCGGGTTCCTAACATTGCTTGCTACATAAGCCAGCCAGGTCGGTAGAGCCGAGCCCCGTTGTTGGCTCCAGCAGAACTCTGCGTCTCCTACTTACACCATAGAGGCGAGAGCACCCTGTGGAGATAACTATGGAGCTCGGCTCCACCGACCTGGCTGGCCTATGGAGCAAGCAATGTTAGGAACCCGATATATCATTCGACGCAGAATTTTACGCAGATTGCAAGAACAACCTTCACCAGAACCCCATCTTCAACGGTTAAAGAGTTATAGGCGGAAAACCGGTGTTTCGTGAAATGAATTAGGATGAAGGATCGAGAAAATATTTTTCCAAACTGGAAACAGTAGTCGACGCAGAATTCCGTCGAGATTCCGAAAACAGCCTTCACCAAAAAGCTATCTTTTAGGGTAAAAAGTTATGGACGAAAAACTTATTGCTTTTGGTGGAAGAAACGTTATTACATAAATTGGGATCAGCTGAGAAATTGGCAAAGTATTTTTCTCAACGTGAAAACATTATTCAACGCGAAATTTCTTGGAGATTTTGGAAACAGCTCCGTTAAAAGATTCGTCTTGAAGGGCAAAAATTTTATGCGCGAAGAACGGGTAGTTTTTCAAAAAGCGCTTGGAAAAAATGTCCGAAACATTTTGACTCCAAGACAGCTCAAAGAAATTTTTCATGAACTAGGCAGATCATTTCATTAAGAATAGTGTATCTCAAAAGGAGGTCATCTAACGAAAAAATGTTCAAAAATTAATGATCAAAAATAAAATTATACTGAATGCAAGAAAAAGAGGATTGAGAAAACGTCAAATTTTGAAGTTGCAAGTCTATAGGGAACCTACACCATTTCCCACTCTAGCTCCATGAAAAACCTTCGCCTCTCGGATCGTTGTCTCCACCCCAACAAACCTATGCTCATGATAGGCACTATACATTGGATCCGAATCAAAAAATTTTGGATACTCGGATTTCGGATAATTCAAAAATCAAAGGTCTTGGAACTCAAATGGACTCAAATGGATAGAGTCGGTGATTCGGGATTTGGATCATTCGGATTTTGACCTTTTTTCGGTGAGTCGGAATCCGAATATCCGAGTCGGATATCCGGTCGGATACAAATGGGTATAATGCACTCTGGCGAAGATTTTCAAGAAAAAAAGGTCTTCCATCGTACCATGATAGAACAATTCATTGATAATAATCTTTATATCAAAATATTTGCAAACCTATTCTTTTTCAAAAAATGTGTTCATCGATTTCGTAAACACCCGAATTCCTGTCGTTCGATCAATACACATGGTTTTGGGAGACAATCGTACCCTCTGCGCGCCATACTAGCCAAAGCAAATTGAACGAAGGGGATCAATGCCTTATATACGCAAAATCTACGTAGAAATGCTCCGGAAATTTCACACTGTGCTCCAATTGTATGCCTGTAGTGTCTCATGCAAACTGGGGCGTCGACACCAGGTTGATCCGCCCACCATGAGCCACCGCTGGCCAACGCGCCGATATTTGGCAGGGCCGTGGCAGCTAGTTATGGTCTGGTCGGCCTGTGGTACAGCTGGCGTTTTCGCGCTCTAGATAAAAGGGAAATATAAGACGTGCTTCAAATGATAAGATGCAGGGCAGCCGGTTCAATTACTCAGGTTTGGGGTATAGGCCCCAGCCTTGCATCTGGAGGCCCTGCCTATCCGGTGGCGGCCCCAGTGGAGGCTGGGCGACCTCGCCGCGACGCGTGTCGGTGTAAAGTAGTTCCTGAGCTAAATGAAGCAGTCCTGCAAGATGTGAACGGCTGCTAAATAGGCCGCTAAACGCGACAAATCGAAATGTCACCAGCCAGACAACATCGAAATGTCAACAGCCCGACAACAAGAACAACAGGGGGCAAAAGGCAGGTCTCCGGCTGACGATGTGCGCGTTTTGAGTTGTAAACAGGGAGCGGTCCGTCAACAACTCAAAAGGCTACAGTAGAACAAAATCCGCACGGCTACAGTAGAATGAAATATCGAGTCGTGACATCAGATACACTTTTCTGAGCAACAGCATTTCAGCCGAATCTACCGATATCCGACTCATTATCCGATGCGAATCATGATATATTTCGGATATTCGGTATCCGAATCATCATCCGACTGATAGCGCATTTCGGTGATTCAGATTTTGAATCAAACGGATTTTGGGGTTTTTTTCGGTGAATGGGATTTTGGACCACTCGGATTTTCACGTTTTTTTTTTCGGTGATTCGAATTCTGGATCATTCGGATTCCGACGTTTTTTCGGTGAATCGGATTTTGAGTAATCAAAATTGAGGTTCATTCGGATGGATATCCGAAAATGAGTGAGTCGGATCCAATGTATAATAGGCACCATCCCGCCCTTATCCCCGCGATAAGCACGCTCTCGTGGTAGGAAGGCGAGCGCTCGCCTATCGCGTGTCGCTGGGAAAATGGGCGGATCGGAGTGGGCGTAGAGCTCCTTTTTGTCTGAGTGGTTTCGTAATTTGTCTGATTCCTTCGCGCGCACGTGTGTGTATGGTATCCGTTTTCATTTTAGTCTGACGCATGGACCAGGCGGCTGGCCGTGCGGGGTTGGCGGCCTCATTGGAGAATGGGGTTTCGATTCGCGCCGGGTGATCTACCGTCGCGACCCCGTCCATTCATCAGACTAAAATGATTGCGCAAACTCTACGTGTACGTGTGTATGTATACACGCGCGCGCGAAGGAACCAGGCAAATTTCGCTTCGCAAATTATCATGCCTTTCCATGACTGCTAATTTAACAAAGAAGTTTGCATGCACATAAAGAGTGGCTTACTCCATGTGTTGAAATGTCGAGATCAATGAACTTCAGACTAGGAAATGGTATCGCCCAAGGCATCTGCATGGACTCGATATGCTTTCTGAAGTTTCATCGCATTTATTTAGGGTAGGGTACAAAGTGTGACTAATAATGAATCTAAAGGCCAGTTCGAACAGAAAACAAAAATTTTCAGATTTCTAGCTTATCTTAGAGAGCAGACCGCACTGTAGACAATGGAACCTCTTACAGGCCTGGATTTCTCGCCGGCCACAACTACTTTGATCAAATATGTATGATTACGCGGCAAGCCTATTTCGGTCCTAGAGATCGTTCAACCCGCGTGGCAGAGCGGCTTCCGCTTGGGGGTCGAGCTGGAGTGGCTTTCCTCTGTATTTCTCTTGACTGGAAGCGCTGAGATATGATGTTTGGCAGTCTGCTTCGAATTTCCATGAAAATCTCAAAATCCATGTCTGAGGGTATACTGTGCCTTCAACTGATGAACTTACATTTTTCGGAAACTAACAAACATTCCAATGCACAATGCGACTGCGGCCATCATTATGAAGATGACAAAGATTGTTCTGAATATTACAATTTTCTAGTGATGAGACTCACTCTCAGGGGCCGTTCATACTTCCGCGGCCGGGAGGCGCGGCAAAATGCAATCCTATAATACCGATTATGCCGCGCCGCGTGATCAATATTATAGAATTGCATTTTGCTGCTCCGCTTCGCGGCGGAAGTATAAACGACCTCTTAAGAGTTAAGGGATTGTCATACCCTGTCTGATCACACAGTTCCCCATTGAAGCCACATGTCGGCATATCCTCGCGCATCACCAGATTCGTGTTGGAGAGATTGAGACGCTGGAATAAAGTGAGGGAAAATCGAGGAGTGATCGTTCTGTAGGTTTTGTAGATAATGGTGGTGATTGCCGAAACGCAGAGAAAGAGATTGAAAGGGCTAAAATGATCAAAAATCAAGACGGATAGACTCGATTTGCGCTGTTCAGCTACAGAATAGCCTTCTTTCGCTTTAAAATAGCTGTTTATCTAGAACAATCGAAACATTGTTTTGCCCGAAAATTCGGAGACGGTGACCATCAGAAACAAATGCTAATATGAGATTTCCCTGCGAAAAAAAGAACTTAGCGGGGTTCTACAGGAAACCTTCCTCAAGAGTGTACAATCATAATTTCAAAATATGAAAACGTACCAGTCCCGTGGCAGCTCCAGAAGTGCTGTGCTCAATGTCAAGTTTGACTGCAAAATTGTAGCCAGTGTTGTCAATGTAACCAAACGAAAACGGAGCGAGTCGCTGAGTGTCGTCGTTGAAGAAAATCTCCCCGAAAGGTCCTTAATTGATTGTTAGGAGAGTCTGCAGAAGAAGCTAATCTAAAGCAATAGTGGAAGTCAGAGACGGAGCGATACTCTGTGACAGCAGTCGACGAGATACGAGAAAGTTTGCGTATCGCTGCAGTACGACGCCACCGTGCGGACATGTACCTCAATGAAATCTACGACCTAATGGCAGCGCTAGAATTTTGAATGGAAGTGTCCGTAATGATTGTTTTGAATGGGACAAGGTTATACCTATTCTGCGCCTGGTGCGGTGAAGTCATTAAACTTCCGAATAGTGGATTTTCACAGGTCGATCCAGAGCTAAAAAGTCGACCCGAGTCGGAACACCCGCCCACCCTAGCTCTTCCCTCCTGCATTCCTTGATCACGCTGAGCTGTATTGATGGAGAGCAGAACGACTGAGGTGACGGAGCCTTTACTTGTCTCCCAAGATGCCGTTTTCAGCTTTGCTGCGTAGCAGGAAGATGCAATGCTACTACGTGGACCACCGCGGCGTGGCCCGACTGGTGTTAAAAGACCATGGCGAAATGGAAGCGTGATCGACGTTAAAAAGATGTGTGCAGAGTTCATGTGACTGGCTTGTTTAAGTCCAGCGTCAGGTTCAGAGGGTAACCTATTTTTAAAGTGCTCTCGTTCCATTTTGCTCACCGCTCGCTGGCTGCCTGCTCGATTGTCGCCCTCTACCTTATTGATGGCAAGACATTCATCAACGCCAGACGCAATCAACATTTCATACTTTTTCAGTACTCGACGTTGACAAGAATGCTGTGACTTCAACTGTGATACAACCTCCTACTGGCGCTGCTTTCAACGGTAAGGCCTATTTCAGAGTGCGATCGCAGCGCGATGCGATAGCATTGTTATCATGAGTATCGATCGTGATAGCGTCTCCCGTCAATTCTTTTCCGAAGCATACTTTCGCAGCGATCGATGATGGCACTCTAAAAGAGGCCTAAGGACCTATTTATGCTTCGGGTCTCGCCGCCGATGCGTCCCGGCGGCCGGTTTAGTATTGATCAATTTCGAACTTTTATCAATGCAGACGCGCGACAGCGAAAAGCCCATACATAAAATGAAGCTAGCGGATATCTGGCGAAATCGCATGTGGATCGACATCCCCTCGCGATTCGCCAGCAATTTGTAAGCAAGCCTCCCTCAGACAACAAGCGAATCTCCCGCCAGTAGTCAGCAAACCGTCTGCCAATGATTAGCGCCTTTTTAAAAGCATCGTAATGTGCTTATCTGGGCCGAATTCCGGTCCGCAATTGCGTCTCGACACGTTTTGCGCCCGCACGCGCTGGAGTCAGTCGAGTTTCGAGCGCCAAAGCCGACTCGATATGGCTTTTCTATACAGTTTTCTCCAATTTTGTTTACTTTCCAGTTTCTGAAACTCACCTAGAGTTAACAGATCGGCGGCTGCGCCGCTGGAAACTCTTCCGACTCGAATGCGCGCGGCCGCAAAGCGTGTCGAGACGCAATTGCGGACCGGAATTTGGCCCAGAGAAGCACAGTACGCGCAGAAAATCATATTCTATTTTTTCATAATTTTGAGTGGGTGTGTTCCCTCTAGGAAATGAGAATGGCCAAAGAGCCCTTTGAAAGCCATAGCTTAAGAAGGAAACCAAGGTTAAAAGTAGTCGACAGAGATGTTTGAATTCGCGCCATATCGGTTGTTGAACAGTTGTGCTGGATCGCTAGGGATTCCTTCATTAAATGGTAGCTGGCAGCAATTCGGATGAGGTTTGAGGCATTCCACCCCCTAAATCTTGACAATTGTGCGTTTTGGTGACCCAACAAGCACTCCCTCCGTTCTCAGACGGGCCCAACCAAATAATCAAACACTGGAGACTGTAAAAGGTTCTCAGCGCGTGCCAAGCCTTTAAAATGATACTTTTGGTCTGGAGGCTGGTAAACCGAAAATTGCTAGCGTTCACAGTCGGGAGACCTTTCCAACATTAGGGAAATTATTCTCCCCATGGTCTGCTGCAGATGTGTTGTCTTCGCTGGGGATCAAATGAGGATTGCGAAGCGCTCTTACTGCATTCTCTGATAGCTGGCGGATCATTTGCAACTAGTGAAAGTTTTTTTCTTTTTTTTAAATTTCCTTATTATTAACCAATAAAATTCTTATTTTATTAGGGATCTTGAGACTGCGATCGGCCTGCAGCTTGCCGATGGCTCGCCTGCAACTTGAAAGCAATCCTTTCGTCTGCATGATGAATTTCTGAGATCAAGCGGACCCTACGTCAACGTGGGACAAACGCTAGGAGAAAGAAGAAGATGAATTTCTGAGATCCTCCGGTTCTCCCGCTGCCTGCCAGTCGTCCACCCGATTACTGAACGAGCGTTTGCAATCCTCCGGTTCTCCCGCTGCCTGCCAGTCGTCCACCCGATTACTGAACGAGCGTTTGCAATCCGCCCGGTGCTACATATTGGCTTAGTAGAGAATACAAACACGTAGTCTACTACATTCTTCTTGTCCTGTCAATAGTTTGAGAAAAGTAATTATCAGCCATCTTACCATCGGCGATTTCCACCATAATAGCTCGTAGAGTTGTTGCATTGTAAACTCCAGATTTATCCTGTTGATACACTACACGTAGAACATGGGCGAGAACGAACAGAGATTCGTACAACTCGAGTGTTTGCATAATATCCTAGAGAACTTTCCACTTTTTAGTTCTTCTGCCAAAATAGACTTTTAAGAGCGATCAGAGATAAGCAACCAACCGATGAGCCAAAATTGTGCTTGCTAATAAAGGGCTGCACACGAGAGTTATCGAAGACTTCATTGATAAGCTATAAAGAACAAAATGTTGATAACTGAATGATTACCTACATAACAGTGTAGAAGTATACTTACAACATATGTTCGGTTGAACAGGGGCAGGAGTGCAGCATTCTTTTCCCACGGATATACTCGCTTTTCAAGCTAAAAGGTGATTTTGAGATGTCTTAGTAACAGAGGAGCCATGAAGACTTTCAAAAACCAATATTTCTATTATTATCTGGTACTCCTCCGTAAGAAGGGGCGAATGACAGCTTATAGAGGCTTCGGCGAGTGGATCGCTACTTTTTGTGGCATCTGTAGGCGATGCGCCGGCAGTTTTTGATAGCGATACTAGATCAAGATTGATCTGATGAGCCGATCGATCGAAATCGGCCGACAGAGCAACAACCGTCCCCTTTCCGCTTTCGACCCGCTCATTGATAGATGGATATTTTTCATGTACTCAGGCGGTCCAGCGTTTCAAGCGGAGGCGAAACACTTTTTTTCACAGCATAGGGGCCAGGGGTGAGCGGAGTTCCGCGTTTCGCGTTCCGAAACCCGCTGTTTCGCGCATTTTTGGCATTCCGCGTTCCGCATTCCGAAAACCGCAAAAAACGCTGCGGAATGCGAAAACATCGGGTCACCTGGGAGAAAGAAAACATCAGATAATTTCTCAATTTTTCCGCGTTTCGCGTTCCGAAACCCGCATTTCCGCGCGTTTTCAGGCGTTTCGCGCCCGATTTCCGAAACGCGATAAAAAATTTAAGTTCCGAATCCCGAAAACCGATTCCCGAAATTTCATATTTTTGTTCCGCTCATCCCTGATCGGGGCGATGGGCGGAACTCGCGGTAGGATGGGGGGAATCCCTCTTGTTTCGATGGAATGTCGCGAATTTCGGCGTTTGCTCCGATGATTATAAAAAGTTCTCGCTCCCGTTCAGGGCATGGTTGGTATAAAAGGCTTCTCATTTCACAGTGTGCCTCATGTCAGTCGGCTCTTTGGAGCCGGACCTGGAAGGTGGCCTTAGTCACTTTCCAGAAGCTTCACCGGGTACCGGAGGATAATTTTTGTCGTCAAGGGGACCTTCCCGCGGCTCGGGAGGGGGGAAGGTGGTACCAAACTGTGGGGCCATTTCCCCACGGTTCACGGTGAGGTGCACCCCACTGCGGACCTTGGCGGTGGGGTCACCCTTCCCTCATTGCCCTAGTTAGATGTCCCCGGGGTCCCCTGTGTGGACCCGGAAACTGTGTATCCCTGCAGCACTCAAGAAAATGGTCAGAGCTTTCTGGGTTTCCCAGCCCGATTTTAGCTTCAGAACGCAAGCATTGCAACCGAGGACCTGAGTAGCAGAAGTCTTAAAGTCAGTGTCCACGATAAAAACTATGTCTGATTTTATGGTGGAGATCGGCAGCTGGGGGGCCTAGCGCAACCCTAACGTTGGAAAAACTGAGAAAATGAGCTCGGAACGGTCCCATACGGCCCCAAAGCTGGACACCCGTCAGCTCGTCACACCCCAGATCACGGATGAGCGGAATAAAAATTTTGAATTTCGGAACTCGGAAGTCAAAACAAAATTAAAATTATCTGACTGTTTTGCTTTGCTACGGATTAGTATGATTTGGAAATGTAACATTTGTGAGAATTTCGTTAAAAGAAGTGAAATGTCTTATGCTACTGATTTGGCTTGGGAATAAACTCGAAAGAAGCGCTAAAAACTCAGTGAAATGATTCACCGTTGATTTGGCTGTTTACTTGTTTACTAAACAACAAAAATTGAGTGTGACATTGAAAAACCAAATCACGCACTTCTTACTGAGCATTTATGTATTCGTGTGACAGCAGTTCTCTTAGTTGACGACATTCGCATTAACTCACTAAGTGATGTTATTTCCACCTTCATTAATTGATAGTCAATCGGAAGCGAACGCGTCAAATAATTTAGTAATGCTTGAAAATCAATATTTCTGAATGACTGAGGTGAGAGACACAACATAATTTTGCAAGGACCTGTGACTTGTTAACCTAAACTGCAAGCGTTAGGTTGATTTCAGAAGAGATGTGCGTGATTTGGCTTTTCAATCTCACGCTTAATTTTTGTTGTTTAGTAAACAAGTGCACAGCCAAATCAACGATGAATCATTTCACTGAGTTTTTAGCGCTTCTTTCGAGTTTATTCCCATGCCAAATCAGTAGCATAAGACATTTCACTTCTTTTAACGAGTTTCTCACAAATGTTTCATTTCCAAACCATACTAATCCGTACCAAAGCAAAACAGTCAGATAATTCCACTTTATTTTAGCAAAAGTTTCCTTTTAAAGGCACATTACACCCTCAGATATGACTTTCATATGTCCATGCAGTTGTGTAGTAGACCCCTCTTGCCAAACACTTGCCCACCCCTTCTAGCGCCACCACAGTTCACCCCCTTTTTCTTGGTTTCCAAACCCAATGACGACTAGGTGAAACAGGATTATAATTTGCCACCGGCACAAAATTCTCACGGAAGTGAAATGGTTTTTCTTACCAGAGTTTTCCATGAGTAGGCCCCAATATCGTGCTATCTCTATCCCCGGTGAGGCTGTTTCCCCAATCCCTAGTGTGTTCAGCTTCAGCCGCTCACCACCGCTCTCAATTTCTTTTATACCCTTCCCTTTATCAACTGGTTATCATCAATTTTGTTTACCGTGAGAATTTTTGCCGGTGGCAATTTATAATCGTCTCTAGATGAACGGATGAATCGCAACCGCGTTTTCGATTTTCACTCCTTTGCTGGTCCTCCCACTTAGGTCAAACACACGATCCGTAACGCTTGACGTACTCCCAGTTGGGTCCCGCCCTCTTTCCCCGGTGCTGGCGCTTTTCAGTCGAGTCCCACACACTTTCCCCGGCGCTTGACGCACTCCCAGTTGGGTCCCTCACGCTTTCCTCGGCGCTTGGCGCACCGGAATTTACAAGCACGCTCATGCCGATCATTTTTTCCGCAGGGCTACCGTAACCCTCCTTTGAAAATTTTCCAAGTGTCAGCTTAGATATGAGCACATCGTAATAGCCAACAAACAACTTTGCACACTTTCCACCTCCTCAGCCACTTCCCAGTGGCTTCTCGAGGAGAGCGGTGTGTGAATGAATGCATACCGCTCCTCTGCTCCTTTATACCCCGCATGATATGAGCGTGTGTTATCGTTCGTTATCATGTTTTGTTCAAGAATGGTTACGGTAGCCCTGCGGAAAAAATGATCAGCATGGGCGTGCTTGTCCGGAATTTGGGTCCCGCACACGTTTCCCGGCGCTTGGCGCGTTCCCAGTTGGGTCCCGCACAATTTCCCCGGTGCTTGGCGCACTCCCAATTGGGTCCCGCACACGTTTTTCGGTGCTTGGCGTGCTCCCACTTAGATCCCGCCCACTTTCTCCGGCCCTTGGCGCGCTCCCGGTTGGGTCCCGCACATTTTCTCCGGCGCTTGGCGCTTTTTAATTGAAATCCCGCACACGTTCCCCGTCGCTTGGCGCACTTCCAGTCAGGTCCCACACACGTTCTGTGGGGTTTGGCACACTTCCAGTTGGACACCGCATATGCTTCCCGGCGCTTGGCGCACTTCCAGTCAGGTCCCACACATGTTCTCCGGCGCTTGGCGTGCTCCCAGTTAGATCCCGCCCACTTTTCCCGGCCCTCGGCGCACTCCTAGTTGGGTCCCGAACACGTTCCCCGGCGCTCGGCGAAATCTCAGTTGGGTTCCGCGCAGGTTCCCTGGCGCTTGGCGCACTTCCAGTCAGGTCCCACACACGTTCTGTGGCGCTTGGCACATTTCCGTTGGGGTTTCGCACACGTTCGCCGGCGCTTGGCGCACTCACAGTCGGACCCCGCACAATAAACGGTGTGCATACGGTTCCTGATGGACGTAAAGGAGACCTACTCTGACGCTTGCAATCAATTCACTCTTATCACAATACCCCTCCATTTCTCTCAATTGGCCAACCATGTTTCTTATCATTCAAAAGTTTCACCGGACTCTCTCTCACACACACACACACACACACACACACACACACACACACACACACACACACACACACACACACACACACACACACACACACACACACACACACACACACACACACACACACACACACACACACACACACACACACACACACACACACACACACACACACACACACACACACACACAACACACACACACACACACACACACACACACACACACACACACACACACACACACACACACACACACACACACACACACACACACACACACACACACAACACACACAACACACACACATTTTAAAATTTACAAATTTTTCAATATCTCGAGAACCACAAAGCAGATTTTTCTGAAACTTGGGCACTGTTAAGAACCTTTACTGCTCTACATTTTGCGAAAATGCCAAGTTTGAAACTATCTTCCAAATCGAGATTCTGTAACGAGGGGTGTGCGCAGAAGCTATCCTTTTCCGAATCAGGTGCGCGCTTCGCGCGCACCACAATTTTGGAAGTCGGAACTCGGAAATCGAAACAAAATTAAAATTTCGGAAATCGAAAATCGGAAATCGAGATAAAATTAAAATTTCGGAAATCGGAAAGCGGAATTCCGAAGCCGAAAAACTGCGGAAAACGGGATTCGGAATCGGAAATCGGAACAAAGTATACTTTCTGCTGGCATCGGAAAATTTCTCCTTGACCCTCGGGTTGGAAAGCATAGCCATTATCAAATCACCATTCCCTAGATGCTTTCCCATCCTTGGCCCTAGAACATTACGAATCAAATTTCTTATCCCATGGGAATTCCATCAGGGATGTGCGTAATTGTAAGAAAATGAATACTCACTATGATCGCTCCCCAGTGTAGGGACCACACCAACTTTGACCCATATATCGGTGGTGGTTGTTCGGGACATGTATCGAGTGTCCCTGACAAGGTTTACAGCTGGAAAAACCCCTAATTCCTTTCCGAATCAAAATAAGGACTTCGAAATCCAAGCCGTAGGACCATTCTGTGAACATTCTACACATTGTTTTTCAGTCGTATTCAAGAACTCAAAAATGTTTGTTCAGAAATATATCTTGTGAAAGCCGATCATAGGTATATGCAGAGAACCTTCCACAATATTCGAAAATAAATTTCGAATCAGTCGTTCGAATGGAATAATTATGCAGAGACGACTATTATTAGTTCCAGATGTGCGAGAAACGCTTTTCAGTTTTCATGTGACGCCATTTCCGTGAGAAAAGTCACGTCACCTCTGGAAATTTTGTCCGAGAAATTGCCGCGAAGTACCTTACAAATACAATACCCACCCTGAGTTTTGGTAAAAAGGCGAAAAAAAAACGCGGAAAATCGCTTTTTTCGTCTTTTGATCATAACTCGCTTCACAGTTGACGTTTTTCAAACTTGAAGACATTTCTGCAATCAGCATTGATCACTCTTTCTTTTTGATCTATACATGGCTTACTCTCAAACAAGGCATATAGGTTTGACACAATCAATCGAGTGGGAAATGCGACAATATTATATGCTGAAATGTGTGACTGTGTCTACTTTAGTCTATTCAACTTGTTTTTGATGTCTGTTTTTTTTTCGTTTTAGAAATTCCATTTCTTTTTGATTTTTTTTTATTTCCTCAAAATTTAAGTCCGTTTCAACTCTCGGTATTATTCATTAGCTATTCATTTGGTATTTTTTGGTGCTGTTTGTAACATTCGTTTTTATACTACTCTATTTTTATATTAATTCTCACTATAATTTGAATACTTATACATTTCAATTTCATTCATATAATTATTGCTTTATTTAAAATGGTTTCGCCGACAACGTTAAATAATTATTTGGATATCAATCGTTTTAGCTATATCCTCAGACAAACCTTTCAAAACGGTAAAAACCTCGAGCCTCAACAATGGAGGAGGTAGTTTGAGTTTCAATCACTTGTATCAATATTCAAAATTTCTGGAGTTAGTATCAGAACTCGAAAATAACATCCGTCGTCCTAATTTCAAGAAAGTTTTCAAGTTTAAAAAAAAGTTATGTCTTGAAGTAGTTATGACACATTTCGCCCTCCTAAGATGTTGAAAATCTTCAGATTTAATGAGACGTGAACCTGAAAAACCTTATCAATCGATTTGTGTGGTATTGCTGACTTTGAAACTGTCTCTATACCTGGGAAACAGTCAAGATTTACTTCTAATCTTGCCTAGTCTTGTATAACTTCGTTCTGGCGATTGTCACCCTTCAGCTTACCCGTATCTCCACTCCCTCCCTTTCTCTCGACGATCTGAGCACTCCTCGCTCGAGAACAGTCCTCCGAATCGCATTGAATTCGCGCTGCAGGGATGGACTGGAGAGCCGTAGACCACCCAGCAGCCAAAGCGCGCGGCTGGTGCGCGTCACCGCATTGATTGATCTCCTAAGCGAAGAGTCTGCCTCAATCAATTGACGGCGTCGTCAAATGCGGATTTCAAACATTAAGTACAAGGAATAGGGTCGGAATATGGAATTTTCTGGAGTTTTTCGTTTTTCCTTCCAACTTTAAAAAACAGATCTATTCGAATTCTACGAGGGAAACTGTGTTATCTGTGCTATTGTGGGGTAAGACCCTTACCAGTAACCTCTTAAAATATTCGTGCCTTCGGTGAGTAAATCCTTGGTCGCGGACTACAAAGCGGAAAGCGCTTGCGGCCGCGCATCGAATAATCTCCTATGCAAAAGGTCGTGCTCAATCGAATAAGCCGAGATCATACTACCAGCGGCGGCGACAGTGCATATCAAGCATATCGATTTTCGGTCGATATTGATTGTAAACATTGCGTCGCGTCGCTCGTCGCGGGCAGTATGATCCCGGAAATAACTTTGATTCCTCGATCTTTAGCAAAACAAGCATCCACAATTGGACAATATGAACACCACTGTGTTCCCATAAGCCTGCGTAGATTCTAACCATACCCACCAAGGACCATTGATAGGCGGAATTTCGATTTCTGATTGGATTTGGCCTACCGATTTCCGAAAAATGGCCCAGGAATGTGGAGAAAATTGGAAATAATTCGAAGAAAGCAAGTTTGGGAGGTTGAGCATTGTTAGCTGTCAAACCTCAAGGAATTCCTTTAAGCTGCTAAACCTGAATCGAAAGTCTGTTTCTAATTTTAAGAAGAGCAAGGGATGAGATTCACATATTGAAAGAGAACCACAAAGAGTTTTCCTTCTAGCATTCGGATAAATTTGAACTTTTTATAAAAAAATCGGAAAACCAAAGAAAATTCTTTTTTCCGACACTATCCTTGTATTTGATGATTTATATTCGCATTTGAAGACGAGCCGTCAATTGGCCGAGGCAGACCTTTCGCTTGAACTTCTTTCAGAGCTCCATCGCCGAGCGACGCGATGGGATGATAAACATGAGGATCGGTCGAGATCGCGTCGCATGTCGATCTCTATTCAAAACATGTCATCGAATCGATCAGCGATCGCACTCTGAAAGAGGCCTTAGGAGATTAATCAATGCGGTGACGCGCCGCAGCCGCGCGCGCTGGCTGCTGGGTGGTCTGGCTCTTCAGTCCATCCCTGCTGCGCGAATTCAATCCAATTCGGGGACTGTTCTCGAGCGAGGAGTGCGTCAGTCAGATCGTCGATAGAAAGGGAGAGAGACAGAGTGGAGGGAGTGGAGATACGGGTATGCTGAAGGGTTACGATCGCCATAACGAAGTTCATCTAAGACTAGGCAAGATTAGAAGTAAATCTTGACTGTTTCTCAGGTATAGAGACAGTTTCGAAGTCAGCAATACTACAAAAATCGATTGGTAACGTTTTTCAGGTTCACGTCTCATTAAATCTGGAGATTTTGCACATCTTGGGAGGGCGAAATGTGTCATAACTACGTCAAGAAATAACCTCTTTCTTAAACTTGCAAACTTTCTTAAAATTAGTACGACTGTTGTTATTTTCGAATTCCGAAAATAATCCCAGAAGTTTTAAAAATTGATACAAATGATTGAAACTAAAACTACTTCCTCCATTGTTGAGGCTCGAGGGTTTTACCGTTTTGAATGGTTTGTCTGAGGATAGAGCTAAAACGATTGTTACCAAATAGTTGTTTAACGTTGTTAGCGAAAACATTTTTGAATAAAACAATAATTACATGAATGAAATTGAAATTTATATGTATTCAAATTATAATGAGAATTCATATATAAAGTGTGGTATAAAAAAGAATGTTACAGACAACATTAAGAAATATTAAACAAATAACTAAATGAATAGCTAATAAATAATACCCAGAGATGAAATGGAATTTAATTTTGAAAAAAATCAAAAAAAATGTAAATTAAAAGAAACATAAATTAAAAACAAGTTGAATAGACTAGAGTAGACACAGATACACATTTCAGCATTTATTATTGTCCCACTTCTCGCTCGATTGATTGTGTCAAATCTATATGCCTTGTTTGATAGTAAGCCACGTATGAATCAAAAAGAAAGAATGATCAATGCTGATTCCAAAGATGTCTTCGAATTTGAAAAACGTCAAATGTGAAGCGAGTTATGATCAAAAGACGAAAAAAGCGATTTTCCGCGTTTTTTTTCGCCTTTTTACCAAAACTTAGGGTGGGTATTGTAGCCCACCAGGCTCCGTAGTGGCTCCTAGTAGGCTATTACTCGGTTATTTCGCTGTTATTTCTCGGCTTTTCCCGAAACGGACAAGAAATAACCGAGAAATAACGAGGAGTAACAAAAATTTCCGAGACGCAGCCATCGTCGGGTTGCCGGGCCGCCATCCAGGGCGGCCAGTGGTTGGGCGGCGCCTCTAGAGGCCAAGTTTCGAGTATCTCAATCTTGGGTAATTGAATCGACGGAGGTGTTGACATCTGAACCATGCCTCTAGAATGAGTCGTATCACCGGGACCTACCTACTTACCTGGAGATCATTATTTCTCGGCTATTTCACGACTATTTCTTGGCAATTTTGCGGCTAATTCGCGACGAGCATTCTTGGCGGCGATTTCGTGGCTTGTACGCGACAAGCAGGCATTTCGCGGCCGTTTTTGGGCAAAACTCTCAGAGGCAGCGAGCACGGTTCAGCCGCCAAGCCAATATGTAACCGTATTCGATCGCCTCGACGTGACGGCTACAACGATTTGAGGTGTCCAGAAGTCGCCCTCACTGCATCCGGTGAAACGAAGCATAAACTACATAAGACGTTTTGCGAAGTTCGCATTGAACTATATAATGTCGAGCACTGCATGCAGGTCACAATCATCATTCAGTTGATCGTACGTTGTCTAAAGAGATGGAACTAGAAAAATCCTAGAATTTTCCGGCCTCCGCAGTGCTTACTAGAAAAGCTGGCTTCAATCAGGCTTCAATCACCCTATATCCCATAAAAATTGAGTTGCTTCAAAGGCAATGCTGATAATGAAAAAGTTTTTGAGCGGCAACGTAAGCTTTGCGCCCCTCTAAGTAGAATAAGGATAAAAGTACGATGAAGACGGCCAGGAAGTGGGTGAAAATTCCGTGGACCAGCAGATCCATTGGATCATCACGCCCACGCCATGTAACAGTTGTCCACCGTTCGTTTCACCAGAGGAACAGTTGCCGAATTTCTGATCACTCTCTACTCCAAAAAATTCTAACATCCAAGCATATGCATTGAACAGTCTTATTTTCGAAGGTTTTTCGCTACAAGAAAAATAAAACAAAGTCAACTTCTCAAAAATTTCGAAGCGCAAAACCATTTCCGACGTCTGGATTGTTCAAAGTCTGCAGTGCCCCGGAACACACCGAACAGGCCTAATTAAATATTTTAGAGGTTTATTTAGACGTTTTTTTTTTCTTTGATAAAGGAGAGTTTCATATGGGGTTTGCCCTATTAACCTTTACTTCGTGGTTTTGCCTGCTCAGAAACATAGAAGACTAGAATACGTTTTTATCGTGAACACTGCCTTCAGCAAGGCTTGAAAGAAGTTGGAGGGTCTCAAATCGTCAACTTCTGTCACTGGATGCACATTAGGATTGTTTCCGCATTTTATTCCGATTTCCGCACCCATTTTTCGGAAATCGGAATTCCTAAGCCTAAAAACCTGCGGAAATCGGAAGTCGGAATTCCGCTCATCCCTGCCCCAGATGCACTTTCCACGCCCACCGACGTGAACAAATGAATGCTCGAGATTGTAAGATGAGCGATGGTTTCCGATCAATAGCCCCGTTCTTCCCTTCATTCTCAACTTCTCTCTTTAGTCAGGTCAGCTTGCATACATCGGCTGCAAAAGACGAAAGTTACAAGCCTCGCGCAACTCGTCCACCATGCTTCCCTAGCTCAATTTTTGAGGGACCATAACTCCGTTCCTAGAAGGTCTTGTACGATTTGAAAAACATCATTGGAATCAGCATGTGGCCGTCTTCAAGATAGGCGTGAAAGCAGAAAAACGATTGTTATCGTGAACACTGCCTTCAAGGCATTGGAAGCTACATGTGGGGAGCGCGCGCGATCGGAGCCCCGTTGGTCGGTGGCGTCGTGAACGCCGCACAGCCGCCGCATTGGCCGCGCCGCGTAAACTATCTAGTCTAAACTTGACAAAGATACCATAGGTGTATGGTCTACACGTTTTCGACTTTCCAGGCCGTTCTCTGAGTAAAAGTCAGATTGTGTGCAGATAATTAGGGAAGGGTTCAATTTGAAGGAGCGCACGTGCTAAATCTGATTTTTTTATTCTTTTGCGCGGGTAGGCCTACGAGATTGTGGAATATTGCAGAAGGGCTACAGAATTCACTCAGATTCTGGAATAAAGCCCTTTGGAAAGCCTCGTAGCTCTCAAATTTCCCTACGCGTATTTTGGTATGTTTCGTGTAATACCAGGTTGTTCAATAAGTTTTGTCGTTCGATAAGAGAGGGCGTTGCTAATAGCCCAAATTTTTTTGTTTTGTTGGTACACTCTTCATATGAACGTATGTGAAGTTTCATTTCAATCTGTCAATTCATTCTTTGTTTACAAGCCATTTAGTGTTGCCGTGTCACAGCATTGGGAAAAATTGAATATCGTGCAGTGATAAAATTCTTATTTTTGGAAGGTGTAGCACCAAAAGAAATTCACGAACGAATCTTAAAAGTGTTTGATGATTGTTCACCTACAATTAGAACAGTAGAAAGATGGGTTGCTGAATTTAAACGTGGTCGTACAAGCCTTGAAGGCGGTCCACGTGTAGGACGTCCAAAAAGCGCATCAACACCAGAAATCATGGCCAAAATACAGGATATAGTTCTGGAAGATCGTCGATTGACTGAGAGAAATCTAGCAAAGGCTCCACACATCTCATTAGGCAGTGTGAGCCACACTTTAGGTGAAATTTTGGTTTTTGGAAAGCAGTGTGCACAATGGGTGCCGCATTCGCCAACAATGGAACAAAAACACATTCGAATGCGACTTTCCCAGCAACATTTGTAGCGTTAAAAAGGATAAGGTGAATTTTGTGCGTCGATTCATCACTATGGATGAGACTTCAGTCTATCACCATGATCCTGAATCAAAACAATAGGCTAAAGAGTGGTGTGAACCTGGTTGTTCGGCTTCGAAACGAGTTCGTGTCCAGAAATCGGCCAAGTAGGTTATGGCATCTGTTTTTTGGGATGCAAAAGGAATTCTGTTTGTCTATTATATACTTGCAAACTGGTAAAACAATTAATTCTGAATAATACTGCAACCTTTTCGACCACTTGAAGGAAAAAATCCGCGTTTTTTATCAGATGAAGAGATCATAACTGCTGTTGAAGCGTATTTTACAGACAATTTCGGATTCTCACTTCCGGGATGGGATCCACAGATTGGAGGATCGTTAGAGCAAGTGTATTAAAGGCAGCAGACACGCTCGAAAAAAGTTGTTGAGATAACTAAGTTTCTGAAGTCGCATGGCTCCTAGTAGACTGCTCACGCCGTCGGAAGCGTCAAAAACGAGTCAAAACTACTAAATTTCAGCAATGCAAATCGAGAAATTTCTGCAACCCCGCCCCAAAATACAAACTCGTCTAGATTGATAGTACTAATACGGCCCCTTTGGCTGGTTTTTGATGCTTCCAACGAGGTGAACGTTCCAGTACACGCTGTAAGAGTATATCGGCTTCTCTATCTCTAACGTTTTGTTGCTAATATTCGCTGTTTCAACCGCGCGCCGTAAAACTCGTCCACTTCCACCTGATAAGAAAATAACCGTTGTTCCGCTATTTGCACAGAGTTTTCGTTCGTTTTTTCGTCTGTTCCAAATACAACCAGCTCCAAACCTTTGATTTATGTCATAAAATCGATAACATTTTCGAGCGTGTCTGCTGCCTTTAATGTTAACGGAGATTACACTGAATAGTAAAGTGTATTTTGAACCATAAAATTGTGTTTTTCTTATCGAACCACAAAACTTATTGAACAACCTGACACACAGACGTTGGAAATGGTTTCGAGCATTTAACTTTTTTATTTAGATGATTCTTTTCGTTTTTCTGTTGTCATGAAAATAGGAAGCTTCTAATGCACGGGTTTGATTGCAATATTTTCTCGGGAAACGAGTAATCAGCTTTGGATTGTTTGCGCCTGTCGTAGCGCTCCTCTTCCTCGTGCTAGATGACGATTGGCCGCGAAAACGCCTTTTCAGACCACAAAACTTTCTCACTGGGTCTATAGTACTATGAATACACATGATTGAGGACTCGAGCTTCGCCAAGTACCTTCACTTAGTTCAAATATAGGATTCAGGAAACAGAACAAATGTACATTTTTTCGCGGGCGCTGCCATGAAAAATTGGCATTGTCGGAACGGAACGCACCGATACTTGGCGTTCCTTATTGCACGTTGGCGCAAACTCGGTGCGTGTATGTGGTATTATATGCGCACTGAGTCTGCGCTATTGCGCAATAAAGAACGCAAAGCTTCAGCGCGATCCGTGCCGACTGCGTACGTGGTTCCAGTGATGAATGTCACCTGATAATCCCAAAGGACGAGGAATATACTATACTCCTCGGTCAGATATCCCGTATCGTTCATCGCATTCAGAAACGAAGTGTAGTCTGCCAACTGAGTTCCAAGGAACGGCACGATCACTGAATCAGCTCATGTATTGATGATATTTCCCTTTGGGAAGGTTGAATTCAGTAATCTATCCACAAAAGCAAGTCACCTCGACAGATCTGACTAAGAATTTGGACGCTTTGAGCCAGTCGGGAGGCGTTCCAGGACTTGGAGATATCTACCTGGGCCAATATCCTGATGCCATTACTATTCAGGAAACCTGAGACATTGAACCCCCTAAAAATATTTTATACTTCGAATCTTCTGTTAGAAGAGCAGGATACAAATTGTTAAAAATAGTACACTAAACCCACCTCGCCTCCACATCTGACAAACCTGAGTAACAATCGCTGCATGTCACGATGGCGATCTAAACTACTGAAGTCACTATGGATCTGTGAGCGTCAACATTTGTGATAAAGTCAGTAGAATGACGAACAGGAATCCTTGAATAAGCCTGTCTGAGCACGTACTAACGTTGGCCGTTTCTTGCGTTGGCCCACAAGCGCGGAACGCGTTTTAGCGTTTCTAAAGTCCTTTGTTTAGAACTTCCTTCAACATAACTTTTTTCAGGTTTGAAAAGTTATTAAGGATCCGGGTGAGGGGAGTGATAGCCAGCAGTGCAGCAATAAGAAGTTCGGAATGGGATTTCTATATCGTTATGCAGTTGTGTGGTCGCACACTGTATTTTTATACTGTATGGCTTACTTATTCACTCCAAACCTTTCTTTTTAAACTCAAACCCTACTTAGATAGTAACACCAGTCGGATAGACGGCGGTGGAAGGCCTCTTTGGGCTGATCGCGGGAGCTTAGAGGGCGAATGGTGGTAACCAAAAGGCTCTCCGGGCCCATCGCGTGAGGAAATCAAGGCGCCGGTCGGACCAATGACAACCATTGATGTTTCGGTCGGATCGCGGAACTATGCGGAGTTCGTCGATCGGATGGCGGGCAGCAATGTCTCCATGCCGGGTTCATCCTAGGAAAATGGCGTCCGGATCACGCGGTGGGTGTTTGACCCGCCATGCGCCCTCGATTCGACCGGTATTACTGCCTGACTAGCAATCATTATATCGTTGGATACCTCTCCTCACCAGAATTTGAAATGTTTTTATCAGATTCGGAATTTGAGCCAATAATCATAAACGCAAAATACGAATACGCGCCCAACCTCCCCAAGTTCTACTCGCCATAACGAATCCTCTCTTACGAGACAAAAAACCTAATTCTCTTGAATACCTGTTTCCAGTTGGCAGCTCGTAGAACAGCTAGGATGTTCACTCCAATGTTGAATGTCGATCTGGTCATCATCTATAATATTTTTTGGTGTTAGCCATCTATATTTGAAGTTATTATGAACTTAGTTTTTCACGATGACAAAACATTCTAATGGGTGAATAGGTTGACTCCAATTCAAGAAAGTGTTCCCTAGGGTAGAAAGACGAAAGGATCCTAAATAATATCTTTCTGACCTGCACTATGTTGTTGGTTTCGTAGTCAACTGTATGATCATACCACGAGTTGAATTGCAGTATGTCGAAGTCCATCGTTAATCCGGCAACTTTTGGAATATCTAAAAATATGAATTGTTTTGTGGAAAGAGTTCCTTGTAATACATATTTGTATGCTGCCTACATCTACTAGGAATCAGTCAGATTACTAATTTTTGTCCCTTACGAATTCAGTTGCTATGTGGAGGTGTATAATATCAGAAACGTCTCTTTAATTGTTCCTAGTGTATCAAGAAGACATGATCGCTGAAGAAATTCCAGTCTAATCATTACACGGGGCCACGGCTATCGAAAAACATTTGCAGTGAAAACCCAGCTGATCGGTTCCTTCGCAAACGCTTCCCATCCCTTTATTAGACTAGAATCATTGAAGGGACGACACATATAATTTATAGTTGGACACGAACGAAATTTTCGAGAGGTTTCTCGAAATTTTTTTGTTCGTTTTCGTTCTTTCGAAGTTTCGTCGAACGAAATTTTTTCAAATTTCGTTCGTTCGAAATTTCGTCGAACGAAATTTTCTCAAAGTTCGTTCGTTCGAATTTTTTTCGAACAAAATTTTTTCATTTATCGTTCGTTCGAAATTTTTTCAAACAAAAATTTTTCATTTTTCGTTCGTTCGAAAAGATTTCGAACGAAAAAAATTCGATTTTCGTTCGTTCGACATTTTTTTCGAAATTTTACAACTATAATATAGTTGCCCTAGAAATTCTGGTCTAGTTAGTGGCCTTGTGTAGGCTTGATCTTCTCCGCCATACGTGTGTATGACGTCACGAAGGCGGCGAAAGCCAGTCCCACGCAGCTCACAGACTACTACTAGGCTAGAAATTATGGAGCTACCGTATAATATTTGGTCTCATACCATCGTAGCATGTGGGCCCGAACACTGCTTGTACATTGTCCACGTAATAGTTCTGCGACAGCACAGCCAATGATTGCAACGAATTGATGCCAACCTCGCATCGGCTCGAGTCTACCAGGATCCTTAAAATCACAATTCACCTGGAATTCACACTTAAAGGCATCGTTCGCACTGAAAACATTTTCCATCTTCCAAACTCATATTCGTGAATGAGCCAAGTAGACCACTCCGGTAAACTTTGGCGCGTCAAATACGTTGGGTCATGAGGTTAGAAGTGGTTAAAGATGAGGATCCGCCACCAGTTCTCACCCGTCATCTATCACTTTTCATAGAATCTTGATGCGACGGTCAAACAATATGAAAACTAGTTCTGGCGCAAAATCCACATGCAGAAAAACTTCGAAAATGACGGTGATGAGGCCTCCAAAAGCAGAAAAAAAAAACTTTTAAAAAGCGATTTCGTCTCGAAATTCAAATTCAAATTTACAATGCTTTTGGACTGAATTTTCCATACAAATGAGTTTTTCTTGAGCCTGTTCGACATTTTCGTTTACTAGGGAGGCGAAGCCATACAAAAACATCAAAAAATAATCAACGGTTTTCTGCGCTTACGATACCTTTAATTCAGGCGTATCAGTGGATGGGGTCGGCAATATCTCGGGCAGTTCCAATATTCGAAAAATCAGATAACTGTCTTTTTCGCAGCAATCTCAGAATTTTTCTAACACTCCTTGTTTCCTCAAGTTAGTGAAGGGCTAACGCTTCCACAATTAATGACAGAGCAGATTTCTTGTCATTCATTAAATTGCTATTCACAGGCGAAAATCCAAATCATTCGAAATATTCGAATAGTCGCTGTGCCGAAGTCTAATCGACAGCGTACATTCTTCCTTACGTGGGTGTATTTCACAGCATACTACGTTTCTTTGCGTTTGCGGCAAAACACACCGTGCTAAGAAATAATTCTGCCTCTACATATTGTGCATACGATTGCGTTCATACTGGAACTGAGGACCGTGACAAATGGACACGGCTGACTACTGAGACGGCACACCTCGACGAAGATGTGGACTGACCGCGTGAAGCGGAAGATAGGCGATTAAGTCAATTAAAGGCAGTGTCCACGATAAAAACCATGTCTGATTTTTTGGTGGAGATCGGCAGCTGCGGGGCCTAGCGGAATCCTAACGTTGAAAAAACTGAGAAAAATGAGCTCGGAACGGTCCCCTACGGCCCCAAAGTTGGACACCCATCAGCTCGTCACCCCCAGATGCACTTTCCACGCCCACCGACGTGAACAAATGAATGCTCGAGATTGCGAGATAGTACGACCGTTTCCGATCAAGAGCCCCGTTCTTCCCTTCATTCTCAACTTCTCTCTCTACTCAAGTCAGCTCGCATACATCGGCTGCAAAAGACGGAAGTTACAAGCCTCGGACAACTCGTCCACCATGTTTCCTTAGCTCAATATTTGAGGGACCATAACTCCGTTCCCTGAAGGCCTTGTGCGATTTCAGAAATATCATTGGAATCAGCATGGGGCCGTTTTCAAGATAGGCAGAAAAACAGAAAAACGATTTCTATCGTGAACACTGCCTTTAAATCAATCGTACAAACTAAATTGCGAAAAATTCATAGCACAGGTTTGCTCCTTTTGCTTCTTTTTTCGGAGGCAGTGTTCGCGATGATACACATTTTCTGTTCTTTCAAAATTGAAAGCTTTTGGCGTTTCTGATAATAGCAAGGGTAAGGCCGGGATCATACTTGCCGCGATTAGCGACAGCGACAGTGCATGTTAGGCATATTGATTTTCGGTCGATATAGATGGTAAACATTGCATCGCGTCGCTCGTCGCTGGAAGTATGATCCCGTCCTAAGATCGGCGAAAAGCGACCAGGCAGGGTAAAGCACACTGGGTAAACTCCACCGAAAGTTTGGGGCGATTCTGAGCCCGTAGAAGGGCGGGGGCGCCAACTGGGTTTCCCACATCTTAGAGGAAACAACCTCTTCCTACAATATAGTATGTGCTCTCCGGACCGCAGAAAATTTTGTGGAAGAGGAGCGTATGAGCTTGATGAGAAAGTTGCCTAGGAAGCTTCAAAGCGACCGCGAACGAGAATGGACGTGCAGAGTTAAGGAATTTGAGATGGTCCGAGGGGAGAGGAACCCGAGGAAAGCTCACACGTTGCCGCAACAGTACTGCGGAAAGACGAAGAGATGCTTCTCTGTCGTGAACACCACCGGTGGAGTCGCAGTTGGTGATGGGACGCTGCTAATATGGAAGGATTGCTTCGGTTCACTACGAAATCGTCCGGCGTCATCATACTGCCTAAGCCCACGCATATTCAGAGAGCACATTTCGATGTACATGAGGAACCGCTGACAGAATCCGAGTTTTTAACCACGCTTGGAAAACGTAAAATTGAAGTGCAGGTGGAGATGACAATATCACTGCTGGAAGGTCTCCCTCCGTCTGGGATTCATGAAAAGACCAGCACCTTCTGTGCAATATGAGTGAGAGAAAGGTTTCGTGGGAGCACGCGATTATCGCACCTCTACACAAGAAGTTAAAGGCAGTGTTCACGATGATTTTTGTTCTCGAGTTTTACACATAAAACAATGCGTTGGCATCCGTTACCAAAATTACGAAGAAACGGCGAGAAATGCATTAAAACGTCGTATTTCAGTGACATTATTCTATAACATGGACTAACTGCCCGGTTGGATGAACATGTTCATGATGGTTGTCACCGGTGGAAAATTGGGTCAATCGAAAATAGGAGAATATTTTATGCAAAGCAGGATTAGTTAGGGCCCTAAGGGAAGAACGGGACAATAGAGAGTAGAGAATTACAAAGGACGGGTCCACAAAAGATTTCACTGTCACAGCAAACAGTTCCAGTGATACTTAAGAGGCGGGGTGATACTTAAAGGCACAGTCCAATCTCAGAATCGTTTTTCTGTTTTTCTGCCCGTCTTGAAAACTGTCCCACGCTGATTGCAATGATGTTTCTGGAATCGTACAAGACCCCTTGGGAACGGAGTTATGGTCCCTCGAAAATTGAACAGCTGAATCATCGTAGACGAGTTGTCCGGAGCTTGTAACTTCCGTCATTTGCAACCGATCTATGCGAGCCGACCTTAATAGTGAGAGAGGCTGAGAAAGAATGGAAGAACGGAGTTATCGATCGGAAACTTCCCTTCACTTCGTCACTGTTGAGCTCGAAAGATGGTAAAAGGGGCGTGCCAAAGTGGCTTCCCAATGTAGGCGCCCCAGGGTGGCTTCCTCCTATATCTCGCTTATTCGGAGGAATTGAGAGCTCCTACTTGGCAGGTGTTATATAGGGTAGGACTACTTCACAATTACGTGGAAATCTCAGATTTCGTCCCTGAGTTTGGACTGTGCCTTTAAGGATTTCGTGTACTTCTGGTGCGTTTTTCTCGGTTCCTTCGTCATTTCAGTTCTACTCGGGGGCCAAACAATCGATTTAGCGACTAATCTCAAAATCGAAGATTATCGTGAACACTGCCTTTGACAGTCGCCTACCCTCAGAAGTACAGAGGAATCTCTCCTTTGCATGTTATGTACACAATTCGGGAACGCTTCATCTTCAAACGACTTGCCAAGCACCATGCCGGTTTTCGAACCGGAAGATCAGCTCACCTAAATAATGCCCACTTCCAGTCGGCCAAGTAGTTCTAGTCGGCTTCGCGTGGTCCCAATCAGGGATGTGCGGGAATTTTTTCGGAAACAGAGAACAGAAAATTTGGTTGGACAGAAAACAAGAAAAAAAAACTTCAAAAATGGGCAGAGAACAGAAAATTTTCAAAAATCAATAAATAGTGTTCAGCGTACACTATACGAGATTTTTCTCAACATTGAACTTTTTTTAAATACAATTTGCTAGTAATCTATGCTTTTTTCGATGAATTTTCCAAACCAACCAGTTGGCCAGAGCAAGAAGTATAGACGCTCAAAAAGTGCAGATTATGAGGGCAAAGGGCGTACCGCGCGGCTGTGCCGTCGGAGTATAAGGGGCCGAATAGACTGCCGCCGCTGAAAGACGCGGCAGCATGCAATGCTGGGGCATCGGTCGTGCAGCGCCGCATGATCAATACTCCTCCACTGCATACTGTCGCGCCTTTCAGCGGAGGGAATCCATTATGGGTCGTTTACACTTCCGCTGCTGAGCGGCGCGACGAGGTGCAATCCTATCATATTGATCGTGGCGCGCCGCGTGATCAATATTACAGAAATGCACTGTGCCGCGCCGCTCGGCGGCGGGAGTATAAACGACCCCTTAGGTCCCTAAATGACTTGACGCGCCGTTTGCTCCACCACTGAGAGCCTCTCGTACCTCTGTGGCAGAAAAGCCATGTCTCATAGCCTCATCATCAATTTCTTGGCGCTCCATCTTATATGAACTATGTACAATCTGCGTGGCAGTATCTAGGGTTTGCGTGCATGGTGCAGTTGAGTCCCAACTTTACCGCGCTCCACCAAAACGGTAGCGCTGGAGTATTATTAGTTTCTGCCCACGTGTAGAAGGTATTCATACTCAGACGCCGCGCCATTGCACTTATGAATAGCAGGCGTCAATTAGTATTGATAGCTCATTATTGTTAGTATACAATAGCACTGCAGTTTTTGCGTCATTTGACCGTATCGCATGCCTTCTGAGGAATTCATCGACGGCAAACCTCTGGGTAAGGGTGACCAATATGAAATAAAGATGAAGACTCGGCTTTCTGAATCCTTATTGGGATGCACAGCGCACTCGACATCGCATTCGTAGAGACTTGAGTGGTTTTCGCGCCTATTTAGTGGCTTGCGGGGGACCAGCCTACTTCCCAATGAGAGCCATCATCTCCGTACATGAATCTGTTACCAATCAAATGACCTCGGAGGAATAGTTGGTTTGGTTTACCTCTGCGAGAATCCAAATCGACCGTGTACATCGAACAGCACCGCTTCCTGCCACCACGCCACACGCGCCCTAATGGATAGCCACTACAGCGAGATAAAACTGCCTGGTGTGGGGGAAGTGCAGAGAGCCTAGGTTAAATTCACTCTCACCCTATTGGCTTAGCTTCGATAAATCCGGTCACTTTTTTCTTGGACAATCCTGCTACAAATCGCGGTTCGCGTTTTTTCTGTCCAATTTGCGCCTATTTTCACAGATCAAACATGGGCAGAAAATATGTAGAAAACAGAAAATTTCGCAAACCCCTGGTTTCCATCTCGTGGGCGTGGCACAATGCCCCATTTTCCGCGGACATGGAAATTGCTCCGACTTCCCGCTGAGTGTCGGAGTCTGTGGGTTGCGCCATAACAGACGGCGAATTTGCATTTTTTCCCAAAACTTTTAAGAAAAAACATAGGGAACGTCGAGAAACGGTAAGATTTCCCCCACACCCACACACACACACAGTATCAATACACCCAAAGTCTTTATAATATATACACGCAAGAGTAACAAGAAACAATGGAAAATTAAGAAGAAATGGAAGTGAAGGTGAAAAATTCTTTTTATCCTTTCTATTCCTGCGTGTGTTCATGGTTAAGACTTTAGGTATTTTGATAATGTGTGTGTGAGGGAGGTGGGAAAACTTTTACGTTTTCCAACATTCTCGGTATTTTTTCTTCAAAATTTAGGAAAAATAAATAAAATTGCCGGCGTTACCTACTGTATTTTTAGTGGGATTCAGAACGGCTCAACCATCTTTTCCCGTTGCTGTGGACTGTAGATGGTGGCACACAAAAGCAATACGTATTGCTTGCATCATACCTTCGTACAGCCGCTCTAGCTCGCAATTCGGAAGCACCTAATTGATTCGACGTTTTTTAAATTTTTTTCAGAAGACGAACAGTGTTGTTACCCAAGGGTAACAACACTACTGAATGAGCGTTGTCGGGATACAGACCCTAAATGACATCAATACATCCTGTCAACTTATCGAGTAATGTGCTAAAACGCACCCGTACGTGAAGTCAGGCGAAATCGGCGGCTTTGAGTTGGCTATATCTGTCCTCGCCGTTTCCAATATGGATTGCGCATATTGATGATTAGGATCTGTCAGCAAAGAGACCTTGATTTGAAAAGCTGCTTCTATAAGATTTATATGAAGAATGAGCACTAGAATGACTCGAGCAGGACTGCTGAGCACCATGTTGGCTGGCATATGATTGAGGTGACTACATTACAGGCAGATGAATAGCAAGAATAGCGGGAGATTTTGTTGCTCTACTGTTCCATTTCCCATATTCGATTCTGTCGCTAATGAATGGTGTTCATAGAAGAGTCAGTTTCGAGTCTGCTATCTCCTGTTGAGTAATTCTATCTCCCATTGATGCGCTAAACCGTCGCCGGTGGCCATGACAACACAATCGGTACCCTTTTACCTGGCAATATTACCATTGATAGCGAGTGAGACGCGCGTCTCGTGGATATCAAATTATCATTCATGTGATCATCTTATAAGACGAAGAGCTCCCAACATCTACTGGGCCAGTAGCAATCCCCCCGAAAGGTGGCAGCTACCGGCTGTCACTGCGTGGTGGCTGGGTCAATCACGTCTCGGCTATCAATATGGCCGGGCCGGCATAGAAATGCACAGGCGGCACTCAAGTTAATGACCATTGCAGTCAGCCACCTGGGAGCAGTGAGCGTTCTTTTGTGAGGTGGCTGACTGCAAGAAACGGGTGGTGACTTCGCTCACCGCCGCAGAGGAAAGAAAAATAGCGCGCGGAGCGAAGAGGAGCTGGGTCGATAACGCGGTCATAGGGTCTAGCACGTCCAATGGTGATGACTTTTTGAGGCAAGTGCGCTCCAAGAAAGGGCAGTGGAGCGCTTCCGAACCGACCAGTCCGCTGTCCACTTATCACCCCAGCACAGCACGGCGGCCTTTCTCGTTGTCTAGGTGGGCAAGGAAAAATTGGACCCGCCGGCTGGCGGCCATCCAGCTCCGCTGCCAGCTGATAGGAATGACAGGCGAAACGTTTGAAGGTTTTATTGATGTTTAAATGATTAGTGGGAGATTAACGTTAAATTGTACGTAGCTGTCATGAATACGTCTCCTTTATAGATTTCACGTGCTTTAGTTCTATGCTAAGCTCAACTTCCAATTCCTAAAAGTTGCTGTGGCCATATTCAACCATTTTCAGATTTTTTTCCAATAATCGCTCACTACAAATAAAATCAGATTTGCATAGAAAGCCATCTAAGAAAGATTGTTCACGTCGGTGGGCGTGGAAAGTGCATCTGGGGCAGGGATGAGCGGAGTTCCGACTTCCGATTTCCGAATTCCGATTTCCGCAGGTTTTTAGGCTTAGGAATTCCGATTTCCGAAAAATGGGTGCGGAAATCGGAATAAAATGCGGAAACAATCCTAATTTCGTTTTTAGAAAATGCATGAAACTTACGTGATCCGCGTGTACTAGTTACTAAATGCTGTATAATAGTTCATCTAAGTGCGGTTTTTATCTAAACAACATCGTTTTCCTCTTTCGCTTCATGTTCACTTCTTTCTATATTGACTGGGGAGCGTGAAACAGACTAAGGAGAAAAATAGTTCATAATTCAAAAAAAATCCTTTGAATTTTCCGGTACATTGTGACAAAAACACGAGGTTCGCTCCTCGAAAATCATACTACAGAGTATTGTGCATTGTGGTTCAATGGAAGAGGTCATCCAACGAAAAATTTTCAAAATCGTTTTTTGAATCTAACATTCTCTCGCTTTGATGATCTCCGGGAAAAATTCCGAAATCCCATCATCCAAGGTCGGAAACTTATTAAATCTGAAAGATAGACAATTTTGCACGCTCCCGAAACCCATATTTACTACTGCTAGTTTGATCAAAGTTACAATGAATACGAAGAACTGTGGAGGGAGTGTATGTAAGAAAACTGAAAGAGTCACTCACACATGAACACGTGGTCTAGTGGTCGAAGTCGCTGTGTTGGGCATCCGTCTCGTAGGTTGGTGCGGTGCTGGTTCAAATACGTCGTCTACTGAGAGTTTTGCATTCAACGCTACTCTTCAAGATTGATTCTCGCTCTAAGGTCGCAACCTTAGGAGGCATCTAGGCGTCACCGACCTCAGGTTGGCTGCCTCTTTAGAGTCACCACATTGGGGGATTGCTACTGGCCCTGTTGACATCCCCGCCCTGTTACGTGACAATGGCAGTTTGAAGGTTTTACGCAGAACATCATCATGATTGAAGGCATCGTACGAGCAGAAAACCGTATATTATTTTTTCCGCGTTTTCATGTAGCTTGGCTTCTGAAGTGAAGGAGAATGTTCAAAGGAACTATGAAAAACCTTCATTTGTAAGGGAAAGTCAGTCTAAACACACTATTGTTTTGAATTTAAATTTCCCTTGAAAACCGTTTTCGAAGTTTTTCTGCATTTTGAGACCTCGTAACTGTCATTTTCGGAGTTTTTCTGCATATAGAGAATATGCCGTAACTGTTTTTCATTCTGTTTGACGGTCGCATCAACATTCTATGAAAAAGTGCTGGATGACTGGTGAGAACTGCTGGCGGGTCCTCATCTTTAACCCCTTCCAACCTCATAACCCTACGTTTTCGCCGTGCCTAAGTATACCAGTGTGGTCTACCGGGCTCATTCATGACATTGAGCCTGAAAAATGCTGTTTTTTTTGGAGAACCTTTCGGAGAACGAGATATTTTGAGCCTGCTCTTTTTCAAAGTTGCTCATCCCTCATGAATGCTAACCTTGCCGTATTTTCCCAGGTCCTAAAACATTTGAAAGCATCAGTGATGAAAATATCTAAGGTTGCATTGAGTTGCCGTAAAACTTATGTGAGATAGTGTTATCACTAAAGAAGTCTGCATGCATGTTTTCTTCTGCAACGCATCACCTATTTTGTGACCACTGCCGTGAACAATTATGCGCTTGTCCTTCATTCCATTCAATTCTGAAGCTAAATGAACGGCCGACCCACGATGGATGCTCAAGCCTACACTACTGCTGAGAGAAACGAACTAATGTTACGACTGAACAGCGAATTTTTATGAAAACAAGTAAGATTTGATAACGTACTATGAATGAGAAAAGAATTTCAAAAACATTTTTCTCGGGGGAAGTACGAAGAAGGGCACTAAGTTTGCCACTAATATTCCTTTTGCTATCAATCGTCGAATAATTCTGTTCAAAGATTAGGTTTGAAGGGAGTTATAGCTCGTATCAAAATATGGGAATGCCGCGACGCTGCTGTGGTGTCTTTGTCATAGAAAGCTATTAGTTGTGTTGTAGAAACACAATGGTAGAAGAGGAGGAAGAACTGCTCTGATGCTAAGTCATGGAGATAATAGCAGCGTCGCTGCATCCTAGAGATATAATACAAATCATACAACGTGTGAAGGGCTGATATCGACAATTGCATAAGAGATATTGTTTTGTGTATTAGTCTATTGATTTATGTATAGTTAGGTCCGTGGCTTCATTCCTCAAGAAAAAAAATATTTAAATCTAACACGCGGCCGGCGCGGTGGTCGCGTGCGCCGGTCTGCTAATCGATTCAGGCTGTGAAAAGAGCGCAGCTGAAAAGCTCACCTTACCGCCTGTCGACGATGAGTTTTAAACTACCCGCGCCAATCGCTGATGAGATTTAAATGTTCTTTTTCCTGGGGAAACAAGCCACGGACCTGACTGTCTGCGCTCGAGATGCGTTTTACAGTATCAGAAATCACAAAGAAGCTGAGTTGAACGCAAAACTCAGATGTCACGCAGGAATCGAACCCGCATTCCACGCTTTCCGGGCGAGAGTGCTACCATTACACGACCGACACTCTGCTCTGCATTCCTCAGCTAGTTCACACATGAACTGTGTAGGCACAAAAGCAATCACCCGTTAACGGGTATAATCTTGTAAGCACAAATCGGCATTAAATCCAGTTGAGCTGAGGCCTCCAGTTGAGTTTTAGAAATGTGTCACGAATCCACGTTAGGGTAGAAAAACATTATCTGTAGAACAAAGAAGAAAACAAAGGAAAAATTTGAGAGAGTGTGTATGTAAATCAAGGGCGTTCTGACAACAATAAAATAATGCAAAGTTCGCCAAGGCTTCCCATTGCCGCTCGTGCCTCCTGCGTCCGAGATTTGCGAACGAGGCCAGCCAGTGTGTCCAACTAAACGTAAGGATTTTTGAATATACTATATCTCAAAAATGTTATATATTACAGAAAATCGAGGCGTCGATGCAAAAAAAGATTCAAACTCTCACCTGAGGTGAGGATGTCCTAGACGCACTAATGCACCTAAGGAACTAGCCCGGAACTTTGGCAAAGGGTTTACCGACTTCCTCGTAGATCCAGGCCTGCCATTCTCTGGCAAACTGGGGCGTCGACGAAAGGTTGATAAGCCCACCATGAGTCACCGCTGGCCAATGCGCCGATATTCGGCGAGGCCGTGGCCGTGAGTTATGATCTGGTCGATGTCGAGCTGTTGCACAGCTAGCGCTCTAGATACAAGGAAAGTATACGACGCATTTTTCAGGCATCCTGCGAATGATGAGAGCGTAGCCGGTTCATTTACCCAAGTTTGCGGTACATAGGCCCCGCCCAGCACCTGGAGGTCCTGCTTACCCGGTGGTGACCCCAGTAGAGGCTGGCGATCGGTGTGGCTGGCGATCGACCGCGACGCGTGTCGGTGTGCCGACCGCGACGCGTGTCGGTGTGCCGACCGCGACGCGTGTCGGTGTGCCGACCGCGACGCGTGTCGGTGTGCTGACCGCGACGCGTGTCGGTGTGCCGACCGCGACGCGTGTCGGTGTGCCGACCGCGACGCGTGTCGGTGTGCTGACCGCGACGCGTGTCGGTGTGCCGACCGCGACGCGTGTCGGTGGGCCGACCGCGACGCGTGTCGGTGGGCCGACCGCGACGCGTGTCGGTGGGCCGACCGCGACGCGTGTCTGTGTGCCGACCGCGACGCGTGTAGGTAGGCCGGCCGCGACGCGTGTCGGTGTAAAGTAGTTCCTAAGCTAGATGAAACAGCCTTGTAGGATATGAACCGCTGCTAAATAGGCCGCTAAACGCGACACATTGAGTTTTCAACAGCCCGACATCAGGCGAACGTCGCTGGGCAACGGGCAGGTCTCAGGCTGACAAAACGCGCGATTCGACTTGTCAAGCGGTTTACGAGATGACAACTTATCAACCTGTTGTCGACGCCCCAGTTTGCCTGAGTTACTTTGAAGATGATTTGACCTTTAATCACTTTGAAGAAAGCATGGTTCATGTTGAAACAGTAGCAGAATGGCTGGTTACGGAGGTCGACATTCAAACTGCTCAATGTAGTGCTGGTTCAAGAGATAGGCTTTTTTATACGGTAGCGGAAAGGCTGGCACGTGGTTCTGAGCATGCACAGATTAGCTTTAACACGAATATGCATACGAATGTATACGATTTTCTGATTGACAACTCACTTTACTCATCCTCAAACTGGTGGAATTGTTCTTGGCGCTGTACACACCACAAAGGTTGGATTTCAGATCACCGGCGACTTTCTTACCCGAGTTCCCCTTAAAACCGCTCTCTCAATTTTCAATCCAGCTACTCGATATTTCCAAGGAAGCCCGTTCAGTTATCAGCACAAATCCGTCCTGCAGACGTGGCCGAGGCTTCTTAACCTACGAAACTGGACCTGCTCCGCATTCGTCAATTGATTTTCACATCTTTGCGAACGCTATCGCTACGCGTAACGAATCGCTTAGAGAAACTCTTTCTTTACCATAGAGCTCTCACTCACCTAACCACTTCCACCTAGCTCAGGTCCGGCATCACTGAAGTCCATGTCTTGTAGTGAAATGAACTTCTTCTTGTAAAGACGGCTATTCCAAATCAGATGGAAATCTTTGGAACCGTATGTGGGCGTAGAATCCGAGTATGCTCTTCGGAGCTGCCTAGAATTACTCTGAACGAAGTATGCGTTTCTCCCTCTTTTCGTCACTCTCAGACGATAGCAGGCCCTGAGCCCACCCCGAATGCACCCGGAGCCGCGTCCATGTTGCGCTCAGGGTGACAAGTTTGGCAATTTCCGGGCCACATTTGTTGCGGTGCAGGCCACATACGTTGTGCTCCGGGTGCTACCGACGAAATTGATTCAGGCAGCGCCCTGAGCGCAACTCTCGGCTGATGACGTCATAGCACATCATTCAGCGTCGACGGTTGCGCCCCGGGCGCTTTCTATAAACGGATATTAGCAACACAGTTGCAAAAAATGATTCCTCCACGCAGTTCAGACGCTTCGCTGATGGATTATCGCATCCATTTCAGCTAATCGAATTTTCAAAGAATCCAACGATTTCCACACATTCACCGAATTACCCCACCCTACTGAATTTCCTTGAATTCATGTGACCTAATTGTTCCTTTTCTAAGCTAGTGCTGATTATGAAATAGCTAAGCTTATTACACTTTCCCGTGCTTACAATTTCAATGCCATCACAATTTCCCTCACAACTTCACCCATTAATCTTCTGATTTTCATTGTATGCTATTTTAACCTGGAATCAATGGGCTGAGCATTGGAAATCGATGCCTAAATTAGAGCGACCGGATAAGTATCCTCTGGTTCCGAGCGAAATTCCTTCTGTTCCCTCGCGCGCTTGTGCGGAGCGAGGGTAGAGACAGCGAGAAAATGTGGGGAGAAGGAGGAGAAAACCTAAGGGGCTGAGCAGAGTGCCACCGCGGCGCGGCGCGGCCTGATGATTGAGAGCCGTATTGATAGATCGCGGCGATCTATCAATACGGCTCTCCATCATCAGACCGCGCCGCGCCGCGGTGGCACTCTGCTCAGCCCCTAAACAGGCAGCAGCGACTGTTTATCCATACGTGTTCCATCTCATTATTTTGCCAGTGGAAATGCTCTACGAGTTTCAACAAGTTGCAACTTATCAACTTCCTGCGTATTCAGTGCTATAAACGACGTGGATAAACGGTCGCTGCTGCCTGTATAGGAGGCCCCGAGAAGGAGACGCAGCGCACGCGCGCAGACGCACGCGATGAATGGAAATAAATTTCACTCGGAAACAGAGGATAAGGTGAATCTCGTATTTACGAACACTCAAAATGCATATCAAATCCAATTGACCGTCCGGAATCAATTGTTGTTTTTTTCGATTTAGGACTTTTTTGATTTTTTGAAGCGGATGATTACATTCAAAAATCCGAGCGATTTGTTTTTCTCTCAAATTTTCGAAATGAATAAATAAATTCAAAAAAAAAATTCTCTCCATTAATAGTGGCAAAATGCGTTCGGAAAGTCATATTAACGTTTTATTTTTTATTCAGTCTGAATGTTGCACAAATATGAAGAATATAATGAATTTGAGGATGGTCGAATAATGAGAGCAAATGGAGTAGAGGAAATCATTTACAAGCACCACAAGAGAAGCGGTGAGAATCCTACTCAAAAACCGCAGGAAGCCCAGATGCTCTTCTTTGTTCCAATCGATTCATCTGATTTCGAAATGCGCGCGTCAGTCAACGCATGTGGCCCGGAGAGCAACCTGAACGCACTGAACGTTGCAATCACAACCGAAACGCCCCGCAAGTTTGAATATCAACTGCTCTGCGTTTCGGTTGTAGTGGGCGGGGAGAGGCGGAGTCGGTTGCGCTCCGGGCCTGCTACTGTCTGAGCTGGTTGAGCGCGTCTAACCTAATCACGAGGGTTCCGAAGACCTGACTCAAAGTTTCCGCATGGGGATCATTTAGAGTGCTTATTACGGATCTGAGATTCAATAGCCGATTTTCGAAACCTCCGAACATATTTTGTTCAGAACTGCTCAACGGGGAGGAATTTTAGAGCCAAAGGCGACGATAATTTCCAATGTGCTACAAGAGATGTGGCAAAAAATTTTCTGTGGGAGGAGTGGGGTTATCTGAGGCCCGTCAACCGTAATTGGATACGGTTACGGTGGGTCGCGGGCTGATTCGGTCCAAGTCTCAATTTTGTCTCAAGCCTTCTCTGAGGGACAGTTTAGGGTGAAGAGCACGAATTTGACGTTCATTTGTCGATTCTCAGAATACTATGGTAGGTCACGCCAGCTAAATAGCATAATGCTCCAGTAAGCTGCAGTAATTCTCCAAATTCTGACAATTGGACCACAGAGTCGTGGTCCACACAACTAACGAAGAAATCGAATTTCGAATGCTTGACTTCATCAATAATCAAAGTTATACAATTTGGCATCATTCACCTAAATTGAGGCTAGTCCCACCAAATATTGCCACAGAAATTCCAAACCCACCATTTGTGTTCCATCAGAAGACATTAAAAACCGATGTCCAATCCACGGCCACGAAAAAATGCGGTGAAACAGTTGCGGTCGACACACTAAGTAAGCGTACGATAGATTATGGCGCTCTGCTTGTTTTCTTCATTAATCGCCCGAACTGATTATATTCAAAGGTGAGTCTTGATTTTCGATTCATTCTTACCGATTAATATTTGTTTTTCTCGTTGTGGGTTGCGTTGCGGGTAGGGTTTTTTTATGTACGTTAGAAAAACTCGCAGCTTTTTCGGTCTTACTGCGGATGTTTTAAAAACTTCGAAATTGGAGGACATTCACGGAAACGGTGGCTTTTTTGTGGCATCTTAATGCAAAAGATAGAGCGGTATATTCCATGCGATTTTTTAATGATTCAGTGGTTTACCTGGGTTTCGTCTTATTTCAGCATTCATAAAAGCTTTTTTTTTTCAAAAAAATCGGATGCGATCTATTCTTTGAATTTGTTCTGTTCGTTATAACCAAAATAAAGCGTCAAAAACAATGCTCTCGGTTGTTTTTTCTTCTGTTATTTTCCTTATTGTTCTTTTCAGGGGTGGTGGTCTTTACGATAAAATCATTATAGGATGCCTCGTTAATGATGATTCGCACCTATCCATAAATTGCCAATGGAGAGCATGGACTCGCCTAATTAATTATCTCTCGTTGACGTGGCGCTGCGGCCATTTCGCCGCGGCGCGATGAGGGAACGAGTCTTCGCATCAGAAATGAAGGGAGGGTCGTCAAGCCGAGCTGATCCATGTTAATTGCTTTGCCATAGGAAACGACAGAGGCTTGTGTATCGTGTGGATTTGAATGAAGAAAAGCTACCAAGAATGGCTGACTTTTTGTTTCGTATGAAAGAGCACAAAAGTGAAGTGTAATAAGATGACTGAAAACATATAATCAAGGCACGAACTTTACAGTTTAAATACAATTCAGAAAATAAAATTGATAAAGTTTGTAAGTACCCCATGCTTGAATTAAACAGGTGTCATTTAAGTAAAGAAATTGAATGAAAGGATATGGAAGGGAATGAAATATTTAAAAAATGTCGAGTTAATCAGAACATTTAATCCTTACCATTGAATATTTTTTTTGTTTAAAAAAATCGCTTGGGTTATGTTTGCGATTTAAAAATGTAATTTTCATTCTCGGAAAAAATCTAATATCCAAACCAGGGATGAGCGGAATTAAGAATTCCGATTTGGAAATCGGATGTCCTTTCCTCCCTGGATCACTCAGTTTAAAAAAAAGTTACAGGCATTTTTCAGAGCCTCGCGGCAAGGTAAGGGTACCAATCAGTCTGAGACTTTGACCAAACTACCGTATTTTACTTAATCGGTTGGCTTTCGCCTGACGCGGTTATTCCGCATCTTCACCGAGGTGTGCCGTCCTAGTAGTCAGCCGTGTTGATTTTTCAGGGTCTTCAGCCACAATTTGAACACATTCCATCCAGCTGTCACTATTCCATTACCTGTGAAACGAAACATCGCGCCTGAACTGTCTTTCGATGCCGAGTGACTTCAAATCCTCTTTAACCACATCCGTCCAGAACTTTCGCCTACGTCCAGGTGGCCGTTTCCAGACAGGATTTGGAAGCATTCTTAAAGCGTGTTGTACGAGACGATCCGGCGTTCTTCTTAGTGTATGCCCGAGCAGTCGAAGTCGACTTTCCATTGCTGCTTGAGATGGCGTTAGGAGATGATGGCACCTCCCTCGTGTCAAGCGTTGATGTACTGCGTCGATTTCCTTGTAAAAGTCTTCGTTATGGCATACACGCGGCCAGAAATATCCAAGCAAACGCCTAAAAAGCTTCCTCTCCGTGCAATCCAACCTTTCCATCTGCGTCTTCGGTGCTGCCCACGTCTCCGATCCGTACATCAGGATAGGGCGAATAGCGGATAGGTAGACGCGCAACTTGACTTCCTTCGCGATGGGAGTAGACCACAAACACTTGGTTAGAGAATTGAATGCAGACGTAGCTTTCGCACATCGTTGTCGAATATCCGCTGCATAACTACCATCGTTCTTCAGCAAACAGCCCAAATAACAGAAATCGTCCACCAGCTCGATACGTTGTCCGTCCACACAAACTCCCTTTGAAGGCCTCTGAGAGACCCACATCTGCTTGCATTTGTAGGGACGAAGACGAAGTCCATAGGCTGCGGCATACTTCGAAACGAGGTTCACAATCCTTTGTAGTTTTGCGTTGTTTTCAGCGAATAACACAATGTCGTCGGCGTACTCCAGGTCGACAAGGGAGCGTCCTGATGGTTCTAGGATCACATCCGCAGGAAACTGTTCTGCAACTCTACGCATGATGTCATCAACAGCGAAGTTGAAAAGAAAAGGTCCTGCAACGGCTCCTTGCCTTACTCCTGTTCTCACCTCGAAAGCTGACGTAAATCCGACAGGTGTACGAACTGCTGCTGTTGTTCCTTTGTTCATGTCCTCGATTAGTCGAACATACTTCTCCGAAACTGCATCTGCTCGCAGAGCATTGAGCAATCGATCACGAGGAGGAGAGTCGAATGCGGCTTCAAAGTCCAAAAAAGCAAGCTGTAATGACTTCGAATACCGCTGCCACGATTCAATTACTCTTCTCACGACGAACACTTGGTCGATGGTCGATCTTCCAGGTCGAAAACCGGCTTGCTCATCTCTGGTCGTTCTTTCACGATGTTTGATAACTCGCTCGAGAATGATACGTTCTAAAACCTTGTACATGACACGAAGTAGAGAGATTCCTCTGCAGTTCTTAGGATCCGTGACGGATAGCTTCTTGTGAAGAGGTACGATGATCGCATGTCTCCACGAATCGGGTATCCTTTCGCTCATCCATATGGCACGGATGGTGTTGGTCATTTTACGAATCCCAGACGGAGAAAGAGCTTTCAGCATTTCAACAGTGATGTTGTCATTTCCACCTGCCTTTCCATTCTTCATTTTACGAACACAATTCAAAACTTCAGCTTCAATCGGCGGTTCCTCACTGACATCGTAATGTGCTATCTAAACATGCGGGAGCTCAGGTACTGATGGCGCTGGACGATTCAGTTGTAAACTGAAGTAATCCTTCCATATTGGCAGCGTCGCATCACCAACTGCAACTCCATTGGTAGTGTTCAAGACAGGAGAACATCTCTTCATCTTCCCGCTATACTGTCGCAGCAACGTGTAGGCTTTCCTCGGATTCTTCTCCCAAGCCTTCTCGAACTCCTTAGCTCTACACGTCCACTCTCGCTCGCGGTCACTTTGAAGCTGCCGACGCAACTTCCTCCTCAGATGCTTCTCCTCCACGAAGTTTCCTGCAGTTCGGAGAGCACATACCTTGTTGTAAGAAGACGTCGTTTCCTCTGAGACGTAGGCAAACTTCTTCTTAGGCTGTACAACCGGGAGTGCCTCTTTCGAAGCGTCCTGGATGCACTTGACAAAAGAATCCGCGTCGCAAAGTTTCTTCTTAGTCCGTACCCCGATCTTCAACGCCGAAACATCCCCTTCTGCAGATTAAACAGTAGTGCAAAAAGTGTCTCGTTATGTGACAAACCTAGCTACATATATAAGTAAATAAATAAACAAATATAAAATATATAAAACTAATAGATATATTTGTAAAAATGTATTAACACATGTGTCAGTGTGATACTTTGGAAGTTTTTTGTGTAGTAACACATATAATAACGGCATAATAATAAGAATAATATTGCTATAGAAATAGTGCAGCAATCTTGTAATCATTCCTGAATTACTGAAAAAAAGGGTAAAGCAGAAATAAGCATGAAAAAAGAAGGGAAAGCAGTTGCCGAGGACTGTATATTTCACGTAATAAATTTGATCTGGTAAATGGACGGGGCTGCGACGGTAGATCACCGCGCGCGATCAAAACCCCGTTAGCAGTTAATGCCGCCAACACCTCGCGGGCAGCCGCCTGGTCCATGCGTCAGACTAAATATAATACGGAAGCCTTCTGTCTAGGAGTGAGATGAGTTTCTGGCACATATTTATTAGAGCCAAAGATAGAACACAATTCAAAAAAAAACAAAAAAAATATAGCCATGTTTATAGGGAACAGCCTTGAGTTAACACCTAAAATTGTGATTGAAATCCGCATGTTAAAAACTGGCCACTAAAAAGTTAGCTTCAAGTACCCTCTATAAAAGGTCGTAATTCACATCATTCGAAGCGCGAGCGGCGTGCGCGACGCCTCGGCCTCCGTGGGCCCTACGCTCTCTCGCTGTCTCTAACCTCCGCTCCACACCCGCACGTGTAGGAACCAAGTGAATTTCGCCGTTTTACAGCTTGTATTCTTTAGGCATGGTTGGTAGTGCCCTATAAGATATTTTTCCTCTAGTAATTCCTTTTTCAGTGATGTGTTTCCCTGCTTTCCGCTCTCTTTCGATCCTTCAGTCGTTGCCTTTCTGCAATAAATTGGATTTCCCACCAATCGGTCACTATCAATCTTCTGTGAGTGATTACGTTTGGAGTTGGCCACCATCGTTCTTTGTGTGGGCTGTTTTATTTGGAATGGGTCAGTTTCTTCGCACGAGACCTGGCAGTTGCTATTACAAAGGGGTGAGCTTCGACTTCGAAAAAATTGGTTGCTGACAACTCCCGGGGTCGTACTCGACCGCCGAGGGAAGTTGAAGGGAAGCGGAAGGAATGATACCGCGCGCGCGTCAGAGAAACAGATCAACCCATCTCACACTATGTAAGATGGAAATGCAAACTGTGTTACGTATTGATATCACTGCGAAAATATAAAAATTCCATCGCGAAGCGGCCATTTTCAGCGGAGGTATGCGAAAAATTCCAGCAGTCGCGAGGGAAGCCAATGGAGCAAGTGGTTGCCGTGGAACGCGCGTTTTGTTCTGAGTTTTCACCTCATCTTCCCTTTGAATCCTCGACGGGTTGATGGCGAATACGATTCTCTGGTTTTGTTCTCCATTCGGCTGATATCTTTTGGCATATCAATTGACAAAATACACACTGGAGTTGTGCTCCAAACATCTCGATGGGATGGTGATGGGTAAAAGGAAGTGTTTTTCACATAAAACATTGCGTTGGCCTCCAAGTGTTATCAAAATTACGAAGAAACGGCGAGAAACGCACTAAAACGTATTTTTTCAGTGACACTATTCTCTGGGCTGGACTAGTTGTCGGATTGGATGAACATGTTTACGGTGGTCGTCACCGGTGGAAAATGAGGTTAATCAAAAATGGAAGAATATTTCATTAAAAACAGTATTATTTAGGGTCCGAAGGAAAAAAACAGAATAACAGAGAGTAGAAAATTGCAAAAGACGTGTCCACAAATGATTTCATTCTCACAACAAACAGTTCCAGTGAGAGTAAAAAGGTGGGGTGAGATTAAAGGATTTGGTGCCCTTTCAGGGCGTTTTTCTCAATTTCTTCGCCATTTTAGTTCTACCCAGGGGCCAAACAATCGATGTAGCGAATGATCTCAAAATTGAAGATTATCGTGAACACTGCCTTTAAAGGCAGTGTGCAAGATTAATCTGGTTTTTGAGTTTTCAGAGTGAAACACGACGGTGGGAGATTCTGGAGGGGATAGGGCCAAAGAACTCATCGAAAACGGGCCAGAAATTGGTAAAAACAACGGCGAAGTGAAGATGTCGTTAGCCCAGCACGCCTGCTCTTAGCCCGCCCCACTCCGTTCTGACGAGCTTGTGGCGCAGCGCACGTTTCCGATCGCAAATTGCCAAGCAACTCTGCCTCGTCCAGCCCGATCGATTCCCGCACATTTCGCCGTTACCGCGCGCTTGCGGGCAGGGCCCGTAAGCTCGCCCACGCCCTGAACGTTAGAAACCGCTATTTTAGCTTATTTTGAGCGCTTTTCTTCGCTGTTTCTCCCCTATTCGATAGCTCACGATCGAAGAACCCCATTTTTGAGTCGAACTCAAACGTTATATTCATCGTTAACACTGCCTTTAATGGGGAATACCACCTTTGCACTCTCGTCAGCACAGCGCAAAGAGATTTGGATAATACCACCTATAGGTTTTACATCACATTCCGAGTGAAGTGGTCCTCAAGTTCGCGCTGTGCGGAATTTTTTTTTAAAGTTTCGGAAACAAAAACGGAAGAAAACAGGTCGAAAATCGCCGGAAACGGACACAGAAGAGACAGAAAAATTTTGGGTTGCCTCATTCTCACGTTTCGTCGCTGCTCATTACGCCTGCAGCTTTCATTCAATGCCTAATGGTTTCAGTCAATCAACTAATTGTTATTCAAAATAAAGTCTCATTACGAGGTATTCCACGCTTTCGAATTCTCGCTATTGGAAATTCGACAAGGCGATTTCTAAAATTAGTCATTGTATGTCGCCGCCCCTCGAAATGGTGTACAAAAAGGGTGTGCGGTAACGGCTATTTTCCGACTGCAGTTTGTGGACCGTTTTACGAGTTTGCCGTTGCCGCTTGCGGGAATTTTGTTTTTTGTTGCCGCACACCCCTGGTGTACAGCTTGTCCCCCAGAAAAGAGTCCAAGCGGTTCCAGGCGTATAAGAACACGGGCGCCTGCGCAGCGTCTTCAACGCTGATTAGAGGTCAATTTTTTGATTCTAAGCGACTCATTTCCTAAAATCTAATAGCGTATTAAAGTGGACACCAAATGATTGAGTTTTCAGAAAAATGAGAGAAAACTCTACGGCGAGAATAGGAAAACTCATTTCTGCGACAAACGAGCTGCGCCGCTGCCCATGATCACCTCCACCTGTGTTCGCCGATACTCCTTTTTGCAAGACCGGCCGTACGTGCAAAAAAACCAACTCGATTTTCATTGCTGTTGGTGCCGCAAACAAACGAAGAAGTGGAATCAAGAGAGAAATCTTCACGACATCATTCACTTCCAGAGAGAAATGTCCATATTTAAAAAAAATCTCCGAGAGGCGTTTAGATTCCTGCCACAACCATTTCATGTTAAGATTACATGAGGTCAAAATTTCGGGACTTCAAAATCCGTGGATGATCTCAGCTAAGCTCAGATTTTTGCTTGAACACAAGAGATCAGCTGTGAATTTCAGAGTATTATGAAACCCTCTAAAACTCTTGCTCCGTTTCCGGGCCCAAAAACTCGGATACGGAAGCGGAACGGAAGAGGTCAAAAAACGCCGGAAATACAGAAACGGAATCGGAAACGGAACAGTTTCGCACAGCCCTGGACATGAGTTACCCGTCAAAAACAACTTATACAGACCCAAAACGGAATCGGCATGAATTCCTTACTCAGGCAAACTGGGGCGTCGACAACAGTTCGATCCGTTTTGCCCTCTAGATGAAAGGGGAGTATACGACGCATTTTCAGATTCATGCTCAGAATGATATGAGTTAAGCCGGTTCAATTACCCAAGTTTGCGGCACAGTGGTCCCGCCCAGCATCTGGAGGTCCTGCCCGTCCTGTGGTAAGCCCAGTGGAGACTGGGCGACCCAGCTGCGACGCATGTTAGTGTGCCGATCGCGGCGCGTGTTGGTGTAAAGTAGTTCCTAAGCTAGATGAAACATTTCTGCTAGATGTGAACTGCTGCTAAATAGGCAGCTTAACGCGACACATCGAGATGTCGACAGCCCGATAAGAGGCTGACGTCGCTATGCAACGGGCAGGTCTTAAGCTGGCAAAACGCGGGTTTTGACTTGTCAACAGGGAGCGGTTTATGAGATGACAACTTATCAACCTGGGCTGGGATTCATGAACGCTAAGCCGGGGGTCCCAGAAGGGTTTGGTTGGAAACATTCGCGAACCAGCGATTCATCATCGCTAGGTTTGGTCAGGACTGGACTACGTCTGGGTAACCGCACCTCCGAGGTGGTGGTTTTGGTCCCAGCTGGGGCAGCTAACCAGACCAAACCCTGCCGGGACCCAATGCGCTCATGAATCCCCGCCCTGTTGTCGACGCCCCAGTTTGCCCTGAGTAGCCACAAGCTGCGGTGAAGTCTGACTTCAAGCCATGCCTGAATATAGCCCCAAGGCGACCGTACTTACTCGCCATTTGTCCGTAGCCATTTTATGTCGCAATGAGGTGAAAATCAGTAAAATTTGTCTAGAAGAGTTGGAAAATTGTTGCTGGCCATATTTTAGGGTTATTCGACAGAGACCCATTCAGATGTATCAACAAAATACCTTGCCTGAGCTCAAATGAAATGTAACACTCTGTAATGTGGCCTCCCTTAGCAACACGTCATGGTCCGGAAGCCAGTATCGCAAGTATTGCTGCTACAAAAGAATAACGAGGCTATTGGTTGCTCGACAATGGAAATTTCGCTCAGTTGAACGGAATTTCCCTTGAATTTCAAGTTTTCACCAATTATCAGCAGTTTTCTCGTGATAGCGATGGTCTGGTGTCTGGCGAACCGGAGTCGTTCGCGGCAATCGTGAAGATAAAAGTTTCGAAGTGATAAAAAGACAAACATCAACAGCCGCCATCAAAGTCTTCGCCGCAAAAACAGATAAGACGAAGGAGAGGTGGAGGCGAAGAGATGATTGGACTGACTGGAATCTTCTCGGCCGTCTGCTTGTGCCTCCAAAAAAGCTCCTTGTTCAACCTGTCACTTATCTACCTCGATGCTAGTAACACTAGTGTTGCTGATTCGGTGCATGCTCATCTCCGGCACGAGTCCACTGCAAAAGTGTCTTCTGTTTGGAATTATTTATGTGGACTTCCGTTCATCGTCCCATTATTTCATGAGCATCTGTTGACTAGATTTTCACTAGAAACATCCAAAGTCCACTTGCAATAGTGTGTTCCTTTGTAACTCGACCCCAATACCCACAACTGTTGTTTGCCAGTTGGCGAAGAGGTAGTAAAAGCTGCAAGAAAGATAAAAGCGAAAAATGCCAGACTTTTCTGTCCAGTGTTTCTCTTAACAACATTGTGAGGTTTGTTGGAAACATGTGCTACATTTGGAGCGGGCAGTATTTCTGTGGTTTTAATTTGTTGAGTTGTTCTTCTTAACTTTGTTCATTACTTCCTGCGGCAGAAGTTTGTATTCGAATTAGAGTAATCTCAGAATAGCTCAAATAGGACATTTTTCTCACCAAATCAAGGAATTTCTTTCGAAAAGCGACTTTATAAACAGGGATGTGCGGCAAACAATTTTGAGATTTAGGCAAACGGCAATCGGGGAGAAAATCCCAAAAACGGCCGGCAATCGGCAAACGGAAAAAAACCTCATCCCTTAGATTGACCCAAAAGTTATTCACATGTGCCGCTCTACTCTTTTTCCTTTTTTTTCAACACTTATGTAAACATTCTGGTAATTTCAATCCAAGAGATTAGTTCCATTTCAAGGCATCAGATGAACTAAAACAAGACATGTGGGACCTCATGGAAATTTAAGAAATTGCCGCTGCGGCTTCGCGAGTAAGCGGCCTTGGCTCCTACAGGCACCAAAGCGGCACTATCGTGGAGTCGCAGCGGCAATGTCGTGGCGGCCCCGCGATAATGCCGCCGCGGCTCCGCGGTAGTGCCGCAGCAGCTCCGCAATCGGTGGCTGCCTCTGACAAAAATAGGATCGACTGCGAGTAACTCATATGAAATGAGTCATAATAAAACTCGGTGGGCCTGCAAATAAAAATAGACACGTGGCGGTGCTCACCTCCTCCGCCTATAGAGACAGAGTGCCATTATTGTGACCTAGGAGATACGGGATGTACGTCAAATTTGGGCTACTAGACCAGCAACAATCTCGTTCTACCACATAAGGTCGCCGCGGGTTCGCTGATGCATCCTCGCAGAGCTCGTGCGGTTCCAACACGAAACTGCCGCGGTACTTGCGCGGCAACGTCGCGGCGTTGTCGACCCTCACGACACTGCAACAGAATCTCCGTGGCAGAGTGAGCTGATGCGGTACTACCGTGGAACTATCGCGGCAGAGTCGAGGGTCGCGATACTTTCTTGGCACTGCCGCGGCATACTTTCTCAGAGTCCCTTCACACGTGTGTCGCACAAATGATTCCTGCTTCTTTTAGCTACGCCAGAATCTGTTGAAACCCTGGAACAGAAACTAAAGTATCACATTGGAGTTGGACTATCTACTGTCAACTTAACGCGAGCTGACAGAGAAAATGGAAATAGCATATGATTAAAAAAAAAGATGGATAGCTTTCTCAGAACTATCCATATTTTTTCTTATTCACACTCTATCTCCAATTTCTCTGTCAGCTCGTGTTAAGTTGCAGTTTGGCGCGAGCTCACCGCGATCTGAAAAAAGTTCAAAAAATCTTGAGAATTTTTTTCTAAATCAATATTTTTCAAAAAAGACGGAGTGAATTATTTTTGGGCAATTTTTCATACTATGCATATCTAGTGGCTCATAACGTGGCATGCGAGTACGTAGTTTCAGCAATATCTGCTCGCTTTACTGAAAATCGTCAAGTAAAGAGCTTGCGTTTAGCTGCAGTTTACCGCAAAATTCTCAGAAACTCAACGGGTCCGACCGCAAATTCCTGCCGGATCGAACCTCTCTCAGAAAAATGAAAACATGTTACATGTAATATAAAGTGTAATATACTTGAGACATTCAAGTATATTACCTTTATATCGCATGTAACCTACACTTATATTACATGTAACATACACTTATATTACATGTACCATACACTTATATTTCATGTAGCTTAATTAGAGCTGCAAGTTGAAGCTCGATGCTTCGAGGGTTGGAGCTGCAAGTTCCAGGCCACCGCTTCAGGTACGAGTCAGCGAGCTTTAAGCTCTTTTGGACATCCCAGGAGCTTAAAGCTTGCTGCTTCATGATCAGGGGTGTGCGGCAATTGCCGTTTGCCGATTGCCGATTGCCGTTTGCCGGCCATTTTTGGGGTTTGCCGTTGCCGTTGCCGCTTTCCGAAATTTTCGTCTAAAACGGCCAATTTTCGGCAAAAATGCGTTAAAACTACAAGATTTGCCATCACCGCAATTTCTGTATTGGTCAGCGATTCAAAGCTGCTACAAATAATTATTTTGACTAGTCTCAGCTACTAGTTCCAGCTCATGTAATGTGTAATTGTACCCACTGAATCGGTGAAAACTGATATCTCTAGCGCAAATGACAAAATAGTTTGACTAGGTCTCCCGACTTTCCCTCAAGAAGGGCTAAGTTTGACTCGGTTTTGGCCTTCAAAATCCAAACAGGTAAAACGCCTGTATTGTCAAGCAACATTTTTCAACCTCACAACCTCCAGAACTAGAAGAGGATGCCTGAAGCTCAGTATTATGACAACCAAAGCCCAAATTAGAGCCATCTTTTTCTTCAATAGAACGAATCCTGCCTTTAATAAACACTATTATTGAAAGAAACAATTCTCTTTCACTCGCTTTAGTTTTCGCCCACGTCACAATAAATACAAATAGACTGTTGAAAATATCTTGACTAGGTAATCAGAGGAGTTCTTTCAGGTTCTAAGTTGTTTGGGAGCCTCCGAATGCCCTTTCTCAACCATCAAGTTCTTGGTTCTTAAAAATGCCAAAAAGGCAAAGAAAAGTCCTTTTCCAGAGGCATACCCATCGATTCCTGCAAGTTCCAAGATTACAAAACCAAATGGTACGAAGTTGTAGCGTGAAAGCTGGCTTTTTCAGACATATGAACTCGTTGAGAAATCGTGTAGATCAGTCCACTTATCGTCGGTTGGTGGGCTGATGGTAATAATTGTGACAGGAAATTGATCAATTCTGCAAATGCTTTGTCCAGCTTTTTTAAAATTGAAAAATGTTCACAGCGGTCATCAGGGGCGGTGTTCAATCATATTTCCGATTTCGAAATCGTTAGCTGAAACGGAAGGTTGAATCAATGGCAGAGCTGAGTTTGTTAAAGGCAGTGTTCACGATAAAAAATGTGTTTTAGTTTCCACTAGAAATGGGTAGTGGAGGGGCACACTGTAACATTGACGTCGAAAGAACGCATGAAAACGAGCCAGGAAGAGCCTCAAAAGAGCTCGAAGTTGCCACTTTGAGCGCAAGGCAAACCTCAAAAGCGCAACACACGCCCACCGACGTGAACAAATGAATGCTCGAGATCGTGAGATGAGCGATGATTTCCAATCATTAGCCCCGTTCTTCCCTTCACTCTCAGCTTCTCTCTTTACTCAGGTCAGCTCGCATAGATCGGCTGCAAAAGACGGAAGTTACAAGCCTCGGACAACTCGTCCACCATGTTTGCTTAGCTCAATCTTTGAGGGACCATAACTCCGTTCCCAGAAGGTCTTGTACGATTTCAGAGACATCATTGAAATCAGCATGGGGTCGTTTTCAAGATAGGTGGAAGAACAGAAAAACGATTTTCATCGTGGACACTGCCTTTAAGAAATGCTGTAAAAAAGGAAAAAAATGCAAAACATTTTATAGGCAACGATTGAAACCGCATTCAATTTTCCACTAGAAATCGAATAATTCAAGGTCCATTACAACAACAATGTCGGAAACCATATCAAAACGAGCAACCATATACGGCCCCGAAACTTGAACATGATGTCCCCTCCCCCCCCCCCCACCCACCCACTTCCTCTGTAGCCACAGGGAAAGTTGGTGAGGCGAGCACACCACATTCAAGTTTGGGACCACGCAGAGCGATTTACTGCTCGCTTTTAGCCGGCATTGTTGTCGTAATGGATCTCTTGTCTGCTTCTAGACCGAATACACAGAAAGGGAAGCGCCCAAGTGCAATGCGGCTAGCTAAACGCAGTGCACGCGGCGCTTCAGCCACGACGTGAGCGCAGCGGCTTTCCGTCGCGCGCGTAGTACCACTCAAACTGTCACTAGATGCATCTCTTTCTGTGTGTTCGATCAACAAGTCCCTCGGGATTTATCATAGAAGTTCACAGGCTGCTTTAATCGTGAGCTCTGCATTTAGCTAGACTAGTCTCACTCCACTCCTGTAGCCTCACAAGGGAAACCATTCAATCGTAGTTTGAAGTTAGAGGAATAAAAATCTTGAGGTCGTTGACCGCCCCCGGATTGACTAGGCTGGGTCGCGCTGACCGCAAGCCCCTTTCAGAGTGAATTCTTTGCGGATCAGTCACACTTTGCACTGCTCAAAAAAGACGCCTAACCTTTGGATCTTTAGCACTGCTTGTACGGAAACTTTGACTAGAGGGAGGAGTATCAACGGAATCATCTCCGGCGAGGGATAGGCTAACAGCATTTTTGAACTTGACAGCGACTCCTATACAGATCACATACAGAGCAGCGCTACTGGCGTTTTCTGATCACATGAGGCTTTCAAGTAGCTTCGATACATGGGATTTCTTCATCCTGTAAGGGCTAGTGAAACGCAAGGCACATAGTAACTGGCAGATGTTGTATGGAACATCACATGACTTAACGAATGTTGGTGTATTATAGCACAAAACAGATTTTGCCGTTTGCCGGTCGTTTTTGTGGTTTGCCGTTGCCGTTTGCCGAAATCTCAAATTTCTTTGCCGCACACCCCTGTTCATGATTGAAGCAGCAAGCTTGGATCCCACAGCTTCATACAAGAAGCAGTGGTCTAAAGCCTGCTCAAAAATTATTGTATGACGCTCCCTCCAATCCTCCACACGATTAAAACGGATCACGAGGAGCGAGAGATCAACGACTTCGCCAGGGCGAGTGACCACCCCCTCGAAAGTCAATGCGATGGCCTGCACTCATGGCTAAGATATGAGGCGGCCCGTGTGCTGTGCGGGTTTGCAGAAGGTGTTCAGCATGGGCTCTCAGTTGCTGGAGATATTTGAATTTTGTTACACTTATACTACATGTAATTTACTTGAGTAGAGATAATTCACATAAAACTTACATTGACGTAGATGTATTACAAGTATATTGTAAACGTCTCTTATGTTACAAGTATTATGTTTTCACCATCGAAAACATATTACGTGTGACTTTTGGCCTGCGAGCGAGAGACCGATATATTACATGTAACATACATCGGTGGAGATAATCTGTAAGTAATATACATTGGCCAATTTATATTGCATGTATATTAATTACGGCCTTTTATATTACATGTAATCTGTTTTCATTTTTCTGAGCTTTCCGTTTTCGCCCCTCACTTCTTCCAACTGAGACGTCATGCGGGAGAAATAAAATTTATTCTCCTCCCATGTCTTCTGACTTTGGACTACGTGGAGGAACAATGCTAAAGGGTCCGACCCGACAGAAATCTGGGAATGGACACCGTTCGAGGTGGAGTCGGACCCGGCGAATGTCTGAGTTATTGCGAATCACCTCGCGTTTTCAAACCCATTTATTACCCCCCAGATAAGTCAAAACCCCGGAGAACGGTTGAGTGAACAACGGATAATTGGATTACCCCTAGTGCCTACATGGCTGCGAGCATAGGCGGCGTTTTCTTTCAATGTTTAGCCGAGTTTTGCCGGAAAATGGCGAAAATTCCGGCAAACGACAAACGGCAAAAAAGTTCCGAAAATGGCCGGCAAACGACAAACGGAAATCGCCGCACACCCCTGTTTATAACTCTGTACTAAGTTCCCGTCCTTATATCTGTAGCGACCAGCGTTGCGACGCAGTCCCTATAGGAATCCAAATATGAAAATTCGGCGATTGGTTGCCGACAGGGTACTGCACGAGGTGTGGGCCGGCCAGTTTTACTCAGATCCCCCCCTCTAATGGAGATTTCGCTCCCGTCCCCAGGATCGTTAATAGGTCAATTGTGGACCGTTTTCTTCCACCCCCACCAAGAGCTGATGTGTTCAAGCAGTTTATCAAACAGGTTCACATACCTCTAAGGTTCCACTGCAGTAAAATTCTCTTTTCGTATTTAAATGGTAAGTATTGAAATGTCAAATGGTTAAAAAACGAAAATTGACAGCTCGAAGCCAGTGCTTTGCAAAAAAAAAATCGGATGTTTCAGAGGACGAGAGCACAAACAGCTCCTATTGCATTTATGTAGACAGGAGCTGAAAGTGCGAAAGTATAAGTAACTGATAACAGCTTGAGCTGTGTAACAAAATGCGGATGTTTGAAAGGGGGTTCGATCCCGCCGGAAGTCCATATTCTTTTAGGAAACACGAGAGTAGGGTAATCGAGTCAAGCGGAATTGATTTACAAAGTATACGAATTTGACCGTCTAAGATAGACGGTGAAGGCGCTACACTGTATTAGCCCACACCTTTCTCAGGTGTGGTTCCGCAGTTTTGAGAACTATGTAGGAGTCATGAGAGTTGGATATTTGAGTCCAGCGAGGCCGAGTCACCCTGGATACAAACTTTCACCATCTCAGATGAACGCCGAAGACCGCTACACTACAAGGGGTCGCACTTTTCTCAGGTGTGGTCCCGCCGGAAGTCGACAATTTTGAAAACTAGGAGTCATGAGAGTAGGATATTTCAGACTAGCGTAATCGATTTACCCGTATAACTTGCTTTGACCATCTCAGATGAACGCCGAAGACCACTACATAGAAAGCGGGAGACGATGAAAAAAATCGGCTAACAAGGGAAGTGTTTAGAGCGGTAAAATCACCTACGGATACGGTATGCACCGTCAGTTTCTCTTGGTCCTCTACAGTAACTTTGTGAAATATCCAGCCTGAGCTGTTGATTCCGAGGAGCTACGAGCCCGCAAAATTTGGCTCTCTCCGCTCATTGATTTCGGCTGCCTCCACTCATTGATCGTGTCAATCAGGAAGGAAGGTGGTTGAGTGTGGCGGCTCGGTGTAGTGGTTAGCGATATGAACTCTTAAACATGTGTTGCTAGAGGTTCGATTCGGCACCTGTGTTGTTTTTTTGCAATTGCACTGGGATTTTGTATTCTACGTGAATACACCGCCTTTCATATTGTTTTAGCGTTTTAAAGCCTTTTTAATCACCCTGATATCACATGGGATCATTCACGAACAGTAGACCACATGAATTTACAATCGATAACAGCGATAACAAACTTATTTATTGTTTCTTTGTTTTTTGTCAATTTGAGCACCAATGATAAACTGGCACTTAGTGTTGGAAACATAAAGACTGTTCACAGAAGGGGCAGCGGATGAAGGACAACGAAATAAGGATAACGAAATATGGATAATGTGTGACAAGGTAAGTGTTTTAGTGGTAAACATATCTGCGAAAACGACTAGTATTGTTAGTACCTCTTGTGGCTCAATAAGAGAAGTGCGCAGTATCTGGCTCTGAGCCGCAGGCTCCAAGAAGTTATGAGCGTTTTTCAAGCTTATTTTTTTGGGTGTTTGCAAAAAAAAATTCTCGAATATTGCTCAAAACGTGTATGTAGGGGTAATCTAGGGTGGTGAACACGAATCTGAAATCCGTTTCTCGAAATTCTGAGGTTTGCTGTAGGCTACGGTAGGTCCCATGTCATTAAGGGGTCGAAACTCACCTTAGTATAGTGAAAATCGACAAACGGACGTTAAATTCGTGTTCACCACCCCGTATAACCCCCGTACACTAATTTTAAGTCAAATCTGAGACTTTCACCAAACTACCGTATTCCCACAGTAATCTGCCGTAATCTGTCGAAAATCGATAAACGGACTCGAGATTCTTGTTTAGCACTCCAAACAACCAATATAGCAACATTCTGGGCCATTTTTATCGTAGCGTTCCGGAAATCGGCAAAAGTCACATTTTGCCCTCAAATTTTCCCCCGATTGGATATTTTGAACGAATTTGGTAGAAAACTTTGGAAAATCGACAGATAAACTTCAGATTCGTGCGCACCACCCTAGATTACCCCTAAATACAAGATTTGAGCAATATTCTAGAAAAATTTTTGAAACACCCGAAAAATGCCTGATGGGTACCTGCGAAGCTTGATAAACGCTCATAACTTCTTGGGACCTGCGGCTCGGAGCCAGATACTGCGCACTCCTACTATTGAGCCACAAGAGGTACTAACAATACTAGTCGTTTTCGCAGATGCGTTTACCACTGAAACACTTACCTTGTCACACATCCATATTTCGCTATCCTTATTTCGTTGTCCTTCATCCGCTGCCCCTTCTGTGAACAGTCTTTATGTTTCCAACACTATGTGCCAGTTTATCATTGGTGCTCAAATTGACAAAAAAAAACAAAGAAATAATAAATAAGTTTGTTATCGTTGTTATCGTTTGTAAATTCATGTGGTCTACTGTTCGTGAATGATCCCATGTGATATCAGGGTGATTAAAAAGGCTTTAAAACGCTAAAACAATATCAAAGGCGGTGTATTCACGTAGAATACAAAATCCCAATGCAATTGCAAAAAAGGCACACAGGTGCGGAATTGAACCCTTAGCATCACATGTTCAAGAGTCCATACCGCTACCCACTACACCGAGCCGCCACACTCAACGACCTCCTTCTTGGGCCGTATTCATCAATGATTTACCCGCGAGGTAAGCGTAAAGTCTCTTGAATTTGGCTCTTACCCGGTATTCACACGCTTACTTACTCGGGATTTTCGGGCAAAAAGCCAGGCAAATTTTACCCGACGTATGTAGTCGGGTAAATTTTACTCCCAGACAGCTGCAGCTGCTACGCTCCAACATTCATAGCAGAATTAGCAATGGAGCGCAATATCTTCATCGACAAATTGTACCACTCCTTTCCTTAGAGGTTGTTTGTCTTTTTATGACTCATTCAATGCGTTGCTTTCCACAGACGAAAAGTTTTGCAGTTTTTTACGCACGTGTTCTCATAGGATTTCGTTGTAGGTCGTGAAAAAGCGGTGAACTTTCTTTCCTTCTGTTCACTTGGTTTCTTGACAAAATTTTTAATGCATCAGGAGAATCAACCAAGAAGCTTCTCTTTCTTCGGCTTCATGCTCCTCGCGCGATTCTTGACCGAACTACAGCTAAATAGGCTTATATTGAAATGACAAAAAATGAAAATTTCGCGAAAATAATTTTCCTAGTGCCATCGAATTTCTCAGGTCATACATTCGTAGTATAGCATTCGGAAACACAATAGTTCCTTTATGATATAATTTTTCGAAGCTCACTATAGAATACGATAACTTGCGAACTTCATGATCGATCTCAATTTGTAGATTAAGTAGCGAATATTTTGGCATTCCAAAGTTTCTTCTGAGCAATGAGTTTGAGGCCTCACACCGCACAACATAATTCTACACAAAAAAAATGATTCACCATAAACAATTTGCAAATAATTTTTTTTTCAACCAATTTCAGTTTTATCTAAGAATTTTCAAAAAGTAATTGATCAATCGCAATGAAACACATTTCACAAGGAAATTCCTAGCAGTATGCGACAAAGGAAGAGCTGCATTTCTAATTCTATGTTACATACTACCGAATAAATTATTGGAAAGAACATTTATTCAAGAATTAGGTCAAACGATTCGAAACAAAGAAAGATTCTTTGGCTTTTTTCGTCACTGTTTTTCGCAGAAAGTAGTAAAGTTATCGTTGGCTGATTAGTGAGCAATTCCAGAAAATTTCCCAAATCTCGACCTAACATTCGTGACCCAACACGAGTAGTTAAAAGCTCAAAAAAGCCTTGGATAGCTCTTTTGAACGGTATATCAAATTCGGTTGAAGAACTGCGCCGAAGAAAAGACAAAAAAAGAATGGTAGGAAGCTTTGGCTACAACCTAATACTCATAGAAGGAAAATTCTACCATACAGTGGAACGACGATGAAGAAAAACAAACGAGTACCACTGAAAAAATCTTGCTAGAAGAAATGAAAAAGTAAGTAATGTAAAATTATGGTATTTTCTATATATGAAGTGTCCCCTATGATTTACTCTGAAGACTTTATTAATAACGTAACCCATGCACTTCTCTCTAGCCTACCTAAATAAATCAAAGAAAAAATCGTTGAAAAGTTTGTGAATTGACGGCGCCTATTGAGTGTTTCGCTGGGCGCACGCGGTACACATTTTGCGCGGAATCTTAACCGGGTAAGTAAGTGTTGCTGAATGCCGTTTCACGGTGAGTAAGTAATCGGCTCCGGGTAAGGTAAAAGTAAAGTATGATTTACCCGGCATTTCAATGATGAATACGGCCCCTTGATTTACACGATCAATGAGTGGAGGCAGTCGAAATCGATGAGCCGAGAGAGCCAAACTTTGCAGGCTCGTAGCTACTCGGAATCAACAGCTCGGGGCTGGATATTTCACAAAGTTACTATAGACGACCACGAGAAACTGACAGTGCATACCGTTTCCGTAAATGCGTTAACCGCTTTAGACACTTCCCTTGTAAGTCCTAAAGTAGGTTTTTTGGAACATTGTAAGTTAACTGCTCAACGAGTTATATGAAAAAATCCTGGCTTTAAGAAACTAGACTTAATACTCTATCGTTTGAAACTTCCCGCACCCCTGGAGAAAGCCTTTGAAGAAAATTTACTAGGTGTGGGTTCTATTTTGAAATGCACTGAGGGCCCACAGCTGGGCCCACACCTAAGCACTGCGAATACGCGAAAAATGTTGCAGAGCCCACACCTGAAAAATTTCTTTGAAAGGCCTTTTCCAGCGGTGCGGAAGGTCTTAAGCGATAGGGTTCAAAGCGTAGTACCTCAAAGCTAGGACTCTAATTTGGAACTTAAGTTACTGCAGTTCTAAAACCGAAATTTAGGTTCGTGGACTTCGCCGTTTTTTTTTCATCGTCTCCCGCTGTTCATGTAGCGGTCTTCGGCGTTACCCTGAGATGATGAAAGTGAGTTTCCCCGGTAAATCGACCACGCTGGACTCAAATATGCTACACTCGTGACTCCCAGTTTCCAAAATTGACGACTTCCGGCGGGACCACACCCTTGAAAGAAGGTGTGATCCCTTATAGTGAAGCGGTCTTCGGCTTTACTCTGAGGTGGCGAAAAAGAGTTTACAGAGACTGGTGCCTAAAACCAGCGAATTAGGCAAGTCACTGAATTGATGGAATCTCTAACCAATGCAGTTTTGGAAATACAAAGGACCACCAGAAGCGAACTCCTTACAAGGGATAGCTTATACCTCCCAATACTAGCGCCTTGTGAGTCAAGGAGGGATGCTCTGTCCTGAACTCAGTGGACAATGTAATGCTTTTAGTAAATAAAAAACGTCTAAGAAACCAGGGTGATTAAAGGTTTGAAAGTTTGTGTGGGTCTGCAAAACAGTTGACGAGAGTGGGATTCGAACCCACGCCCCCGGAGGGTAAATCGAACAAGCTAGACTCAAATATATGTATTGAACATGTGTATTGAATATTATTCTGAGAGGATCTTCACTTCACCCTAAACATCCTAATGGAACTCCTCGACTCATAAATCAGTTGTGTCAGCCTTTTAGTTAAATCGCAATCTATACCTAAAATCTACGTGAAAAACTGCTCCTGGCGGTTTTTACTCACGAAGACGATGGTCCAGTTGGGCTTCGTCCACAGATCAGACCCCCCGCTTCCACCCCTGCGGAGCTCAGATCCGCCCCTGTTGGGGGCCCAAACCCGCGCCGAACCCTGGTTACCGAGATTCGGAACAAAGTTTTGTGTCGGATTTCGCATTTTGGGCGCGAAACTCTAATAAGCGAAAGAAGAGCGTAAACGCAGTTTTTTGAACGCCAAACGCGGAAAGGTTCCAAAATTAGTGACTCGGTTCACTCGCTACTTGCGCTTCTCGGAGCCCGGATCATGGAAGGTCAAAAATGCACGGATCTGCGGGTTTCGGATAGTCAAACTCGGAATCCCTCTCATCGTAATCGATATGCCTGATATACCTTGTTGGAGTCGCGCGTCTCAAAAAGTATGGACCCGGCGCAGAGACCCGGCGTATACCCAATGCGCAGTTGCGCTACAACAAAGGGATGCCGCTCAAAACTGATATAGTATCCCTTGTTTTTGTTAGAGGTCCCATATTCATCTGGGTAGGCGAAGGACTATACGGCGGGAACCAAAAATTTAAACCTTTCGGGGTACGGCTGTAGACGTCTGGAAGGAATATGTGCATAATACCGTGTTTCCTGAAAATATGCCGGCGGGGCTCTATTTGGTTGACCTTTTCCGAATGTTGGCTTGACAGGGTAAGGGATTTGAATAGAGGAGGGGCTCCGATTTCCCTCAAAACCTTACAGGTCAAGCCACGTACATAAGCAGCTCATCAACTGTTCTTTTCGCATATGTAAGTAGTATCGAAAATATTTGAAGGCCTCTAATCCTTCTCAAAGTCCATGCATTCTCGAATGTGGCCTAGGTTTGACAGTGTCACATTCCCGAGTGTCCTGAAACGTTTTAAAACGTGTGAGAGTATCTGAAATTCCAGCAAACACCGTAAATACTGTCGTTCTCGGTACCGAATTCCGGTCCGTATTTGCCGACTACGGCTGCTGCATCACGCAACACGACTACAATCGTGCTGGGACCACGTGGTCCCTTCGCGATTCACCTTTCTCCCAGCACGATTATCATAATGTTGCGTGACGCAACAGCCGTAGTCCGTAAATGCGGACCGGAATTCGGCTCCGAAAACGACAGTACGTTGGCTAACCCGGCTGGAGCCCGAGTGAGTTTGGAACAGTTTCTGAATTGTTACGAGATCTTCAGCAGTTTCTGTAGGTTTGGAACGTTATTTCGTTTATTGTGAATCCAAGATTCAGTCAGAGAAGGAAGGAGGTAAAAATGGACACAGGGGTAGGGTTAATTTATAACATATACGGTAGATACAATGAACTAATATGCGCACCCCTTTTGAAAATGGACTGGTTAATAAAGCTTTGTCACAGGAACACGGCTGTTTTCCCTCGAGTTGGATTCCTATTCCTTTCCTGAATACTTGATCAGTTAAGATGTTCCCACGCAATTTATGATCACAGATTGATCCCCACTTACAAGGAAAACATGTCTGCATTCCAAATTGTTTTTCTCTGAAAGAGTGTCGTCCCAACTTGCACCATCCTGAAACTTCCCAAAATAATTCTTATATAAATATTGGTATGCATTTTTTACACCTATTAATTGACAATTGCCGCAAAATACAACCAGATTCTTCCTCATTCAAACGTGCTATACCCCGTTTTATTTTTTCAACTGTCATCATCACTATCGAAAAGAGCACTTCCCTCTTGCCGAATTTTTTCAATAAAAGTGACAGATCATGGGGGGTCACAAATAGTTTTGATTTTTTTGCAGGGCTGGAGGAGCTCCTTGTGACAGTTGTGGAGAACAAAGTCGGCAAAAAAAGAGTGCAAGCCGTAAAAACCTACCATCTGTCTAATGACGTGTGTGAGCGGGCTATAAGAGTCATGCGTAAAAAAGTCTTGTTCTGTCTCTAACAAAGTTTAGACGTCGCAGGTCAGTCTTTTGCCTGTGTACATTATTTGGCATGTTTTCTTCAGAAACGAAGTTTTCGGCGCTTTTTTTCGGGCTCAATCTCAGCGAAAACGGGCGATCCCAATTATCACCCGATTTTTTATGTTTTTTGAGCGAGTGGCGCTGGAGCTTCGGTGTTACAGCGCCTGATAGGCTACGAGTTAGAGGGTTCGCGGTATGTTCACGTCTAATTCTATCATCGTTCGGCGTCAGAAAGCGCCTAGAAACGCCATTTCTGCAACTGGTGCTCGGTGCTGTGCATGCATAGACTCACTCCGAGCAAGAGGCCCATTCCAATCAGAGCAGAATGTTCATAGTTGCCCCATCTGTGAGTCTTCTGATCCGGTATGTGAAACTGTGTTGTACCAGCAGTAAGTCCCAACGCTTCGCAATCAACCTCTCCATCCCCTGATGGATGAATATAATGCGTCCTTCTTTTGTGCAAATGAGATCTCTTCTTACCACTTTATTGGTGAGCTTTCGTCGTTAACGGCTTTCTCAAACCTACAAGTATATCCTATAATCTATTACAATACAATATAAATCTAACGTATTGTAAGAACATACCTCAGTGAACGATCCTTCCTCTTAGCGAGGGACCTACTCGCTGAATATAATGTTGAAAATGAATGTCTTCAAAATTCTCAAGAAGGATTCACCGCGGTCTTCAGAATTTCTGGAGCGGGCCTCGAGATCTTGTTCAGTGCCCCAAAAACCTCTCTGAACGGAATTTAGAAAGGCTATTGGTGTCCGAGAAGTGTCGGCGGATATTCCTGACTTTTCAGTAACCACAAGTCGAAAAAAAAGTAGGCTTCGCCCAGGTAACGTATTTGGGAGACTGAGCACGAATATGAGTTCCGTTACCAGTTTAACGAAAAATCGCGGAAGATTTATTAAGGGGTTGTTTATACACCCGCCGAAGAGCGGCGCGGCACTGTGCACTTCTGTATTATCGATCGCGTGGCGCCGCCTGATCAGTATTACAAAAAAATGCATTGTGCCGCGCCGCGCGGCGGCGGAAGTATAAACGACGCCTAAGGGAGAAACGGAACTCATAGAGTACAAATATTAATGCTTCGACAGTTTCCGATCTTCCCAGCTGCATTATATGCAGTATACGTGCTCCCAAAAGTGTTTAATATACAGCGATAGCGCAATTAGGCCGGGATCATAATTCCAGCGTCAAGCGGCGAGGCGCAGTGTTTAGCATCCATATCGACCGAAAATCGATAGGTCCGATATGCACTGTCGTAGTCGTCGGTCGCGGCCAGGGATGAGCGGAATAAAAATATGAAATTTCGGAAATCGGTTTTCGGGTTTCGAAACAGAATTTTTTTTCTCAGGTTTCGGAAATCGGGCGCGAAACGCCTGAAAATGCGCGGAAATGCGGTTTTCCGATATTTTCGCATTCCGCGGCGTTTTCTGCGGTTTTCGGAATGCGGAACGCGGAATGCCAAAAATGCGCGAAACTGCGGGTTTCGGAACGCGAAACGCGGAACTCCGCTCATCCCTGGTCGCGGCCAGTGCGATCCCGGTCTTTTTGTTGAGCCTAGTGCATACTCCCCGCGACTGGCGACGCTACATAATGTTTATCCTAAATATCGACCCGCGAAAACAACTCAATTTTTCGATTTCTTCGATATTTTTCCCGTCAATAATCAATATCAACATCTCCCAGGCTTTGCGTACCATTTGCTGGACATTCCATCAATGGGTCGCAAAAAACGACCCAAAGTCGCCTTATTTAGGCAATCCTGTACCTCGAAAAAAGTAGAAACCCTCCCCCTTTTTTGCTAAGCGCTTGCTCCATCAAATCCGTGGCTAGAATACGGTGATTTTGGCTCGTTTTCGACTCTTCCGACAGCGTAATCTTTTAGATTAAAGCCTAAACTGCACTATCTCAACCACATTTTCAAGCTTGCGAGCTACCGTGTAACTCGTTCACGTGAAAATCCACGCAAAAACACCTCATTCCTTCATTTCCTCGATTTTTTCCCGTCAATATTCGATACTAGCTTCTCCCAACCTTTGGTTCATGCCATGGAATCATAGCATTCTTAAAAGTGTATGCTGCCATAGAGGAAAACTTATGAACCTAGAACCGATTTTTGAGATCTTTGATACCTTTTGCAGCTTTTTTTCATTATGAAAGATGGAGAGTGGTGTTTCCTCGTATCTATAGGAATGTCAATTGTACAGTAGAAAACGCAACATCTGCACGAGCCTGTGATAATTGCCTGAAAATGCGCCCGATAAGGCTCTGAACACGCGATCAGCCATCGTTGCGCTCGCATAATTTCACGCCCACAGTCTATTCATGGTCTATTTTGCTGGGAGGAATCTGCAGAAACATTTTTTTCTGTTTTACGCGATTTGGGCGAGATCGGATCCGAAGGAGCCCTTTCTGGCGAACCGGAAAGTGAAGACTCTGAACTGAACCCTTTCTCTTCTTCAATTTTTGATTATTTGAAATTTGAATTGGCAATTTCTGTAGCTTTCGAGAGCCTTTTTTCCAGTTCTTCACGGTATACAGAAGGTCTGGTGCCCTATATGACAAAAAGCTGTGTTTTTGTGCTAAAAGAAGGCCACCCTCGCTTACATTGACTTCTGAGAGTGGAAGAATTGACCAGTGTGAAGAAATGCTATTTGCTACTATATCAATGTCGAGTTTTCATTTGTTCACGTCGAGCGAGCGGAAAAGGAGATGAGGCGTTTTGGAGGCTTGCGAACTCTTGCCGTTATTTTGCCTTTCCTGGGTCGTTTTCTGCGATTCTTTCGACTCTGGGAGCCGAGGTTTCTCTTCGGCTGTCATTTCACTGTGGAATGTCACAGTATCGTGAACTGTGCCTTGCAACACCCCATACCCCTCAACCTCACATACAACAGTTCTCAGTTAATGACCTCAGTAGGGCTTGTTCTACCATTGACCCTATGTTCTAGAAAATCATGTTCTGAATCTTGTAGGTATAGGTTTGTGTATGACTGAACGGTGCTCAAAATTCCTAAATGTACTAGGAATTTTAAGAATAGGGCATTTTCATAGCTTTGCCAAGAGAAGAGGGGTACCCGAGAGGCGATTTTCAGGGTGTTCAGGAATTTTTTTGTATTTAGCTCAAAATTTTTTTCTGGGGGTTATTTTGGGTGTTGATAACAAATTTGAGGTGATTTTTTTTCGTGAAGATTTCGATTAGTTTGGTCCCAAGCTTTTCACTGGGAGAAATTTCGCTGTTCTAAGGCGACTTTTGACGTTTTCCGAAATGCTAAGACAAAACTGCCCCGAAACTTCCCCGTAGGTGATTAATTGCACAGATTAGCACAAATCTGTGGTTCGGTAATAGATTTTTCTTGGAATACGATATGTAACGGTGGGTGTACGGAAGTTTGGTCGAATTCTCAGACTTGGTGCTAATTATTCTCTGCGGTGTTTATTTGGGCGCCGAACACGGATTTGTGGTTCATTTGTCGATTGTTGAAATTTAAAGGTAGGTTACGTCAGTTCAAAGGTAGTATGCCTCCCGTGACCTACAGTGAACCTCAGATTATGCAGCGGACCACAGGATCCTGTTAAGCGCTTAAAATAAACCTCAGTCGAAAGTTTCGGGCTAAATTCAGAAAAAAACTTCTGAACACTCCGAAAAATGCCTCGATAGGTAATTTACCTTTCGCGGAAGAATGAGAACGTTTTTTGCTAGAATCGCCGTAGCATTCAAGGCACTGTTCACGATGAACTCCGGCCCTGAGTTTTCTTTGAAAAATAATGACGGTAGCTTTCAGAAGCAGAACAGTGTTGAAAAAACGGATCCGGAACAGGGTCAAGCTTACACTGGGATGATCCCAGTGTGGGAGGAGGGGGAGCCGCAGTTTGGCAAGCCGCGGGGGGGAGGGGGCCTCAGAATCGGGCCATGTACGAGTGAAAATCATGATCCACTCCGCTCAGCAGTATGTTTAGTTTCCCAGGTTTTTTAAAGACCTTCGAATTTGAATTTGCCTTCATTTCAATTTTTATAGCTTTTATTTTTTACCCTCGAAGTGCGGACATTCAAATCGAAATTTTCATTTAAAAAATTTGGTGAACTGTAAATAGCCAAGCACTTTCCATATGATTGTTTGAATACTGAAGTAATGCAATATGGATAAATAGCAACAGCAAGAAAAGCAAACAGGAGAAATCACCCATCCCCAGACAAGAGTTTCTCCCAATGTTTCTGAGGTCATTTTGTTTCTATTAAGAGTACACGTAGCGAAGGATTCGATTTCGAAAAACAAGAAAAAACGAATGATCTATCGTTGTGAGAATCAGAAAGCCAACACCGCTTGTAAACTGGCTATTCATGAAGGGGGCAATGTTCATACCTTTGAAAACCTCTTGTGATTTGAGAGTCCAGAGGTGGTGGAGGTCAAAGAAAATATCGTTTTCCCACCTATACAGAAATGATTTTCGGAACATTGGCAACATTTTGGGACCTCCTTTTTTTGGTACCAAAAAAATTTTTCACCGTGTTTTTTTCTTCGGTCGATGGTAAAGTAAGAGAAAAAACTTTTTCTCATAGATCCTGTCTATGTGGGGTTTGTTTCAAGGCACTTCATTAGTACTATTCACAGCCCGAGTTTGAGACCCCTAGCTCTTTATTGAATGGAGAACGAGCCACTGAGATACCTAAATTCGTTCAATGGGATTTGGACCACTAGAACCGCTACTATCCCATTGAGAAAAATTTTCAGTGAATCCTCATGGAAGGGGCTGCGCAACATTTTCTAGTTCAAATTTTTGTGGAGAACAACTTGCCACCCCATATTAGCCGAGAAGGAGTGGATCAAGGCCTCATTTTTCGCGTCAAAAAAAGCCCAAAATCTCTCTTGGACTTGAGCTGTCAGCTATTAGAAAAAACTCTTCTAGTAGATCCTGTGCATATGGGATTTATCTTGAAGCTTTCCACTAGTACTATTCACAGCCCGAGTCTGAGACCACTAGAGTTCGCGCAATCATTTTAGTCTGATGAATGGACGGGGCTGCGACGGTAGATCACCGCTAGCGAATCGAACCCCATTCTCCAGTGAGGCCGCCAACCCCGCACGGCCAGCCGCCTGGTCCATGCGTCAGACTAAAATGAAAACGGAAACCATACATAGCTCTCGTTTGAACCGAGAACTAGCCAGCAAACAAGGAAAATGTTGATAAATAAATTTTATAAAAAATTGACAAAAAAAGATAGTAGAGAATGAATGGGAGAAATTCGAACTTTTGTTCGCGGAGGAGGGGGGGGGGGGTGGCGCAGTAACGAGCCACCCGCTGGAAGGAGGAGGGGGAGGGGCGCACTCTCTACCGACCGATCCCACTGCCACGCCTGAACCTGATCCGGAAGCCTTCGGAGAGGCAAAAACGTTTTTGAAGATTACTCCAGTGGGTAATGCCGGCCTCCTTGGGTCTAGTTGTTGTCGCCGACACGTCTCTATCACTGCCAAGCTTTGACCTGCGATCATCGGCAAAGGGTTTTCATTGAAAGAGAGATTAGATTTGAGAAATGATTATCAAAAACTTTTGGAAATCTTCTTCAGGCGAGAATCTTTTCAATCCATAGCCTACTTCGACAAAAAGCATTTGCTGATAATCGCCGGTCAAAGCGTGGCAGTGATGGAGCCGTGTAGGTGTCGATGCCAACAACTAGACCCAAGACGGTCGGCCTTACCCACTGGGAAATTGTTCAAAACAGTTTTTGACCTCTGGGAATGCGGTTAGATGCGTCTTTTAACACAGTTCTCCTTCTAAGGGCTACCACAAATGTTTCTCATTGAAGACTCAAGGACGAAGTTTGTCGTCAACTTTTGAGCCGTAATAATTTATGGACTGCCACTACCTGAAAAATTGAAAACATGGGAAATAGAAATCATCGGGGAGCGGGCAAAACAGTTCCCAGTCAGAACAGAGCTATCCTACAGAACCGAAAAGGTCATTGTCAGACAGTGACGTCGGTGTAGGGATGAATAGCAGGAACTGTCTGGCCTTGTGATACTCTCTCTCTCTCTTGGTGGTTTCTCCTCTGCTCTTATCTCCGTAAGCCAATGATGACAAGCTGAATATCTTGTGATCACTGGCATTGCAAAAGAATTCATTCCTTGAATGTTTCATTTCAGTGTGAATCTGCGCTGGGAACACTTGTCTCTCATAATAATGACGTCTCTGTTGAGACTATTTCTATTGGCGACTCTAATTGCTGGCCTCGTTCAAGCTAAGGTGAGACTTTAAGACCTAGTGCATACTTCCTGCGACGGGCGACGTGACATAGTGTCTGTCACATATATCGACAGAAAATCGATATGGATGATGCGCACTGTCGCTGTCGCGAGTCGCGGGAAGTATGCACTAGGCCTAACAACTGACTGGCAGGTGTGAAGTAACTTGAGTCAGCCGTGACTTTTCGCTGTACCGGAATGGGGTACCTTTCATAGTGAGCCATTTTTTCAAAGAAAAGGGAGGAAACATGTCGTTTACTATCTAAAGGATTTCACAGCTATCCTGTTTTGCATCTAGATCTGCAATAGTTTTTAAAGCGTGCACCACTTTGAGTAAAGTTTCGAAATCATTTTGTCAACGTAAAGTCTTTAGGAAATGAAGTCAGCTCGTTGAGTGATTCATTGCTTCGCATTTCTGTCCCATGAGCACTCCATTTTTGGGCATTAGTCAGAATCCATAATTTCCAATGCGTTATCAATGATAAAAAACTTGAGTATGAACTACAACCGGCTCGGATCACATTGGTACAGTACCGTTCAAATTGTTTGCAAAAACGGAGCTCTGTGACATTTTTTCACGTGCTCTAAGCGCCGCATTGTTATAACTCACCCCAAAACTTTCGAGAGGAATTTTAAAGGGAATTGTCTTGTACCTATCAGTAAGCAGTGGTTTGTGAAAAGGGTCTTTTTGACTCCGGTATTTTGCTGAAAACTCTCTGAAGTAACCATCGACCCCAGATCAAACATGACAGATTTCATCCATTATGACCGTCTGATGAGTTTATAACGTGTGATTTCAAGGTGGAATATGCAATTTCCGATTGACTTCTGAAGTTAAATCCGCTTCTGTAAACATTGTGTAGAACTCGTTGAAAACAACCCGCGAGCGACTTCAAATTTGAAACCGGACCGCTTTTATGGCGAAGCGGCGCTGTTTGTTCACACAAAACACTGCAAAACGCTACTTTTCGCAAGAATTTCGCACGGTACTGTAGTTCCCTATTGAGGTTTGACTCAAAGTTGGTGCACGTATGTTATACATACCGTATTTTCTCTTTTAGAAGCACATGTACTCTTTGGCCCTCAAAATGGAAGAGAAAAGAACCTTCTGGTTTTTTGATTACAAAAATCTTGCTGGGCACAAAAAACAAAACTCCATCAGAGCCTTCTACAGTAGAGCCAGCGGAATGGAAAAATACTTGCAAATGCTGCGAAAGCTACGAAAACCATGAGAGTTATTGAGTATTTTCGATATCCTACTGTTATTAAAAATAACATGAGGAGATCGACATTTCCACAGGTTTGACGAACTTCCAGGCGGTTGAAAAAGCAAATTTGAATAGAAATGTGTTTTTTTCTCGTGAAAAAAGGAAATTTCTTCGTGTCCTCTAGGACGGTGCTGCTGGAAACGCTCGCTTGAAAATAGCCGTATCCTGGCTCTACCCCGCCAGAAGACTTTAGGCCATGAACCCAGGTTCTTTCTAAAATATTATTTATGATGCGATATAATTTCTAGCTCTGGTCGCATAGATGCAAACGATCACCTGGATGTGGACGAATGCACAGGCCTTCCGATGTAGCACCACATGCACCACAGTGAGTTCCTTAGCGTGACTGGTATTTATGCATACAATAGAGTCGAATATTCTAGTCCAGGGCTGCTCGGTTGCGGCGGCGCGCCGTTTTCACCTGCCGCGGACGAGCACTGCGGGTGTGGCGCGGCCCGAAGCCACGCTGCGCTGAATTAGAATTTTTTCGCCGCGATTGTAGCGGGTCCGATTTAAAATCTCCATTGACTATTCTAGCCACTAGAGTGATTATCTATCCTCTGATTCGGAGAATTTTTTTTCGTTTAAAGGCATCGTACGCGCAAAAAAAACGGTGTCCTATTTTTCTATTTTTTTGGCTAGGCAAGCTCTTGAGGTAAGCGATAATAGCAAAGAAACCCCAAAAAAGCCTAGCTTTCGCAAAATAAACGCGTTTAAAAACCTTTTGAAAAAATGATTTTTCGCCCCTTCCGTCGAATTCGGTGTGTCCACTGCAATACGTCCGAAGTCTTTCTGAACGTCTGAAGTGGTTTTACGCTTTGAACTTTTTAGGTGAGAAGATTTCTTTTGCCTTTCTTCTGCCAAAATCGCTTAAAAATAAATAGCTTTCACTGTACAAGTTTGTATGATAAGATTTTCTGAAATAAGAGTCTGCAAGTCTTGCGCCTGACATAGCGCCATTGTACGTTGTGCTAGATTGCTGGTGAGAACTGATGGCGGATCCTCATCTTTAACCACTTCCAACCTCACAAGCCTACGTTATGACGCGCCAAAGTTTACCGGTGTGGTCTACCGAGCTCATTCATGAAATTGAGCCTAAAAAATGGAAACTGGTTTCCAGCGCGAATGATGCCTTTAACGTGTACGACTGCAATTGTATGCTGCGTCTTCTCCACACTTTCTCCCTGTCTCTCCCGAAGCTCCGCACAAGCGCGCGAAGGAACAGAGTAAATTAGGCTCCGAAACAGAGGATAATGATCCGGTAGGGCGCAATGTGGCGAAAATTGCTTTGAGTCGAAGTCAAATTACGGCAAATTTTGGGGGTCGCACATAGTTTTGGAATTCATCAATCGCCACCCGGAGCCAATTCAAGGTTTGGGAACCCGAAAACACATTGAAATCGTAACCAACGCCCCAAATAACCCCTCGGACAAAGTTTGGGTGATGAAAAATTTAATTTTTGGGGTCCACCTACCGTTTCGAGAATATTACTTTCTAATATCAAGATTTCGATTCCAGTCATCCACAGTTTTTTTACCACTATGTACTATGGAGCATTAAAAAATTGAATTAGAAAAATGTCTCATTTCGCCAACTCCGGACTACTTTGAAAAGGCTTTTGTATGATATTCGTAAGAAAAATCGAAAAACGGTTTTCTGAGTGTACTCATTTAGATTGCAGTAGTTTCACAGTTTCTGTACGATGTATTGAAGCAGCAGAATAGCCATGATTTTCCCAATGAAGGTGAATTGCCTTACACTGGGATTGCGGATTAGCCGCAATTTTCGGATGCATCTTCGCCGCATAAGATTGTTGTCCATTTTTTGTACAAAAACGATTGCGCCACTTTGGGAAAATAATAACCCCCATATGTAAGAACTAGAAATGTGTCTATAGGAACTCATGGCAAGTAGGAAACCGTGCGAAACTATAGGGTGGTCGTCTCGCCACCAACAGTGAGGAGAGTGGGAGGACCAGAGGGAGGTTATAAGCAGCACTATCGATCTCCAAAGTGGTGTCGACCAATAGCGGTGCTTAGCCCCTCCCTCTGATCTGTGCGCCCTCCTCACTGTTTGGCGCCAAGAGACGACCACCCGAAATGTTATGCATCTATCTGATTTTCAGAGGACCTTTGCGGGTTATGTGGTCTTCCGATGGGAAGACTGGTAGCAGATACTTCGAGGCCAATGGGAAGCACTACCTTGAGATTGAGGTGAGTAGCATAATAAATCATCTCAGTATTGAACCTTCAATGGCTCTTCCAGCTCTTTTCGATAATAAGAATGAATCCATCGTTCACGAAGGATTCATTATTGGTATTCGATAAATGCGTTGGCAAAGGGAAAGATTTTCGCAACGAAATGATCAATTCATTTTGTGGAATGTTCATTTTTCGTTTAAAGGCAGGGTTCACGCGAGTCCTCGAATTTGAGATCACTCGCTGAATTGATGGTTCGGCCCCCGAGTAGAACTGAAATGGCGAAGAAATCGAGAAAAACGCATCGAAAAGGCACGAAATCCTCTCCTCTCACCCCGCTTCATTACTCTCAGTGGAACTGTTTGTTGTGACAAAGAAATCGTTTGTGGACCCGTAATTTGTTATTCTCTATTTCGTGTTGCTCCGTTCTTTCCATCGGACCCTAAGTAATACTGTTTTGCCTAAAATATTCTTTCATTTTTGACTAGACCCACTTTTCCCCGGTGACAACCACCGTGAAAATGTTCATCTAATCGGACAACTAGTCCAGGCCGACAAATATTGTCACCGAAATAAAGCGATTTAGTGCGTTTTTCGCCGTTTCTTCGTAATTTTGGTAACACTTGGTTCTCAACACATTGTTTTGAGTGGAAAACTCGGGAACGAAAATCATCGTGAACGCTGCCTTTAAGATTATGCCATTGATGAAAGAAGAAAAATCTTCCATTGTTGAGGGATGAGACATCCGACGGACGACCGACCTTCTAAGCGCGCCCCTTCTCAACAGAAGCATTTTTTTAGTGTTTCCTGGATGTCAACAACCATTCATCAAGCAAAATTGCACTGATAAGCGCAAGCCGATAGCCTTATTACATTCCTCCCATTCTCGGAAATGACGCATAGGGAATGTGGCTTCAAATCGGGAAGTAAGGACGGTTTTCGATAATTTTTTCCGGCTTTGGGAGGGCTAAGGGCTCTCCTCACACAGAGGGAGGACTTGTCCTGGTTCACAGTCCACGCTTCTCAATTGAAGTAAATAGATTCTGAGTGGAACTAAAGCAGTAAAAGGCAAGTCAACTTTCCCCTTGGTGTGCAGAGAGCCCCTATCCCCTATTGGGCGACGTCGTCCAGGTTTTAAGCAATCGGTCGCGATTTTTCATGTCACGCCATTGGAATATAGTCTCTCAGCAGGCGCCACGAATGCCGGAGTGTGGTGAGCACGCCGCGTGGCTGCAATACGAGGACACGCATGCCATTGGAATGTCGACATTAGATAAAGCTGCGAGTACCATAATTCTTCACCTACAATTAGAGACCATTTTCTGCAAAAAAACAACGGCTTAGTGTTTACAAAAGTTCTAGATGGGATTCACAGAGACTCACTCCAAATTAGGAGAAAGTCAAAATGTGATCGGGCCCTTCTCGTCAAATGCTTCCTGCTCATTGGAAATAAAATCTGCTTTTTGGTGTTCGATTAAGCAGCCAGGCCAGGCTAGGATCATTTACAAAGTTACGGTCTCTTAAAATGCGCCCAACGTTTTGGCTGCCTGAAATTAGCCGTGGCGCGAAAAGATGGAGTCGCGGGTTGGTAATCCAGTACAGATTGGGTTTATAACGAAATGCAGCCTTTTAACCGCAACCGTTGCTACTGTGATGTATCACGGCGAATCGTGCTGTGGCGAGCCCCCACCCCCCTCCTGTCACCCTATGCGTCATCCATTGACTTTGGCTCTACCACGCGCTAATCATCCATGTAACCGGTATTCATGCTCTTTGCGAATAAGTTTTTCATTTATCTTTCGCCGTTTTCAATATTTACCACCTTTGAATGAAGCGCAGCCATCAGTCAGTGTCTAACGGTATTTGGTCCTCAGCGCATCCCATGTCCACCGCGATTCGCCGTTGAAGGAATCTAATAGTGAGTAAAAAACATCAAGCTGCCTGCAGTAAACGAAATTGTACGCAGCCTGCAACGCCTCATATGGGAGTCTATCTCTTTTGCAATTCATGCTATACGAAGCACTCTCACGGAAAACGATAACATTGGTGTAGCTACCATACGATCGGAATAATGGGCTATGCCGTGCTTGAATAGGTTAACTGATTGGTCGGCCTTTTTTCCTGGAGAGAGGGCCGGCGAACCCGGCACCTTATTTGGCGAAGCCAAACGAATACCGCGCATGGTTAATGGAAAGGGGCCGGCAAAGTCGGCCCTCCATTCGGCGAAGACCAGCGGCGGAGGCCTATTTCGGCCAGCCGGCGCCGCTGGTGTTAGTGGGTTAGTAAATTGTGATGACCAGCTAAGGCTCCCGTCATAATCGGCCGGGCTGAGCCGTCCTCTCCGTTGCTGGTTATATGAGCCGTCCTCTCCTTTCTCCCGTCCCTAGTGATTCTGCGTCGCCCTGTGGCGCCCTTAGGCCTCTTTCAGAGTTCGATCGCTCTGCGACGCGACCGAATGAAAACACTGTGTATCGATTTGGTCCCGTCGCGCGATCAGGTCGCCGGCCCTTCAGACAAGATCGCGGGGAAAGTCGCCCAATCGCGCGATTGGGCGACTGAGATGGCCAGATTCCTCTTTTTCACGTTGATTCAGGGAAAGTAAGTATAAGTAGGCAAAACAATCAATACAAAACAATTATTATCATAAAGTGACAAACCACAATGCACCTTTTTATCATAAATGACAAACCAATTGCGCGACACCGCTCCGACACTGGGAGAGGTCATCTACTGGAGTTACCCGGAAGATCTCTGCTATCAGCTGTAGATGAACGGAATCGCCTGTAGATGGCCGAAATCTAACATGTTTTTAACAGGTATACTAGCACTGCAGTTGAACAGAACTCGATTTTGGAGGGAACTTCAAATTCCGATGTAGGCGGCAACCTAGCCCGTTTCTACAGGGATACACTTTTTCCGGGTTCACACAGGGGACCCCGGGGACATGCCACTGGGGTAATCTCCTTTGGTGTCCCCACAGGGGGGGGGTGACCCCACCCCCACGGTCCGCAGTGGGATGCACCCCACCGTGGACGGTGGGGTGATGGCCCCACAGTTGGGTACCACCCCCCTCCCCTCCGAGCCGTGGGGAGCCCCTCCTCTCGGCGAAAAAAAAATTATCCTCCGGTATCCGGTGGATCTTCAGGTGAGTGACTCGAGGCCACTTCCCAGTGGTGCGTTACAAGAACATTCCCATGGCAAAACGCGTCCATTGCAACGTAGCCACAGCCACGTGGGAGCGAATTTTCAGTTATAATTTGCAACCATGGAAAGCAAATTTCTCCATGGGAAGGTTGTTTTTCCTCCCACGGCGTCGTGGGAACCTTCTTGGAACGCACCCCAGGTTCGGGTCCGAAGAGCCGACTAAGACACACCGTGAGATGAGAAGCTTTTTATACCAGCAGCATTGTCAATACCTTTGTCTAAACATGTTAGTGATCCTGACGAATATATGGCGTCGTACTTGAGGTTTGTAGCTGTTTATTGCGTTCAGTACATTTGAAATGGAGACAAAACATCTGAGTCGCGGCTGCAGAGCGGCGATTACTCCATTAGTTCACCTCATCATCTTCATTCGTTCATCTGCAGTACAATATACCTCCTGTAGTTCCTCCAAAACGTCAATTTCTCCCGTAGATCTCCTCTACCAGTGCCGAAGCACGAACATGAAATAGGCGTTGATTAGAATGTGTACGTTTAAGTGCGTGGTCGCCAACTTCCGCGATTGGGCCTTCACACTTCCGAAATCTGCGATTTCCACGGCAACGCGACGGTCGCGTCGCACAGCGATCGAACTCTAAAAGAGGCCTTAGGGTGTCGGCTGCATGCCAATCAATTATGCAGGCGTACTCGAGAGCACTGCGGCCGGCTCAGAACGGACAAGGCGGGGTCAGCTCGGTCACATTGAGTTGAAATACTGAACGACACAGGCGTGCTCTGTTCCGCCACAACTTGTGGATTTTTTTTACTTCTGACAAATACGTGGAAGCCTCAGATTTTGTCCCTGAAGATGGACTGTGCCTTTAATGAATAGATAGTTGAAAATTGTCTGGAGTTCACGCCGATCGTCTGCTGTTTCAGGAACTAGTACCGATTGGCGCTGGAAAATACGACATAATGAAGAGAGTCGTTGAAACCACACCACCACCTCATCTGACGTCGTCCCACAGGATGGAGTTCAAGGTGAAATTTTCATCAAATTTCGGTGCTGGATTTCTAGAGGACCTTTGCGAGTAATGTGGTCTTCGCCTTACTCGCTGACAATTTTTAGATTGTATAGAAAGACATCGCCTAAAGATAACAGTAATGCTGCGTTCTGAACTCCATGGTGTTCAGGGATCCGCTTTCCGAAAAGCCCAAAAAATGCTGCAAGCGAGGAAATATGGTGCCCATAGTGGCAGGAAATGCTCAATGACATTTTCATTACTTTACCGGGCTGGTGGACCCTCTACACAAAGAAACAAAGAGCCAGGGACATGTTTGGCGGCCGAGACGCGACGCTGGCTGGGGTAAGCCTACCCTAGATGCGCTCTAGCGATGACGCGCGCACCAACTCGTCAACGGCTCGTTTTTCGTGTATTAGGCGCAAAAGCCGCGTCCAGACGCTTCGCAAACGTTATTCCACGTAAGATCGATGCGCCATTACTTGATGCTGCTAATAAGCTAAGGAACCGGACCTACCTTAACCGGGGTAAGCACAACAAAAAAGAACGAGTTGGTCTGCGTTCATTTCATCACAAGAGCGCGTTTACTCCAAGTAACCGCGAATGCAGAGGAAAACACACTGCCTGCGTGGCGCCTAGGCGGTCAAACTCGTCCTCGGCTCCTCCGTTTTCGTGTACTGAGTCCACTGGCCTATGCACGCTAAATTACTCGGTAGATGCCAGATAATCCACTGTGAATATTTAGCAGGATGCACCGATTCAATACGATGACAGCTGGTACGAACCACCAGGACAAGTGTCATTTCCGAGACTGGTAAGTAACACACTAATGTGGGATTTTACGTGATATCTATCGTAAATACGATCTAATTGCAAATTTCAGCTGTTTTCTCCTCACCAAGGCTGGAGGGAAATGAATGAGCACGAAGTGAGACGGATTCATCGTGTCCTTCCACTCGCTGAATACGACCCATTCCTAACCTTTCCCGTTGATCATCTGCCAGAACAGGATCGGTATATGCATCAAGGAGGAGCATCGTCTGTACCTGGGTATATCCCTGGCCATTATGCAAACTACCCTCCCGGTCAGCTTGTTGACTTTGGAGTGGACTACGTTAACCCAATTGTTGAGAGGAGAATGGATCATCTTGGTCAGATGTGGTACTTGCGAGATGGGCGATGGCACTTGCACCCCCAAGGAAACACGGAGAAGCCTTCTTCAACTGGTAGAACCCACAATTTGCCTCCTCCTGAGGAGACCAGTGGTGAAGGTGAAAAAACAGAAGTGGAGGAAGATATCTATGAAGTGGTAGAAAAGCATCACGGAACAAACGACGAAACTGAGCATCTCCAACCTGCTGATCTTCTCGGTCCGGACCATCACGAAGGTGAACGAGCTGGAGACTGGGTTCTTCACGACGGTGCTTGGTACCTCGAACCACAACAACTAAAAACCGAAAATGCAGATGATGGAGCTAAAGAGTGGATATACCGCGATGGAATTTGGCACTTCGAATTCCCGGAAAATGTGCAAACAGACGAAAACCATCACGAAAAATCCATGCATGCGGGGTCAGGAGAAGCTGTTGAGAGTGGGGATCTCGGAAGTGAAGCAATGAAGTTGAGAAAGTTCCACGAAGTTTCGCGGGGAGAGAAGCTAGTTCATAAGGAGGTGCATATTGAAAAGGATATAGAAATGGATCGGCAGAACAATGGAACAGACTATACCAACTGGTACTATTCTTACCTTGATCGAGGAGGTAACATAGAGGCAGAAGGGGAACAGGCGGAGCTGTTAGAAGTGGCAGGGGAGCACAAACAGCCTCAATCCAAAGATCTGCCACAAGAACGACATGAGTCGCCTCAGCATCTAGAGAAGGGTGATATGGCAGCAATCATCTACCCGGAAGATGGTGAATCTCAACTCGACAAGTCCCAGTCTTCATACTTTATCAGAGAGGGTAACGTTGGCGCCATGGTCTACTCAGAAGCGGATGACGGACAGATGACACAGAGTGGAGCCAAATCTCCCAAGTTGCTCTCCGTGGACGAATTCATACGTTTACAGCCCAGTCAGACTGGTCTGGTCCCAATGAAGGAAGGCGCAGCTCAGCTGTCCTGTGACGGAACTGCTCCCACTCAAGGAACTGGCGAGTATTGGCTGCTTCGAACCACCCCATGCGGGGAAAATGCACCGGAAGGACGCATTCTTCTACCAAATGGAGAAGTGCTGAAGTTCTATGGCCACCCAGAAGTTGTTCACGCCTAGCACTAGTCAACGCCGATCTCAAAGTGTGTAATTGTCATTAAGCGGAGCAGTATCTGTATACAGTTTTCTTGATAATTCCATTTTTGCATTTGATAAATGTAATAAAAACCAAAAAAACGGATCTAGATAAAGAGAAGGGGTTTGATCTGCAAAGATGTGTTGCACTCTTTAATGTTAGAGGAAGCGTTACTGCGTCTATGTGTACGAAAAAAACTTCTGGGACGATACAGCTAGCGAAGCGCTAAAGGCTGTTAAAGGTGTATTTTGTACCAAACATCGAGGCGTGCCCTCAGCGAAGTCACGCAGGATCCCCGAAATTTAAAGAATTCTACAGTCCACCGTATCGGGAAAAGGTGGGACAGGAGCTGTCTACACACCGAGGAAGGAGTTGTTCCGTTTTTGCAGTTTGAAATGTACGCCACTCAACGCAAGCAAAGTGGTCCCGAGTGGAATTAGAGCCGAAGAAGGCGGGACAACTCCTTCCTCGATGTACAGAGAGCCCCCGTTCCGGAAAAGGTAGCGCTGTCGCCGAACATCGCTATGAACGCTGTAGCCGTAGCTGGCTCCGCCCCAAACTGGTCATTACATTATGCGTTCGATGTGCATTCCTCGGCACATTCGATTTCTGGTGAGAACTCGAAGACTGTTTTTATCATGGAGACTGCCCCAATTTTCGAGGCCGCGCTTTTGTGAATTTATGTTTTGGGTTACACCTAAAATATTCGGAAAGAAAGATCATAAGACCTCGCCAAATGTTTTATCGCTATATGTTCGCAACCGAATAACACATGAATCGCACTTGCTTCAAAACAGTAATTACTGAAAAGGGAAATAACTAGAGTATATCAAACGAATAAAAATTTTCGAATATTCGAATAAACGAATAATTCGAAAAATTGACTCTTTCGAATATTCGAATAAACGAATAATTCGAAAAATTGACTCTTTCGAATATTCGAATAAACGAATTATTCGAAAAATTGACTTCTCCGAATATTCGAATAAACGAATTATTCGAAAAATCCACCACTCCGAATATTCGAATAAACGAATTATTCGAAAAATCGACTTCTCCGAATATTCGAATAAACGAATTATTCGAAAATTTGTCTTTTCGAATAATCGAATAAACGAATTATTCGAAAATTTGGCTTATCCGAATAATCGAATTATTCGAATGATTCGAATACGAATAATCCGAATGTCCGGCTAAAATCACGAGTATTTGAATAAGAAGTACGGACCGAGTACGCATAATCGAACCCCCGATCGCGGCACTACCAAATTTCTTGACCTATTTTGTATGGTATTGTATAGATCAAAGCTATGCCAATGTACTTCCACGAAACAGACATTTCACATTATATCACAAGAGTATTTAAAACAACATTATCTCTGTCTATGAGTAGTAGTTAAACGATACGATCAAAGTCTGGATTTTCGAAACAATATTTACCAACAATATCCGAGTTTCCTATCAGTTTGGGGTGCTATCTTAGCGGAGAAGGGTGCGCACCAGGCATGAGCGGAATAAAAGTTCAAAATTCCGGAATTCGGGTTTCGGGTTTCGGAACAGAAATTTTTTCTCAGTTTTCGGAAATCGGGTGCGAAACGCCCACAAATGCGCGGAACTTCGGTTTTCGGAACGCGAAACGCGGAAATTTTCAAAAATCCCCTTAGACTTCCCTTAAGTCTGAGAAGCACATTTGATTCCAGGGAATCCGTTTAAGAAGAGACCGTGCCTTAAAGGCACTGTTCACGATCATTTTCGTTCTCGAGTTCTCCTATCAAAACAACGCGTCGGCAAGTGTTACCAAATCTGCGAAGAAACGGCGAGAAACGCACTGGAACGTCTTATTTTAGTAACATTATTCTCTGGCCTGGACTAGTTGTCCGGTTGGATGAACATGTTCATGGTGGTTGTCACCGGTGAAAATGGGGCTAATCAAAAATGGAAGAATATTTAAGGCAAAACAGTATTAGTTAAGGTGCGAAGGAAAGATCAGAGCAACGGAGAGTAGAGAATCGAAAAACACGGGTCCACAAAAGAATTCATTGTCACAACAAACACTTCCTGTGAGAGTAAAGATGCGTGGTGAGAGTAGATTTCTTCGTCATTTCACTTCTACCCGGGGCCAAACAATCGATTTAGCCATTAATCTCAAAATCGAAGATTATCGTGAACACTGCCTTTAATAAGTTACATACTATGCAACTTGAGTAGAACATCTGGATACATATAGAAATCGATCTCGAAAGACATATCCTCTGTTTCCGAGTGAAATTTGTTTCCGTTCATCGCGTGCGTCTGCGCGCGTACCCTGCGCCCCTTTCTCCCCACACTTTCTCCCTGTCTCCACCCTCGCTCCGCACATGTGCGCCAGGAAACGGTAAATTTGGCTCGGAACCAAAAGATATGTACTACATTCTATATCATCCACTGGAGAAAGGAAACGTCCAAGAATCGTCAGAACCAACGTATCAGACTGATGAGTGAAGAATTTTCGATAGTTTAGCTATCTTGCAAAAGTAATGGTTTGGTAATGTCATATTTACAAGAAATTAGAGGTCAAGGGAGTCAAAAACGTCCTCGAAAATTTGTGAAAATATTTCACTCACAATAACCTAGTGTAAAGAAGTAACTGGGAAATGTAGTGAGATGATAACAAAAGCGTTTTGTTTCCCAAACATAGACAAATTATCGATAAGCAAATACAGACGAAGAACCGGATTCTACATTAAGGTCCGTGGCTTATTTCCTCAAGAAAAAAACATCAAAATTCAAACCGCGGCTGGCGCGGCGGTTTAAATCTCAGCCATCCACTGGTGAAAATTTAAACCGCGCGCCAGCCGCGGTTTGAATTCAAATGTTTTTTTCTTGAGGAAACAAGCCAAGGACCTAGCCATACAAGCTTCTCCATTGAACTTGTCAAAGCAAAATCAAGCACGATACGGATTGGAGCGCTACGGTTCCCAAGCTTCACTAGTGTTTTACTACTGCCGTACAATAAACTGAAAAGTGTTTCAATACATACAGTCCCGCGCTAAGTTTTGTAACAACGGGGAGCATTTCCCAAACTTTGCAAGAGAAAAGGCCGATGCACGTAACTTTTTGAACGAAGACGTTTCAGAAAACGCGATCATATTCACAGCTCAAATTTCCACCCAATAAATTGCTTTGTGTACCGAGGTTCCCTGGAATCGCTTTGTTGTTGAGAAAATCCAAAAATCCAATCTAAAAATTGTTTCTGCTGTCGTTTCTCAAAAACGTCACGTGCGGCAAAGTGCGGCCTAACTTTGAGTAGTATTTGTAGAAGTAGTAGAAGAGCAATCTTTATGTTTCCTCTTCGTGAGTAATATGAAGGTGGAGCGATCCCGAGATCTGTGCAGGTTGAATTTTGGAACTCCTTCATTTATCGGTCTGAGGCTTTCGCAACAGAAGTCCGATTTTTCAGAAAGCTTCCGAGCGTGTTTAATGAAGGATTTCGAAAACTAAACCTGCACAAATCTCGAGATTACTGCCTTTTCATATAACTCGCAAAGAATACGTAGAGAGGTTTCTTCTCTATTACTAGTACAATTACTACTCAAAGTTTCGCCGCACTTTTCCGCTCGCGACGCTTTTGAGAAACGATTGCAAAAACGATTTCGTTCGAAAACAAAGCGATTTTAGGAAACTTGGGTCCACAATGCACAGTATTATACGTGAATTTGAGCTGTGATTACGATAGCGTTTCCAGTATTCAAAAACGTCTTCATTCAAGAAATTTGTAGGCATCGGACGTTGTTTGCCCTTTTTTGCCAAGTTTTGCAAATGCTCGTTTTTACAAAACTTAGCGCGGGTATTGTAGTTACATAGCTCCTTTGTTTTCGTTTTATTAAGTGCAACGGAGAAGCTTGTGAAATCCTCTCTTTCGTCTTTTGCTATCGACAACTGATCTATGATTGACCATCGAATCGTGTTTTTATCATTCCACTACATTTCCCAGTTGGCTTGTTACTTCAGGTTATCGTGCGCCAAAACATTTTGTAAAATGTTTCATGACATTGCCAAATCAATACTTTAGCCAGAGGATCAGAACTCTAGAAACTCTACGTATTTTTCTCGAAAAGTCCCTTTCTGGCTTGACTTTTGCTGAGAGATTCAAATTAGAAAGAGGCGAAACCTCTGACAGCCTTTGCCTTCGGTGAGTCTTGGAGCGCAATACTGTCTTAAAAAAGCACAATCCTGGGCGAAATTCAATAAGTAACGGTGCTGGTTTCCATTAGTTTCCATTTTTACGGACGAGGGAACGTCGGGTGGCTCATAATAACATGTTTATAAGTTTCTGAATGTTTGCCACCTCAATTTTGAAGTGCCGCTAAATTTGAGCTATCAACTCCAAATTGGAATAGAAGATACGTGGTTGCACCCATTTTCAGCAAACTGTCGGAAAATCAGCTTCCTAGCTTATCGAAAAGGGTTCTCACAAGATCGTGAACGCCATCTGAGAATAAAAGAAGATTAACACCAAAATCGAAGGGTTTTTTTACCATGCTTTTTGATTCTCAGGAAACCATTCCAGACCACTTCTTGGTGGTAAGGGGTCGTTTATACTTCCGCCGCCGAGCGGCGCGGTGAAGTGCATTCCTGTGATATCGATCGTGCTACACCGCGCGATCAATATTACAGAAATGCACTGTGCGGCACCGCTCGCCGGCGGAAGTATAAACGACTCCTAATACCAACTTTTGCGCTCTCATCAACGGAAGAAAAACCGCTTCTCCACAATTACTCCAAACGTTGTTAAAGGAATCGCAGGAAATCCCAAGCGCTTTCGCGTTAGCCTGCAACACAATTCCACATATATGGAGCGTAAAAATCACTAAACCAGTAAAGCAACAGAAAAATTTTTGGGATATGACACCCAGATCAGCTGTTATTTGATAGTTTCGACCGGTCGTTAGAACCTGATAATAATTGTCAGAATAATAATCTTTCATGGCGAGGTAGGAGAAGAAAAAATAGAAGATTTGATGTAATGTCAAAATATTCGAATCAATGCAAAGAAATCAACCGGGAAATTTTCAACAAAGACGAAGTCGCGATATTTTGTTCCGCATTTTTCGCGTTCCGCAGCCCTTTCTGCGGTTTCCGGAAGGCGGAACGCGGAAGGTCAAAAACGCGCGAAACTGCGGGTTCCGGAACGCGAAACGCGGAATTCCGCTCATCCCTGGTGCGCACTGTTGTATCGCACCTGGCCACGCCCATTTTTCCGTGCTGCAATTTGGCAGGGGAGGGAAACCCCGGGAGAAGCTCAAATTTAGTGCGATACGGTAAAATGGGCGGGTGCAAGTGCATCCAAGAATAGTGGACCCCCACCGCTAAGATAGCACCCAGTTTGGATGGAGACAATTCACCTCTGCCCCGCAAAAATGGACGTGCACCGGAGACTCTTCTTCCTATATCCTGGAATTATTCGTTTATTCGGCCGAATATTCGAATATTGGGCCGTCCGAATATTCGAATAAACGAATTATTCGAGAAATTAACTTTTCCGAATATTCGAATAAACGAATTATTCGAAAAATTGACTTCTCCGAATATTCGAATAAACGAATTATTCGGAAATCGGCTTTTCCGAATATTCGAATAAACGAATTATTCGAAATATTGACTTTTCCGAATAATCGAATTATTCGAATATTCGATTATTCGTTTATTCGGCCGAATATTCATTTTCCGAATATTCGTTGACATACTCTAGAAATAACACCATACAACGAGTTTATGCGAATGCCGCAAACTGAGATAATTGAAGCCAAACGAATATATGTCACTGCTCAGTGAAGCCCTTTCATAGTATTCCGGGATAGGGGCCCTCTACACACCGAAGTTGTCGAGCCTTCGGCGGCTCTAATTCCATTCGGGACCACTTCGCATGAATATAGTAGCGTGACGTGTCGAACTGCAAGAAAGGGACAACTCCTCCTTCTGTGTGTAGAGAGCTCCTATCCCTACTCAGAAAAACGAAAACGTAACATGTAATATAAAGTGTAAGATACTTGAGACATTCAAGTATATTACCTTTATATCGCATGTAACCTACACTTATATTACATGTGATATACACTTATATTTCATGTAGCTTACACAGAGATGCAATTTGAAATCTCGATGCTCTAAGGGTTAAAGCTGCAAGTTTCAGGCTACTGCTTCAGGTACGAATCAGCAAGCTTTAAGCTCTCTTGAACATCCTAGGAGCTTGAAGCTCGCTGCTTCATGACTGATACAACACGCCCGGATCCCACAGCTTCATACAAGAAGCAGCTGGTTTAAGCTTGCTTCGAAAATATTGCATGCAGGGTTCGGTGCGGGGTGTGGATATCCACACCGGGGGGTCTGAGCTGCGCAATGGTGGAGGGAGGGGGGTCTGAGCTCCACCAGGAGACCACATGAACCATTCTGACCGTGGGTAGTAGGTACACTGTCTATAGAAATTTTTTGCGAATGATTCGGTAATACCGTCCAATAAACATGAAACCTTGTAGTAATTAAATTAACGTAAATGTTGAAATTATAGTAAAGGTTCTCCTACGATTGAATATAAGGCACATAGGTTCTGGGCGTGTATCCTGGATAGTTGTGTACCGAATTGCAAATAAGAACAGATTGGAAGCTACGGAATGGGGCGGAAGAAAAGCGTGGATGCGATGAATGAAGTTATTGGCAAAGGCGAAGACGACGAGTTGTACTAAAGAAATAAATATGTTTTCAGAGAAGAACAGGTCACTTTAAATGTATGGAAAACACGCTTTATTAAGTGGTTAGATACGAAAATAGGTACTCCAACATTAGCCGGACCAGGCATGGCAAAAACACTTTCTAGTTGGAAAGAGCGTCATCTAATCTGGTTACGTTTCGAATTTCATTCTCCGGAACTCACGCATACACCAAACACACGCCACGGGTTCGATCTCGCAAGGTGCTTAATTTTTTTCTCACATTTTTTTTGCGAAGTAAGGGTCACGAAAATAAGATATTCGAGTCGAGAGTGGTAGATTTACCCTATATACAAATTTTCAGTCTCTAAGATGAACGCTGAAAGGCACTTCCCTGTGTGGCCCACACCTGTCGCAGGTGCGGTCGTACTGGAAGTCTACATTTTTGCCAGGTATGAGTCAGTAGAATACGATGATCGAGTCCAGCGTGGTCGATTTATCACATATACTCACTTTCACCGTCCAACATAGATGCTGAACACCGCTACAGTGTAAGGCCTCACGCTTTTCTCAGGTGTGGTTCCCCCGAAAAGGGGCATTTTTGAAATTTAGGTGTCACGAGAGTAGAATATTTGAGTCCAGCGTAGTCGATTTATCAGGTATACTCATTTTCACCGTCCAACATGGATGCTGAACACCGCTACAGTATAAGGCCTCACACTTTTCTCAGGTGTGGTCCCGCCGGAAGTCGTCAATTTCGAAATTTAGGTGTGACGAGAGTAAGATATTTGAGTCCAACGTAGTCGATTCCCTGTGTGCAGTCTTTTACCGCCTCAGCGTAACGCCGAAGAGCGCTACATAGGAAGCGGAACAAGGTAAAAAAAAACGTAAAAAAACGTCGAAGTCCACAAACCTAAAATAGGGTTTCAAAACAGCTGTAACTTAAGTTGCAAATGAGCTACCTTGTGTTTGAGCAAAACTAAGAAACTAGGCTTGTAACCCTACCAAATGAAACCTTAACCGATCCCAGAGGACGCTTTACAAAAAATTTTACTGGGTGTGGACATTTGATGTTTCCAGCATAAATGTCCACACCTAGCCAGTGCATTTAGGTGTGAACATTATGCTCAAAACATCAAATGTCCACACCTAGTCAATTTTTTTGTAAGGCGTCCTCTGGGACCGAGTAAAGTTTCAGTCGGTAGGGTTACAAACCTAGTTTCTTAGTTTCGCTCAAACACGAGATAGCTCATTTGCAACTTAAGTTACAGTTGTTTTAAAACCCTATTCCAGGTTTGTGGACTTGGACGTTTTTTTTACCTTGTTCCGCTTCCTATGTAGCGCTCTTCGGCGTTACGCTGAGGCGGTAAAAGATTGCACACAGAGTAAATCGACCACGCTGGACTCAAATATCCTACTCTCGTCACACCTAAATTTCGAAATTAACGACTTCCGGCGGGACCACACCTGAGAAAAGTATGAGGCCTCTTACTGTAGCGGTGTTCAGCATCTATATTGGACGGTGAAATAGGGTATACAAGGTAAATCGACCACGCTGGACGAAAAAGTCTTACTCGCATGACACCTAAATTTCAGAAATGCCCCTTTTCAGCGGGACCACACCTGAGAAAAGTGTGAGGCCTTACACTGTAGCGGTGTTCAGCATCTATGTTGGACGGTGAAAGTGAGTATAAGTGATAAATCGACTACGCTGGACTCGATCATCGTATTCTACTGACTCATACCTTGCAAAAATTTAGACTTCCAGCGCGACCGCACCTGCGACAGGTGTGGGCCACACAGGGAAGTGCCTTTCAGCGTCCATCTTAGAGACTGAAAATTTGTATATAGGGTAAATCTACCACTCTCGACTCGAATATCTTATTTTCGTGACCCTTACTTTGCAAAAAAATGTGAGGGCTAACGTCTTGCAAAAATTAAGCACTTTGCAGGATCGAACCCGTGTCGTGTGTTTGGTGTATGAGCGGGTTTCGGAGAATGAAATTCGAAACGTAACCAGATTAGATGACGCTTTTTCGAACCAGAAGTCTATACATCTGAAGTAACATGTTCTTCTTGGACTTGCGAAATGAATTTACGAACTCATATTAATTTGAAAACACATTTATTTCTTCGAGACATCCCGTATTCTTGAACTTAGCCAATCCCTTCTTCTCCACGCTTCTTTTCCACCACATGTTTACCTTAGCTTCCTACCCGGAATCATTCACTCCATTCATTTCTGGAAACACTTTCAAACCTATGTGTCTTACATTCAACATTAGGAGAGCCTTCACTATAATCAAAACCCTTACTTTAGCTAAGATTTTCAAAAACGCAGGCAACTTCATGTAATCCGTCAAGAAAAACTTCGTCCGTGATCTTTTTCAATGTCAATGTCTTGTTTTTTTGAAATGGTTGTTCTTCTTCAAATTATACGTCTTTTAGAATGAGTTGCTCCTTTTGTATTGATTTTACTACAAAAACAGACAATTAACACTCCTGGGAGGAGGTCCGAGAAAATCGCCAAAAATTTGACCTATTAACGCTTCTGGGAGGGGGTCTGAGAAAGTCGCCAAAAGTTTGCTTTTAGAGGGGGGGTCTGAGAAAATTTAGCCTTGTCCACACCTCGTGCCGAACCCTGCATGTCGCTCCTTCTAAACCTCCCCACAATTGAAACGAATAATGAGGAGCGAGAGATCAACGACTCGGCCAGGGCGAGTGACCCCCTGTCGAATGTCATCCCATTGGGGCTGCGCTCACGGCTAACGTATGAGGCGACCCGTATGCTGTGCAGGTTTCAGAAGGTGTCAGTCAGCATGGGCTCTCAGTTGCTGGAGATATTTGAAGTATGTTACACTTATACTACATGTAATTTACTTGAGTAGAGATAATTCACATGTAACTTACATTGACGGAGACGTATTACAAATATATTGTAATCCAATACAAGTCTTATGTTTTCACCATCAAAAACATATTACGTGTGACATTTGGCCTGCGAGCGAGGGACCGTTATATTACATGTAACATACATCGGTCGAGATATGTTGCAAGTAATATACATTGGCCAATTTATATAACATTTATATTGATTCAGGCCTTTTTTATTACATGGAATGTGCTTTCATTTTTCTGAGTAGTTCTCCGAGCGACGTCGACACTCGGACTTGATTATTCAATGCTGCGTTCAATTTTTGTTGCTTAGTATCTGAGCGCACAGTCAAATCAATGATGAATCATTTAACCGAATTTTTAGCGCCTTCTCCGAGTTTATTTCCATGCCAAATCAAAAACAGTATTTCACTTCTTTTAACGAGATTCTGTCAAAATACTTTAATGCCAAGTCACAACCCTGCCAAATCTTTTGAAACTTGGGCAATAGGATTAACCACTTCTGTTCTATCTTTTGTGAAAATGCCTAGTTTCAAACTTGCTTCCGAACTGAGATTCAGGAATGGTGTGCGCAGATGCAATCCTTATCAAATCAGGTGCGCGCTTCGCGTACACCACAATTTTATTGCCATGAATTTCAACAAAACGGAATAATAGCATTTGGAAACAATCATATATTAGATCCAATGAATCCATAACAACGGAATCACGGGATAGTTTTCTCTATCAATCGGCCGCGATGCTTGAGCCTACTCCAGCATGCATTTGATATGTGTTGAATATTATATATCTCGCGGGATATCATTCGATACATATTAAATGCACGCTGGAATTGTTGCAAACATTCCGGCAGCATGCTGACAAGTTAATGGAGAATGCCACCCATGTAAAAATAAAACCACTCATCAAAACCTCACAAAACCGGTATCATGCGATATACACAGAGATCAATGGCAGTCCACACAAGAACAACTACAGTACCAGAGCGGAAATTCTCTAGAAATGTGCATGGAACAACTGCGCCGCGATGGTGCGCAGGAGCCGTTGGGCGCGCCTCGACTGCTCGCGTGTCAAAACGTCTCGTCCATCTGGATTCATGCAGCTCCGATAAGCAAATGAGTACTAAAAATAATCATTCCATGATTCGCCAAAGCACAACTGCCCAACTTCAGGCACAAAAATGTGGGCGTACCAATAAATCCGCGCTCGGTTCCATGTGATTCCTTTCGTAGACGTCCGAAAGCAGCTCAGCCAATGTGTTATCAAAAATCATGCACGAATAGTTTGCACCGGCATCGAGGGACAGTTGCGAGAATACAAACTGAAAGAATTTCTTTGGTAGAGACTGACTAACCGAAGATGCGGCAGAAGCATGCGCGATGTGCGCAGCCGGCGAATCGAGACGAGTCTCCTTGCGCCAGGCTAACTCGCTAAGAGTTAAATTAGAGTCATTCCACGGGCGGTGCGGAAGCATAGGATGATGATATCTATTTGCGTTTCCGCGAAACTGATACTTCCTCGCTGCAATGTGCAGCGCCTCCACGCGGAAATCCTTACTCTGCCATAAAAAACATCAGCCAAACTCCGGAGTCTGAGAACATCACAAAAACATGAACAAGCGTCTTCGATGAGTTTTGAAGCTTTCCTATACAGAAACGGTCACTAATTATAAAACTAGCCGTATTACTTTTTTTCCTTCTCCTTCTAATCTAGTTTCATTTCACTGGAATCTCACTGCAAAAAGGTCAATAAAGTTCGTTTCGACCCTTACTTCAGACGAACTTTATTGCTACAGTCTTTCCGGGTCTCTTCAGTGAAGAAGAAGACTGTTTCATCAGTTGGAAACTTCAGGCTAATATTGTTGCATTAAAATATGTGATGTATTAGCAAAAGTAGCCAGGTGAACATTTTCTTGAAGGGCACAAGAGAAAAAGTCAAAAGGAAAATTCTCTAAAGGATCATTCAAATTATAACAGGAAGAATATTATTCATAACTTACATGCTTGCGAATTTGTCGCTCTTGCAACAATATATAATGAGCCATTTAATCTCGCAGGTAAACCACGAGATGAGACGGCGGTCGGCCATCTTGTGTAGAAGATAATGGAAAATGGATTTGCCTTCGGTTTGATTCCGTAATCATTTTCATGATGATTACGCGTTATTATCAAATAGTTGTCTTATCATCTTGTGAAGCTGCTTCAAACCCGTATTTGAGTACTATGAAAGAATTTTTATTTATACATCTTAATATGCTTTTATGTATAACGTTTTCAGAATAAGCGTTTCTACATAACAAACTTTTCAAGTACTTAACACGATAAATGAAATCTTTAAATAAACTAGAAGTCCTAGCTATTCTTAGCACCTCTGTATATATAACAGATGATTTAATACGAATTGAAATGTTCGAATGAAAATGTGGAAAACGTATTACACTGAATTTGAGGTTATCTGTTTTATTGAAAGGTTTGGTTATAATCACATCATTTATTATCTTCAAGTCAAGGTCCAAATAATTACAATGATATTCATTGAAGTGTCTTTTCTAAACTCGTATTTTTGTATACATTTTGTAGCCTATCTAGAATGTAAATCCAGCTAGCATGACGAGGATATCGTCTGCTCTCCTGGAGAACCTCCCAGCATTCAGCTAAGTATTACGCCTGAGGGTCGATTGCGCTCGTCGATCCATCTCCACCGTGGTCCACTATAGGCAGCACAAACACTCAAACATGCTATCGACCTTATGACACAAATCGAAGGTTTGGAACTGGTAGTATGGGAAACTAACGAAAAAGAGACGAAAAAAGCCGGATGCGAATGGAGAACTAAGGGGTTGTTTTTGCTATGGAGTGAAAGTAGACGAGTTAGGCCATTGTTATAAATAAAGTTTGCGACCGCGACAGGTGCTGTCAACTGTTACGAATCGTATCGAGACCAGGCCCAGACAGTACAAAAATGCCGTCGCAGGAACAGTTTGCAGCACCTGTCGCGGTCGCTGACTCGAATGGGGACGTTATGCCTGAAATGTGGAAACCGTGCGGTGATCGGTCGCTCTCGATGCTGTCCGTCGCAGTGCAGTGCACTGCGATGAGTGTCAGCGACAGCGACCCAGCCAAATCCAGTACCGTGCCGGGTGTTTCTTGGCCCTGAGCGACAGCAACGTCGCAGTGTTCTGCGACTGCGACAGGCCTGTCGTGGGGTATAACAATGGTCTTACACCACAGCATGCCCGCTCCATTCAAACAGCGGAGCTAGCAGTAAAGTGGTTGTGGGAGCGAAACCCATAAACTTTTAAGGCCTGTGCCAGAACGGTTACGCCGTTGAAAGCTTCAAAAACAAGCAAAAGTGACGGAATTCCAAAAATTAATCTGGACCAGTTTGTATTGTGGGAGGCGGTGGAGTCTACGAAATTGTTTGACTAGATTTTGCTCAAATTGGGTATGTAGTTTTGACTCGTTTGGTACGCTTCCAACGGCGTGAGCGTTTAGTGAGAGCCATACGATATCATCAACGTCGTTAGGCATCTTTCATAGTCCTCAACGCAAGCGTGGCCCGCGCGGTGGACTATGAAACTTTTCACCGCGCAGCACGCGCGGGACCAGCGGGAAGCCACTATGAAATCTTCGGCGGCATCGCCATGGCGGTGCGGGTAAACGTCGGGCCTTAGCTGGGACTTGTACAGAAATTCCTGGCTTGCATTTGCGTATGCGGTGGCGCAGGATAGTCCCAGAATTACTTATGTTGGAGTGGACTCAAACCGAGAAGAAAATATTGATTGAAACGGTAAAACCGCCACGGCGGTTTGGGCGGTGCCGCTATGGCGGTGCTGATGGACTATGGAAGTTCTTACCGCGTGTCTCGCGCGGTAAGAACTGTCGTAGTCCACCGCCTTTCCCGCGCGTGCCGCGCTTGCGGTGAGGACTATGAAAATCCCTTATCTCAACAACATTTTCGAACATGTATGCTGATGATTATTACATAATACTGATGGCCATCGTAAAACCGCGACCCCCACGCGCCTCAATGTGTCGCTATTATACATTGTTCCTTGAATATGCTTACGATCGGATTGATTTTCGAGTCGTACGACTCTCTGAGCATTCGATTTTCGAAAGTCAAAAACTCAATTTTTCTTGGCATTCCGATTTTCGGGAAAGACCGAAAATTTACTTTTCCGAACACTTCTCTTTCGAAATCGAACTTTTTGGTACAATCGGTGGTGAATATCCTAGTAAAAGCAAGGTGTACTAGCTACATGAGCCAGGAGTCCCACTAGTACCCATCCATGTGGTGAGCCAAAAGTACGCGAACCCCTAAACCGTAAAAAAGGAAGCTTTCGAAATTCTGAATCAGAAACAAGCGTAGCGATAAAAATACTTCATCTTGGCCAGACGTTTTTCTTGGATTTTTTTCAACTTGATCACTGAACGCAAGTTTTTATGAAGCTGTAAACGGCGCTTCCCGCGTCCATTCCAGACAAATCTATGGTCAGCAAGTAGCTACTGATAACAGACGGGTAAAAAAAAGAAATTCGGATAATTCGTGGGTCTCACCCTAACCAAATTCTAACGTGGATGCGAAACGTTCACTAAAATTCCCAGAGGTTAGAACCTCGAGGAGCGCGAAATTTTCGATGCAGGTGCGGAAATTTTCTTCAAAATTCCTCACTACAGTCGGCGCGGCTGGCACTGATACTTTGCGTTCCTTATTGCTGGCTGGCGCAAACTTGGTGGGCATATGTTATAACCTAGGTGCACAAATATTGAGCCAACACACAATAAGTGTGCAAAGTATAAGTGCGATCTGTGCCGACTGTATGCGTATTTCAGCCTATTGGAGAATCCAAATTGGAGGCTTGAATGATAATGCAGAAGAAAACCGTACTCCATCACTGCCACAGCATTGATGAAATAGCGTTTGTATTTCTCTGCTTACGAATACTTTCGGGGTTCTGATTTATCACATTACGTAAGTTTTCCCGACATCTCTTCCTTCATTCAAACTTTTGAATGTACCCTCTAATTCGAAGTTAAATGTATTCTGTTCCTTCGCACCCGTGTGCGGAGCGAAGGCAGAGACAAAGAGTGTGGACAAGAAGGAGAAGCAGCACACACACGCACGCGATGAACCCGAGTAATTTTCACTCTGAAATAGTGGGTACATACTACCCGATGATATGATCTGCGATTGCAGTAATGGTGATTTTTTGATAATAGTGAACTTTTGAAAATTGTAAATGTCTGCGTAAGAACCAGAAATGAGCCCTGATAAGAAGAAAATTTCCACCTCCATTGCCTTTATATAGTCGTCTTCCTTTTTCTGCTCGATCAACTGACAAATAAGAGCTGCCAGGTAGAAATACTGCGAACGGGAGAGACATACTCGAAGCCGACGCCAGGTCTATAAAGTAAGGTTGAGGAAGTTTCCAGGAAATTTCTGATGCGGTATCAAAAATCGCTTGGCTCGCCATTCACTCTATATAACTACTCAGATATTGGGAAACCTAGGGCTCACCTGGTCCTCTGAAACGATATCCTGGGGAGCAACCAACAGTGGTTGCCGAGAAGCTAACAAGTATTCCACGTACAATATTCCAGCCTCATTCAGAAGACCTCTGGCTGTAAAAGACAACGACAGCATGTTCTCCTGAAGGCCTAATCGATCTACATACAACACACCATATCGAAAATCAGCAGCTGAAAGCAGCCATTGCGAATTAACAGGATTAATAGTGAGGGCATTCTGGAAGAAAATCTCAAGCAGCTCTTGGACGGCCACAATATTTAGATGACTAAGCCTGGAAAAACACATCTGAACTGCGTTTTTCAATGTTACAGATAGATTCACTAACTCCGACTCGACACCGAAGACTTCGCCAAGAGGCAACGACATTCGCAAGTGCGGCCTCTTCTTCGCAAGAAGAGCGCGGTTGAATAGGTAGCCGAAATAAGTGATCAGTAGTGATAGCAATGATTCATTCTGAAACAATGCAGTTCACCCTAGATTTGATATCTTGTTTGTACGACGAGAAATTCAGTTCCTCGTCGTACAAACGCATAGCTTAGAATAGTTTCTTTTCCGCATGGGCTCAAGTTTAGAAATGCTAAATGCCTTCGGTGCGAAATGCATGCTGCGTATGCTGCCTTCGACCCGAAAAACTCTCTTCACAGCACTACTAACTCGCCAATAGGATAGACGACCAGAGTGCGCCAAATGACGGGGAAAATCACTCCGAAGTCTCAAAAAACCGTACCCGAATAAGCCTCAGAAACCTCGTCAATTCAAGTACACTGGTTGCACGATCTCGATCATCTCGATCTCGTCCTCGATTCACATCTCGTCGCCCATTTCGACTGAAAATTTCAACTTCTATTATCACCAGAGCGTAATCCATCATTTTTCCACAGCCTAGAATAGTGTTACCAAAGTTCACAAAAAGTCGTGTTTCGGCTGGATAAATGCACGGAAAATCCGTAGTTTGTCGAAAACACAATCGCACATGAATAAATTCTGCGATATCTGCGTCAGAAATATATGTTGCATGACAGGGCTGTGCGTAACTGAATTTTTTAATTTCGTGAATAGTAATTTTCCAAATTCCTTGTCATTCGCAAATCGTAATTCGTAACTGATAATGAGTATAAAGCCCAGACAAAACTGAAACTCTAAGCTTCAAGGCACAGCCCACCCTCAAAATCGATTTTTCGCTTTTTTTGCTTTTCCCGGAGAAAATTTGACGCTGATCACATTAGTGTCTCCGGAACCGCAAAACTCACTAAGAATGGAGTTATGGGCCAGCGTTCACAAGATATGTCTCATGTCATAATATGCGATTTGTCTATTATCGCTTTTTTCGAGAAAGGAAAAATGTAAAAATCGAAATTTTGAGAAATGGTCTATAATTGTTAGAATATCCTTACATACAACAGTCGGTATGTCATAATCAGGGCTGTGCGGAACTGTTCCGTTTCCGATTCCGTTTCCGTATTTCCGGTATTTTTTGGGCTGTTCCGTTCCGCTTCCGTTTCCGAGTTTTAAGGCCCGAAAACGGAATAAATTAGTGCAACACGATCTATGATAGTGGGTATATGCAAGGATTTTCGAAGGTTTCATGAGACGCTGAAAATTACATCCGACCTCTTGTGTTCAAGCGAATATCTGAGCTTGGCTGAGATCATTCACGAAGTTTGGGGGCCTGCGATTGGAACCCTATAAAATGATGACACGAGATGGGCGCGGCAGGAATCTGAACGCCTTCTGAGGGTAATTTTTGAAAATATGTAGATTTTTCTTTTGAGCTAGATTCATTGATTTCGTGAAGCTTTTTTTCCTGATTCAACTTCTTCGCTTGTTTGCCGCCAAGACTGCAACAAAATTCGAGATAGATTTTTGCATATGTAGCCAGTCTTCCAGGAAGGGGTCTCGGCGGAGACAGGTGGAGGTGACCACGGGCAGCGGCGAGGCTCAATTAAGGCAGATCATAAGAGAATTTTCGCATCTCGCCGAAGAGTTTTTTTTTTCATTTTTCAATTCCAATCGTTTGATATCCACTCCAATTGGTAAATATGGTTTGAAAGAAGAAAAAGTAGTCGCTGATTATCTGAAATTGACTTCTGATCAGCCTTGAAGGACACCTGGTGTCGCTTGGACTACTTTCTGGAAAGAGGCTGTACACCAGAAGTGTGCGACACGGAAAAATAAAATTTCGGCAAACGGCAACGGTAAACCCCAAGGCGGCCAGCAAACTACAATTGGCGAACGGCAATTACCGCTCACCCCTGCTGTACAATATTTCGAAAGGCGGCTACATATAAAGAGTATTTTTGAAGGTTGCCTTTTCGGATTTCCAGAAGCGAGACTTCAAAATCGCTAAATGCCTCGTAGTAATTTTATTTCGAATAAGTATTAGTTTATTGACTGAAATCATTGTTTATTGAACGAGAGCTGCGGGAAATGAGCAGCAGCGAAGGGTGAGAATGAGACAACCCAAAAAAATTTTGGTCTGTTCCGTTTCCGTTTCCGGATTTCCGTTTCCGGGGTTTTTTGACCATTTTTCTTCCGTTTCCGTTTCCGAAAATATTGAAAAAGAGTTCCGCACAGCTCTGGTCATAATCTAAGGCTCCGTTCACAATGCTCAACTAGGAAGCTGGGTGCACTGGAAAACTTTAGATAATGAAGATATCATAGAGAATGCCATTTTTGAGAAATTCCCTGGAGAGTGAAAAATTCGCGCGATTGAAAAAAAATCCGCGTGGTTGTTGTGCAATACTCTCACAGAGTTAGAATGTTCCATGAACTCTGACAGCCCTGAAGATCAGACAGGAGAGAACAAGGGGCGTTTGAAATTTGCACAAAACTTCGTCTAAGATTTGATATGATTTTCGGAGCAGGCCGAGTTTTTCGAATACCGATAAACACTACTGAGAAGAGGAAGAGTCGCGCTTTCGAATGATTTACTCCACTTGGTGGAGCGATCACAGGCGGAAAAGAGAAAAATGGGCAACCTATATTTGTTGCAGAACTTCCTTGACAGACTGATATGCTCAAATAATCAGTGAGGTAATATAATATTATACTGTTAAAGCGCTATCACAAATAGATATTCGAGTTAAACTTCGATGATGTTATTTATGTTAATGTAGTAGAGAACAGAAATTAAATTTTATACTGATTATTTTCGTAAGATTTACTGAATTTATATATTTATCAAAATATTAGCCACTAAGTTAGCATTAAAGAAAGTGTTCACGATAAAAAACCGTATATACATTAATAGGGGAAAGTCCCCAGAGAACTCTCACACACCAGAGAGAAAGTGTTTAAATGAATCTCTGAAATATTTAATTATGCCTTATGGTGTGCTTCGGGAGGCTGCAGACAAAGCGTCAAAACTGACGTCGGCAACTCATTCTGCGTTTCAAAATTTTTAGGTACCCTCAGTTTCATAGGAAAATTAAGTTTGTTCTCCCGCATGCTTCTGCGAAGCGATGGAAGAGACAGTGAGACAGTTTGGGGGGAGAATCAGACGCAGCATACGCGCGCACACGCACGCGATCGACAGCAGTAAATCTCACTCCGGAACAGAGGAGAAATGCTTTTGTTCTGTTTCTTATACCAAAAACTCTTTAAAAATAAGATGGGCCATAACACATGGTGGGATGTTAGAACCTTTCGCGATGAAGAACAAACAAAAATACGGTGGCTGTTTCTCTGATGGAACGAAAGAAGGACAACTGTTATCTGACGTGGGCGGGGTGATCCAATGGGTCGGCTGGCCCACGAGAGTTTCACCCACTTTCTGACCGTTTTTTGTTGTACTTACGTTCCTACTCTTCTTAAAGCAAACCGAGGCTTACGTTTTTGCCAAAACGAGCAACTTTTTCATGGTAAACACTGCCTTTATTCATTCTTATCATCACTTTTGAATTGAAGAAATTTCATTGTTTTGTTTATTCACTATTTCAAGTGTTACAATCATGATGTTTATAGTATTCGAGTCGAAAGGAAGAAGAAACATCGCTAACTTAGGCTGATCGAAGAAGGGTCCAATGTGGGCGTTTAGGGTGTCGCAGACTTTGCGGAGCGCACTTGTATCCTTTCCAGGCGAATAGCTCATTAAATATGCTGCCAACAATTGAGACATAGTGGTCGAAACGGAAGGGAATCTGAAAGTGATTGGATGAGAATTGATATCCATAGCTAGCCGAAAGTATAGCAAAAGATAGGTAAACCCTCTCGTAAACTCACTTCACTTCAGATGTGATGAAATCCCAATCTTCCGCATTTAAGGCACGAGCATACGTCTGGAAAGGAGTCTGTTACAAGCCGGAAACAACTGTTTCTGATAGGCAAAAGCTACCTGGGCTGCGAACGAGATTCCGCCTTGCTTCTTCAACGAGTCCGTATTCTGATTCAATATGAAAAGTTTCTTTATCGACCTCAACTGACGCTCATCTTCAGCTGCATCTGAGACCTCATGAGAAAGGGCTCTCGCACAATGGCACTGCGCTTGTACTTTTACCGCCTGAATTGTGACTATTACGCCGATGCAGAAATTAATAAAAATTTATAGGGTGAAAAGAAATTTTAAAAAATGTCAAGAAACCGTATAAGAACCCCTTTACTGCACTGCGCACTTAGGACGTATGCATTGTATCCGAACCGGAAATGCTCGGATAATTAGATTTTGAACCATTCACACAATGAATTTCGAGAATACTCGATAGACGCATAACAACAACACCGGAAAATCCGAATTACTGGGACTGCAAGGCTAAGCGAATAATCCAGTTTCGATTGATCCAAAGGTTGCGATTTTTCGGTGACACGGATATTCGAAACAAGCAACATGAACGTGGTACTCCGTAAAAACAATACAATGCTCAGGAAAAGAAAAATCTCGTGCAGCGCGGCAAGATGGTGAACGTTGAGGTTGAAGGTAACAGAAATAGTGAAGGTGCACCAGCATAGGGCACAGCTCAAGAAAATCCCGTGTTCTCCGCTAAATTGTGATCCAAACCAAAGCCATTACCAACATCCTACTCAATGATGGAACCGAATCAAGGCATACTTCAGACCATCGCATTCCGATTTAATTTCCAAATCATGGCCTAACTCGGTGAGTCGAATTTCGAACCAATATGGTGCTTATTTATCACAACCCGACACTTCTTCGGTATGCAAGATCTTGAATCATCAGACCCTCTAATCATTTGGATGGGCAACCAAATACGACTCCAGTCCAATGTATGCACCGCTAATGTTACTGTGGCTTCCGAATGAAATGAAAAGGCTCAAGCTATAGGTAGAACTCCATGCAGCGAAAGAAACGGAATCACCTCAGTCAGCATAACGAGTTGGCTATTCGCAGAAAGTCCGAACTCCAGCCAATATACAGCGCATTGCGCGTCCCACTGAGCACGATCCTGAACGAAAACCCCTCCAAAGTTCGTGAATGTAAAGAGAAACTTTTAAATACCTTCATTTCCGCGAGTTGGTGAAGTTTTGCAAGGAGAACGGCATGTAGCTCGTTGATAGGACGAGTTACCAAAACGCATTCTGCTAGCATTTCAGGCATAGTGAACTGAAACCAATTAATAGACTACCTTTATCCACCTATCTGCACGTCAGGAACCTGTTCTTCAAAAAAAAAGAACACAGAAAAACCTACGAGGCAAAACCTCGACCTTTCCTGGCCAGCTAATTAAAAACACTTCCCAGAAGTACGAGAAACTCGAAAAAAAAACCAACTTACCGAACAAAAAATGCTGGTTTCTACACCGAGGAATCCCTATCGGGAAAGGGGTGAATGCAGCACAGTTACATCAACGGGCCAGCTAAACCCAAGGTTGGCCCTGCTACATTGCATTTTTTCATTTGCGACGGCAAACCGCAGAGAACTTTGAAAGAAAAAACAAACTGATATGTTTGAGCAGATAAAACTCTAATATCCCCAACAATTCGAGCCGCATTGTTAGCTTCGCGGGAAGAAATATAAGTGTTTGAATATGTAATTGAGCATAATTAAGTGGAAAATTTAGAAGTCCCCCGACTTTCAGAATCCTGCAAAGGTGGTTGAGATAGCAACGTAAACGGAGTCGTACGGGTCCTACTAGATCGCTCACACAGTTGCAAGCGCCTAAAACGACTTGAAATGACCGTAGTGTAGCCCTATTGAGTCACCAAATCGTCCGCTCTCCGCCCTCTTCCAGTAAGGTCTCCGCCCATCAACACAAACACCCTGAAATTTAATGATCGAAAACGGTCTGTTTCGATCGGTTTTCACGCTTCTAACGGCGTAAGCGTTCCAGTAAAATCCGTACGAGGGTATTAGCGTCGCTACAGGGGTCCGCAGAGTTGAAGTTGCGGCGTTGCTCACAGCGACGAACAGCACTGGGTGAAGTAGTATCAATTACATTTGCCGACGATGGCGACCGACGCAGAAAGAAGGGCGACGAGGGGGCACCGCAGAGTGTATTGACGCCGCGACGGCCCTGCATCACTGTCAGCGAGCGGCAACCGACGCGGCGACGATAATGTTTCAAACATTTTTGTCGCCGCGTCAAGGTTTACGCTCGGCGACCACTTGCCGGTCTCACCAACTCTGCAGACCCCTTATCCCAATCAATTTGTCGCTAGTTTCGCTATTTCGGCCAATGTTGTGTATCTCGTCCTCTTCGGGACCAATAGAGAAAGAACCGTTATTTCTTCATCATGATTGAATTTTTGGGTTTTTTTGTCACTTCTCAGTACTAACAGCTCCAAACCTTCGATTCATTCCATGAAAACTGTATCGATTTTATAACATAAATCGAATGGAACTGGTTGCAGTGGAAACTAACAAAAGAAGCAGACGAAAACTCGATGCAAATAGGGAAATACCGCGTTGTTTTTGAATCGGAATGGAAATGGACGAGTTACACCGCAACTTGCCCGCCCGGCCAAAATAGCGAAGCTAGAGGCAAAATGGTTGAGACAGGGAAGCCAATAGACTCTTACGACCTATAAGTACTAGAAAGCTTACGCCGTTGGAAGCATCGAAAAATAGCTGAAGCCGCCGTTTTCGAGCAATCAAAATAAACGAGTTTGTATCGAGGATGGGGGATCCATTTGGATTAAATACGATCATTTTGACTCGATCTACACGCTTCCAACAGTGTCAGCAATTGGTTAGGAGCCGCACGACCCACATTTACGTCGCTATGTCAACACTTTTCTTTCGAGTCAGAAGTCTTTGAAAGAAACGAACCATAGTGCAAATTCTTGGATGTCACCGTCTCCGGCGCCTTTCTTTATTTTATTCGCAGCGGCTATCTGCACTTCGAAAATTGCTCGCCTTTCGTCTATATACGCCTAACCCAGAAAATATCCTCTTTTCCCTCCGGTATAATTATAATCTAATTAAGATTTTGGCAAAAAAACACTAGAATGGCTTGCAAACCCAGTACAAAAAAATGGAGGAATCAACAAGTCTTCTGCAGTTCAAAATCCAATCGGGACCGCTCTGCTAAATGGAACTGCCTGGTGTTCCGAGCTGTGAAATACAGGTTAGCTCCATCATTAATGTGTCAATCCCACAAGAATAAGGTGACTCTTTGAAAACCTCACCATGAAGGGTCGCACGACACGATCCATCTGGTTCATGGCCAGCTTAATTTCAGCAGCATTGAATGAGACGATCACTGTCCACAAAGGATTATCACTCGCAAGAAGCACTGAAACGAGGCAAATCAGCATTAAATTCAATGAACCAAATGAGTAAAGTACGAAAATAAATCAACAGCGCCTCAATTGTTTTCGGACCTAATTTAACGGCATCGTTCGCGCTGGAAACCACCTTCCCTTTTTGAAGCTCAATTTCATGAGTGAGCCCAATAGACCTCAATGGTAAACTTCGGCGCGTCAAAAACGTAGAGCTATGAGGTTGGAATGGGTTAAAGATGAAGATCCGCCACTAGTTCTCACCAGTCATCTACCACTTTCTCATAGAATGTTGAGGCGATGGTCAAACAACATGAAAACTAGTTATGGCACAAAATCCACAAGCAGAAAACCTTCGAAAATGATTGTGGCTAAATCTCCACATGCAGAAAAACTTTGAAAAAAAAACATTTTCACGCGAAATCTGAAATCAATTTTACAGTGTGTTCAGACTGAAATTTCTTTATAAATGAAAGTTTTCATAGGCCCTTTCGACATTTTCATTGACTAGAGAGGCCGAACTATACAAAAACATGAAAAATAGTATACGATTTGTACGCGTACGACGCCTTTACTCCAAAATATACATGATTTCTGGACGGGCATAACAGATAAGAAGCAATCTGGGCGCCTATGATGCTCAATAGGAGAGGAAGATGAGATTTCTCAAACGTGTCTGAGAAACATATAGAATGACAATGATAGCACAGACCTTGTAGCCGCTCCAGCAAAAAGCTAGATTTACTAGAATTCTAAAATGCCGTCTCGGCTTAAAAACACCATTACAAGCCCATTCAAGAAATGTAAAATACTTTAGGGTATGTACACTAAACTTGGAACGAGTGGTAAAAAAATCGAAAATTCGAATCGATCGAGAACTCCAAGCTTTAGTCATTGAGAATGTTCGATTCATTCTAAGAAAAATCCTCCATTAGTTCAATTACTCGATTCATTTCATATATCCGTTTTATATTTTAATCGAACATTCAATTTACTCAGGGATTCAAATTATTCGGTTTTTTGGATACTTGTTTAATTCAGAAAGTCACTGTATCGAAATGTTCCAATAATCTGCCAATTTGTGCAAACAGCATTGGAATATTCGACTATAGATGAAATACACCAACGGCACCCTTGATTTTTTTCCCGAAAATTGTTCGAAAACTGAAACGGTTACTCAAATATTGGCATGCCGAATATTCATTAAAATCGGATAGGTGGCAGGATTTCGAAGTTATCCCTTCATTGGGAATTTTATTCTAAAAAAAACCATATTCAATTCAAAAAAACTCTCATTCGAAAATTTTCAAGAAAAGTTTTTTTTTGAATTAATCATTCATTCAATGTGCTCTAATAATACGATCCAAGAAATGGTTCTCACCACTGACTAAGCATTGAACCCAGCTAAACATCAAGTATGCAATTTCTAGTTTCTTAGTGACCTTCACATTCGGAAAAAAAACAAATGGTCTAACGTAAAAAATCAAATCAAATGTGCTGGACCTTGATTTTGCAGGAAATCAAACGTCACAAAAGAAAAAGAAGACTAATTTGAACCCGAAATCTAAGGGCAGCAAAAAGTGGCTATCCGAAGACTAGTCTGAATTGTGTTAATTGGACGATCGCACTCAGACACTGCCGGTCGAGGCTGTCGTTCAAACCCCTCAGGGTGACGTTTCTGTTACAGCCTCCCGTTCTCGCGAACGAGGTCCTTCTCAGACCCGATGCTCAACCGGTAGAGCATGACCTTTTCTCAGACCTTCCCGGGGGATTCGAGGCCACATGGACCTGTGAGTCACCCCCCGCGCCCTCTTTCGGACAACCTGGCGTCTGATCATCGGGCGGCTCGCTAAATAGCCGCGCTATCAACTGCTCCGTATCTCTCACGGGCCACCACACTCGAATAACACACGTAAAACACCTGCTCTTTCCACAGATCGTATATAGGAACCAGGACACCGGAATTAATCTGTGGAATCACCCAGACTTCCTTAAAATTGAGCTAACAATGACGACAATTTAAAACGGGAATTGATTTTGAATTTTACGTATGGCCAGTTTCATGTCCAAGAAAAAAGACATTTCAAAATATAATTCTTTTTCAGACTCTTATCAAAGGGCAAACCGCCATTTAAAGAAGAAGTGGAGTTCAGAAATCTCGAAGAAAAATTCTCACGGTGACAAATTGAGGGTTGAAATCCTGAAAAAATTGGAATTTTCGGCATATAACATCAAACGTATGTCTCTCAAAATTTTTTTGTAGTAAGAAACGATACAATGACAGCAGCCTTCCTTCTTTGACTGCGTGCTAATTTAAATCACCCACTTTGCTTTCAAAGTATTATATTAGGTGGGTCCGAGAGTTTGACACCAAATGCATATGAGTGAACAAATTTTTCTTTGCTCGTCTGTAATCTTTCGATCAAGTATGGTATAAGAATCGGAAACTGAACTCTTCCTCTATCTGACAGTGTTCGAAACTACTTGAAAAAACTCGACCTGCTTCGAACTTTGCATAAACTATAGCGGACTCCTACGGGAGAAGCCAACGATAGAGTTCAACTACAGGAGATATTTTGTACTGTGAATGACCGAACTAGAGCGAAGCGATCTCCCACATGATATGCTGCTGCATCGCTTCATTGGGCCATCTACACCACAAAACTGCTCCGGTAGTTGCCGTGGAACGCGCACGTTGAACGATTGATCAAACCCGCGAGGCCTACGATACGCGTGTGTGTTGGGTGGACAGCCGATTTTGTCGGCCAATTCTACACAGGCGCCCCCGTCAACGCTTGAGGTGCCTTGGAGTTAGATTTCCATCTTCTAATATGTGGTGAGGAATGCTATTCGGGCTATATCCCCCATAGCATTTTTTGCTGGAGACGAAACTGTCAACATGCAATTGTGAAAATCACCCTTCAAGACTAAGCATTACGAAAACTAAGCGATGTTGGCTAGATTTGGGACACTAACCTAGACGGCTTTTCAATGCACGCAAGGTTATAGGTTGTTATCAAGTAATTTCGGAACGGAGGATTCATTTTGAGAAAGAGTTTGGATGCTTCTTGAATCCTATGAAGTCGAAGTTTTGAGGAAATGAGAAAGGGGCGCTTCCCCACTTTACAAGCATTAGGTGAAATCTGGCTCCTGTCACTGTTGTGGGTGCTGCGAGGCTATCACGAATGAAAGTATCTTCGTATGGAAACTTTACCTGCTTTGAGGAAATACTCACTCTTTTGCTATCGGAGAATGAAGAAAACACATAGATTTCCTATACTTGTAGAGCGGCGAATTCTATACGTGAAACCAGACGATGGTCAACGTCTCCGAAGTAATAGTAATACAAGAAAACATGTACTAACTGTATATGGGCTACAACACAAAATGCTGAACTTTCGCTGAATGTTGGACTTTTTCAGTGAGCAATTAGAGGCTTTATCTCATACACGAATTTACTATTGCCGCTAATGTGGCTCGAAGGCAGCATATAGGCTATAAATCGGCAAAATTCACTTGGTTCCTACGCGCGCTGGTGTGGAGCGGAGGTTAGAGACAGTGTGAGAGCGAAGAAAAGATGGAGGCCGAGGCGTCGCGCGCGCCGCTCGCGCCTCGAATGATGTGAATTACGACATTTTATAGAGGGTACACGCTCGTAAACGTGATTAACGGAAATGGAATGGTATGGCTCAGAATACAACGCCATGGCATTTTTTAACTGAAAAACGACCCACAACTCCGCTACACGAGACTCCTCAGTTGGCCCCGCCCTATAATCCTCCACCCCCTGTATTTGTCGTCCTGCTCCAAAACAGGGGTGTTGGGCCATTCCCACCGTTAAAGGCATCGTCCGCGGTAGAAATTACTTTCGATTTTTCGTGTACAATCAAACGATTCGGGCTAGCTGACATCGCTCACGGAGCTTGAGGCTCTGAAAATGCTTCCCTTAAAAGTTATGGCCACCTGAAAACTGCTGTGGGGTCGATCATCTAGCACCTCTGGGTCGGTCATCTGACACTTTTTCGTTGAATAATGATGCGACCGTCGGACAACGTGGAAAACACTTATAGTACCAATTCTACACGCAGGAAAACATTAAAAATGGCGGTGACCAAGTCTCCAAGCGCAGAAAAACCTCAAAAACAATTTTGGCACGAAATTCAAATTCATATTTTCAATGTGTTCCGATTGATTTTTATTTACAAATGAAGATTTTTCATGTGCCCCTTTGACATTTTCGTTCACCAAAGTGGCCAAACTGTAGAAAAACATGAGAAACTAAAATATGGTTTTCATCATGTACGATGCCTTTAAGTGGTACAATAAGTCAACCACATACATCGAATGGCCCAGCACCCCTGTTTTGGAGGAGGACGCAAATACAGGGGGCGGATGAATATAGGGCGGGGCCAAATCCTCACTCGTGTGGCGGCATTGTGGCTCGTTTTTGACGCTTCAAAATGCGATGGCGTTGAATTCTGAGCCATGTCAATCTATTTCCATTAACCACGTTAACGAGCGTGTATGTTCCCTTTAGGCAAAAATTTCAAGAATGTCATAGCACCTCATTTGTCAAGGTTAGGGATCAACCAACTATTATAATCAAATCTTTTCAACCAATATCGTTATTTTGTTTTCAAATGTATGACCATCACAACCTTATTCACAAAATTATACACCCACGAATGAAAAAAACGAACTTTTAACAACTTGAGCACTTAGCAGAGGTGATACGGTTCTAGGCGCTTGAGTGGCCATAACCCGAAGTCTGTTGGGAGTGTCCCATGAGCATCGCAACAGCTCATCTCGCATTCCAGCCACAGTCGCACAGAGAAACAACAGCAATGCGTCGATTCGTCGCCGCTTCACCGGATCGCGAACCGACGACAACTGTCGTTGCAGAGACTGAAAAAGAGAAGTCAAGCCCCGTAGACTTTTATGGGTGGTCTTAAACATAGACAACAGAATGTGCGCGGATGGGCAGTGAGTTCACTTTAACATCAATCCTGATGGCTTTCCATTTAGTTCTGTGACAGAACTGGCATACAGGAGGTATTTGGTATAGTTGTGCCATTCGAATAGATTTGAATCGATATATTCGAATAAGTGTCATTCGAATACGTATTCATTATCGGAATTTCTAAAATCGCACTATTCGAATACTAATCAAAAATCGGACCTCAAAAAAGGGGTATTCGAATCTATTCACTAATCGGACCGCTAAAAAAGGGGGTATTCGAATCCATTCAATAATCGAAGCCTGCTATTCGAATGTTCATTCGAATAGTTATAATTTCGAATGGTTTCGAATAAATCTGCCCCGTCGCCGCTATATATGCTGTACGGTAGATGACCGTGTGTTCCACTGGCAGGTATGACCACGTCAAAGGATTTCGAAATCACCTGGCGCCTCGCTGCGTGTCCGTCGTCCAAGCATTCTTCAGAGCTGCCGTGTAAATATCGGTCATTCAGGGCGTGCTTATCTTGCTGTGAATACCGTAAAGTGCAAAACTAGTTGGGGGGGGGGGGCTCTAAAGATTTAACCTTACCCTAGAAGATTTACCCTAGAAATGAAAAGATTCAGTCATGAAAATGAAAATTTCTTTCGTTATCAGATGTGTGATAACTTAATCACTCGTAACTTCCTAGAAATTCCATGGAATTAGATCAATTTCCGAAAGCGGTATCATTCATTTCTCATTTGAATTCTGAGAGGCTCCCAACTAGTTTTGCACCTACCGTAATCCCTAACTTCAGGGCTGTTTTCTCCAGAAGTAAGGACTTATAGTTACTGAAACGTCGAGACGGTGTTCAGCTGGGCCAGTCCACTCTATCTAACCCGAATTTCGGCAGTGTCAAAGTTTAACCAGACCTTGCTTTCAAGGATCTAAATAACAAAAATAGCCTCTGCTGCGCCTTAGTAGCAATGAGCCTACAATATATAGTTGTACAGGAACGAAATTTTCGAATAATTTTTCGAAACTTTTTTCGTTCATTCGAAATTTCGTCGAACGAATTTTTTTTTCGAAGTTCGTTCGTTCCAAATTTCGTCGAACGAATTTTTTTCAAATTTCGTTCGTTCGAAATCAACTTTTCGAATTTTTTTTCGAAATTCGTTCGTTCGAAATTTTTTCGAACAAATTTCGAAAAAAAATTCGAAATTTCCGACAAATTTAGAAAGAAACTTCTATGTTCGAAATAAAAAATGAACGAATTTATTCGAAATTCGTTCGTTTGGAATAAAAAATTAACCTTATTCGAAATTCGTTCGTTAGGAATAAAAAATGAACGAATTTATTCGAAATTCACTCATTCTGTCTCTTTTTAAAAAGTCCTCACAATAATGGGTATCCATCCTCTGGTTCCAAGCCATATTCACTCTGATCCCTCGCGCGCTTGTACGGAGCGAGAGTAGAGACAGGGATGAAGTGTGGGGAGAAGGAGACGCAGCATACGCGGGCCGACAAACGCGATGAACGGAAATGAATTTCACTCCGAAACAGAGGATAGGTACCCTTACTTTTTGGCAAAGCTTTAAAATCGCTAATAACTTCTTTCAGAATGAATCTAGGCAGCTGCGAAGGGTATACTCGGACTCTACATTCGAAAATGGTCCTAGAAAAGTATATTTTGTTTGAAACGGTCACTTAAACAAATAAGAATTCCGTTGTAAGCGTCGAAATCGGCCCCGGCTCATCATTCGATGGGTACTGTGCCTACAACCCGCTGAAGTTTGTTGGCAAGAACACAAAATATTGAAGAGATGTTCTGAATTCGGTAATCCCAATAATACTGGATAATCATCATCCTCTCGTCAGTGCTGTCCCGACCCGTCGTTTTTGATAAAATGGAAAAGTTGGTGAAGAAATTTCTCATTAGTATTATCCTCTATTTCAGCGTGGATTTATTTCCGTTTGGCGCGTGCGGCTGCGCGCGTATGCTGCCTCTCCTTCTCTCCCACACTTTCTTCCTATCTCTCCCCTCGCCCCGCACAAGCACGCGAAGGAACAGTAAATTTGGCTCCGAATTAGAGGATATGTTCGAACATATAGCCGACACACAATTCTCACTATGTTACAAATGAGAATTCTGAATAACATTTCGAAAAACAGCAGATTGAAAATCAATAATAGAGTAAGTTTTTCGTGCGACCTTTATGAAGCGCTGCTGAACGACTTTTTCAGTCAAACACTGCCGGAGTGAAGTCGCACAACATTCGATCACCTCCTTGGCGATGTTTTCCGATCGAAATGCCACCTAAATACCAATGAAGAACATTTGACATGAATAAATTTGACCTGTAAGCTCACCAAAAGACTTTATGTCTTCAACTCACTTGAAGCTGGCCAGACGTTGCCTTTATTGCACGCATCCTCCACATCCGTGATCTACGGAAAACGGATGAGTCGTCAGTGAGCAGCTGTAGAAACGCAAAAGAAAATGAGAGTGTCGAAAACTCTTGATGATTAAGAATTACCTTTTGATCAGGTAGGAACTCCTTGATCGTTGGTGGGACAGGTGGGAGAGGTGATGGCAGGCTGAGGGCTTTATAGTAGCCATTTAGAATCTTCTTGTCGATGGAGAACAATAATAATTCTGAGGTTGGAGGGGTGACCTCAAATACATAACATCATCAGAAGATTTTTTACCACAAAGGAAAGAAATGGATTACCAGTTTCAACAGCTCTTGAGCCGTGCTGATAGATCCGTTGGCGAAGTGGAACTGGAGCAGCTCAAACCGGCTCTGAAAAAGGAGTTAACATATTGGCTCTTTTTGAAGATTAGAAACGCAGTTGGCAGAAGAAAACCTCTCAAAAACAAGAATTTAAATAAAAATCTTAAAATTTCACAGTTTTTTTTTCTAAAAAATCCTATTCACCACACTGATAAGATCAGCCGCTGGAATCTTCGTAGTGGAGACACTGAATACAGGTCGAGGCGTCCAATCGCAGAGGACGTTAGTGCCAACTATGCCAATACTCAACGACATGCCACCTTTCTGCAAAAAAAAACATAAGACGCATAACGAATCATACAAACGTTTTTTAGAGAGCCAGAATTTCTCATTTGAGGGACACCACATTCCACTCACAAGTTGGATTTTCGCTCGAGAGAAGGAGAAGTGCAAATCAACTACAAAGTGACATTGTGGTAGGCTCCTCAAGTTAGCAGGGAAGTACTTTCTCTACCGAGAGAGAAAAGCACATAATTAACGAACAAGAGATGATCCTACACCTCAGACTTCCCTACTGTCCCTATGGGAATAAAATCCCGCTCGGTAGATGCAGCACGCAGCATCATGATAATCGCGCTGGGACAAGGGGTAATGGTGTCGGGACCCCGTGATCCCAGCACGATTCTCATCCTCAGACAGCGGCTGTCTGCACCTGCGGACGGAAATTTCGCTTTGATGAGGACAGTACAAGCTTAACGATATTTTCGGCTTGTCCAAAGGCATTTTCTTCACGTTAGCGAACACCGATTTTGCTATAACTGTTGTAGAGCATGAACACTAACACCAACATGAGTAGTTAAATAGGACAAGTATTACAGAGTGGATTAAACTATTTTCGTAAGTGAGAATGTTTGTGGAAATTTAAAGTATTCGGTTCTTGAAATATTTGGTCTCTCTGAATAGTCGAAATGCTGCATTTTTAAAAAATTGAACTACTTCCATCGATTGAGCTCCGTAAAATCCGAGGTTATTTCTTTTCAGATTTCTCTTTGAATCCCATATATGAATTCCTTTGAATTCCTTCATTATATGAATTTACTTCGAAAATGTGGGAATCGGTAAAATTTTTTCCCCAAAGAAAAAAAAAACAAATGAAATTTGAATTTTCTCTTAATTTCTATTTTCAGTGTGAAAACGTTCTAGGAATGTTTCACTGCTCATGTAGAGCGCAAAAAATTTAATCAGCATTCATTTTAAAAATGCTGAATTAAAAAAAAATAATTCTTTACGCGAAAAAAAAAATAAAAAATTTCAAAGTTGAATTTTCATTATTAGAACAACTTTTAATTTTGATACCAGAACCTTCTTTGAATTCTATGAATCTCGTCACAAGGGATTGTTTCAAGAACTAGATAATCTAGAAAGTTTTCCATATTTCTCCCAAAGAAAAAGAAATGTAAAAACCGAATGTTCAACAGAATTACCAGTTTTGAATTTCTTTGTTGAACACTTCTGGACTTTCTTACTATTGGAGCTCCAGTCGCGAAAAAGGTTTTTCTAGCTTTGCTGCGTGGAATTGCGTCCGCATTGTGGTAATTTTGAAAACTTTGAATATCTCCTACAAAAAATAAAATTTTAAAATTGAATTTCTGGTGAAAAGATCGGCTTCAGAACTCATTCCAGAACCCTTTTAGAGCTCCATGAAATCTCGAATTCACTAATTATATTGAATAAATACAAATTTTGGGATTGATGCATTTTCCGAAAATTTGAAAATTAATATTAATGCGAGAAGAGCGAGAACAGCTCAACCCATCCCACTGGAGATAAACAAATGGTTGGGAACGTGTTGTAGACAAAAAGTCTCTGTAATTCTGATAACGACCTTTAGACGGAGGAGGCCCCAAATACGCCTCCGAGGCTCATTCGCACCTCAAAATGACCCTGTAGGATTGAGCTGTTTTCGCTCTTCTCGCAGTAATATTAATTTTCAAATTTTCGGAAAATGCATCAATCTCAAAATTTGTATTTATTCAATATAATTAGTGAATTCAAGATATTATGGAGTTCTAGAAGGGTTCTGGAATGAAATCTGAAGCCGGTGTTTTCACCAGAAATTCAAGTTTAAATTTTCATTGTTGTGGGGAAACCTGAAATTCATACGATTCCCACATGTTTGGGACAATTCCGTGTAGTGGAGCAGAAAATACATTGAATTCAAATAGAAATCTGGAAAGAAATTTAGAATTAATGGTCTTAATGAAAATTCGACTTTCTTTTTTTTTTGGAAAACTTACCAAAAGTTCTCATGAATTCCGTTTCCGAAACAATTCTGAAGATGTTTTCGGAAAGAAATGCACTGACTGAATATGATACTGAATTTTATGAGGTTTCATACTGGTTAGGGTTTCAGTCACTCACAAATGTGATCGATAATCGGCCTGGATGGTCTGTGGGTTAGTAGAGCGACTTAGAGTAGGGAATTACCTGGCATGCGAGGGTTGGAGGGCCGAACGACGGGGTGCTCATACACCAATTCCTCAAATTGTATTTATTCAGTAGAATTAGTGAATTCGAGATATTAAATTTTAAATTTTCGTTTTTTTTTTGCAGAAAAAATTCAAGTTTTCAAAATTAACACAATGCGGACGCAATTCCACGTAGTAAAGCTAGAAAAACCTTTTCTCGCGACTGGAACTCCATAAGTAAGAAAATCCAGGAGTTCAAGAAAGAAATCCAAAACTGGTAATTCTATTGAAAATTCAGTTTTTACATTTCTTGTTTTTTGGAAGAAAAATGGAAAATTTCCTAGATTAGATTATCGCATTCTTGAAACAATCTCCTGTGACGAGATTCGTGGGATTTGAAAGCCTTAAAATTTAAAAATTGTTCTCCGAATGAAAATTCAACTTTGAAATTTTAATTTTTTTTTCGCTGAAAGAATTGATTTTTTTTTAATTTAGCATTTTTCAAATGAATGCTGATGAATTCTATGCGCTCTACATGAATAGTGAAACATTCCTAGAAAGTTTTAACACTGAAAATGGAAATTAAGAGAAAATTTAAATTTCAGATTTAATTTGATTGGGAAAAAAGATTGAAGATTTTCACGATTCCCACATTTTCGAAATAAATTCATATAATGAAGCCAGAAATACATGGAATTCAAAGAGAAATTCAGAAAGAAATTCAAAATTTGTGGTCTCAGTAAAAATTCACTTTCGATAATTTTTTTTGAGAAATAATTGGAAAAGGTTAGGAATTCTATATTTTTGAAACAATTTCGGAACAAATTCATGCGCTATACACGACGAAGCTCGAGGAGTATTTCAGCATGAAAATTGAAATTGGTCACTTTATAAAAATTGTAATTTTTGAATAAAAATTTTTTTGAACTGTTCATTTTTGGTGCATTTCCGTACACTGGCTAATTCTGGACATGATTTCTTCGTGTGAGGACAAAAAACAAAGATTGCATAGCGAATTCCTTACATGGTTGTTGAAATGCGCTCTGATACCTACCTTTTTTGAATGTGAAATCAAATAATTAACCCAATTTCGAGACGCGATTTCCGTTTAACTTTTAATACCTGAAGTCTCCTCAAAGTTTTGCAATTTATCTCAAAATAAGTCACTAATATAGAAGAACTTCATGATTTTGCCACATTTAAATCCATAAATTGTTAGGAAAAATGACTTTTTTATGAATTTTTTTCGCAGTCAAAATGTTTCAGAAGAAGCATAGAGGATAAGAAATGGCATATGAATGTGCTAAATACGAGGGAACGTCGAGAAATCCACTTATCGCAACACTTGAACGCCAGCCCCATTTGAACACGAGGGACATTGGATGGCTACCGTAACCCAAAATCTTCCACAGAGTTCCATTTTGAAATTTTATACATTCAGTAGATCGCATTTTTGATGCTGATTACGAATTTGGCTTCCATTTTCCGATTGGACCACTTTAAAGCGAGTCATTCAAAAACGACGCCCAATGACCAAAAGATAGGGGTGGTATTGTATGTAACAAATTTTCAATTTTTTTTCTGTTCCTGGGTTGAAATTGTGTTTTCCTAACCTGTTAGGTCTAGAACAGACAGGAAATCACTGTTATTCCAGGAAAACTTCGCTTTTGTGACTGGGACAATGAAATTTGGAAAATTGCGTATTTGTGTTAGACAGTTTTTGTTCCTGCCTTCTAAGTGTTGTATTTCAATTGCTTATGTCTATTGTATACGAAAAATGACTTCATTAAGCACGAACCTTGGTTACACGACGACAGCACGAGGAAAACTCGTTTTTTTTGTGAAAATAGAAAGATTTATATTCATTTTCGGCGTTACGATCAGGTAAAAACAAAAAATGCACAAGGAATAGACAAACACAGCCGGAAACCACTCAACAAGAATCAGAAATGTGTAAATTTTTCAGATTTACGATTGTAGTGTGAATCACTCCCTCGAAGTTGCACCCAAATGTAGTCCCCCCTCCTGTTCTGTTACACTGTCCTTGGGAACGACGTTCAAAGTCCAATATATTTTGATGAAAGGGCTCGCCTTGCTCGTTGAATTTGTCAATCTGCGAATCAATGATATGGACTTTCAGAGACATTCTGCATCCTTTCCACAAATGAAAGATTCAATTTTTTATGAGAGTACCACAGTCCACAAAGTTTTCAGCTTTCTGATCACCTAAGAAGCCGTGAACGATTGCAACGAAATTGCTCCAAGGCGTTCTCTGCGTCTCTCTTCAACAGCTTTGCAAAATCCTCACATTTGATGATTCTCTTCATCTGTGGTCCGACGAATATACCAGCCCTAACCTTAGCCTCATACAGAGTCGTTACCAAAGACAGTATAACGAAACATGATGCGGGACTACATTTGGGTGCAACGTCGAGAGGGGGATTCACAGTACATTCGTAAATCTAGAAAATCTACACATTTCTGAACCTTGTTGAGTGCTTTCCGACTGTGTTTGTCTATTCCTGGTGCATTCTTGGTTTTTACCTATTCATAATGCCGAAAAGGAATAAAAATCTTTCTATTTTTACAAAAAAAAAACAGGTTTTCTTTGTGCTGTTGTCGTGTAAGCGAAGTTTGTTCTCAATGAAGTCATTTTTTCACATACTTCGGACATAAGCAAATGAAATATAACACTTAGAAGCCAGGAACAAAAACCATGTTACATAGTGTACTTTTTGTTGAAGTTCATCCTCTAAAATTTGGTTAGCAATTGATAAAATATCCTACTTTTCGTCGCTCCGTTCATTTTGTTTGCCCATACTAAGCATTAAAAATTTAGATTACAATCTAGAGCCTCTATCTCTAATCGAACCCTCCTTCCTTTCAAAAAAAATTGAAAAATATAGCCCCCAGTGTTTTTTTTTCAATAACAGGAGACATGTAGGGTAATTATTATTTGAGTAATACTCCAATTTTCTCTTAACATTCCTGCTTTGTTAGAGAAACAATCGAAACATTGAATAAGCATGCGAATAAACGAAAATACCAAAAGGTCATATTCGGAAAAATACTCCATTTGAAAATTCTTTGAACGGTAACTGGTATTCAGATTATTCAATCATGCATGCATATTTCTGAAATAGGCGACATTCAAGCTATTCATTGTTTCGGAAGAATGCCCATGTCTAGGAATCTCAGAAGAGAATGAGAGATTAAAAGCAGAATAAGTTAACAAATTTTATTCGGAAAAACTATGTGGAATAATCGTGATTACGAGCTACGTCTTCTGCCTTGGAGTTGGTATAGTTTATGCTAACATTCCTCAGGACTGGTCACAGAATATCGAAAACATTTAAAAAATGGCGAGTGTGGGCAGTGGCAAGAGACGCCACCTTCACGCACACGGTCAAGTGATCGATCCTCGCCCAGGGTCAACCAAACCTTCTATCCCTCCGGGGTCGGTGAATTAGTACCAGACTTGTCTGGGAGGGTAAAAACACTGACCTGAACATCGGCTCGCCCCCGCAAGTCATTGTATAGGTCCAATACACATTCAAACGCCTCTACGATTCTGAATGGAAGTCGAATATGTGGCGCATCCCCAGAGGATTGACATACGCCGGGAACTTTATCCTTTTTTTAATATTCAAAGGTGATATACAGCGAATTCATTTCCGATTACCTCATGTGTAACACGAAAAGCTCTAGAATTGTACCGAAGAGCTGGTGCATAGTTGTGGAAGTTTTTAATAAATGCGGAACAGTTGCAGGAGGAACCAGAAAGTTTTGGAGGTTTTTCTTTCAATCAAAATGTTTTTTACCTTCCTTACATTCATGCCAGTGGGCGCCAAAGGGAGCAGTCTTCTCCCTTTGGCTCCCACTGGTATGAATGTCAGAAAGTTTCTGCGAGAAGATGAGGCGAAGCCACCAGTGAGGCAGCTCAGGTCTGGCAGCCTATAGCAACAAGGTGATAGTCAACGTGCGTGGTAGAAATGACCTTTACAGTATAGTTGTACACGAATGGAAATTTTCGAAAGATTTTTCGAATTTTTTTCGTTTGTTCGAAAATTCGTCGAACAAATTTTTTTCAAATTTCATTCGTTTGAATATTCGTCGAACGAAATTTTTTCAAATTTCGTTCGTTCGAAATTTCGTCGAACGAAACTTGTTCAAATTTCGTTCGTTCGAAATTTTTCGAACGAAAACTTTTCAGTTTTCGTTCATTCGAAATCCTATTTTTCGAAATTTGCTCGTTTGGAATACCTTCGAAGAAATTTCGAAAAAAAATTCGAAATTTCCGACAAATTTGGAAGAAAATTTCGAAATTTCCGACAAATTTCGAAAAAAGTTAGAAATTTTCGACGAATTTCGAAAAAAATCGAAATTTCGATTAGTTTCAAATTCCGTTCGTTCGACTTCCGAAATTTCGAAAGTTTTTCGATTTTCGTTCGCTCGAAATTTTTTCGAACGAAATTTTTTCATTTTTCGTTCATTCGAAAATATTTCGAGCGAAAAAAATTCGATTTTCGTTCGTTCGAAATTTTTTTCGAAATTGTACAACTATACTTTACAGATATTTAATATTCAGTTCAAACGACATAAGCCTCTAACAAACTACATTTCAGTGTTTTCTCATATTTGCAATGATTTTTTTCAAACCGAAGATAACTTGGTTCAGACGATGTCGATAATTTGAGAATAATGGGTTTACTTTTTTTTGCAAGAAATGCGTCCTGAATGTGTTCGAAAATTCGGCATTGCATCAGATACATAAAAAAACCGATTTTTTTGTTTTATAATGCCGAAAGCTTTTTCAAAGCGGAATATGAGCAGTTGGATGGAACACTGATACAAACGGTACATAGTAAACCGATAAAAGATGGAAACCGATCCTTGTGCGGAAATTATACGCCCTATTCGGTAGATTAGAGCCGATTCATACTTCTACTCGTCCTACTAGAGCGACCCGCGTCAGTGGTGAGGGCTTAGAAGGTTCAAATGTCCTATAGACCTATTTCATACGTTGACAGAACGCGGATAAAAACGTGAATATTTTCAGCTTTGAAGCCACTTAGCGAATTGGACGAGTAAAGCCAGAATGAGAACTTGTCAAACTGATAAATGTTTTCTAGTCAACTCTGGGACGCCCTCTTCGAATCTGAACTGGGATTTTGCTACGGACATCTGCAAAAAAAGTTATTGTCTGTCAAAGTTCGTATTTTCCGCTTTTTCTATCAAAAACGCGCAATAGCGTTTGCGAAATCCGGAAACGAACCTCATGCTTGTGTTCAGAGTCCAAAACTACCCCACTGAACAAATTTTCGGTGAAGGCACATTTTCCAAACTTTGCACAGACTGATAGCGTTTCGGACTTGTGCGGATTTTCGGTTGGGCGCTTGTTTATACCTCTGTAAGCGTTAAAAAAATGTTGTAGATTTCACTCAAAATCCTTCCAGGTGGGTTATTTGGAGCGCTGATCACGGAACTGGGGTCTATTTGACGATTTTCCGAGCTTTCCGACTTGATTCGTTCAAAATTTCCCATCGGGGGGGGGGGGAATTTGATGGCAAATCGCGACGTTTGCCGATTTCCGAAGTGCTAAGATAGATATAGCTCAAATTGTTACTCTGAATGTTATTTGCAGTGCTAAACACGCATCTGCAACCCGTTTATCGATTTTTGATAGATTACGGTAGGTTACGGTGGGCATACGGTAGCCTGGTCAAAGTCTCAGATTTGACTCAAAATTTCACTGTGGGAGTTATTTGGGACGCCGAACACGAATTTGAGGTCCATTTTTTGATTTTCGAAATTTTAAGGTAGGTAAAGTCAGTTAAAAGGCATAATGAATACCGTAACCTACAGTACTCATGAGTCTAGCGACAAGCAGACCCCAGATTCGCGTTCAGCGCCCTGAATAACCCCCAGTTAAAAAATTTTTGAGCCGAATCCGTATTTTTTTCCAAACACCCTAAAAATTGGCTGATGCCCTTACCTTTTCACGAAGCTTCAAAAACGCGTATAACTTCGTTTAGAGGTGTCCGTAGGAAAATCCGATGTCAGATTCGGGGACAGCGGCGCAGAATTGACCAGAAAACATTCATTATCTTTTAAATGGTGAGGTTGGCCATGCGAGGTTCCCTAGTAAAAGTTTCGAAAGATATTTGTAAACTTTTCATCAAATTCCTGGACGTACATTATCAAGAGCCCCACTTAGTGTAGCGCTCTTCAGCTTGCCCCTCTGCCCATGAAATTTTGGGTACGTTCTTAGATACGGACAGCCATACAACACTACGCCTGTGCGCAATCGGGGCATCAGAAAATGTTCAGTCTTAATGCAAACATTTGACCTTTTGGTCGCTAGGCAGTTGTTTTTAACTTCAGTTGTTTCACCAAGTGTTTGCTATATCCGACGTAACGGAGCTGCTTCTCTACACTTCAGTAATGGCACAATCATGGGCACAAGACGATTAAATGAAGTTTATAATCCTCCCCTCCCTCTTTCCTGGTCGTCGTCACTATCTCCTCACACAAAAAAGGGGGAGGGAGAATCTGACCGAAGTTGACTTGTATCAAACCTCGCGCAGTAGTCTGCTGAGTAAAGAGGTTGCCGGCAAAACGGTCAACATTAACGCTGGCTCAATGACGTAGATAGGTGTGTCGCATGATACACCATCCAATAAATTCTTTACGAATTGAGTGGAAAAATTCTCGAAATTTTATCGCCCTTTGCAAAGCCCCATAGATGTTAGGACTTTTGTGTCAATGTAGTATTTATATCTCGGAGTCGGAATTAATCTCTATGCGCGGTCAAAATCCATTTCTACACAGGAATTCTAACTTCGAGCTCGTTCTTAAGCTTACGGCCACAGCTCCACAGTAGAAACTATTATAAGGTCTCCATTGGAGTTGATTAAGTGGGTCCAAAAGTTGTACACCAAATAGGTCAACAAACTCACCATTTTTCGTTTGTGATCTTTCTAGCGAAAACGATATACTGTTCGAAAGCTCAACTCTTCTCCTATTTGAGAGCATTGAACGCCACCCAAGAATTTCAACCTACTTCTAATTGTACATGAAAGACTCGGCGAGGTTTTCGGTATAGAAAACCTCCGAATGCCCTCGTTCTCTTCTCTCTGTCTATGGAAGCTTTTATAGTTCACTGAACATCAGAACCCTCTGGAGACTAGTTTATAGTACCAAAACAAGTCCGCGGGATTTCTTCTTCTTATTATCAACCACATCGGAGTTTCTTCTCATAGGCGTAGAAAGGTGGCCACATCACACGGCTTGTTCCACATATCACGAGCAGACAGAGAAGTAGGTCTGGCAGAGCATGAAAATAAATGTGTGAATCATGACCAGCAATATGACAGTCAGGACATTGTTATGGGACCGACTCGTCGATCCTATGTGCGTAGGCTTTGAGGTACGAAGAGTGAGCGCAACGTAGACCCGCTAGAGTGACGCGGGAGCGTCTGGGCAGAGTCTTCTCACTGTCGTCGACCGTAGGAGGCACTGTACCAAGGATGGGATTGGGAGGGGCACAGGACAGGTAATCAGACACGAATCTGGTGTGTTCAATTTGCTGCAGCCTCGTCCTTGTGAGCTCAGAGGTAGCTCATCTTTGACGATCCAATGTAGAAATAGCAGTATGGAGCGGTGTGCGAATATTACGGGGATGGGGATCAGATGACAGGAGTGGGTAGTTGGGATGTGCGGCATTCTTGACTATGCCAATGTGAAACTGTTGTGACTGCAGTTGGCAGTGCTGTTTGGCAGGAAGTACGGCACATTCTTGATGAAGATGGGATATAGGTGTAGACTTTGGGCAGCCAGTGATGACACGTAGTGCAGTATTTTGTACGCGTTGAAGCTTGCTCCAAGAGGCATCCGACAGGTGTCTAGTTCATATCGGAGCTCCATACTCCAGAGTAGGCTGTATCATGGCCCTATACATTGTGCGTAGAACTTCCTTTGTGCTACCCGAAGTGGTGCCCGCCAGAGCACGGAGGATGTTATTTCGCGTGTTAGCAGTTGAGGCTCGGATGCGCGTGTTCTCGTGAAAGCGCAATGAGGGGTCCAGGAAGACTCCAAGTAGCCGAGGGTGCTTAGACAGGGGCAGCCGATTACCTTCCCAGAAAACCCCGGGATGCAGTTGATGCTCAGCCGTTGCAGTAGTGCACAGAGTAACGCTAGACTTTGAAGGAGAGACCTTTAGCTGCTTCGATTCGAGGCATTTGGACAGGCTGCAGAGGTATTTGTTCATCTTCGCAGTGACACGGTCGATAACAGGGTCTGTACATACAATTGTGATGTCATCAGCATACAGACATAGATGGATGTTGGGTGGCGGCTTCGGAATATCGAATAGATGCAGAGAGAATAGGCTTGGTGACAATACTCCACCTTGAGGAACGCCTGCCTTCAGGGGAACCGACTTCGACAAGTGTCCGTCAAACTTCACACGTATGGAGCGGTTCTTGACGAAGTTGTCAGTCCATCGTTTACACCAGTCGGGCATATTACAGTCCAGAATCGATTTTGACAACAATGAAGTGCTGACATTGTCGAAAGCGGAAGTCAGATCGACTGCTACGACCAGACTTCTGCCGGCGGGAGCTATCCTATTGAAACCGGCGATGATGTGTTCAGTAATTGACGTTAGTGCGGTGATGGTGGAGTGCGCCTTTTTGAAGCCATGCTGATGGACGTTCTGCTGTAGTGCGCCTTGGAGATGCGGATTTATGATTTTTTCCGCCAGCTTAGCGATAGGGGATAATAGGGATATGGGACGATGTGGCGTGGCTTTATCCTCTGGTTTGCCAGGCTTGGGGATGGGAAGAACAAGAGCTTTTTTCCATCGAGCAGGAATAATACCACTACTAAACGACGAATGGATAAGATCACTGAGTAACTCAGCATATTGTTCCGGCAAATGCTTCAAGTGAACGGCTGAGATGCCGTCAGGTCCCTCTGCCTTTGAGTTCTTCATTGATTTGATAATGGCAGTGACAGTAGAAGCAGTAATAGCAGGTACGTCCCGGCGACTGAGTCTCCTGATCGCACGTAAGGTACATCTGTGTTGCTTATCACGTCGTGAAGAGGCAGAAGCATAGAGTTTTCCAAGCTGGCAGGCAGCCTTACATCCGGATTCAAATCTGCCCGAGGGGAAATCAAGCATGTTGCGCGCGGGTGCAATCTTTTTCCCAGATAGTCGTTTGAGGATGCTCCACGCCTGTTTGCTATCAGTCGCAAAGTTGATGGATTCGGTGTACTCTCTACAGCGTTTTCTGCTTGTGGTCATTCAGCACTTTGGAGATCTCTTCGGATAATTGAGAAATGCACGGATCAGAGGGGTCACTTCTGCGTCGGTCGTCCCGTTGAGTGATAAGCTCCAGGGCTTCCTTTGGTACGTTAGAGTGGAACGTTCTAACGCGACCGGTCGGGATGGCTGTTTTGGAGGCATCGCATATGGTGTCGACGACAAATTTCTCCTTGTCATGTACCGAGCCAGCTAGCGGATAGTTGGCTACCCGGCTGAGTAGCACCTCTTTAAACAGGACCCAGTTAGCCTTACGATAGTTAGTGTAAAATTTGCTACGGGAGCCAGAAAAAGGTGCAAGCTGACTATTAAGAGAAAGATCCAATGATGTGCAAATAGGTACATGATCACTGCCCATTGCCACAGATGTGGACCAGCTGCAAGACATGACAATAGAAGAGTAAACAAACGTGAAATCCGGTGAGGAGGGTCTGCCCGTCGACGGGAGACGAGTAGGAGAGTCCTCGTTTATAGGGATCAGGCCACAATCATCCGCAGAAAGCTCAAGTAGTTCTCCTCTGTCATCGGGATCTAGGAAGGAGAACCAGGAAGAGGAGTGAGCATTAAAGTCACCAGCCATGACAACATATGAAGGTGAGAGGATTGCATATACATCATATAAATATGGAGTGGGGTCAAATGAATTGGGACAAGAATAGGATGGGGGAATGTAAACATTGATAATGTCTAGGGGACAACTTTGCAGTACAACATGAACTCCAATACATTCAACAACATTATCATTAGGGAGTGCAATAAGATGAGATGGAATAGGTGATTTTACAAAAGTCGACACGCCACCGCCATGTGATGTACGAGGAATATGGTATGATGTATAGCCGGGGAGGCAGGGCTGAGAAGGGGAGGACACGCTAAGTTTGGCCTCCTGTAGGAGGATGACATCAGGTTGTGAGCGTTCAATGTACAATGTAAGTTCCATAAGTTTGGCACGCAAGCCATTAATATTGAGTTGAAAAATGTTGAGATTATGAAGAGGAACCGTAGAAGGTGAATTAATACAAGGCATACAACAATAGGCATCAGTGTAATCATTATAGCTAGTTAACCCCGAGCACTTGAGGTGTACCCAGCCAAAGCAACCACCGCACTGGATGCTCGCATGTTGTGCCTACAATCCACAATGACGGCATGAATATCGTGGAAACTTGTTTCGCGGTCCAGGATTCTTCTCAATGCCAGCTCGTAATAGTAGAATACGAAGGAGTGTAGCAGCCAGCCATTTACACTCTCACACACAAAAAACTCCTCGTGGAGTTGTTGATGCTCGTTTGATGAGTCTTCTTGATCTTGATTGTCGACTCCACAGATCCACCACGCGTAGGTTGAGCATCTCGGATCCTCCGCGGGATTTCTTCGATACTACTCAGAATTGACAGTTTCCATTATATCCATAGTTTTCCACGACATAAGGGCACCTAAATTCAATGCATAGCTTCATAGACAGGGTTTCATCTAATAATTACTTTTTTCTATAATCGACCTTCTTCCAAGGAACAATTTTAAAGAAGTAATTTCCGAAACGAATTTCGAGTAACAAGTAACGAATTTCTGATGAAACGGTCTATAATTGACAAATTGATTATCACTGTATGAACAGTGATAATAATACCTAACTATGAAGTTGGGCGTCCTAAACTCATTGGATGATGAGGATATGACAGAAAGTACTATTTTTGAGGAGAAATCGAATAAATGCTAAAATCATTCGAATAAAAAATATGCGAGCACGATTAAGTGCTATAATCTAATCTCCACAGGGTTCATATCCTTTGGTTCCAAGCCAGATTTAATCTGTTCCCTTGCGCGCTTGTGCGGAGCAAGGGTAGAGACAGCGAGAAGGTGTGGAGAGAAGACGCAGCGTACGCGCGCAGACGAACGCGATGAACGGAATTAAATTTCACTTGGAAACAGAGGATATGTTCTATTAACTAAAACAACCTTGATGGACAGAAAGAAGAGAACAAAGGACAAATATAGATTTTCAGATCACAGAACCTCCTCTACATTTCGATGTAAAAGTCGAAGCAGGTAAACGCTCTTAAGTAGAAGAGAAGTTAGGCTTCAGATAGGTATATCACGGCTGACCCGAATATCAAAGATGGACAAGGGGATATTCGCTCAACTATAAGGTGCAGGGGTTTCGGACCGGCCTAGAACCTACTCCGGAATGCCGAGATGCCATCTAGGTCCCTCAAGTAGGGGCCTGACTGTTGAAGAGCAGCTCGACCCAGAAAGTTCTTCGACACCGTTACTTCGCATTTACCTCGCAAAAAAGTGGAATTTTTCAAAGCTGACGAGGACCAGCTATCCCTACATTGAATGTGATAGGAGAAAACATTTAGGTGAAGGTACTAGAGAATGAGAGCACCAGCGGAACGTATCAACGTATTCAGGCCAGAAAATTACGAATCGTAGAAAAAGGCATCATCAACAGCTGAAAGTATAGATACTTCCACAACCAAGAAAATGAGACAAAGAAACAAGTACGAAAAAACGCGACCGGAATAAGCGGAGCGAAAGTACTTTCAAATTCCTATTGGTGTGCTAGCCAATCCAGTCTTTGCGACAGACTTAAATCTTCCGCACACAGAAATATACCTCTCAGAGAATGGATTGGGTCGCCAATTAAGGGAAACATGAGACCCCTGCCAAGAAAATGCTAGGAAAAGAGTATACAACTTCATATCGTTACTCGCCAAAATATTTCTTTTCGCGGAATTCGAAAATATATATCAGACCACAGTGAAGAACGATGAAGAAACCCAGAATACCAGAACGCTGAACCACCTAGCTTACCTTTGTTCTGCATCGAAAAGTCTTACCTCGAGAAAAGGAAAAAGGAAGCATTCCACATTCGGCACAACAATATCTGGCGCCTCCTCTATGAATTTCTCCAGCGATGCCACCGCCTGGGGCAACCAGGCGCGTGTATCTACAACCATTTTTCGAATGTTCTCATGTTTTGTGAGTTGAAGATCGGGCACCAATAGTCTGAAATGGATGACTTCCTGAACATACTGACTGGAAACACGAAGAGTTGAAACCCACGGATTGTTTACAGTCTGCTTGGCGGGCGGTGGAGGAATTCGGAAGCGACGATCCACACCCATTGTCCATCGAGCAAATAGCCACTCAGCAAACTGAGATAAAGCACATGTGAGGGGTTCTTTGGAATGCTTAAAGGCAGTGTTCTCGATAAAAAATGTGTTTCAGTTTCCACTAGGAATGGGTAGTGGAGGGGCACACTGTAACGTTGACGTCGAAAGTACGCATGAAAACGAGCCAGGAAGAGCCCCAAAAGAGCCCGAAGTTGCAACTTCGAGCGCAATGAAAACCCCAAAAGCGCATCACACGCCCACCGACGTGAACAAATGAATGCTCGAGATCGTGAGATGAGCGATGATTTCCAATCATTAGCCTCGTTCTTCCCTTAATTCTCAGCTTCTCTCTTTACTCAGGTCAGCTCACATAGATCGGCTGCAAAAGACGGAAGTTACAAGCCTCGGACAACTCGTCCACAATGTTTCATAGCTCAATCTTTGAGGGACCATAACTCCGTTCCCAAAAGGTCTCGTACGATTTCAGATACATAGTTGGAATCAGCATGGGACTGTTTTCAAGATGGGCAAAAAACAGAAAAACGATTTTTATCGTGAACACTGCCTTTAAAGCGTGGATAGGAAGCTATCAAGTGCGATAAGGGTAGGAGACCGGTTACGGGGCGAGGTACGGGGCGACAAAAAGATCTAAAAAACATATTCTTGTTATAAACAGGCAGTCATTTCTAACCCAGTCGAGGCTCAGACAATTTTTTTCACCGCGGTCTTCTTCGGGCAGACCCTAATTCGGACACCCCATCACCTCTCTAGCGCATTAGCTCCTACCCGAACCCTTAATTCAATATACCTTGGGAGCGACACTACTTATAAAACGACCCTCTACATCGAAAATAGCCACAGCAACTATCTATTGGGCCCACTTCGTATCCATAAAACAACCTTCATCTTGCATTTCCATGAGCCCCCTTTAGTCTCTTGCTATGGATCACGGCAGCGGAGCTGCGCGGTCCTGGTGAACGGAGCAATGATGAAGCCCCAAGTGGCCCACAGATAGTCAAAATAGGCCACGTGATCAGTTCACCGGCCCTGCTATGGCTCCTTCACCTTTTCAGTTAGGGTGAGTGAGCCCTCCGACGCCTAAAGCCTAGTTTTGACTGCATTGCTGCTGTTTTCCATCTCAGCGATTTTGCACCCGCTGCTGCAGCGATGTAGCAATGGCAGCGATTCTGTTCATAGTGCATAGGCCCACGGATGATAAAAGAAATTCAATCAATCAGTGAAATTAATGGCTGGTATTCATCAATAACGCGTTTCGACTCGAAAACACTGATCTTGTCATGTAAAAGGGTCAACGTTCATTAGACGAAACGTGTCATTTGCTAGCAATCACTCCATCGCTGCCATTTTGGCCGCGATGGAGCAATGGTCAGCGACCATTGAGAATCGCTCTTCAAGCAGCGATGCAGTAAAACATAGGATTTCGTCGCCGCGACCCAGCGATGTAGGACGTTTGCCACGAAGCGATCACAATTGGAGCGGCTTTCCATTGCGCGCGATGAAAAAGGAACAGTTGTCCCTCGCATGGCCGCAGCGACCACCTGCCGTCAAAACTAGGCTTGAGACTACCTTTTCTCAGCATTTGTCTTCTAAATCAAGGCAATCTTAAATAAATAAATAAAAAATCTTAGAGCTTAGAAGCAGCACTTGGCAAAAACTCGCAATAACCCAATCTTACCAATGCATCCGTAGGCGTTTCACTCGAACGACAGAGGCCCAGAAGGTTCTCCACAAGTATTCGAACGGAGAGTATCTCATTGCTGAAACAGGTAATCTGGAGCTACTGAGAGTTCATTAAGATTTACAATACTACATAGATGAGGTCAAAATGTGAGCCGTATCGGAGCTACGATTTTGAAAAAGAAACACCAACGATTTATCTAGCAGATAGTCTATATCCCATTCGAAATAGGCGAAGCAAGCCATAGCGCATAGAAACAGGCAGGCAGCTTTTCGATGTGTGAACAGAACGTCTTCTGAAAGAAAGTGGCAAGTGACATGAAACATTCAAGTGATAGGCAGAAATGCTCACCATTTGGAAAACTCTTCGCCACCATGACTTCACCTTCCTTTTGTGTACATACAGCTTGCTCAGCGAATTGGATTGCCAAACTACTAGCAAGTTCTTAGAGAATAAGGATTAGAGAATGAGGAAGAAATCCAATTATCACATAAGACTACTTTACCTCGATTTCCTGGTTTGCCGAGTAAATCTACCAGTTTTCGAGCGTCCACAAAATAGTCAAACCAGTTCTGTGATGGTGGTCCCCAGTGCTCGTTTAGATTCAGCATGGTATCCATTATCTCCATGCTCTGCTAGATAGATTGAGATTTTTTTCAATTCAATAGCTTTATTTTTCAATAAAGAAACATACGGAATGTATGTGAGGGAGGTTAATTACGCGATCCTGAGTACGCAGCCAACAGAACAACGAGAAAAAAAAGAAAAAAGAAAAATGAAATACTCGTACAATCGGAGCACCCTGTACTTGAAGCTCTAACAGAAAGAGCGGCCATCTGTCCCTTGCAATGACCTGAGATTGAAGTGGGACAGCCTGCTTTTAAAAATTGGAAAACTTTTGGCATCAACGATTTCCGGAGGTAGTTTGTTCCAAATTGGGATGACCCTAAAAGCAAACGAATGCAGCACACTAGATTTCGATGTAAATCCACGTTCGAGCTGAAAAGAGTGCTGGCGGGAGCGAGTACAGCGGCGGGTGAACGCGAAAACGCTTTCAAATGGGATGTCGCAGAGACCTTTAACGATTTTGTAACATAAATGTAAGTCGAACTCAGTTCTTCGATATCGTAAGGTTTCGATTCCCAATATTTCAAGCCTTTTCATGTAGTCTGGCACTTCTCGCATAGGGAATGCCTTGACGAAAACGCGTTTTGAGTACCGCCTTTGCACGTTTTCAACGACTTCATCATCCTCAACAGAAGATGGTGACCAAACCTGCGTACAGTATTCCAAGAGCGGCCGGCAGCTGCCGAGATGTCGTACGTTCGTGCCGTGGCAGTGTGGATGAAAGAAGATCGCCTCCGTGCAAACCGACGTCAACCCCTCCGAGAAGAGGGTTTTTGTCATGGGAGAGGTGCCGGTCGGCCGCAGCTCTCCTGAGGATTTTACTGCAGAGGGCCGGCGTCGAGAGGAATCCAGGTCCAGAGCAGAAGTATCCATGTGCCACCTGCAGCAAGGATGTTACCTGGCATAAAACAAGTGTCCAGTGCTTCGGATGCCAAAGGTGGGTGCACTTCTCCTGTTCGGGCCTCAGTTCTGTGAGGCATCATGACTCATCCTTTCGTTGTGTTCTATGCTCTGCCCCCAGCAACTCTGATTCCTCAATTACCAATCGCCCCCTCTCCATTGTTCACATTAATCTCAACGGCCTTCGCAACAAGTTATCTGAACTCTCTCTATTCGCACGTTCTCATCACCCGGATGTTATCATGGTTCAAGAAACCAAGCTCTCTCCATCTACCACTTATCCCCAACCTAACATTCCGGGCTACACCGCCTATCACATGCCAAGGACAGCTCTTGGGGGCGGAGTGTCTACTTTCGTTCAATCTGCCTTACCTTCTCATATTATCCCTAATACTCCTAAGGACGGTACTCTCGAGTACATTCCTGTCCACCTCCCCCTCAAAACCCCTTTATCTCTATTTAACATCTATATTCCTCCTATATCATCTTGTCCCCCCTCTTATAATCCTATTCCCCTCCTTAAGCAGTTGTACGACTGCTCACTCTCCCCTTCAGCTGTCTTTGCGGGTGACTTCAATGCTCATACGTTCTGTTCCGCTCTTGATTCTGACGCCAGAGGGGAAGATGTCGAAGAGTGGGCTGAGGAGTGTGACCTGGTTATCCTCAATGATGACCAGCCCACTCGTCTCCCTGCCAACGGCCGACCTTCTAGCCCAGATATCTCTCTTGTGTCATCCAATCTCTCTGATGCTTGCACGTGGTCCACATCCACAACTCTGTCCAGTGATCACATTCCCGTCTTTGTCTATATTGATCTCTCTGACTCTCTTGCCCCTTACTCTGGTTTTCGTCATCGTACTTATCTTAATTTAGGCCTAGCAGACTGGACCCTGTTCAGAGATGTTGCACTTCGCCATGCGGTCGACTACCCATGGAATGGTGATGCCCATCAGAAAGAACGTCATTTAACAAGTGCCATCCGCAAGGCCATGAAAGCAGCAATTCCTGAGGGTCGTGTCAAGACCTTTTTTCCAAATGTCAGCAGGGAAATACTGCAGAAGATAAGAACCAGAGATGAGAAGAGAGCCGCGGACCATCTAGACCCGGACATAGCTGTGCTGGATAACGAGATCAGGCAGGATCTGGATAAGAACAAGAAGGAATGCTGGGAGAAGTTCACTGAAAAGCTGAATTTCAAGGCTGACGGAACTACGACGTGGAAAGTGTTGAGGAAAATTTCCGGCAAGTCCGCTCCCTCGATGAGCTCCGCTATTGAGTTCGAGGAGAACGTCTTCAAATCAGGGAAAGCGGCTGCTTATGCGCTCGGCAAGAACTTCTTCATCACACGTGCCAAGCGAGGCGTGCAAAACAGAGTCACGGTTAGAGAACTGAGCCGGTTGCCGCTCATGAACGCTTCTGAGGCCTTTACTCTCACGCAAGTAGAGAAGGCTATCAAAGAAATGCGGAATTCGAAGGCTATCGGACCTGACGGTATCTCCCCAGCCATCCTGAAGAAGCTTCCCATGGAACTTCTACCGATGCTTGCAGATATCATCAACACTTCTTTCCGGACCTGCATTCTACCCCAAGCTTGGAAGACAGCTAATGTGATACCGTTGCCAAAGCCAGGCAAGTCCCATAGTACGGCAAAAAGCTTTCGACCTATTAGCCTTTTATCTCCCGTTGCCAAATTAGCTGAAAAGTTGATCGTGAGGGACCTGGCTGAGCAAAATGAGCGACAGCAGCATCAGCATGGGTTCAGGAAACTTCACTCTACTACTACTGCTCTACTGGAGATCGTGAGCTTTGCGGTCGACGGATTCAACATGAGAAAGCCCCTAAGAACGGTGGCCGTCGCCCTCGACCTGACCAAAGCGTTTGACTCTGTTAACTTGGGACTGCTGTCCGACAAACTGCTGAAGTCCTCGCTGCCATCCTGGCAGAAGCGATGGATTGCAGCGTTTACTAAAGGCCGCCGGGCTAAGGTTCAATTCCAGAATCACGTATCCGATAGCATTCCAATCGCAGCTGATGTTCCGCAAGGCGGAGTGTTGTCCCCTGGCCAATTCAGCCTGTATCTTGAGGATCTTCCCGAGCCACCACAGGATATAAAGATTGTTTTGTACGCCGACGACATCACCATCATGTGCCAGGACCGTGACCTGCAAGTAGCCGCTAACAAGATCAGCGCCTATCTCGTCGAGTTGAAGCTTTTCCTTGATAATATGATGCTCACAGTCTCTGCTGCAAAGTCTTCTGTATCAGTGTTCACAACAAGCACCAAGGAACACAGTGCCCACCCAGATGTCAGATGGGATGGTAATCGTTTGCCAGCAGTAAGATTCCCTAAGCTGCTTGGTCTTATACTCGATCCGTCACTGAAGTTCCACAAAAACGCGGAACAGAAACAGACAGTCGTCAAGGCAAAGCTTAATATTCTGAGAGCTCTCGGAGGAACATCATGGGGAAGCAGCCGGGAGACTATACTGAGAACCTACAGAGCAATACTTCAGCCGGCTCTGGAATATGCGGCACCAGTGTGGCAGCACCTGGTGTCTGACAGCTCCTGGAATAAGCTGCAGCGTGTACAGAATGCTGCGCTTAGAATTGCTACCGGTTGTGCAAGGAGCTCCCCGGTGGAGCATCTTCACGCGGAGGCCTGCATATTGCCAGTTAAGGAGCATTGTGAACTCCAGGCACAGCAGATGTATATTAATGTTCTGAGACAGCCAAATCATCCGGCAAAGAGAATTATGAAGCCCATTAGAGAGAGGTCGATTAGGACGCCGTTCGCAGATGCTCCTCGTAAAGTTGATGTACAGAGATGGGCCGACTCCAACATGGAAAGGCTTCGTCTTCTGCGCGAGGAGCACACCCAGTTTGTTCGAGGATATTTGGAGAAGGCGGCTGTGAACCCTATTTTAGGAGCAGTGCCGCCTCGGGTTTGCGAGACCGAGTCTCAACTCGGCCGGCGAGCCAGATGTGCTCTCGCCTCGCTGCGCTGTGGTCACTCTATTCTGCTAATGTCTTACGCCAACAAGATCGACAGCAGCCGACCAGACGCATGCCCGGACTGTGGTGCTCCCGGACACGACACGGCGCACTTGTTCATGTGCCCGAAGAGACCTACCTCCTTAACAACAATGGACCTCTGGACGAATCCTGTGAAGGCCGCTTAGTTCCTCAACCTATGACAAAAACCACTTTGAGGCTGCAGAAGAAGAAGAAGAAGCGGCCGGCAGAAGACAATATATGTTTTCCTATACTGTTCGAGACATGGGTGTTGCAGAGATCTCAGGATGCAATTTGCCACACAAGAAGCCTTCTTGGAAATTTCCTTGGAGTGGGATTCCCCCTTCAGGTCGGTGCTGATAAGCACTCACTGACAGTCTCGCGTACGGGGAGCACAACATCATTTAGGCGTAAAAAGCACTCATGTTGGAAATTGATGTGAAATAAGCTGCATTTTTTCTCAGATAGCTTCAACTGCCATAGCTTGGACCAATCAGCAAGCCGGTTCAGGTCACACTGAAGCTCGTGGGAATCGATAGCGGGGTTGCGAAGAGGGCGATATATCTTGAGATCATCAGCGAAAAGTTTGCATGTGCTCGATAATTCATCAGAGACGTCGTTCACATAAATGAGGAAAAGCAAAGGACCCAGAACGCTACCCTAAGGAACTCCGCTGGCAATTTGGATAGGATGAGAACAGAAGTCGCCAATTTTGACTGTGAAGTCACGAGGTGTCAGAAAGGAACTCAGCCATTTTAGTAGCTTTGGATGACTGACTGTGTCAAAAGCTTTAGCATAGTCGATGTACACAACATCAGTTTGGCAGTTCTCATTCACAGCCGAACACCAGTCGTGGAACGAGGACACCAACTGGGAGATGAAATACACTATATCAATTCGCTCATCACTTGCACTGCAGTTCTCGTGAAGCGTCAAGGAGAGAATATAGATGGAGAACCTTGAGAGAGAGTGAGAGTGAGAGTGAGAGAGAGAGAGAAAGAAACAACAGAATAACAACCAGGCATGAGCAGGATTGCGCGTTTCTAGCCTTTCGCTCTGCAAAACCGCGAAAGTAACTGCGGAAAGCAGAGTTGAGGTTTATTAGGCCCGGTGAAGCTTGTAAATTCGAAATTTCTGAACGCATCGCGTTTCGAAAACCGCTTCCCGTGAATTTTCGGTCGTTTCGCCGCAGAGCACCGAAACCTAAAAAAAATTCTTGCCAAAACGAACTTTCGCATAAACGTGTTTCTACGCCACTTTCACAGCCGAGAAGGGACATCCTCACAGGTAAAGGGATTGGGCGGCCAGCGCTGTACTGGTACACAAGCACGTTGAAATGAGCGTTGTTGGTCCCTTCGGGCAGTTGAATAGGTACGTTCTATGTATTTATACTTTCGATTATGTTCGAAATTTACGTTTCTTTGCACACTTGATTGTCGAATGCATTCGAAATTCCCTTTTCCGACTTTTTGGGTTTGGAATATGTCGGGAACTTCACTTTTCGAAAATTCTATTTCTCACTGAGTCAAAATAGAAACCTATATTCGAGAAGTTTCATCACGAATATTCGAGCCGGATCAGAGTATTAAAGGTAATCATTTTAGAATGTTCGTGGGGCAATGATAGGAGAGTACATCTACAGTTGGCTCGGATCGCATTGATACTTTGTGTTCCTTTTCGTGTGTTGGCGCCAACTCGGTACATGTACAGCGCATGCATACAGAGTTCGCGCCAAAGCACGATGATGCGCGACTCATACTCAACGCCAGCGCGGGCATGGCGTTGGAGTTTGAATGGTTTGACGCCACGCCCGCGCGGTATGCGCGAAATGCCCGCTCCGCATTGGCGGCGACGGGCGTAACGAATTTTTCTTATTTTTCATTATAAATCCATCATAATTTTGATCCGTTTCACAATTGAGAAAACCTGTTCTGTCCTCTGATTTCATGATAGTTAACGTGTGTTACGCTGGCTTGGCAGAGTTAAGATTTCCGTGGCGACTGTAGCCAGTCTATTGGGTTCGGACTCGGTCGGCATGGTCGAGTTTGAGCGACACTGTTGTCTCGGCCGCCTTTGCAAGGCGATCCCCTACGAACTATGTGGGCTCCACGAGCAGAAGATGGTCACAATTTTAGTTGGTCGATGTCCACCTACATATCGGCTTTGGTAGAAAACTCTGATCCAACAAACGGTTCCGCGGCGATCACAGGTTGTTCCATTAGAGAGCTTTTTGCGGAGCAAGCAACAGCAATCCGAGACCAGCATTTTAAATTCGCCGCATTTTCGTCCAGATGTCCGAAACTATGTGCGGCTATACCAGGAAAAAAAAAACTCCAAAGCGTGTGTGCCTCACAAGTGCATTTTTCACTCTTTTCATAGGCGAAATGATCTCTCTGCTGGTTCCACGAAACGTCTCTCCCTTAACCCTCTTCACTTGTTTCGCCTTGACTAGTGCTTGCTCCTGCTCCGTCTATTTGACAATGAGTGCAGAAATTATTATACGGTCACACCGTTGCATTATAGGTAGTTATGGTCCTGGATGAAGAGATGTTTGGAAAATGTTATGAGAAAACTGTTTTTCAGTGTATTTCGTCTGCACACTAGGTTTCGTTAGAGAGTAAGTAAGGAAATAGAGGGACTTGGGACTGTTCTGTATGCTGCCGGACCTTCACCGTAAACTGGAGGCTGGCGGGAAGCACAGAACAGGTGGAGGCAGAGTAAACACTCGAGTTCCACATGTGGTGATAACTCTGGGCCATTTAGTTCCGTCTGTTCTAAACGAAGAGTAAAACACATCCAGCCTAGACCAAGTTTGCCCTAACCGCGATATCCTCATTAGAATCCGTCTCAAGATACACAGTCGGCACGCAACGCACTGGCGCAAGCTCGATGTCCATGTGTCATAACGTACGTGCACCGGGTTTGCGCCAATGCATAGCACACCGGCAAGGTGAACAATAAAACAGTGTGATTCATGTCGGCTACACACTGTCCTCGCCGCGGGAGGTATGAACTAGAGTGTTGGAACGAATAATTTTTTTTGAATATTCGAATAAACGAATAATTCGAATAATCCACTTCTTCGAATATTCGATTATTCGAATAAACGAATATTTCACTTCTTTGAATATTTGATTATTCGAATAACCCGAATAATCCACTTCTTTGAATATTCGAATTATTCGAATATTCGAATATCATTCGAATAAACGAATATTTGGGCAACACTATCGCGTACTATCCCATCCAATCCACTCGGGCAAACTGGGGCATCGATAACAGGTTGAGAAGTTGTCATCTCATAAACTGCACCCTCTTGACAACTCAAATCGCTCGCATTGTAAGCCTGACAACTGCCCGTTGCCCAGCGACGTCCGCCTGTTCTCGGGCTGTTGAAATTTTGACCTGTCGCGTTTAGCGGCCTATTTAGCAGCGGTTCACATCCTGCAAGACTTTTATGTGGCTTAGGAACCACTTTGCACCGACCCGCGTCGCGGTCGGCGCATCGACATGCATCGCGGTCAGCACACCTACACGCATCGCGGTCAGCACACCTACACGCGTCGCAGTCAGCACACCTACACGCATCGCGGTCGGCACACCGACACGCGTCGCGGTCGACACACCGACACGCAGCGTGGTCGCTACACCCACGCGTCGCGGCTGGGTCGCTTAACCTCCACTGAGGCCGCCACCGGATGGGCACGGCTTCCAGATGCTGGGCGGGGCCAATATACCGCATACTTGGGTAATTGAACCGGCTGCACTCTTGTCACTTAAAGTCAGCATACACGCTCGTAAACGTGGTTGAGATACTAACTACGGAAGTTGAATGGCATGGCTCAGAACACAACGCCTACGCATTCTGAAACCCAAAAACGACCAAAAGTGAAGCTACACGACTGAGGAGTCGGCCCCGCACCTGTATCAGCCCGCCCCTGTATTCGCATCCTCCCCCAAACCATACACATCGACGATGGTGGGGATGGCTGGGCCATCCCCACCATCTTCGATGTGTATGGCTCACTTATTGTACTCATTGTACCACCCACAAGCGTCGCCGATGGTGGGAATGGCCCAGCACCCCTTTTTTGGAGGACGCAAATACAAGGGCGGGCAGGTACGGGGCGGGGCCAACTTCTCACTCGTGTAGCGTCATTGTGGATCGTTTTTGACGCTTCAGAATGCGTAGGCGTTGTGTTCTGAGCCATACTTTATATTTTCGTAGTTATCTCAACAACGTTTACGAGCGTGTACTCCGAGTTTCGGCCGAGAAATAGCCGCGAAACAGACACAAAATGCCTTTTTCCCGAGTAATAGTCGCGAAATAGCCGCTAAATATAGCTGGCTGCGAAATAGTCGCCAAATAATGCTCGCCGTGAAATAGCCGCAAAATAACCGCTAAATTGCCGCCGAATTTGTGGTCTGCTTCGGTCTAGTTTGGTTTAGCTTAGTTGAGTTCAGTTGAGTTATGCGCGGTTTATGCGATGGCGAACTTCCTTGTGCTGCTTAGCCGTGCCCTACTCCGGAATCTCAGCGACAATTCAAAAAAACTCAGCGACAATTCGTAGTTAGCCGTTGAGACCGACACCATGTCACTGGGAACTCGCCGTGTAATATCTCGCTTCCCAGCTCCATGAGACGTTTGGGCGACAACAGACGTTGAGTGGCTCAGGATCTGGCACGAACTTGAGACTAAATCCGCTGGTCGTCCTAGGTGGCTGGAAACCATCGAATTCCACGTGCAGCATTATGGAAGGAGAGAACTTGGGATTTTGCGGCAGAATTCAGGTGAAGTTCACCGGGAAAGTAGACAAATAGCATCACCTCGAACCAGTTTCATGAAAATACACATGAAAATGGCTCATTCTGGCCATCATCGTGAAAAATTTCCATGTTGTTCAAGTGTTGCTATACTTTTGAGCCGCTCGAGATTTAAACTTTTCTCTAAAACTAAAGGTGAAATGGGCATTTCTAGCATTTTGACAAAATCCTACGAGCGATTTAATATATTGTAAATACTTGCTATACTAACTTGATATTTATGAGGTACTGAAGAATTGTGAGAAATTAGTAGTCACTACGCTAAGATGTTTGAAATGTAAAATCACTCTGCCATCGCGTAGCTAGATGCCTCACACGGAAACCGGAGATGCACAGGGTTTCGGAGGCATCTAGTCTAATTTTGACCCGAGATTCTACGTAAATTACGGAAAGTTTAGCCTTAGTTGGTGAGATTTTAACTACAGCGCCCGCATGTTCTACGCTTATTCTCTTTACAGCACTCGGTCGATCGACCCACCCAGTCCTGATTCGTTCTAGAAAGGCAATCCCAGCTGCGATCGACAGCGCCGCCGTTTCTTCCCCACGGCCTGCCGCATCCCAGTGGTCAAAATTATCCCCACCATGGTGACACAGAGAGCGACACGGAGTCACCCTCCACGGCCAGCCACAGAGTGTCGAGTAATCACTCAATGCGGCTTTAAAATTGCATTTCAACACAGACTCTCGCTAAATCCGTAGATTCTCGCTACAAATTTATAGCGAGAATATACGGGTTTAGCGTCAGAGAGATTAATGTTCCGAATTTATCCTTCGTTTTTACGTAGAATACGCGTAGAATTTGCACTCTTGTAACGTCGACACAAGAATATGCGGGTTTTAGCTATCGTAGCTAAAACCCGTAAATTTTTGCTACATGGAATGGGGCGGCGTTACAGGCCGCGCCCTCGGAGGCATCTAGCTACGCGTTGGCAGAGCAGGGCAAAAAGCAGTGCGATCTTGTCGAATATCCAAATTACTCGTGCTGAATATTCGAATAAACCGAATATTTCACTTCTTTGAATATTCGATTATTCGAATAACCCGAATAATCCACTTCTTTGAATATTCGAATAAACGAATATTCGGGCAACACTCTAGTATGAACCCGGCCAAGCGTTGTGATGATTGTCGATCGTCACCACTGGCCGAATGCGGCATACCATACGATAAAAATCGGAGGGTGCTGCAGGTTTGATGGCACAAAATGTTGTATCGGACAGGGCTGTGCGGAACTGTTCCGTTTCCGATTCCGTTTCCGTATTTCCGGTACTTTTTGAGCTGTTCCGTTCCGTTTCCGTTTCCGGGTTTTGGGTCCCGGAAGCGGAAGAAAATAGTACTACAAGGTGAATGGTCACGCCTCCCCAGCGCACAAAGTCGCGGTACCTCTGCGATCATCACAGCGTGAGTCTAATCCTGATCGCTTGGATCGGTGTCCCGCTCCTTTCAACCGTCACACGGTATACGCCCCCCCCCCTCCATCAACGCACAGGACAATCCCAACATGGGCTTGAGACCTTGGCGGCTACAGAAGGCATACTTTAGGTACTGTTGCGTGGGTGAGTACGTGGTGTTATCTGGCAGTCGAACCGTGGTTATTAGTCTTATCTCAGTTGAAAACCATCACAGTTTGCCTTTACAACCCTTTATCACAATTTTTTCGAAGCGCTGAACTATAGGCTGGCCATTACCCTTTCAAGCATCAATACCATACTTTGTTACAATCGAGTCCTCCGATTGAGAAACCAGAGAGGTAGAAACTTTCCCTCTTCGTCTCTCTAGCTATTCACGCACTTGCGGGGTTCAACCTCAGCGCCATAGAAATTGCACGCCATAGCCCCCAACTCCTCGTTTTCAGCAGCACGTGCTGCCAACGCATGCTGGGTTTCGGCCACTTCTCATCGGCAGCTTGTGCTGCACCTAGCAGCACCTATTGCTGCCTACGAGAGGTTCAACTCGATGTCGGCCCGGAGTGCGACCCCTCATTACATGTGTTGCTAGCAGCAGCACGTTATTCAAATGAAGAGAGTCTTTGAGCCACCACCTCTTCCTACCGGAGCTAGAGTTGCGATCCTTGTAATGGCTGGCAGCAAGGACGCCAAGTTCGCCAAGATACGCAACAAAGGCATGATCCCCGCCTCGGTCCACTATAAGAAATCTTTCCTCGTGATGTGCAGTAGGGACCACGCTTTCAGCGTCCAAAATTGATATCCGGAAAATTGAGTACTTGAGATCACCTTCAGGGATCGGCCTCAAACGGACAACTGCTCTCTCAACAATGGTGGGTGCCATATGTATGTACCCGCTGCCGTCGTAGAACACCGATCGCACTGGAAAAAGCAGTCGAAGGTTGAAACTCGACATCAGAGAAATCAGCAGCACTCTAGAAGAGGAGTTGCTCGAGCAGACTTATTTTCAGCTAACTAGGAGAACCTGCAGCAGCAGCACGTCTTCCTTTCATGCTTCAAATCTATTTCTACTCGGCTCGCTTGCAGTTTTAGACTGTAGCGCCACTTGTGCTTGAGGGAATAGACTGAGATCACAAGCTACAGAGGTACATCTGCATGCCATGAGCAGCGACGAAACCTACCATTTAATCATACTATAATTTTTCATTCACTTCCGTTTCCGTTTCCGGATTTCCGTTTCCGGCGATTTTCAGCCATTTTTCTTCCGTTTCCGTTTCCGGAAATCTTGAAATTGACTTCCGCACAGCCCTGGTATCGGATCACGAGGAAAGCAGCTCAAGACAAGATTTCAGAATCTTACATTGAAAAAGTTGCGAACGAGACCGAAATTAAAACGAATTTCTGGATAGAATCTGACGTAAAAATCACTAAGATAAGTATTTCCCATTGGCTCAGGAAAGTAACCAAATCAATGTAGCAACGTCTACAGATCTACAGATAATCACATAAATATATCTTTATTTTATTACTTATAACGCAAAACCTGAACATCACATGACATGCATTCATTTTTCACATTGAAAGGCATCACACCTAGAGAACGTGACCAGAAATGCTTTCTCCATAAGTAGTTTTCTCGCAATGGAGACTTGCGAGAAAATGAGTAGACTAGTGAGGATCTATAAGGGAATGAGCATAAACAGCACGTAGCATAATCGTTGAACGAACAATTAAATAACCATTAAAATTATCAACTACGAATGAGCCACGTGCGAACAAATCATCCACATGAAAGCTGTTGCTTTGAACCTGACAAAGCGAAATCTATTCAGACCAAATATAGTGTTGATAAATACATTTACAATCACATGACGGTATGCACATTAAGCTCAGTAGCATAAAAATCTCAAACACTGAAAGATAAAGTGACTGCGGTACAACTGCGAGGGAAAAAATCCGCTAACGAATTTAAATTAGCATTCATTCACACTATCCATCACAGCTGAATATGAGCCATTTTGTGTGTCCTGGATCCTCTTCATCAGCTTCACTACATTCATCGTAGGAACTGAAAAAAAATGTGTATATGAGTTCATTTTGAGTACCGCGGGACCATTTTCAGTTCAGAATGAGAAGCCGAGGACCAGATTTTTTTTTACTCAAAAAATTCTGATATTTATTCCATACCTCAAAGTATGAGGCTTTTTTCTCATTCATGAAAATACCTATTTAACATATAAATTAAACGCGATATAACTACAAAATGAGGCGAAGCCGCTGTCTAATGGAGAAGACTACCAAGCCTCTTCTAACAAGGAAACGACAATGAGTCGAATTGGTCATTCCAAATGAGATATGAATTTCTCGAACCATTCACAAGGTGGAATCAGGGATGAGAGGAAGAAAAATCTGAATTTCGGAAATCGGAAATCGAAACAAAATTTAAATTTCGGAAATCGGAACACAATGGGAAACCTTCGGAAATCGGAATAAAAAAATTTCCCTCGAACAGGCATTTTACTTTGAAAGGTAATTTTTACTTGAGTCAACAAATGATTCTTTCATTTGAAACCAATTCCTTCAAAAAACTTCATAACATGAAACAACATCAATAATTCCCGACAATGGCTATACCATTGGATAGCCCTCAACGCCAGGATCATGAATATCCTCGCTGAGTTTCGCTCAAGGTTGACTTTAAAGCGAGTTATACAAAAAAGACGAAAAAGACGCAAAAACCCGACCTCGCTCGCTTTCTGACCAAATCCTACGAGCGGTATTGTAGCATGAACGCATTAACATGATGCAAAAATAGGTTTTTGGAAATACTTTCCTTGAATAGACCAAGTGCATTTAATGAAAAATAGTGTGAAATGGGTAAACACGTTTCAACTTTCACATTCCTACTCTCTTCCCTTGACACTTTTTCGCTCTTGAGTTTCCTATTCAGATGTAGTCTACTCAATACTGAATAGTCATATATGAATCTTCAATCATTTGATATCAAAGCATAGCCCTATCACCTTTAATAAAACATTTCACCTCTGAGGACCAGACGACCACGACAGATAACAAGTTACAGAAACCTCACCCAATCCGTTTCGGGTGGTCCTATGGAGTCCCATCCGTGGTTAAATGAGCCTTTGATTAGATCAGAGCTCATGCTTTGAAACGAAACAAACATAGACACACATAGCTGGTCAGTACTGACCAAATCAGAATCGGATTTTCAAAAATCACTGAGTGTTCCGAAAAGAGGGTAAGAGTGTTAGTTAGGACAGAGAATGTTTTTTTAACTACTAATACTTATTGCAATTTCACGAAAAAAATCCACCTTATGGGACCTGGATGCTAATCCGAAGAGAGGCTATTGATAACCAAGTATACTAATGTTGTGATGGAGAAACAGTAGTTTTTGTAGTCTCAAAATTCATTCTCTTTTTGAGACCATTCACTGTGATACCGGAAGTCGAAAATAGACGTTCGCATCCTGCGGACGTAGACGGAGCAGAAAGATATCGTCTAACGAGCGCCTTCAGTAGAGGGAACTTTGACGAATTCGCTGCATTCCCTCGAATTCGTACGGATCTAAATCGATCGAATAGATCTATGCTGAGATACTCTTCCACCTCCTGAATAACTGGTAGTAATTTCAACGTCGACGAAAGTGAACACTAACTCCTATAAAATCTCACAGCTAAAGCTTTGGTCTTCGCGTCCACTCCAGGGCGTGCACTGTTGACTGTGCATCTCATTATCCTTCTGCTTTCAAAGAAAGAAGAAAATACATTCTTCCAGGACGTCGATGATTTCTGGGCGTCCTCTTCTTCCCTGCTGACGTAGACACATGCCGCTGCAGCCCCGACCTTGTCCAGCAAAACATACTTGCTGCTGGAATCGAGAAATGTGTCCTTGAACCTTAGGTCCAAGAGCGTCGCCATGATCAAATCTTCACTTTCCAGATGCTTTTTCATTCTTGAGACTAGACCATCATGAATCAGATTTCTGATCCCATGAAGAGGTTTGTCTTCCTTCAGTCCCTCAACAATCACGTTGTAGAGTGGTAGTACAACACTAATTGGTGAATAGGCACGATCCTGTACAATGGTGGTAGCAGATGCGAGCGGCTCCAGTATGGTGCATACTTTCTTGATGATTTCCCAGTCAAGGATATAAAAATATGAAGAAGGAATCGGGGCAGCGGTGTGGTTAGGATCCTACGGATACGTTATGTTTGATTCAGGGTCAAACACACTCGGTAATCATTACCAAGGGTGGTCCTGTTAGAGAGGGAAGGGATCGGGACAGGGGCTCTCTACACACCGAGGGAGGAGTTGTCCCCTCTTTGCAGTTCGGAACGTCACGCTACTCAATGCAAGCGAAGTGGTCCCGAGTGGAAATAGAGCCGCGAAAAACGGGACAACCCTTCCCTCGAAGTGTAGAGAAACCCTGTCCCGAAGGGATCGTCGGTATCTCGGAGCCTTTTTTCGGTTCAGGGAGCGGCGCGCGGTGTGGATACAAACACCGGAGGGGGTCTGAGCCGCGCTAGGGTGGAGTGGGGGGTCTGAGCTTTGCCGAGAGACCAAGTGAACCATTTTGAATGGGGGAATGCACTGTTAAAAGTCATTTTTTTACGAAGAATTCGATTATACCGTCCAATTTACATAAAATCTGGTCGTAACTAAGTTAGAGTAAAGGTCAAAATCATAATGTTTCCCTAAGGTTGAATAAGGATTTTACAACAAAAACATATATCAAACGACTGAAAGCGGGTCTGAGAGAATCGAAAAAAATATTTGACCTATTACGCCTTGGGGGGGATGTTGAGAAAATCGTCAAAGTTCTGCTGCTGGAAGGGGGTCTGAGCACAATTGGCCATGTCCACACCTAGAGAGCGATAAGCGCGCCTCAATGCCAAAAGTCTGACCCACGCGAATGAGACCGAAAATGGGAAGGGGTCAGCCAAACAGCACCAATCTGAAAACGTAGCATAATATGAACAGGAAGACCACATAAAAAGAACATTATACGTGGAGCGATATTCGCGCGATTTCAACTGGTCAACGCCTACCATAGGATGCCGATTCAGGTTATTTCCGAATTTTCTTCCGATTTCCGCACCCATTTTTCGGAAATCGGAATTCCGATGCCCAAAAACCTGCGGAAATCGGAATTCGGAAATCGGAACTCCGCTCATCCCTGGGTGGAATCCGAATGCGCCCATAGGAGCTGCCTACGATAGCGTTGAACAGAGTTATAGACGTTTTCCCCTGTCTTACGCTGCTAATTTAGTATTTACTTTGAAGAGGGTTAAGGGAGAGACGCTCAGAAGTTTTTCAGCAACTTAAACGCTCGTTAAAACCCCTGAAACAAGGAAACGACCAGCTTTTTTGGTCGTTTCAACTTAAACCCCCGCTTTTTCAACTGAAATCCCCGCTAAAAACCACCCATTCAACTAAACACCCACTATTCGTGCGCGTGGACCTGGAAAACAACTTAACACCCTCTTTGAAAGGGGTTTACAGTTGTCAATAACGATCCATCAACTTGTGCCAAGACCAAAAACTTAACTGCTACCTTCGAGAGCTGACATGCTGTAACAAGTAATCGACAACATCTGCTAGTACACGTGACATATCGAATCAATAACATTATCATCTCGACGTTCGTCCCGGCACCCGGCTTTCTCCTAACAAGTTCTCTTTTTGTCGTTTCCATTTCCTCCAGCCTTATCGGTGTCCTACTTGTGTTATTTTCACTGTATTTCTACATTATTCAACAGCTCAACACAATACCGCACGCGACTTTGGGAAAAACGGCGTTTTCGGCGCTTTTTTCCACCGGAAAGCGCCGCTTTCTCATAACTTCGTTCAAAGAGGTCCGTTTGGGTTGTCAGGGGCATATCTAGAATCAACATCGAGAACTCGTCATTTTGAGCTCACACATGTCTTACCCGGCAGAGAAGGCATATATGATTAACACAATCAATCGAGTGTACGAAAACTGAAGCTAGATATCAAATTGGGGTAAATATTTGACTTCATATCAACCGAGCAGGTCTGGGACGAGTTATACACAAGTATTATAGACCAATTCATGGAAGTGGCGAAAGTGGAAATTGGTGATTTTTAGCCTTTTCGACGCCCCGGCAGACACAGTCATCGTCCTTCGCTCGGCCTCAAGGTGCCCGCGATCACAACCACGCTTGGTATAGACTTCTTTTAAACAGTTGAAACCTCTCTGGAGGCGTTTCCCGCCCAGCGCCATCCCAGTGATTTTGGCTTTGAAAAACGACCATCGATCGACGACTTCCCGTTCTCTGCTCAAACGGAACCAATCGACCTGCGACTCGGCCTACCACATTAGTTTTTGATCTTCTTTCAAATAAGCACTGCGCCAGCCCATCCGGAGATTTGATTTTTCACATTTTGGGATGTGCTAAAACAGCGTTTTTCCCCTGTTTGGCGCCCCGGCTGACACAGTCATCGTCCTTCGCTCGGGCTCAAGGTGCCCGCGATCACAGCCACGCTTGGTATAGACTCCTTTTAAACAGTTGAAACCTCTCTGGAGGCATTTCCCGCCCAGCGCCATCCCGGTGATTTTGGCTCCGAAAAAATGAAGTCAAATATTTACGCCAATTTGATATCTAGCCTCAGTTTTCATACACTCGATTGATTGTGTTAACCCTAAATGCCTTGTTTGCCGGGTAAAACATGTGTGAGCTCAAAATGAAGAGCTCTCGATGCTGATTCTAAATATGCCCCTGACAACCCAAACGGACCTTTTTGAACGAAGTTATGAGAAAGCGGCGCTTTCCGGCGGAAAAAAGCGGTGAAAACGCCGTTTTTCCCAAAGTCGCGGGCGGTATTGTAGGATTCAACAGCGAATCCGGGAAGTTTCCCACTTGCGCTAAGCCCCGCAGTTAACCTCTTGGATAAGAGGTTTGAGCGAGAAAAAATCAACCTTTACGTACCAAACGTAAAAATCGGGCTGTCAACTCACTTTGGGAGCTAAACTAAAGGAATCATGGATCTTACCAGAGACAAACTGACGACGGCACACGACAAAAGACTCCAATGCACTTCCGCAGCAGCCCTCCTTTTCGAAAACGTCCATTTAGTGTTGGACAAACGCGTTCCAATCCGAAATCAGATGCGGCGCGAAATTCAAATGTGGTAAGTGGCGGGAGAGTTCGCGTTTTGAGGCGGCGTCCATACGTCGCGGGAGCGTACAATTACGCAAAATCGATGTTCGTCAAGAACACACGTTTGCTTACCGCTCACGCGCGCTCCCTCTTGCGCGCTGACGCCCGCTCGCCCTCGCGCGCTTACGCCAGCTCGAGAAGGAAGCAGCAAATTTCGAGCTTGCTGCTCAATCTCTTAAGTAGGAGATATTAGACCTGTTGCAACGTAATTGCCCTTGTGCCCCATAACCCTAACACAGAATACACAATCATTGGAAAAAGATCAGCCGTCGCGCCTATTCGAGCGATTGATAACCCGGTCAATGATTGTCAATCGAATCAATACGAGGTGGGGGTGTTTGGCAGTGCTTAATTGCGGGCACGGGCTACTCCAGCGTTGATGAGCTTCGAGGGGCGCACAACAGCGCGAGTGCACGTTCTCGCTACGTATGGACGCTGCCTGATCAAATGATGCGCGGAAACGCTTCGAGCTACTACGGTATAAGTATCGTAACACAGCGTAATCTCCCAAAAAATTGAAGACCGCCTCGAGCACCCGAGTCCGTATGTAGGAATAAAGCCCAGCCTTAACCTTACTATCAGTGTATCTTTGCTCTTGGAAACAGTAAAAGCTCATTGAGGCTCTTACTCTAACCCCTTGCCAAATCGAGGATTGTTGATTGATTTGGTTTAGGGTACACTCTTCTGGAAAGAGGTCTGATTTAGTCTCTTTTCAGAAGAGTATACTTCAGGCTTTTCACTTCCGGTTCAACATTTTCACACCCAAAATTGCAAATCTTCGAGCATTTTTATATCACAATTGTCTAGCGGGACAGTGCGATCGAGATATCGTTAAATTTTTGGTCCAGAAATCGGAAGAGTGTTGAGGGCTTCCGAAAAATCGGGAATTTATAAAGTCGGTCTGTAAGTTTAGCAATTTTTTGGATCATCAAGGATGTCACAGATCGGTGCTTTCGCAAGAATTTGGCTACTGTCTCATCGAGCTTGGCCACTATACATTCCATCCGATGGCCAAAATCGCTTCGGATCGGATTTTCGGATATTCCCGATTTTGCAAAACCGACTCATCGGATAAAACGGATACTGGCCCGAACGAGAATTTCGGATAACGGATCCTATCCGAAACGAGAGTTTTTGACCGGATCGGATATCGGATATCCGACCGGATAAAATCGGATCCACCGGATAATTCGGATGAAAAAACGGATGAGAAAAATTTTCAGTAGTACCGAAGAGTCAACTCCGTGTATTAAAGCAAATACAATTCTAAAGCCAAATATAATCTTCGTATATTATTCGTAGAAACAAACAAAACACCGGTTTTGGGAAATTTCAAAGCAATAGTTGACATGAGAAGTTGGACCGGTACTAGTAAACCTTCAGGGCTGGATTAAAGACACGCGTTCAGTCGACTATTTCGGTGTCGTCTTCCGACAAATCTTCCTATCCGCAAGTAGATTGTCACAATCCAAGTCAGCTTTACCATAATCGGATTTGACCTCACTGCGCCCATACTTTTCGATGACATGTCAGTACAGAGAAAATTTAGAGGTCTGACAATTGGAAAGTAATGTAGTGCAGCGAATCCTGGGCAATTGAATATTCGGGGCCGCATTCCTCGCAACGAAGTCGGCCGCGGCACGCCGCTGCTCGCGCAGGAATTCCAACAGTGGAAACCAGAAACCTTCCGAGGTAACCAAAATGAGGCGTAAGCAAAATGCTCTGGCCGTACACATCACGAAACATAGAAAAGTTCGAGCACAAGCTCCAGGAATCATTTCGGCTGCTCTTTTCAATGTTAGCGTCCGGAAAAAGGCGGTTGACTTCACAACACCCAGAGTTTCCCTCCCCTTTCAAAATACGAATAGTTAGTGACCCAGAGGTTTGATATTTTTTAAAGTTGTTTTTCTAAGTGGGCTTATTTGACAGATATACGACTAACATCGGCAAGGATCTTGAAGAGACTTTGCGTTCCCTATTGGAGGTTGGCGCAAACTCGGTGCACCTGTGTTATAGCATATGGCGCCGAGTTTGCGCCAACCTTCAACAGTGAACGCGAAGTCTCTTCAGGATCCATTCCGACGTTACCTAAGATAGCGGCGGGTACGAGTGCTCATAGAATCGTGACGAAGGATGACACGCTTCGGTTCTCCGCCACTGAATGAAAGATTGGGAGTTTGAAAAATTCAAGTACAGGCGTAAAACATCCTTCCTGGATCCCTCTTTACATTACCGCGCACTTTTTTTGCAAAAAAAGCGTTTTGGGGTCTTTTTATGCGCTCTTAAACCGCCGCATAACGTAACTCGCTTTAAAATCGACGGAATGAGTTTTCTGGTAGTTTTCGTGTTCCTCTCAGTGAGGCGAATGCAATGGTACGTGTAGAAAGTCTTAGTAGTGAAGCACGTGCTGCTGCAGCCAAATCACGCTACAACATTCTGCGTGCGATTGCTGGCACCGCCTGGGGCAGCACAAAGGAAGTTTTGCGTAAAACGTATAGAACCATGGTACTGCATGTTTCGAAACCTCTGAGCACTCGCGTAGAGGACCACAGATGGCTGAGTATACACGTTTCATGACAGAATAGTTGTCTGCTGCTCAGCCCAATCCCGTATATGGCGGTGTGCCTCCTCTAGTCGATGATAGTGAAGCTTACCTGCTCAGGCGTACTCGAACCATCTCTGCAGGTCTTCGATGCGGTCATTCTACCTACGTGAAAGCCTACGCACAGAGGATTGACCAGTCAGTCCCCGACAAATGCCCTGATTGTCAACGTGTTGGACATGATTCATTGCATCTATTTTCATGTCCGGTTAGACCTACAACCCTGCCTGCTCTATATTTATGGTGCAAGCCGTGTGAGGTTGCCAACTTTCTGCGCCTCTAATGCGATGCTTTCTAATGGCTGAGAAGAAGTAGTAGACCAAAGAATCTTCTGGATTTTCGGAATTTCAATTTTGGCGCCAACAATGCGTCAAAATACATGTGCGCGCGTAAATCACAGGGGCACATCATCGGCACTTGCGTCGTGCACGTCGATAGAGATTGATTTCGAATTTCGGACAAGGCAGAAACAGTGGGCAGTGGGTCAGGATTTACCTTCAGGGCGCGATTGTTGAATTGAGTAAAATGAACGCCAATCTATTTGGTTTTATCCGAAATTATCCGATTTTCATTCAAAATTATCCGATTTTCATCCGAAATTATCCGATTTTCATCCGAAATTATCCGATTTTCATCCGATTTCGATCCGATCGATTATCCGTTTTCAACCGTTTTTCTATCCGATTATCCGGTTTTCCAATCGGATCCTTCAATTTTCACTTTTCCGGACATCGGATATTTCGGATATCGTGTTTTTTCGTCTGATCGGATTTCGGATCAATCCGAAATCGCCATTTTGACGTCGGATCGGATTTCGGATAATTATCCGATCGGATTATCCGACCCGGATATCCGAAACCGACTCCGTCGGATGGAATGTATATTGGCCACGCCCATTTTTTCGCGCCGCAACGTTTTTGAATACACAGAGAATACGTGATTCAAACTGTCCCAGGACGCAGCTGGGCCAAGGGACTGCACGAGGTGTGGAGAAGGCGGATTTCACCCAGACCGCCCTCCAGGAGCGTGATTTGTTGATGTTTGGCGATTTTCTCAGAACCTCTTCGCTATTGCGTTACTTTGTGTTTTTTTATCAAATTCAAAGGGGAGAATTTTTTTTGCAAATTTGAAGGCATAACCGCATTCTTCATGGAAATATTGAATACCCCCATTTTGAATTAGAGGTCTGTTCGGTCTCTCGGCGGAGCTCAGACACCCTTACGCAGTTCAGATCCCCCTGTGGAGTTCCCACCCCGCGCCGAACCCCGAGCAGGGCCTTGTGACCGATCTCGACGGAGCTACGACCCCTATCTTTTGGTGACCACAATTCTCGAGTTTTCTAAGGTCCAAAATTTTTGCTAACCCACTTTATTAGATGAGAACTTAGTCAAAAAATTTTAAGAAAGACCCTTACCCATTTTTGCACATTCTCCTTTTTTGCCCGAATCTTTTACGACCCCCGTCCACCTTTTTTACCTCCGGTCACAACCACGCCGGACCTAGGGTGACGCGTTATCTACTTCTCAACGGGTGGTGAGAGGGGGCGGTTAGCGAAAAATTTTGAGAAAAATTGAAAATTTTGGGTAAGGATCGTAAGAATTGCTTCAGAAAAGACAAAATCAGAGGCGAAGGAATTGGAAAAAAATCGGAATCTTTTGTTGTTTTGAATTAGGCTAGTTTTGTTTGTCAACCGAACACAGCAGCTTTGGGGCTTACTTCAAACCGAATCGGACGATTTTAACTTCTCACTGGGTACTTTCCAGTGTGAATTCAACCATTCAATAAAGTTTGGACAGAGGGTTCACCGGATCTTGGCGTCCGACCTCAGCAGGGCTACGAACCCCACGGTGCAGCGGGGTTGTGACTGGAGGAAAAGAGGGTCGGTGGAGGGTAGTACAAATGTCGCCCGTGTAAAAGAAAAATTTTCTAAAATATGGTGGGAATCATATGATTTCTAAACTAAATTTCCGCATGCGAGAAGGAAAAAAGAAGAAGGAAAAGAGGTGTGGTTCGCCAAAATTCGCGAATTTTTTTTCGAAAATGTCACCGAAGGGGGTCGTAGCTCCGCTGAGATCGGTCACAACACCGGGTCTAGTGCGGTTGTGAACTTTCCAACGGGGAACGGTGGTTGTCGTAAAAGTTCTATCCGTAAAAAAAGAAAAAAATGTTAACTGGTGGTGAGGACCTCCGGTGAGGACACATTTTTCAGAATGATTCGTGCATTTTTTATCGTGGGGTCGTGATTCCTCCGAGAACTTTGCCAGTGGGCTACTGGACCCTGCTTTGCTGACCAACGGACACGTTCTTATATGGCTATTTCACGGCTAATTCGTGTGTGTATCTTTTGCGGATATTTAGCAACTAATTACTTTCAATTACTCGAATATTTCGCGTGAAGTTTGCGACCGCGGTTTTTCGCGGATACTTGCCGTCCATTGCGCGGCTATCGAGGTTATTTTGCAGATTTTGGCGTAATCTTCCCGGCGTTGTCGCGAATTCGTTGTGGATATTCTATTTCGCTGCTAATTGGCGTCTACTGCGCGGCTACCTCATGGTCTCGGTATATTTCGCTTTTATTTCGCTGAGGCTTGTCGCCTATCAGGCGGCTTACCCGCGAACACTTTGCAGGTAAGCGTTCGGGCGGGGCCAAGTGCTGGGTAATTCAATCGACGGCAATACCGACATCCTAGTCCATTCGTTGTATGCTACGATAGCAACAAATATGATGGTGTTGAAATTGTGATTCTCACGCGGCTATGAAAACGCTCGTTCTTTTGAACTACTGATGAGAAGTAATCGCGTCACATTCACGAGGTCTGCTGCACCACGTTTTGTCAGCCCTCTGACAACCCTCTTGTTAGGGTTTCTCTGAAATTCTCTGAATACCCTTCTCGCTAATTTCGTTCCAATTATGCATGCGAATGGTTTGTAAAATGCATTTCCCCGCGTTACATGCGGATGGACAACGGCCAATGGTGTTGGTAGGCGCGCTGCGCAAAGCTATCGATAAACAACCGCGCAGCTGCACTGCACTGTCTTAGGCTTTGTTCATATTCTTCAACGCCAGCGCATTACGCGCGGGTGTGACGCGTGAGTTTGATTCGCCTTTTTTCGCCCGCGCGGCAAGCGCGTGACACTAACTGCGACGGCCGTAACCAAGGATGAATTATTTTCATTATTAATCCATCATCAGTTTCATTAAGTTCCATAGTGAGTACTTCCAGTACTATACTGTGCTACCATGTCGGTGAACGCGTGTACATAATTTGCTGTTTCGGGAAAGTTAAGGCCCAATCTATTCCGCTCCGCCATGCGTCACCACTGGAGTATTCACAGTCTCCGCAAGCGCGTCGCGCGCTGGCGTAGAGGAGTATGAATAGCGCCTTATTTTCTCCGTCATATCTATTCCCTCTTCTCATTTCTCCCCCTTTTCATGTCTCCTGGTTTTTTTCGCGTTTATACGAAGCAAGCTCGTTTCAACCGTTTCTTCTGGTTCAAATGCGTTCGAATACAGTTCGCGTGTTGCTTGGGTTTTTATCCAGTTCGTTCAGGTGTCAATTTTGGCTGGTGATCCGCTCGAGAGTTGAATCGCCCCCAAAGCCGTCACGCTGATCGGATGGATCAAGCGTCTGTGATAATGCGGTGCTTGCATGAATGCCAAATGCATGTCATCGTAAAAGGAACCTGTTCAGTTTGAGGTTTCGGAAGGCTAGCATGAAAACGATTGTTTATAATTGTAAAGAAGAAATGGGAGTCATCAAGAAGCAAACCAGAGTTAGCCGGAATGCGACCCTGATGCTGTATTTGGGCGGAAAAGACGCAGGGAAGGAATGGGCACCAAAAATTAATCAGGTTTAAATGGTGACATCTCGATGAAATCCACTGTCTGCTCCATCATTCAGCAACTAAGGTTAACGACAAACTGGCTCCCTTGTTCCCTACGTCCTCCTATTAAATGCACAAAGCACTACTATCTGTTGGGAGCGAAATTTCACCTGGAGCTGTTTAACATATCAGTTGGAAAACAGCACCCTCAAATCCAACTCATCATTGTTGCGTGTGAATGGGTTATTTGCTTTCATAAAGTAGATCAACCGCAACAGTTCGGTTGGCCACAAGGCTCCTAGCGAAGTACAAGATCTCAGCAGGAAGCTGTTCAAGTATACGAAAGAAGATAGCATAAAGACCTTTATCGAATATTCCAATCCGCCAGCTCACCACATCATGCTTCCACGCAACGATATTGCAAGGGTGCACTCCACGACTCATGAGCCCTGCGAGCCGGCTCGGTATCCCTAGTATTCAATCAGGAGCCAACATGTCTGAGGTCCATACAGTTAGGCCAAACGACTTGGCTCAACTGTTTTAACACTTGCCGAGGAAACTATTTCCTTCAACTTATCAATTCCGGAGCATGTCAAAAAGGTAACGGGACATCAATTCCGGAGCATGTCAAAAAGGTAACGAGACCTTCCATCGGAAAGCGACGCGGTTCAAGTTTCCTTGTCAGTCGTACGATAGGCGATTTTGGGACAAAGTCACTCTCCGTGACAAGAAGCGGACGAATAACAATAGGGAAATCGACAGAAGAAGGATAATTGATGCCGTTACTCTGCTCCGATATCCTCAGTTTTGAACTGACCCTTCAAACGCTCTTTGTAGATTTAGGGGGCGAGGTCTACAGGAAAGACGGCGGCATAGCGCATAAATAATCTAGACGCAACGGTATCGCAGGTGATAAAGTATGCCGTTTGAGTGGTTCAAGTCAATCGATATTCAAGACCTGCTTTCCCGGATTTAACCGACGAAGACGAATGCACGAAGAGAAATGTTCCAAGGCCTAGGAAGGAGAGGAGGAATCATTGCAGAGAGATGTTGCACCTCATGAAGAGAGCCTGCGTTACCATTATTCTTCTCCTGGAATTAACTGCACATTCTTGTTAAACTCAGCAATTTTGGGATCGATCAGCCTCTGACCGTCGAATGAAGATCCTCCGACGACTGGTACTTCTTTTCCTACCGTGTCTCCCACCCTTTATACACAATCTCTGGAATGATCCAGGAGTTATCCCCTCCCACCCATTTTTTAAAAATCATCCTTCATACTTCCAGGTCTTCTCAACTGGGTATGCCGCACCCTGCACATGAAATTGAGCCTCAGTTCAAGGAGGAGATTAAAATGCCGCTGCAATGTAAAGCTGTGGGTTCCTTCTATGCTCGTTTTCCTATCAATTATCAAATGAACAATTTTAGAGCGAACGTCTTCGAAGAAGAAGAGATGCAAATGTTTGTCAAGCCTGACAAAAATGCTTCTTACCGGGAGGGCCGACCGATGTGGCAGCTTTTAGCTGACAGTCCACGCGTTATTATTCTACTTTTAAAATGATGGCTTTAGTCGATCTTGTATGCTCAGAGGGTATTGTAATGCGCGCGAAGAGCGCACCTGATTCGGACAGGGATTGCCTCTGCGCACACCACTCATTTCAGAATCTCGGTTCGGGAGATATCTTGAAACTGGGCACTTCCACGAAAGATAGAGCCGTAAAGGTTCTGTACACTGCCCGAATTTCGGAAAAATCCGTATTGCGGGTCTCGTGATATAAAAAAGTTCGCGAATTTTCAAAATATGTGTGTGTGTGTGTGTGTGTGTGTGTGTGTGTGTGTGTGTGTGTGTGTGTGTGTGTGTGTGAATGTCTGAAGGAATTTAGAGATAAGAAGCTCGGTCGGTATTTTTAAAGAAATGGAGTGATAGCATTATAAAATTGGTTTCGAAAGAATTGTGCCTCACTTCCATCAGGAACCGCATTATTCGTGTGCGGGACACAGATTTAACAGCGCCAATCGCTGAAAAAAAGTGGGCGGAGCCCAACAGAGAGTGCGCAGAGCGCTGGGAACGTGGGCGGGATCCAGTTAGGAGTGCCCAGAACGCCGGGAAATTTGGACGGGATCCAACTGGGAGTGCACATAGCGCCGGGAATGGTGGGCGGGATCCAACTAGGAGTTCACAGAACGCCGGGAAATGTGGATGCAACCCAACTAGGAGTGCAGAGAACGCCGGGAAAGGTGGACAGGACCCAACTGGGAGTGCACATAAAGCCAGGAAATTTGAACAGGACCGAACTGGGATTGCACAGAAGGCCGGGAGATTCGGATGGGACCCAACTGGGAGGGCACATAGCGCCGGGAAAGGTGGGCGGGATAAAATTGGGAGTGCACAGAATGCCGGAAAACGTGGGCGGGTTCCAATTAGGAGTGCACAGAACGCCGGAAAACGTGGGCGAGATCCAATTAGGAGTGCACAGAACGCCGGGAAGTGTGGACAGGACCCAACTGGGAGTGCACAGAACGCCGGGAAATTTGGATGGGACCCAACTGGGAAGGCACATAGCGCCGGAAAAGGCGGGCGGGATAAAACTAGGAGTGCACAGAACGCCGGAAAACGTGAGCGGCTTCCGATTAGGAGTCCATAGAACGCCGGAAAGTGTGGACAGAACCCAACTGGGAGTACACATAGCGCCGGGAAAGGTGGGCGGGATCCAACTAGGAGTGCACAGAACGCCGAGAAATTTGGACGGGACCCAACAGGGAGTGTCCATAGCGCCGGTAAAGGTGGGCGGGATAAAATTAGGAGTGCACAGAACGCCGGAAAACGTGGGTGAGATCCAATTAGAAGTGCACAGAACGCCGGGAAATGTGGACAGGACCCAACTGGGAGTGCACATAGTGCCAGGAAATTTGAACAGGACCGAACTGGGAGTGCACAGAACGCCGGGAAATTTGGATGGGACCCAACTGGGAAGGCACATAGCGCCGGAAAAGGCGGGCGGGATAAAATTAGGAGTGCACAGAACGCCGGAAAACGTGGGCGGGTTCCAATTAGGAGTGCACAGAACGCCGGAAAATGTGGACAGGACCCAACTGGGAGTGCACATAGTGCCAGAAATTTGAACAGGACCGAACTGCGATTGCACAGAAGGCCGGGTAATTCGGATGGGACCCGACTGGGAGGGCTCATAGCGCCGGGAAAGGTGGGCGGGATAAAATTAGGAGTGCACAGAACGCCGGAAAACGTGGGCGGGTTCCAATTAGGAGTGCACAGAACGCCGGAAAATGTGGACAGGACCCAACTGGGGGTGCACAAAGGGCCAGGAAATGTGAAAAGGACCGAACTGGGATTGCACAGAAGGCCGGGAAATTCGGATGGGACTCAACTGGGAGGGCACATAGCGCCGGGAAAGGTGGGCGGGATAAAATTAGGAGTGCACAGAACGCCGGAAAACGTGGGCGGGTTCCAATTAGGAGTGCACAGAACGCCGGAAAACGTGGGCGAGATCCAATTAGGAGTGGACAGAACGCCGGGAAGTGTGGACAGGACGCAACTGGGAGAGCACAGAACGCCGGGAAAGTTGGATGGGACCCAACTGGGAAGGCACATAGCGCCGGAAAAGGCGGGCGGGATAAAACTAGGAGTGCACAGAACGCCGGAAAACGTGGGTGAGATCCAATTAGAAGTGCACAGAACGCCGGGAAGTGTGGACAGGACCCAACTGGGAGTGCACAGAACGCCGGAAAATGTGGACAGGACCCAACTGGGAGTGCACATAGTGTCAGAAATTTGAACAGGACCGAACTGGGATTGCACAGAAGGCCGGGAAATTCGGATGGGACTCAACTGGGAGGGCACATAGCGCCGGGAAAGGTGGGCGGGATAAAATTGGGAGTGCACAGAATGCCGGAAAACGTGGGCGGGTTCCAATTAGGAGTGCACAGAACGCCGGAAAACGTGGGCGAGATCCAATTAGGAGTGCACAGAACGCCGGGAAGTGTGGACAGGACCCAACTGGGAGTGCACAGAACGCCGGGAAATTTGGATGGGACCCAACTGGGAAGGCACATAGCGCCGGAAAAGGCGGGCGGGATAAAATTAGGAGTGCACAGAACGCCGGAAAACGTGGGTGAGATCCAATTAGAAGTGCACAGAACGCCGGGAAATGTGGACAGGACCCAACTGGGAGTGCACATAGTGCCAGGAAATTTGAACAGGACCGAACTGGGAGTGCACAGAACGCCGGGAAATTTGGATGGGACCCAACTGGGAAGGCACATAGCGCCGGAAAAGGCGGGCGGGATAAAATTAGGAGTGCACAGAACGCCGGAAAACGTGGGCGGGTTCCAATTAGGAGTGCACAGAACGCCGGAAAATGTGGACAGGACCCAACTGGGAGTGCACATAGTGCCAGAAATTTGAACAGGACCGAACTGCGATTGCACAGAAGGCCGGGTAATTCGGATGGGACCCGACTGGGAGGGCTCATAGCGCCGGGAAAGGTGGGCGGGATAAAATTAGGAGTGCACAGAACGCCGGAAAACGTGGGCGGGTTCCAATTAGGAGTGCACAGAACGCCGGAAAATGTGGACAGGACCCAACTGGGAGTGCACATAGTGCCAGGAAATTTGAAAAGGACCGAACTGGGATTGCACAGAAGGCCGGGAAATTCGGATGGGACTCAACTGGGAGGGCACATAGCGCCGGGAAAGGTGGGCGGGATAAAATTAGGAGTGCACAGAACGCCGGAAAACGTGGGCGGGTTCCAATTAGAGTGCACAGAACGCCGGAAAACGTGGGCGAGATCCAATTAGAGTGCACAGAACGCCGGGAAGTGTGGACAGGACCCAACTGGGAGTGCACAGAACGCCGGGAAAGTTGGATGGGACCCAACTGGGAAGGCACATAGCGCCGGAAAAGGCGGGCGGGATAAAACTAGGAGTGCACAGAACGCCGGAAAACGTGGGTGAGATCCAATTAGAAGTGCACAGAACGCCGGGAAGTGTGGACAGGACCCAACTGGGAGTGCACAGAACGCCGGAAAATGTGGACAGGACCCAACTGGGAGTGCACATAGTGTCAGAAATTTGAACAGGACCGAACTGGGATTGCACAGAAGGCCGGGAAATTCGGATGGGACTCAACTGGGAGGGCACATAGCGCCGGGAAAGGTGGGCGGGATAAAATTAGGAGTGCACAGAACGCCGGAAAACGTGGGCGGGTTCCAATTAGGAGTGCACAGAACGCCGGAAAATGTGGACAGGACCCAACTGGGAGTGCACATAGTGCCAGGAAATTTGAAAAGGACCGAACTGGGATTGCACAGAAGGCCGGGAAATTCGGATGGGACTCAACTGGGAGGGCACATAGCGCCGGGAAAGGTGGGCGGGATAAAATTAGGAGTGCACAGAACGCCGGAAAACGTGGGCGGGTTCCAATTAGGAGTGCACAGAACGCCGGAAAACGTGGGCGAGATCCAATTAGGAGTGCACAGAACGCCGGGAAGTGTGGACAGGACCCAACTGGGAGTGCACAGAACGCCGGGAAAGTTGGATGGGACCCAACTGGGAAGGCACATAGCGCCGGAAAAGGCGGGCGGGATAAAACTAGGAGTGCACAGAACGCCGGAAAACGTGGGTGAGATCCAATTAGAAGTGCACAGAACGCCGGGAAGTGTGGACAGGACCCAACTGGGAGTGCACAGAACGCCGGGAAATTTGGATGGGACCCAACTGGGAGGGCAGAAAAAGTGTGCGGGACCCAACGGGGAACGAACAGAGCGTTGGGGAAAGTGTGTGGAACCCGAATGGAAGTGCGCAGAGCTTCGAGGAAAGTGTGTGAGACTCAACCACGAGTGCGCAGGTCATGAACGGCCCAATATATCCATCCTTTTTCGGAGGAAACCTTCGGGAAAATAAAATGAAATTCTAAACTGTTTTGCTTCACTATAAAAGGGTTATGATTTGGCTGAGTGGTATTTCTGAGAAGCCCGTTAAAAGATGTGGAATAATCACTGCATTAGATCTGGCATAGGATTTAACACCAAAGAAAGGTTTAAAAGTTGTTGAAATGATGTACTACTGATTTGGATTAGAAGGCCAAATCACGCGCTATCTGGAAACAAACGAATGCTTACAGCTAATGTTTGTTTCTGTTATATCGCACCTGCCTGAAAAGCTTTATTTTAAAAAAATTAAAGAGGAAGTAACATCACACAATGAGAATGTGAATCCTGTCAGCACGAATGTATGTACTCAGTAAGACGCGCTTGAAATGGCCTTTCAATGCCACACTAAATTTTTGATGTTTAGTGAAAAAGTGCACAGCCAAATCAGTAGTACATCATTTCAACAAATTTTAAACCTTTCTTCGGTGTTAAATCCTACGCCAAATCTAATGCAGTGATTATTTCACATCTTTTAACGAGCTTCTCACAAATACCACTCTGCCAAATCATAACCCTTTTATAGCGAAGCAAAACAGTTTAGAGTTTGTGATTCATTTTAATATTGATAAAATATTCTTCTGTAATTTTGTATCCTCTCGCGAGTGGTGTGTTCTATACACAGGCATCGAATGGTTTCGAATCATCCGATAAATGAATTCTCCTCCCGAGTGTCAGTAAGGGGAAAACTTTCCATAACTCAGGCCTGGGCAGAATGAGGTTCATTTATTGGATGATTCTAACCTATTCGTTGTCTAGTATAGTGTATTCTTGCTGATAAGTGAGAAAAAGTAGTTTGATGGAAGTGTTTAACACTTCCATCAACCTTGAAAAAAACATTAGATTTGAGAATAAATTGTCGAAAACATCCGGAAATCTTCGTCAGGTTCGTCAATCCATTGCCTAATTCAGTACAAAAACTGTCGATGGTCTCAGGTGAAAGCGTGGCAGTGGTAGAGCCGTGTCGGTGTTTATGACAACAACTAGACCCAAGGAGACCGGCCTTGCCAACTGGGATAATCTTCGCAACCGTTTTTTGCTTCTGGGAAGGCTTTCGAAACCGTTTTCTCAACACTGTTCTGCTTCTGTGGGCTACCACAACTGTTTTTCTTTGGAAACTCAAGGACGAAGTTTATCGTGAACAGTTTATCGTGAACCTTCAAAGAGAGGGTGAAGACTTGTTAAAAGGAGCTCTTTACGTTGTTGATTGGAGCGCAACAAGCTGTCAGAAAGAGCTGTTTAACTTGATAGTAGATGACCGACAAGTAGTTGAAAGGAAGTTTTTCACTTAATGATAAGGAGGCAACAAGTTTCTGAAACCGGATTTCAACAACTAGAGACCTACTCTTGGTCAAGTTGAGGCCTACCCGTGGACAAGTTGAGAGGCGCCTTCCTACAACGTTCCGACGCCTTATCGACAACTTAACGAGGCAATCGTTAAGTTGTTGGAATAGTGGATGTTAAGTTGTTGAAAAACTTCTGAGCGTTTCGTGGAACCAGCAGAGAGATCATTTCACCTATGAACGATAAAAGTCGTTTTTCTGTTTTTCCGCCTATCTTGAAAACGATCCCATGCTGATTTCAATGATGTTCCTGGAATCGTACAAGACCCCCTGAAACGGAGTTATGGTCCCTCAAAATTCAGCTAGGGAAGCACTGTGGACGAGTTGTCCGAGGCTCATAACTCCCGGTTTTTGCAGCCGATGTGTGCGAGCTGACCTAAGTAAAGAGAGACGCTGAGAACGAAGAGAAAACGGGGCTTTTGATCGGAAACCATCGCTCATTTAACCACAAATTCAGAAGAACGGTTTGGCTGGCCCACGAGATTTTCGCCCACTTACCGGCCGTTTTTCGTCGCACTTCCGTTCCTAATCTTCTTAGAGGGACCCAAAGCTTAAAGGCAGTGGTCACGATGAAAAACGTTAATGTAAAAACTACAAAAGTCAGCTTAGATTGAAAACAGCTGAAAAACTATGACGGTAGGGCGGCGAAAAACGGCCTAGAATTAGAGTTTCTAAGGCCCAAAGTTGCCAGTTCGCGCACACGTGCACAGCGCTGACGAAAAAGATCGCAGTCTCATGCCGAGCAATCAAAAATCACATACATTCAGAGGGAGAAATAAATGCAAATTTACCTAATAAAAACAGCTGAGCAATGAAAGAAAGCACTCCAGTCAATGTTTTTGATTAGATATGTTTATAAATCCGAAGGTTCATTGATTGAAATTCAATTTCAAGCCAGCTGATTTTCTTGATATAAGATGTCATCGATGCCGATGATGTGGAGTGGGCTCGTCCACCATCAAAAGACAAGAAAGTTCAGGCTTCAAATTTGGCCCAAAACAGTGGTTTTTTCGCGATTTATTCTTTTAGGTCCTACTACTCGAGACCCAGAAAAGGGTTTAGAGGGAAAAAGACGACAAGCATATTTGATCGCGACCACTGCCTTTAAGTTTTAGCCAAAAAAGCCAACTTCTTCTTCTTTAACACTGCCTTTAAACCAATCAGATGGTTTGAAGAGCGTTTGCAAAAATGCTTCAGATCTGCCTTAAAACTTCTCCATGAGGGCTACTTGGGAATCTGATCGCGAACGTAAAGCTCGTTTGCCGTATTTGTTCGAGACTTCCCATCAAAGAACGATTTTGAGAGGAAAATGACTTTGTCGACTTCTGGAATGCTTCAGTGGATTGGCTCCGATTTTTTTTCTAGCGGACGTTCAAAGTGCTTTACACGAATCTGATGTCCGTTTGTCGATTTTTGATAATTAACGGTAGGTTGTGGTGTGTTTACGGCAGTTCGGTCAATTTCTCGAAATCACTCAAAACTTCTCTATAGGGGTAATTTCGGGTGAAGGTAACGAAGTTGACGACAATTTGCCGATCTTCGACGTATTGAGGTAGGTATGGCCAGCTTAATGACGTCTTCCTACCCTAATCTACAGTAAACTTAAAAATGTCGACAAACGAATTACAGATTCGTATTCAGCACCCTAAATTACCCCTACGCACAAGTTTTGAGCATCATACGAAAACCTTAGCTGGAACACTTCAAAAATTGTTTGATGGGCACCTTTAACTTGCCGTGTAGCGTATAAAAACGCCTATCACTCATTTCTGAGTGATTCTGAGCAGCCGAGGAGAGCATATTTGCATTGCACGTTCGAAACAAATTTTAGAAAAGGAATTTCATTTAGAATGGCCACTTTTACGGAGTGAAATTCCTTTGTACTCAGACAATCGCCGCATTCAATGTGCAGAATATGCTTTCAACTCAGAGACTGGACTGTTTCGAGCACAGTGAGGGAAGGCGCTGCTCACGGGACACGTGCTCCTACAATGCTTCAAACTATCGCACAGACCCAGCAAATAAGACGTTCAATGCGTGCATGATCATCCTTCAACTCGATGACAAAACAATTTTCCAAATCGGGCTTGATCTATGCTATGTATAAGAGAGACGAGTAAGTTAGTCACAGTATTTTCTCCTTAGACCACATGCCAGCATAGATGATACATAGTTTCCAAGGAAAAGCTATTTCCAAGGGAAGCATACGAAGCACTCTTCAGGCAGACCCAGATGCCGGCAGCGTCGCCAAATCGATTACCCAAGTTTGCGGCACCTAGCCCCGCCCTGCCGCTGGAGGCCTCGTCCAAACGCTAGCGGCCCCAGATGCTTCGCGGCGCGGTGGCCGCGTTACATGTCGGCGCAGTGGCCGCGTTGCATGTCGGTATGCCAGCGGCATCGCGTGCTACGATAGCACTGAGCTATCTTGCAGCACGTGCCCCTGCGATAAAACTTTGCAGAACTTGCTCCTGCGAAGAAATTTTGCAGCATATCCTGTTACTTAGAGCACGTGCCCCTGCTTAGAGTCGTTCGATGGGAGTGGTCACTCTAGTTGAACGTATATACAACTCGCATTGAATGCGGCTATTTTCTGAGTAAATGGAATGCCGGTAAGGAAAATCGCAGCCAAAATCGCGTAAAATTAGCAGGAAATCATGAGCAGCGGCTTAAAATCACACCAAAACTTTGAAACAAATGCTACAGATAGAGGAAACAAGAAGGACTCACAGAAGCCGAGCCCTTGCAGAAACAACATCATGCTTTCCGTGACGACCTCTGGGCGATCATCCAAAACAAGGCCACACGCATCAGAGACCTGGAAAAAAATCCTATCATATGATATGATCGACTTTTCGAATAAGTCGAAAACTAGACTTTTTCGAATGATCGACTTTCCGATTTAGCCGAAATTTCAACTTTTCGAATGATCGACTTTTTCGAATAAGTCGAAAAACACATTATTTCGAATGATCGACTTTTCGATTTAGCCGGAATTTCCGCTTTTCGAATGATCGACTTTTCCGGATATGTCGAAAATCCCACTTTTTCGAATGATCGACTTTTCGAATAAAAAAGTCGACTTTTTCAATCGACTTGAAAAATTATCTACCCTTCCATTCAGCTGGTCGGACGGTACATGAAGATGTGACAGCATAATTGACTTTTTCGTTCCCGCAACAGCTCCATTACATATTTTTGAATTATTTGCGACTTAGGGAAGTCTTTGAATAAAAATGAAAGAATCGTTAATTTTGGAAGCTGGCTTCAGGGTCTAACGGCTATTGTCCGGGGGAACAACGGCAGGGAAGTAACACTTGGGAACTAAAGCGGGTCTCCTAAATTTACCGAGGTATGGGGCAACGAGTGTACAGTCTGCTCGGATCGTGTTAATACTTGGCGGTCCCTATCGACGATTAGTGAGAACTAGGTGCCACGTTTTATAATATGCGGGCGCTGAGCTTGCGCTACCGCACAACGGGGAACGCAATACATCAGTGCGATCAGCGCTGACTGTATGAACAGAGCTTTGATAAGGATGGCCCTTTTCCTGGTGCGCGCGCGGATGCGTCGCGACGTTCTCAATGTAGCGCAAGCTGACACCCCATACCTAGCTCAGATATCAGCCGAGGCCTACTTCGGCTTCTAAATGCAGTGTTAACGATGAATCTCGCTTTTAAAATTTCAGTGTGAAATACTACGTTGGCAGAAGCTAGAGGGGATCGGGTCAAAAAAAAGCAGCGAAAACGGGCCAGAAATCGATAAAAATGACGGCGAAAAGATTTCGTTAGTCCACAACGCCTGCTATTATCCCGCGCGCCCCGTTCTGACGAGCTTGTGGCGCCGCGGACGTTTCCGATGGAAAATTGCCAAAGAGCTCCGCCACGTTCAGCCCGATCGATTCGCGCACATTTCGCCATTAGCGCGCACTTGCGGAAACTAGCAGGGTCCACGCCCAGAACGTAACAAACAGCTATTTTAGCTTAATCTGAGCGCCTTTCTCCGGTTCATTCACTATTGGATAGCTCACGACCGAACAACCCCACTTTTAAAAGCAGTGTCCACGATAAAAATCGTTTTCGAGTTTCCACCAGAAAACGAAAGTTTAGAGTCTGACTGTTTCATCAGTGGAGAAAGAATTATGAAAAACGCTGCGAAACATCAAGAATTAGCCCTTCTTCTTGAAAGCCACATTTCAACGGTGGATCAGTTGCGCGGGCATGGGCCTGAAGTATACAACGTGTGCAAATGCGCCCCATTGATAAAACTTAGCCGCGCTCGCGCTCCAATACTAACGTAGATGCGGACCAAACTGTTCCACGGAAAACTCGACCGCGAGCGGAAGGGCTAGCGCGAGCGGACTTCGGAGCCGTTTGGAGCTCTTTCGGGCTCGTTTTCATTCGTTCTTTCAACCCCAGTGCTCCAATAAGACCCCGAACTTTCGATTTCCGGCCAAAAACCGAGGACGAAATTTATCGTGGACTCTGCCTTTTAGTCGAACTCGAATATGAGATTTATCGTGAACACTGCCTTCAAAGGCTACGGCCAGCTGAAAGTTTCTATGGGGTCGATCATCTAGCACTTGTGGTCCATCATCTACCACTTTCTCATAGAATGTTGATGGGACTGTCAAACAACTTTAAAACAAGTATGGCCCAAACTCCACATGCAGGAAAACTTCAAATACGATTTCGGCGCGAACTTAAAGGAATTTTTTACAGTGTGTTTGAACTGGTTTTTCTTTACAAATCAGGATTACTTCACTAAAGAGGCCAAGCTATACAGAATATGAAATAACCTATGATTTTCTACACGTACGATGCCTCTAATATGACAATTTTCCTCCTAGACGATCAGCATAATTCGCCCGCAGTTTCTCCATTTTCATTTCCATTCAAACACCCTTATTTTAAATGTTATGAGCTCTCAATTCAGTATAAAATTCAATGAACGTTGCGCACATGTAGAAATAAGAAAAGAAAACTAAATAGATTGTAGAAAGAAGGCATCAATTATGTTTGTCTGCGGCTACTAAAATTCTTCATTGATTTCGCGCAAATTAGCAAAATGTGTCCAGATCGACTAGCTGACATTTCCAACAGCTTTCTCAGTAACCGGGTACTATACATAGTATCCGAATCACTCCTTTTCGGATATCCCAGCGGATATCCGAATCGAACAAATATCTGGGAAATTTGAAATCGGCATTATCTGAATTGAACCATTATCCGAAAAGTCAAAAATTCGGATAAAATCGAAAAAAAATTCGGGCAATAGTTCGGATAAAATCAAATAATTTTCGGATAAAATCGGATAATATTTGGATAAAATCGGATAAATTGGGATAAAATTGTACTCAGCCACGCCCATTTTCACAGTACCGCTCTCTAGTTATACATCAACCCAGGGTTTCCCTCCTCCTTCCGAAATCGTAAGAGTAGTTGCGGCTTGGAGAAAAGGCCACTTCGTCAAGTGAGATGACCAAATGGCTAGTTACTCAGTGTAGATTTTTTTTGTATAGTTGCTTTGCATACTTTTTACTAGCTAGTTGTTCTGAAAAACCTGTGTATGGATAATACTGTGCCTCCCAACGACGGTAGAGTAATTGAAGAACTGTTTTCATAATTTTATTAATATGCATTTGTGACGATTGATGTTCGTATGTGAACATGCTGCAAATACAATGAAGTACTCCTGTTTCTTCGATTATGGATGTTTTCAGAGGCTTGCCTTGAGTACCTGATTTATTTTTTTTGCGTTTTGCATCAATTGAACTTTGTTCGAAGTTATCCGAAATTACCCGACCGGATATCCGTATCCGAATCATTGAAAAAATGGCATTATCTGAATCGATACATTATACGAAAATTAAAAAAAACGCTATGTCTGAATTGAACCAATATCCAGAAAATTTAAAATCGGCAATAGCTGAATCGATCCATTATCCGAAGAATTATCTTCGAATAACAAGTTTACCAGGTACCCTTGAGAGCGGCGAAAATTTCGAATAAGTCGGATATTACTATTTTCGAATGATCGACTTCTCGACTTATCCGAAAATCGCGCTTTTTCGAATGATCGACTCTTCGATCTAGCCGGATTTTCCACTTTTCGAATAGTCGACTTAGTCGATTTAATCGAAGTCGACTTTTTTTCCATCGGATGATGATTCGATCATTCGATTCGGCCCAAGTATAGTATCAATCAAGCATCATACGAATAGTCACCTTAATCCAATCTGAATGTGCAGGGTCGAGTTTCGTGTTCACCTCCACCGTATCGTTTACAAAAGGACTTCCGGCGCCAACAATTTGTAACACTGGCACGTTCAGCTGAGGACCAGACTGACCGTCTCGTGAGATGGAGACCGCGCTGCGGCTGAAACAACGTCGATTAGAACAATTCAAGGTAACTTATATTATAGGGACGAGTATAGATGAATGGGTGCACTCATATATAGGTGATATCGTAAAATAAGGACAACGATACGAATGAACTCTACAGATTCGCATCTTTTCAACTTTCTCATCGCCTAAGGACTGTTGGCTACTGTTACGTGGGGCAAGGGGTGGGAAAGCAACAAATTCAAAACAATTACAACTAACACATGGTATGCGAATAGCTAAAAAGTGAAACTGGAGAAGTGTTATGAAACCTTGTGAACAGAATTTTCAATCCCTATCCAACCTTTGGGCATTGTATCCGAAAATTGCTTGCTGACTCTGAGAAGAAGAATATGCTAAGGTTCTTACTTGACATATGACTCGATGAACATTGCCAGATTTGTTGGGTTTGGTAGATGCTGGAAGTAGACGCGATACTGACGAACTATATCGGGACTGCACTCATCCAGCCGACGCCCGAAGTGATGCCACATCAAGTAGTCGACAGTGAAGGTATTCATTCCAGAGCCACGCAGATAGCGAAGATTCATCTGAAAACAATCGTACTTCACTGCTGCAGTAGGGATATAATGGCAAATAGAGTGCAATTCCTTGATGAGTTCTGTTCAAAATCAGAATAATATAAAAGAGACTCCACCCTGCAATTTCATCAAATCAACGAACATTGAAATTTTTCCGAGAGCGACGCAAGCAAGACAATTATGATAATTCCAGCGGCACCGCCAGTACTGGACGGGGTCAAGCTGGGCTTTGCGTATGCAAAGCGAGCAAATCCTATACGTGAGTTTCGCCAAATGGAGATTAGAATGGTAAAAAAGCCCGTATGATGATGCGGCATGATACTAAGCTGGGATTCATGAAAAAGGAAGAATATGAGTCTCAGCTGTGTTTGCTGGGAAAAAAATTCAGTCGGGGGGTCGGAAAAATACAGCCCGAAAATAAAAACTTCGGGTAAGGATCGTAGAAAAGGCTGCTTAAAAACGATTGATTGATTCTAGTCACCGAGAGGAGAGAATGATAGATCGGATAAAACCTTAACGGCCTTTTCATACCTTTACCGCCGCAACAAACGTCAGATTTTTGCGAAACCAACGTTTTAGATTACTGAGCAATTAAGTGGAATTTGACGACTGACTACTTTGCGCATGAGAATGCCGCTAAAATGTCCGGATCGGCAATCGATCCTCAATCGACACTAGTGCTAGTTCATAATGATAAAACTATGCAAATGCCGCGATGGGGGGCAAAAATGGTCTCGATCTTTATTGATGCCATCGCGTTTGCCGCGTGTTGGAATATTGGTGCCACCTTTATTCGGGAATCTATTGCCGATCTGAGCATTTCGCCGGCATTTTCATGTGCAAAGAAGCCAGTTGATAGCTTCAACCTAATTTCGTAGTATTTCAAAACACTGGTTTCGCTGTAGCTCAAAAAGGGTGGTATTCGCGGTGGCGGCAAAAGTATGAAAAAGGCGTAAACAACGGTCAGCTTGACTTTCAAACAAAAACAGCTGGAATCCACACCTGCTCATGACTCCCAGCCCTGGTAGAGTGAATCTATCCACGGCAGGGACCGATGCACAGCTCCTGCCGCCGGCACTGGTGGGCGCGCTGGGCAACTGGGTGGGCGCCCGGTCGAAGGGCATCGATCGACTGCCGGTCAGACAGCTGACCGGCAGCAACGCATTCTCCTCCTCATCCCTCTTTCTCCTTTCATATTTCTATCTATCTTCAACTTTTTCTGTTTCTCCATTATTAAGTAAGGGTTCTAATTGCCGCTGCGATGGAATATTACCTAAAAAAAGAATTTGGATTAAAAGTCTGAACATCACCTAGTTTGTTGACGAAAACACAGGAATCGAACGCACAGGCAATTAGAACACTTAGTTAATAATGGAGAAACACAAAAACTAGGGGATAGATAAAGAAATGGAAGGAGAAAGCAGAAGAGGGATGAAAACGAGGAAAGTGCATTGCTGCCGGTCAGCTGTGCGGCCGGCAATCGATCGATGCCCTTCCACCGGGCGCCCACCACTGCCGGCGGCAAGGGTTGTGCATCGGTCTCTGCGGTGGAGAGATCCACTGTAATTGCGCAAAAACGCAGCAGGTGAAACCATTTTCGTGTTTCGAGCGATACCGCAATGGCGGTCTCGAATAATAGTTCGCTAGCCGCTCGGTGCGTGATACGCCTTCAGTGAGGAGTATGAAAGATGCCCAAGCCTGGAAACAGCTCTACACCGAATACCACTGGCCGCAAAACGTTCAAATTTGAGGCAGGAGCAGGGCAAATGGAACTTATGCAGAAGAAAAATCCTGGAAATTTAGCGTTATCAAACAGCGAAAAGGGAGAAAATTCACGAACTGGCATACGTTCCTCGATCCAACAATTTCAGACCTTAAAGTAAGATTTTCTGCATGCATAAAAAAGGCGACGGGCTTGAGTCTGACTTTTACTGAACCGTAACTTCCGAAATCTGGACGATGCCGAAAACGCGTGATAGAGACAGACAGAACAATGATTTTTTTTACTGCAAGACGAGACGAAAGGTGTTAGAAACTTGAAACATACCTTCTGGTATGCCCATTCAATCCAACCCGCAGTACTCACAACACAATTCACCAAAATCAAGGCATCCAGGCGTCGCTGATTCACAAGCTGCAACAGCAATTGTGAAACTCTTCGTTTCTAAAGCAACAGGAACAAAGAGATTTGCTCTGATAAAGAACAATACGGAAGACACCTCACTTTAAACATAACTAAAAATTTCAATGTGAGATAGTTTTCAAGAAGAACTCAATGAGTGGAGAGGAAAGGGAGACCCATCTCACGAAAAAAAAACATTAAAATGAAGCGCACTGACCGCATATCGCAAAAGAACGTTGGCACCAACACCGACACCGAAAGCAATGAGAGATTGAAGTCTGGAAACGCAACAATTATGTATAAAGCAGTTTACACACTATGCACATATCAGCAAGTCATTGGAAAAAATTACCCTCATCTTATTGGCTCGAGCTTTATACAACCAAAAATGTAATCACCAAGGGCGGAAAGCAACCAAAAATACCCATTATTACGGAAACAAAATAACAATACTAGCTTCGCACTATCTGTTACAAGTCACGCGTTCGAAATTCCTATTAAAAGAAAGACCGAACGCTTCTCTTTCACAATCTAAACTTATAACCTACTGAGCCCATTGTGAGATAAAAAAAAACCCAATCAAAAGTACGTGAATCTCTCCAGATCGTCCTGGAAAACTGGTTTGCTCATACATGGGGAACGAGGTACCAAGGGTGAAGCGGGTTGCGAAATTCCTCGGTGGAGGTCGCGAAAATTGTGGCACAAAAATGAAGGTTAGCGGACCGCAAAAAAATCGGTTCAAAAATGAGAATTTAGTGAAACTATCGCAAAAATTCTCGACAATTTTTATCACCAAAGAGAAGGATCGTAGCATTGCTCAGGTTTTAGACGCTCGAATGCAATTTCTGAACGAATTTTCGACGTCTAAAAGTTTCAAGAATCAAATACAAACTGACCAGAAATCGCGCCTCGGAGGGGATCGTAAAATATTTGAACTTTGGTTGATGGTGGGGGCGTCGCTACAATTTCGAAAATATGCGCAACACTCCGCTTTACACTGGAGGTACCTGGATCTTCTTCGAATACGTCAACTACTACGTTCAGTAAACTACTCAAATAAACACATTAACTGGAAAAGGTCCCAATCCAGAGAACGAGTGAATACTTACTCGAAATGCTCGACAACCGTTTCCACAATGCTCGCCAGACCATCCATAGATGGATACACATATCTGAAAAAGCATTTTCTATTGGGAAAATATCGTTGAATATGTAGTAAACGAATCTTTAACCCTTCTGGAAAGCTGCTGTGCTTGGCATTAAACGCAGCGTTTATGAAGGAAAAATTCCCCAAATTTCTGCAAAAGTCCAAGCTTTGAACCCCTCTCAGGAAAAAGTGAAGCAAAAATCACGAAAACACTTCAGTATGTGGGTGAAAATCGCGTGAATCAGCCGACCCATTGAATCACCCCGCCCATTAGACTTGTCATTTTAAAATAATCTTGGATCCGTGATGCTCAACCTAAGCGTGGTGCATCTGTGGAGTCGACTTCTGAGAACAAGAGGACTCATCAACCGAGCGTCAAAAACTCCACGAGGAGTGCTGCAAATGGAGCACACCGGAGCCGTCACTGAGTACCTGTCCTGTGCCCTTCCAATTCCATTCTCGGTGATGATCCGCCTCAGGTCGGTGGCAGCGAAAAGAACCTACCCAGACGCTCCCGGTCATTCTGCCATGTCTACGTTGCGATCATTCCTCGTACCTCGAGACCCGGTCCATAGAATCGATCCGTCGGTCCCTGATGAATGTCCTGACTGTCATAATACAGGACATGATTCACTTCATGTATTTTCATGCCCGGCAACACTAACTTCTCTGACAGCTCTGGATATGTGAAACAAGCCGTGCAAAGTGGCCGCCATTTCACGCCTATGAGAAGCTCCACTAAGGCTGATAAGAAGCAGAACCTTCGACGAACAACCAGCCAGCGGAGGAAATGGCTTTTACAGGTAAGCAGTAGTGAATGAAATGGATACCGCTGTCACATGGAAAGGTTTATTGTTAGTTCCTTCCCCGCGGTCAATCCTTCCATTCTAGAAAATTTAACATAGCACAAATGACGCAATTAAGGCCAGAAAAAAAGCTTTTCCGAAAATTTTCGCAGTTTTTCTGCCACAGCAATCACTTGTTCACACAAAATCTACAAAAAACTCAACGTCCATGATTCAGCGTCAACATTCCCTTTAAGTAGTATAGTGAGAACGTTGATGCTGCCGAGATGTCGTACGTTCGTGCGGTGGCAGTGTGGAGGAAAGAAGACCACCTCCGTGCAAACCGACGTCAATCCCTCCGCGGAGAGGGTTTTTGTCATGGGAGAGGTGCCGGCTGGCCGCAGCTCTCTTGAAGATCCTACTGCAAAGAGCCGGCGTCGACAGGAACCCAGGAACCGCGAAGAAGAAGAACTACCCATGTGCCACATGCGACAGAGATGTCAATTGGTATGGAACCAGCGTCCAATGTTTTGGATGCCAAAGGTGGGTGCACTTCTCTTGTTCGGGTCTCAGTTCTGTGAGGCACCACGATTCTTCCTTTCGTTGTATTGTGTGCTCCGCCTCCAGTAACTCCAATTCCTTATCTACCAACCGCCCCCTCTTTATTGTACATATCAATCTCAACGGCCTCGCGCCAAGTTTCCTAAATTATCTCTCTTCGCCCGTACTCATCACCCGGATGTTATCATGGTTCAGGAAACCAAACTCTCTCCCTCTGCTACCTCTCGACATCCAAACATCCCGGGCTATACTGCATATCATAATCCTAGGTCATCTCAGGGAGGCGGAGTCTCTACTTTTGTTCTGTCGTCTCTTCCCTCTCACATCATTCCAAACACTCCAGTGGATGGCACTCTCGAGTACATCCCCATCCATCTACCTCTAAAAACTCCACTTTCTCTTTTCAGTATATACATTCCTCCTCCTACATCCTGTCCACCAACCTACAACCCTATTCCTCTACTCAAGCAGCTGTATGACTGCTCTCTATCTCCCTCAATTGTCTTTGCGGGTGACTTCAATGCTCACACGTTCTGCTCGTCGCTCGATTCTGATGCAAGAGGAAATGACGTCGAAGACTGGGCGGATGAGTGCGACCTCGTTATCCTTAACGATGGCCAGCACACTCGCCTCCCTGCCTGCGGTCGATCCTCCAGCCCAGACATCTCCCTTGTCTCCTCTAATCTCTCTAACGCCTGCTCTTGGTCTACATCCACAACTCTTTCCAGTGATCACATTCCGGTCTTTGTCAATATCGATCTCTCTAACTCTCTTGCTCCCTATACAGGTGTTCGTCATCGTTCTTATCTCAATTTAGGCCTTGCAGACTGGAGCCTGTTCAGGGAGGTTGCACTCCGCCAAGCGGCCGAATATCCGTGGAATGGCAATGTACACCAGAATGAGCGCCACCTCTCTAATGCCATCAGGAAGGCGATGAAAGCTGCGATCCCTGATGGTCGTATCAAGACCTTCTTTCCCAATGTCACCAGGGAGACACTGCAGAAGATAAGGACAAGGGACGCAAAGAGAGCTGCTAATCATCTTGACCCAGACATTGCCGAGCTGGATAATGAGATCAGGATGGACCTTGATAGGCACAAGAAAGAATCTTGGGGGAAGTTCACTGAGAAGATGAACTTCAGAAATGATGCAGCAGCAACGTGGAAGGCCTTGAAAAGGATCTCCGGAAAGTTCACCTCCGCCGACAATTCCACGATTGAATTCGACGGCGGAGTCTTCAAGTCAGGGAAAGAGGCCGCAAATGCTCTTGGGAAGCATTTTTTCATAACTAAATCAAAAAGAGAGAAGCAGAATAGAATAACTGTTCGGGAACTCTGTAAATTGCCACTCATGGCTGAAGATGATGCAGTCACGCCCGCTCAGGTCGAGAAGGTTATCAAGGAAATGAGTAACTCGAAGGCAGTAGGGCCAGATGGTTTGAGCCCAGCAGTTCTAAAGAGACTGCCGAATGAACTACTACCCCTGCTCGCTGACGTCATTAATACATCGTTTCGCACCTGTACATTACCTCAAGATTGGAAAGTAGCACGCGTCATCCCATTGCCGAAGCCGGGTAAATCACCATCCACGGCAAAAGGTTACAGGCTAATCAGTCTTCTCTCACCTATTGCCAAAGTTGCAGAAAAATTGGCTGTGGGGGAGCTTGCCGAACATAATAGCAAACAACAGCATCAACATGGTTTCCGTAAGCTACATTCCACCACTACGGCCCTGCTGGAAATTGTGAGCTATGTTTTGGACGGCTTCAATGCCATGAAACCTCAGCGTACCGTAGGCAGGGTCAAGCGGAGCGTTGCGTAATTTTTCGAAATCAGAGCGACCCCCCTCACATTTTTTTTTCAAAATCCAAAATTTTTACGATCCTCCCTCCACAAGTCCGGCCATTTTATAGTTGAGTACTGAAAGTGTCAGACGCCGAAAATTCATTCAGTACTTGAGCATAAGCGCCTAAAACCGAATGCAACAATCCTTCCCTTGGGGACCAAAAGTAATCCAGAATTTATGGGATATCCACGGAATTCTCATTTTTAGACCGAAATTTTTGCGACCCCCACTAACATTCACTTTCGGACCCAAATTTTTGCGACCCCCCGTTGCGAAATTTCGCAACCCCGCTTGACCCTGACCGTAGGTGTAGCCCTCGACCTAACGAAGGCTTTTGACACTGTAAATTTGGGCATTTCGTCGGAGAGCCTATTAAGGTCTACCATTCCGCCCTGGCAGAAGCGGTGGATAACCGCATTCACCAAAGGACGTCGGGCAAATGAGCTATTTCAAGGGCACGTCTCCAATAGCATCCCAATTGCCGCCGGTGTACCTCAAGGAGGAGCTCTATCGCCTGCTCTTTTCAGTCTGTATATTGAAGATCTACCCGTTCTATCCCAAGACATCAAGGTCGTAGCATATGCGGATGATATTACTATACTATGCCGGGATCGCGAAATAAATGTAGCTGCCAGTAAGATCAATGACTACTTGATCGAGTTGAAATGTTTTCTCGATAGCAATATGCTTACGGTCTCTGCCGCTAAATCATCCGTCACCGTCTTTTCCACTGATCCTGCGGAGCATAGTGCTCATCCCATGGTGAAATGGGACGAAACTCGCCTGCCGGCCGCCCGATTCCCTAAGCTGCTCGGACTCGTGTTGGACCCTTCGCTGAGGTTTCATAAACACACTGAGCAGAAGCAAGCTGCAGTGAAAACAAGACTTAACGTCCTACGTGCTCTCGGCGGAACGTCCTGGGGGTGCAGTAAAGAAACGATCCTGACCACGTACAAGGCCATCGTACAGCCAGCCCTGGAGTATGCTGCACCAGTCTGGCAGCATATCGTGTCGGACACATCCTGGTCCAAGCTGCAGCGCATTCAAAATGGAGCATTGCGAATCGCAACAGGCTGTTCTAAAAGCTCTCCAGTAGAGCACCTACACGCCGAGGCTCGCATCCTGCCAGTTAAGGACCATTGCAAACTCCATGCACAACAGCTGTACATAAACATCCTGAAGCAGCCAAATCATCCGTCGCGAAGAGTATTAGACCCCGTCAGAGAGAGAAGTATAAGAAAGCCGTTTGCCGATGCTCCCACGAAAATCAATATACAGAGATGGACCAACGCACAACAAGAACGCCTCCGTCTCTTACGTGCTGAGCATACCCAATTCGTCAAGGATCACTTATGCAAGACCGCCGTAAACTCCATTCTCGGAGTCGTGCCGCCTGAGGTCAGCAAAAGCGAGATGGAACTCGGTAGGCGTGCCAGGTGCACCCTTGCCTCGTTGCCCATGCTTATGTCTTATTTACATAAGATCGATAGCAGCAGACCTGACGAGTGCCCGGATTGTGGTAATAAAGGGCATACTACTGCGCACCTTTTCAACTGCCCGATGAGACCGACATCGTTAACACCAGTAGATCTGTGGGAGAATCCGACGCTTGTGGCTCAGTTCCTCAATCTATGACAGGACCCTCTCTATGGCTGCAGAAGAAGAAGAAAGTTGATATTGCTGAGCGTGGACTATCTTTTTAAGAGGTATCTCAAACTTCAAGCGCCTTTGTCATTCACTACTGCTACGGAAGTATATCGAAAACGCCCCGAAAACGAGAGCTATCTATCTTTTCGCGGTCCCCGTGTGGGGGGGGGTCAATTTACAGTGTTCTGAAATAGGAGCTCAAACAACGCAGTCGCCATCGGCCGCTGGGTGCTATCATAGCGGGGGGGGGGGGCACTGTTGCATCGCACTAGGCCGCGCCCATTCTTCCGTGCCGAAATCACTCTCCTGATTATGGCAGGGAAGGGAAACCCGGGTAGGTGCTCAAATTTAGTGCGGCACAGTCAAATGGGTGTGGCCAAGCGCATCGCGCTATACTGCCCCCCCCCCTCGTTAGGATAGCATCAGCCGCTGAGTGACACTTGCCATTCTCCACCATAGTTGTGCCAGTGCGGGAATGGCAGTAAACGAACTCTACATAGGTCTTCAATTGACGGCAGACGTGAATTATGGTGAACGCTAGCTTCAAAATTTCCTAGTAGTGAACCTATATGACATCATGTTCATACTCCGAGAACAACACAATTACGGACGCTAAGCAGCATACTTTTTAGGAATGCAGGGTAATCCATATTGACTGCTGATCCAGTTCCCATGCACTTTGATCTAAGAATGAACAACGAAAGGCAAACTCACGTGTCCGGAAAAAGTTGAGCGTCCACCTCCTGCCCGGGTGCATTGATGTTGTAAATGCAAAACTTCTCCGTAAACTCGGCTATTGAAACGAATTGGAAAAAGTTCTGGAAGTTGCTCTCAGCTGAAAAAAAGACGTTCTATAGAAGCCTCTGAACGCCGAAATTAAAGATTCACAAAAAAAGTACAGTTCAGCTCATAACGAAATTCGAATAACGTTAGGACTTACAGTCAAGTGCGAGGTCGTGGAAAGTGACGAGAGGATGCTTGCTGCGATTGCCATAAATTGAAACCTTTACCTTTCCATAGGCTGTGTCAACCTTTTCCTAGAACGTCCAAATATACTCACATAAAAAAGGTCGGTAGGGACGACTCATCACAAGAGCATGTTTTCGGTCCCTTATGATTCATCATCGCCAAAAAAGATGGGAGGGAAGCGGGCTTAGGGGTACTGAGCACAGTCTAATGTCCTGCTGCCGAGATGTCGTACATTCGTGCCGTGGCAGTGTGGAGGAAAGAAGATCGCCTCCGTGCAAAGCGACGTCATCCCCTCCACAAAGAGAGTTTTTGTCATGGGAGAGGTGCTGGCCGGCCGCAGCTCTCCTTCGGATTCTCCTGCAAAAGGCCGGCGTGGAGAGGAATCCTGGACCCGCTCAGAAGTACCTATGCGCCACGTGCGGAGAGGATGTTAACTGGAGACATACCAGCGTCCAGTGCTTCGGATGCCAAAGGTGGGTGCATCTCTCCTGTTCGGGTCTCAGTTCTGTGAGGCATCATAACTCATCTTTTCCTTGTGTATTATGCTCCTCACCTTCCATCTCAGATTCCTCTAGGATCCGAGATGCTCAACCTACGCGTGGTGGATCTGTGGAGTCGACTACCAAGATCAAGGAGACTCATCAAACGGACATCTACAACTCCACGAGGAGTTTTTTCTGTGTGGGAGTGCGAATGGCTGGCTGCCGCACTCCTTCGTATTCTACTACTACGAGCTGGCATTGAGAGGAACCCAGGGCCGCGCAAGACTCCGCGATATCCCTGTTGTCACTGTGGATTATCGGCTCAACACGCTAGCGTTCAGTGCGGTGGTTGCCTTGGCTGGGTACACCTCAAATGTTCGGGGTTAGCTAGCTATAGTGACTACACTGATGCTTTTTGTTGTATATCTTGCTCTAATTCTCCCCCTAGTGCTCCTCATCATAGTTTGGACATTTTTCAACTTAACATTAATGGCCTGCGTGCCAAACTTGTTGAACTGACATTGTACATTGAACGCTATCATCCTGATGTCATCCTCCTGCAGGAGACAAAACTTAGCGCATCCTCTTCTCTCCCCCGCCTCCCCGGTTACACGTCTTACCACCTCCCCCGTACTTCTCATAGTGGTGGCGTCTCTACTTCTGTAAAATCTTCTATTCCCTCACACCTCATTGCGCTCCCCGCTGATAATGTTGTTAAGTGTATCGGTGTCCATATTGTATTGCAAAGTTGCCCATTAGATGTTGTTAATGTTTATATTCCCCCAACCACCTCTTGTCCCAATTCTTTTGATCCTACACCATTTTTGCTTACTGTACACTCTTCCCTCCCATCGTCCTCAGTTATTATGGCTGGTGATTATAATGCACACTCATCGTCCTGGTTCTCCTCTCTAGGTCTCGATGATACAGGCGAACTACTTGAGCAGTTTGCGGATGATTGTGATCTTGTTGCTATCAATGAGGATGCCCCTACTCGTCTCCCCAACACGGGCAGGCCCTCTTCGCCAGATGTTACTTTCGTCTCCTCCTCTCTGGCTGTATGTTGTAACTGTTCCACTGCTGTTGTCATGGCCAGCGATCATGTACCAATATGTGCTTCTCTGGATTTGTCTCTTAATAGTCATCTTGCACCCTTCTCAGGCTCACGTAGCAAATTGTATACTAATTATCGTAAGGCTAATTGGGTCCTGTTTAAGGAGGTGTTACTCGGTCGGGTAGCCAACTATCCGCTCACCGGCTCTGTACACGAGAAAGAGAAGTTCGTCGTTGATGCCATATGCAATGCCTCTAGAACAGCCATTCCTACAGGACGGGTGAGAACGTTTCACCCTAACGTTCCGAAGGAAGTTCTGGAGCTGATCGAACTACGAGATGAGAAGCGTCGAGCCAACCCCGCTGACTCGAGCATTCAGCAACTGTCTGACGAGATCACCAACTTGCTCAACAATCACAAGCAAAAGCGATGGCAGGGTTTTACTGAATCCATTAACTTCAAGACTGACGCCAAGAAAACATGGAGCGTTCTCAAGAAGCTTTCAGGAAAGAGAATGTCAACGGAGCGAAACATGCTGGAGTTCCCTTCTGGTAGATTCGAGTCTGGATATGGTGCTGCCTGTCGGCTTGGGAAACTCTTTGCCTCGGCGACGTCGCGCCGTGATCGTTCTCATAGAAGAACTCTCCGGTCCATAAGGAAACTCAGTCGTCACGATACACCTGCAATAACTCCCTCTACTATGTCAGCCCTCATCAATTCCTTGAAGAACTCCAGGGCTGAGGGACCCGACGGCACCTCAGCTATCCATCTGAAGCATCTGCCAAACCAATTCCACGAGTTACTAAGCGATCTTATCTACTCTTCGTTCAGTACTGGTGTGATTCCCGCAAGGTGGAAGCAAGCCATCGTCCTACCGATCCCGAAGCCAGGAAAGCCTGAGGACAAGGCAACCTCACATCGACCTATTTCCCTACTGTCCCCATTGCTAAGTTAGCGGAGAAGATCATCTGTCCGCATCTCCAAACTGCACTACTACATAATGTGCATCAACATGGCTTCAAGAAGGATCACTCCACTATTACCGCACTCACATCGATTACGGAACACATAATTGCCGGTTTCAATAGCAAAGCTCCTGCTGGTAGAAGCCTGGTCGTCGCAGTTGATCTGACATCCGCTTTTGACAACGTCAGCACTTCCTTGCTGTCGAAGTCGATTCTGGACTGTGATATGCCCGACTGGTGTAAACGATGGACCGACAACTTTGTCAAAAACCGCTCTATACGTGTGAAGTTCGACGGACACTTGTCGAAGTCTGTTCCCTTGAAGGCAGGCGTTCTCCAAGGTGGAGTATTGTCACCAAGCCTATTCTCTCTGTATCTGTCCGATATTCCGAAGCCATCGCCTAACATCCACTTATGTCTGTATGCGGATGACATCACTATTGTGTGCACTGACCCCGTTATTGACCGCGCCTCTGCGGAGATGAACAAATACCTCAGCAGTCTGGCCGTATTCTTGGAATCAAAACAGTTAAAGGTCTCGCCTACGAAGCCCAGCGTTACTCTGTGCACTACTGCCACGGCTGAACACAAACTGCATCCCCAGGTTTTCTGGGAAGGAAATCTGCTGCCCTTATCTAAACACCCTCGTCTACTCGGTGTTTTCTTGGACTCTTCATTGCGATTCCATGACTCACGTATTCGAGCTGCTGCGGCCAATGCGCGTAACAACATACTCCGCGCTCTAGCTGGCACTACATGGGGTAGCTCAAAGGAAGTCTTGCGCGTTACGTACAAGGCGATGATACAGCCCGTAGTGGAATATGGAGCCCCGGTCTGGTCAAGGCACTTGACGGAAACGTCCTGGAACAAACTTCAGCGAACACAAAACGCTGCTCTACGTGTCATCACTTCTATACTCGATGGTGTACCGCCCAAGGTCGATGATAGTGAGATGGATCTACCAAGACGCTCCCGAGTAATTTTGGCAGGTCTTCGCTGTGGACATTCCTCATTCCTGAAGGCCTATGTCCATAGGATCGATCCATCGGTCCCCGACGTATGTCCTGACTGTCATGGCACAGGGCATGATTCATTACATTTATTTTCATGCCCAGCTCGACCAACTTCACTGACAGCTCTGGATATGTGGAAGAAACCGTGCGATGTGGCCGCCTTCCTGCGCCTATGAGAAGATGCTCGTTGTGGCCGATAAGAAGAAGAAGATTCCTCTATCTCAAATCGCCCCCTTTAAATTGTGCATATCAATCTAAACGGCCTTCGTGCCAAGCTTTCTGAACTCTCACTCTTCGCACGTACTTACCATCCAGACGTGATCATGGTTCAAGAAACCAAGCTCTCTCCATCCCCTACCTATCCTCATCCCAATATCCCAGGCTATACTTCTTACCATGCTCCAAGGTCATCTCTCGGCGGAGGGGTTTCTACATTCGAGAAACTCACGGCTCGTCCGCGGCGGCAGATGAGCTTTCCGGACGGTCCGCGGCGCTTGACGGCTGATCCGCGGCACAATTGATAGTGGGATGATCAAATGGCCGATCCGCGGCGCTGTTTGTTCTAGATGGGGTGGTTTCGGGGCGCACCGGCAGTCCAAAATCTCGATACTGATCGCCCGAAAACAGCCAAATATATTTTTGAATTGAACGACACCACCACCTCATCCCCCGAAGTCTCAAAACAATTTCTCAAGCGGTGACTTCGACTTTCTCGTATTTATGACTTTGCCAAGCCGTTATATCTACATGCATGCTAATTTTTCTTTCCACATGCCGTCGCAACAACTTCTAGGACAGAAAAAATTCTTGACAGTAAGTAATTTTTCAAATTCTCGTTCATTTTTGGGATTCTCTTCTTATTTTGTTTTTTATTCGAATAATTTTTATGATTGTTTGGTTTCGTAATTCTCTTCATGTGTTTTTTTTTCAAAAATAGTTCCGGTTTGATCCCGGATGCGATCGATTTCGGCACGAAACCGGATCTACCCTAGGAAGCCAAACAATCATATAAATCACTGATTGCAAGGAAGAAAAACAAAAAGAGAGAATTACAAAAATAAACGTGAAATAAAAAATTAAATGTCACCGTGAATTTTTCTCCCTAGAAGTTGTTGCGGCGGCATATGGAAGGAAAAAATTGGTGTGCATGTAGATATAACACTTTAATATATGAAGAAACACAGAAGGACGGGTTTAATCACAGGAGCCAAGAAAATTGAGGAAAATGAAATAAAAAACACCTACAATCGGCTACGGCGCAGAATCTGGTCCGGCTCGAGCGCGTGCGGCCGCGAAGCGTCTCAATACGCAATTGCGGAGGGGAATTTGACGCAGAGGAGCGGAATCTGACGCAGAGAAGCACAGTACATGAACTCTGTTTCCATCGAGTGGGATATTCTGGTAGAACGCAGTCCTTGTATTCTCGCTCACTGTGTTTTGCTTACGCTATCAAAATGCACGCAGTGCCGCTTAGAGTAACCAGAAAATCAAATCGATCGCCGCCGCAACTACCGCTCTTGCCGCTGACTGGTGTATGGGTTCTCTGACCCCTAGGATGGCCAATTAGATGGAAACAGAGTCAGTTCGCCCACCCCCCCCCCAATCCACTCATTGGCCGTGAGACAGATTTCGGCATTAGAGCACGCTTTTCGCGCTAGCCTTCTAATCTCCTCAGAAAGCATCAGTATCACAATTTCGCAGGATTGCTCTACCGTACGACGTATTTTCAGAGGTAGAACAGCTCAATTGACCAGTAGAACTGGTTTCGATGTGCATTCGGAGACTTGTTCAGTTTACAGCATATTGCAATGTATGTCCATGGTAACATAAATAACTGACTGTGCAATAACTAAGTGTTAGAGGTCTTCACTCTAAACTAATATTACAAAGTTGTTGCTTAAGAGTCATGAAATATGAGCTCTCGATTCCGAGAATTGGCAGCTCATGATCATACATTAGTCATTTTTTACAAAATCATTTGTTCATAATCATAATTATACATGACCGATGTCTAAAAGATTGCAATAGAATATAGTATTTTCACAATACTTCTTCAGCGATAAATTCCACAGTTGTACAGCTAAACTATATCGAAACCACTTATGCATCTTAATAAACTGTTCTACTCTTGAAATTAACTCGTAAGAACGTGAAGTCCTGCGAAATTGTGATATTGAGGCTTTCTGAGGAGTATGGAATGCTAGCGCGAAAAGCGTACTTCAATGCCAAAATCTGTCCCACGGCCAATGTGTCGATCGGGGGTGGGCTGGATAACATTATTCAAAAGGACGGTCCGCGGTGGCTCTCAGGACGACCCGCGGCGTCTGCAGGACGATCCGCGGCTTCGGTGAAGGATCGTCCGGTCGTCGGCAGCGGACGATACTGCGAAAGCGCCGCGGATCGTCCTTGGACTTCTCTGAGATCCTCACTTCCCTCGCACCTCATTCCCAGCACCCCCACGGACGGTACTCTCGAGTACCTCCCAATCCATCTCCCCCTAAAAACACCCCTCTCTTTTCAACATATACATTCCACCTACAACTTCATGCCCTTCATCTTACAATCCTATCCCACTTCTCAAGCAGTTGAGCGACTGCGGCCTCTCATCCTCGGTCGTTTTCGCGGGTGAATTCAACGCTCACACCTTTTGCTCGTCTCTCAGTCCTAATGTTAGAGGAAATGACGTCGAAGAATGGGCAGATGAGTGCGACCTGGTCATTTTAAACGATGATCAGCCCACTCGTCTCCCTGCCAACGGCCGATCTTCTAGCCCAGACATATCTCTTGTCTCTTCCAACCTTTCTAGCTGCTGCTCATGGTCTACCTCGACTACTCTGCCAAGTAACCATGTTCCTGTCTTTGTCCACATCGATCTATCCAATTCTCTTGTTCCCTTTTCTGGTGTTCGCCAACGTTCATATCTTAATTTAGGCCGAGCAGACTGGCGCCTGTTAAGTGAAGTTGCGCTTCGCCTATCGGCAGATTACCCGTGGAATGGAAGCGTGCTCCAGTAAGAGTGCCATCTATCTGACGCAATACGCAAGGCCATGAATGCGGCTATTCCTATCGGTCGCGTCAAGACGTTCTATCCAAATGTCAACAGAGACATCCTCGACAAAATTAGAATGATGCGAGGAGAGCGGTTAATCATCTGGAACCCGTGGTTGCTGAGCTTGACAGTGAGATCAAAAAGGATTTGGACAGACACAAGAAAGAAGAGTAGGAGAAGTTCACCGGGCAATTAGACTTCAAGACGGACAGTGCAGCTACTTGGAAGGTTTTACGGAAGCTTTCGGGTAAAAGCTCACCCGCCACCGTCTCCACAATCGAATTCGGGAAATCCGGAACTCTAGAGCTATTGGTCCTGATGGGATATGTCCTGCTGTCTTGAAGAAGATACCCACTGACCTATTACCGCTTCTCACTGATGTGATAAACACCTCGTTCAGGTCGTGTACTATCCCGCAGAATTGGAAGACGGCAAACGTCGTTCCGCTGCCCCAGCCTGGCAAACCCCAAGGTTCAGTCAAGGGATATCGGTCCATTAGCTTGTTGTCTTCTTTTGCTAAAGTAGGTGAAAAGCTGATCGTCAAAGACCTGGCCGAACACAACGAGAGACAGGTGTTTCAGCATGGATTCAGAAGACTGCATTCCACCACGACAGCTTTGTTAGGAAAAACTAGCTATGCAATTAATGGTTTCAACGCCTATAAGCATCAGAGAACTGTAGCAGTTGCTTTGGATCTCACCAAGGCCTTCGACACAATGAATCTTGGCATCTTATCAAACAACTTACTGGAGTCATCAATCCCGCCATGGCAAAAGCGCTGGATAGCTGCATTCACTAAGGGAAGACGGGCTAGAGTGATGTTGCAGAACCATGTCTCAAACAGCATTCCGATTGCAGCTGGAGTCCCACAGGGCGGCGTTTTGTCGCCTGCTCTCTTCAGTCTGTACCTCGAAGATATGCCCGCCCCTCCCCAAGATATCAAGGTGGTCGCTTACGCTGATGATATGACTGTCTTGTGTCGTGATCGGGACATAAATGTGGCCGCCGCTAAGATTAACGGGTACTTGACCACACTGAAAAGCTTCTTCGACCGCCAAATGCTGAGTATTTCTGCGTCGAAGTCATCGGTATACGTACTCACAACGGACCCATCTGAACACAGCGCACATCCGTATGTCGTATGGAATGGAGATCGTTTGCCTGCCGCCCGCTTCCCAAAACTTCTCGGACTCGTGCTCGATCCATCGCTCAAGTTCCCTAAGAACACGGAACAGAAGCAGGCCATCGTTAAAGCGAAGCTTAACGTGCTTAGAGCCCTGGGCGGTACAACATGGGGTAGTAGCAAAGAAACCATTATTACGACGTATAAAGCGATTCTCCAGCCTGCACTAGAATACGGCGCACCAGTTTGGCAGCATCTAGTTTCGGAATCCTCTTGGACTAAGATGCAACGCATACAGAATGCAGCTCTTCGAATCGCCTCCGGATGTGCAAGAAGTTCCCCAGTCGATCACATGCATGCTGAGACCCGCTTATTACCAGTGAAGGAGCGCTGTCAACTCCAGGCCCAACAATTTTTCATCAACAATGTCAAACAACCAAATCACCCCTCTTGGAGAGTGCTAAAACCCGTCCGAAAAAGAAAGATCAGAGAGCCATTTGCCGATGCTTCCAGCAAAGTCAATCTGCAAAGATGGCACGACTCACAGCAAGAACGACTCCGTCTATTGCGCGAGGAGTAAACTCAGTTCGTACGGTGCCATCTGGAAAAGGCGGTCATTAATCCCATATTGGGGTAGTGCCGCCCCAAGTCTGCACATCCGAGGCTCAACTCGGAAGAAGGGCCAGGTGCACCCTGGCATCGCTGCGCAGTGGTCATTCTACCATGCTTATGTCCTACGCCAACAAAATAGACAGCAGCAAATCAGATGTCTGCCCGGACTGCGGCTGCCTCGGCCAAGACACTACACACCTCTTCAAATGTTCGGAGAGACCCACCACGCTGACCGTAATGGACTTATGGACGAATCCGTTACTGGTCGCCCAGTTCCTCAACCTATGACAAAACCCTCAATGTGGCTGCAAAGAAGAAGAAAAAGTCTAATGTCCATTTTCTTCTTTGCAGCCACGGAGAGGGATCCCGCCACAGGTTAAGAAACTCGGAAACCGTTGGGTTCATCCACAAATCCATTGTCGTCAATGTAGTCGGTTTCATCGGGCAGTTGAACAGGTGTGCAGTAGTATGCCCTTGACCATCGCAATCCTGGCATTCGTCAGGTTCGCTGTTATCGATCCTATGCAGATAGGACATCAGCATGGGGAGTGTCCACAGCGTAACGAGGTAAGGGTGCACCTGACACGTCTGCCATGTTCCAACTCGGTCTCGCTGACCTTCGGAGGTACGACTCCCAGGATGGAGTTAATGGCAACTCTGCTCAAGTGTTCCTTAACGAATCGGGCATGCTCCGCGCGCAAGAGACGGAGGCGATCTTGTTGTGCTTCGGTCCATCTCCAGTCTCTTAACCATTTTCTGATTTCCATGGATTGTAGGCTACGTGGACCATAATCTACGACAGGTCTTCAAATTAGCCATAACCTAGCCCTATAATGATATCTGGACGGATAATCACAAATCTGACACCCAGTTCACGTCTGAATTCTAAACTCTGGCAAGAATGATACCTCCGGGAAGGGATTAATCAACGATAGTTAAATTTTACCCCGAACTCTCTGCTCTCTTCAATGATCTATACCACTGTCTCGCCGCTGCGGTAGCTCTCAAACCAGGCTGTCATCTTCGTTGAATCCGGCCACCGGTTTCGATAATTCAATTAAAAGCAGACATCCGATTTAGGCGCAATCCTACCTAGCGGTCACGGGATAGGGGCTCTATGAACACAGAGGGAGGAATTGTCCCGCCTTTTGCGGCTCTAATTACGCCCGGGACAATTTCGCTTGGATTGAGTAGAATTAAGTGTCGAACTGCAAAAACGGGGCAACTCCTCCGTCTGCCCGTAGGGAGCCCTTAACCCAGGGGCCACTAAAGAAATTGAACCAGATTTTCAGATTCCCAATCCTAGAGAAAAACCGTGGAAAACTCGATGAGTTTGACATTGGTGCCGGAGAGTGGTCCACTTGAATGAATTATCGCAATGAGACTACATCATCTGGAATTGTTCGAATAGCTAACAGACACCTGAAAACGAACCTCCTGCATTTCCGGATGCGGGTTATCGACAAGTGGCTGTAAGTCGCGAGGAAAGGCATGCATTTCCATTGAAGTCATTTTACCCTCAAATATTCATATACAGAACCATCAATAGGTCAAAGACAGGACAAAAACGAATAACAGCAATACTAATAACAAAGAAATAAATGAAATCTTCCGGACATATATTCCTTATGGTGGGCGTAGCCGCGAAAGGGATAACTGCGGACCACTTAGCAGTCCGCGTGCCTGTCGCGTGCTCCGATCGATCACCACATTTCCCATGGGCGCACACGACGCAGCGCAGGGTGATGAGGTGCCCGCAGCTGTCTCTTTCGTGGTCACCACAACAATATCTACAGCTTGGTTAAAAAAAACGCTCAACGAATTCACCGTTTTAGACGTTCTACTCATTTTAGGTAAAATTGCTCCTAATTATTGACTCGAAAAAAATGGCTATAGGCCTGTCAAGCGGGTCAAATAGCATGGGCAGATCTAACCTAGGCCGCTCATCTTGAGCTGGTCGAAGTTATACATTCCATCCGACGGAGTCGGTTTCGGATATCCGGGTCGGATAATCCGATCGGATAATTATCCGAAATCCGATCCGACGTCAAAATGGCGATTTCGGATTGATCCGAAATCCGATCAGACGAAAAAACACGATATCCGAAATATCCGATATCCGGAAAAGTGAAAATTGAAGGATCCGATCGGAAAACCGGATAATCGGATAGAAAAACGGTTGAAAACGGATAATCGATCGGATCGAAATCGGATGAAAATCGGATAATTTCGGATGAAAATCGGATAATTTTGGATGAAAATCGGATAATTTCGAATGAAAATCGGATAATTTCGGATAAAACCAAATAGATTGGCGTTCATTTTACTCAATTCAACAATCGCGCCCTGAAGGTAAATCCTGACCCACTGCCCACTGTTTCTGCATTGTCCGAAATTCGAAATCAATCTCTATCGACGTGCACGACGCAAGTGCCGATGATGTGCGCAAAAAATTATAAATTGAAATTCCGAAAATCCAGAAGATTCTTTGGTCTACTACTTCTTCTCAGCCATTAGAAAGCATCGCATTAGAGGCGCAGAAGGTTGGCAACCTCACACGGCTTGCACCATAAATATAGAGCAGACAGGGTTATAGGTCTGACCGGACATGAAAATAGATGCAATGAATCATGTCCAACACGTTGACAATCAGGGCATTTATCGGAGACTGACTGGTCAATCCTCTGTGCGTAGGCTTTCACGTAGGTAGAATGACCGCATCGAAGACCTGCTAGGATGGTTCGAGTACGCATGAGCAGGTAAGCTTCACTATCATCGACTAGAGGAGGCACACCGGCATATACGGGATTGGGCTGAGCAGCAGACAACTATTCTGTCATGAAACGTGTATACTCAGCCATCTGTGGTCCTCTACGCGAGTGCTCGGAGGTTTCGAAACATGCAGTACCATGGTTCTATACGTTTTACGCAGAACTTCCTTTGTGCTGCCCCAGGCGGTGCCAGCAATTGCACGCAGAATGTTGTAGCGTGACTTGGCTGCAGCAGCACGTGCTTTACTACTAAGACTTTCTACACGTACCATTGCATTCGCCTCACTGAGAGGAACACGAAAACTACCAGAAAACTCATTCCGTCGATTTTAAAGCGAGTTACGTTATGCGGCGGTTTAAGAGCGCATAAAAAGACCCCAAAACGCTTTTTTTTGCAAAAAAAGTGCGCGGTAATGTAAAGAGGGATCCAGGAAGGATGTTTTACGCCTGTACTTGAATTTGTCAATCTCCCAATCTTTCATTCAGTGGCGGAGAACCGAAGCGTGTCATCCTTCGTCACGATTCTATGAGCACTCGTACCCGCCGCTATCTTAGGTAACGTCGGAATGGATCCTGAAGAGACTTCGCGTTCACTGTTGAAGGTTGGCGCAAACTCGGTGCCATATGTTATAACACAGGTGCACCGAGTTTGCGCCAACCTCCAATGGAGAACGCAAAGTCTCTTCAAGATCCTTGCCGATGTTAGTCGTATATCTGTCAAATAAGCCCACTTAGAAAAACAACTTTAAAAAATCAAACCTCTGGGTCACTAACTATTCGTATTTTGAAAGGGGAGGGAAACTCTGGGTGTTGTGAAGTCAACCGCCTTTTTCCGGACGCTAACATTGAAAAGAGCAGCCGAAATGATTCCTGGAGCTTGTGCTCGAACTTTTCTATGTTTCGTGCTGTGTACGGCCAGAGCATTTTGCTTACGCCTCATTTTGGTTACCTCGGAAGGTTTCTGGTTTCCACTGTTGGAATTCCTGCGCGAGCAGCGGCGTGCCGCGGCCGACTCCGTTGCGAGGAATGCGGCCCCGAATATTCAATTGCCCAGGATTCGCTGCACTACATTACTTTCCAATTGTCAGACCTCTAAATTTTCTCTGTACTGACATGTCATCGAAAAGTATGGGCGCAGTGAGGTCAAATCCGATTATGATAAAGCTGACTTGGATAGTGACGATCTACTTTCGGATAGGAAGATTTGTCGGAAGACGACACCGAAATAGTCGACTGAACGCGTGTCTTTAATCCAGCCCTGAAGGTTTACTAGTACCGGTCCAACTTCTCATGTCAACTATTGCTTTGAAGTTTCCCAAAACCGGTGTTTTGTTCGTTTCTACGAATAATATATGAAGATTATATTTGGCTTTAGAATTGTATTTGCTTTAATACACGGAGTTGACTCTTCGGTACTACTGAAAATTTTTCTCATCCGTTTTTTCATCCGAATTATCCGGTGGATCCGATTTTATCCGGTCGGATATCCGATATCCGATCCGGTCAAAAATTCTCGTTTCGGATAGGATCCGTTATCCGAAATTCTCGTTCGGGCCAGTATCCGTTTTATCCGATGAGTCGGTTTTGCAAAATCGGGAATATCCGAAAATCCGATCCGAAGCGATTTTGGCCATCGGATGGAATGTATAGTCGAAGTGAAGCTTATCGGGCTTATCACGTCAAAATCTCCTTATCACTGTTGTATTTTGCCATGACCAACTGCTCCGCTGCTTACTCCGCCCGGACTCATTCGAGCGGCCTTGGCTTTGAGAGTTCTGCGAATCGTAGAAGGATCAATAATCTGTATATAGTTAGGTCCGTGGCTTGCTTCGCAAGAAAAAACATTTAAATCTCACCCGCGGCTGGCGCAGCGGTCGCGTGTGCCGGTCCTCTAATCGATTCAGGTCGAGAAAAGAGCGCAGCTGATCAGCTTCCCGTACGCGCCAGCCGGGGGTGAGATTGAGATGTTTTTTCTTAAAAGCAGTGTTCACGATAATCTTCAATTTTGAGATTATTCGCTGTATTGATTAAGTGGCCCCCGGGTAGAACTAAAATGACCCAGAAATTGAGAAAAACGCACCAGAAGTACACTAAATCCTTAATGATCACCCCGCCTCTTAAGTATCGCAGTTGGTTGTGACAATTAAATCTTTTGTGGACCCGTCTTTTGCAAATCTCTACTATCTATTGTTCAGTTCTTTCCTTAGAGCCCTAACTGACCCTGCTTTGCATAAAATATTCTTCTACTCTCGATTGACAAAAAATTTCATCAGTGACAACCACCATGAACATGTTCATCCAACCGGACAAATAGTCCATGTTATAGAATATTGTCACTGAAATACGACGTTTTAATGCGTTTCTCGCCGTTTCTTCGTAATTTTCGTAACACTTGTAGGCCAACACATAGTTTTATGTGAAAACTCGGGGACAAAAATCATCGTGAACACTGCTGCCTTTAAGGAAGCAAGCCACGGACCTAATTTTACTTATTATGGATTGGAAGGCGAAACAAAGCTTAATTTTTCGGAACACACAACCACCACCTTTACAAAAACAGTCGCCACTAAACCTACAACGCAACATTTGGCTGCTGGGGACCCGCGGGACCCTAGAGGGTGTGACCCCGTTAGAGAATCGGAATTTTCGGCCAGCGCCTCACCCTTTAGCAATAGAGCTTTTCCTATCTTCAGCGTTGCAGATCTTTACGCTTTTCCTGAAGAACATGAAGGAAAGTGAACCAATGAAAGGGAGAATTCTCTGAATTCTATTCTTTGGTATAAATACAGTTTTGTGACTCCTATACTAAAAAGCGCTGTCAAACAGATGCGAGAACAACGGATCGCTAAGCGTAACGTCCAACCGTTGGCGACTTTTCAAAACTACTTGAACCTCTTCTCGGATATTTTTGAAGAGAGCGCTATAATCCTTCGAGAGCAGCGTGAGCCCATCAAGGGAAGAGCTACAGAGTCCAATCTGCCCGAAAGTTTGAATGATTGAACCCTGTCGCTAACTGTAAAGCGTCGTTGCGACATTATATACTTTAACTCCCAGGGAGCATTCGTGTATGTCATGGAAAATTAATTCATTAATATGAATTATTGGAGTTCTATCCCATAGGGGTCTAGTAAATCGCAAATTTCCTCGACGGTCGAGCATTTTGGGTCCGAATCGGGATAAGTTTTTCTGAAACATTTCCAATCAGGAGCCCTTTGCTCAAACTGATGTTTCCATAATGCTTGAATGTTCGGCTAGCCGACAACCGTCATACTTGATGTGATATTCAGTACACTTTGGTAACAAACTCTTCACAACTGTACTCGACAATATTACATGAAATAGTCTTCGGGTTGCTTTCGAAACGAGTGAACCAAGCAGAAAAAAACGGTGCTTTTTGGCGAAATACAATAAAACGTGAATCTGCCCCACGGGGTCACCCCTTCATGGTCCCGCGGGTCCTTAGCAGCCATATGTTGCGTTGTAGGTTTACTGGCGACCTACGAAAACCAACAGGAGCAATCTCAACGAGGTATTTTTAAGGGCCTATGCTGTGTGGAAGAATTTAATTGTGACATTAGGAATACTGATTCGAAAGCAGAGTAGACTTCTTTTCAAACTTTAATCAAGCGCTTCCACTCAGAAGATGGAGAGAAATTTCACGGCTATACCTCCGTCTCCCCGATTTTTGGAGAATTTTCACGTCTCCCCGTTGTCCCGCAGAACAGATCGTTTATCACTTCCATACATTTTGCACGAGATTCTCGCCTTCAAACAACGGATATGCGAAATCTATACATATTACGAGCCCAAGAGGCCACATGAGTGCCCAAAAATACGATGCAACGCAAGTAACAGTAAGAAGGAAACCATCTAACAACCCGATGAGAACAGAATGAGGATGTCAGCTGACCTTTGCCCGATATCGATTGACACATATCTGTTTGCATTATTGATTACTGTAAGTGTTTGCCTGCAGTCACGACACACGTGAAATGACGACCGCATAAGGGCTTCACCTCCGACACTGGCAGCGGACTCCTACAGGAGTCGGCTGGGAGTCCTAGTCTCCCCTGCAACAGGAGTCCTCGTTTTCCCCTGTAGGAGTCCTGTGATACTCCTGTAGGAGTCCTTTTATTCTCCTGTAGGAGACCGGAACCTGTACGGTAGCTTGGAGGGAATTTCAAATAACGTTTGCTGGAATCAAGCCAAAACCGTCTTGTTTTCGAATTTCTTTTAAATCGAAGCATCATTTTCACACTTCTTCGTTGACGATTTTGTCAACGGCAAAAATTAGTGTAGGGCACTAAGCCCCATTACATTCCTCCCTCACTTTTCATCAAGGAGGAAATTCGGCTCCTAAGCACCCCAATCAATCGATGAGAGGGGGGCCTCTGTGAACCTGCATGGGCGAATCAGCTCTCCAACCCATGCACACGCGTATCTCAGACAAGCCCAACTCAGACAAGCCCAAGGACGATCCGCGGCGCTTTTGCAGGATCGTCCGCGGCCGACGACCGGACGATCCTTCACCGAAGCCGCGGATGCGCCGGCAATGCGCCGCGGACCATCTTGCCAGCGCCGCGGATCGTCCTGTAGGCGCCGCGGATCGTCCTGCAGGCGCCGCGGATCGTCCTGACAGCCGCCGTGGACCGTCCTGAGAGCCGCCGCGGACAGTCCTTTCGAATATTGTTATCCAGCCCACCCCAACCGACTCATTGGCCGTGGGACAGATTTTGGCATTGGAGTACGCTTTTCGCGCTAGCATTCCATACTCCTCAGAAAGCCTCAATATCACAATTTTGCAGGATTTCTCCATCGTAAGAGCTAATTTCAAGAGTAGAACAGCTCGATTAACATGCATAACTGGTTTCGATAGTTTAGCTGTACAACTGTGACATGTATCGCTGAAGTATTGTGAAAATATTATATTTTATTGCAATCGGTGATGTATCATTATGATTATGAACAAATGATTAATGTATGATCATGAGCTTTAAATTCTCGAAATCGAGAGCTCATATTTTATGACTCTTAAGCAACAACTTTGTAATATTAGTTTAGACTGAAGACCTGTAACACATAGTTATTGCACAATCAGTTGTTTGTGTTACCATGGGCATGCATTGCAATATGCCATAAACTGAACAAGTCTACGAATGCACATCGAAACCAGTTCTACATGTAAATTGAGCTGTTCTACCTCTGAAAATAAGTCGTACGGTAGAGCAACCCTGCGAAATTGTGATACTGATGCTTTCTAGTAAACTCCAAATACCGTGCGGTACCGATTGCCACGATAGCCGTAAAATGGCGTGTGTGATGGTGTAGATGCAGAATCCATGGTAACATTGACGCCTATTTTATTGATTAGCTGCGGAAATCTTGAAAAAACTTTCACGTCTCCTTCGGAAAGCGGTAATTTCAGGTAGAAATGTTCATGAAAGTGGCAGTGAAATGTGACTGAAAGTTAGTAAGGGTACTGGCTTGGTAATTGAAGGGATTTTGGGTAATCAGACAAGAATTTCAACCTCGTTTGTTATCTATTCACTCTGACTATAAGGCTGCTCGGTTTCATTTCTTCAATCAGAGTTTTGACCAACAGTAAGATCTGCCCACACCCGAAGTTTTCCTTCCTTGCCGATTTTTGGTTTTAAATGTTTTTTTTCGAATCGCAGCCAACACTAAAATCAACCTCCACCCTGGGATTACCTCCCTTGCCTGACGGTGCAGCCGAAGGCTGCACCGTCCATCCAGGGTTTCAAATGATTTAAACCACTCCGAATTGCAGCCAACACTAAAATCAGCCTCCACCCGGGGATTACCTCCCTTGCCTGACGGTGCAGCCAAAGGCTGCACCGTCCATCCAGGGTTTCAAATGATTTAAACCACTCCGAATTGCAGCCAACACTAAAATCAGCCTCCACCCGGGGATTACCTCCCTTGCCTGACGGTGCAGCCGAAGGCTGCACCGTCCATCCAGGGTCTCAAATGATTTAAACCACTCCGAATTGCAGCCAACACTAAAATCAGCCTCCACCCGGGGATTACCTCCCTTGCCTGACGGTGCAGCCGAAGGCTGCACCGTCCATCCAGGGTCTCAAATGATTTAAACCACTCCGAATTGTAGCCAACACTAAAATCAGCCTCCACCCGGGGATTACCTCCCTTGCCTGACGGTGCAGCCAAAGGCTGCACCGTCCATCCAGAGTCTCAAATGATTTAAACCACTCCGAATTGCAGCCAACACTAAAATCAGCCTCCACCCGGGGATCACCTCCCTTGCCTGACGGTGCAGCCGAAGGCTGCACCGTCCATCCAGGGTCTCAAGTGATTTAAACCACTCCGAATTGCAGCCAACACTAAAATCAGCCTCCATCCGGGGATTACCTCCCTTGCCTGACGGTGCAGCCGAAGGCTGCACCGTCCATCCAGGGTCTCAAATGATTTAAACCACTCCGAATTGCAGCCAACACTAAAATCAGCCTCCACCCGGGGATCACCTCCCTTGCCTGACGGTGCAGCCGAAGGCTGCACCGTCCATCCAGGGTCTCAAGTGATTTAAACCACTCCGAATTGCAGCCAACACTAAAATCAGCCTCCATCCGGGGATTACCTCCCTTGCCTGACGGTGCAGCCGAAGGCTGCACCGTCCATCCAGGGTCTCAAATGATTTAAACCACTCCGAATTGCAGCCAACATGAAAATCAGCCCCCACCCGGGGATTACCCCCCTTGCCTGACGGTGCAGCCGAAGGCTGCACCGTCCATCCAGGGTCTCAAATGATTTAAACCACTCCGAATTGCAGCCAACACGAAAATCAGCCCCCACCCGGGGATTACCCCCCTTGCCTGACGGTGCAGCCGAAGGCTGCACCGTTCATCCAGGGTCTCAAATGATTTAAACCACTCCGAATTGCAGCCAACACGAAAATCAGCCTCCATCCGGGGATTACCTCCCTTGCCTGACGGTGCAGCCGAAGGCTGCACCGTCCATCCAGGCTCTCAAATGATTTAAACCACTCCGAATTGCAGCCAACACGAAAATCAGCCCCCACCCGGGGATTACCCCCCTTGCCTGACGGTGCAGCCGAAGGCTGCACCGTCCATCCAGGGTCTCAAGTGATTTAAACCACTCCGAATTGCAGCCAACATGAAAATCAGCCCCCACCCGGGGATTACCCCCCTTGCCTGACGGTGCAGCCGAAGGCTGCACCGTCCAATCTGGGTTTCAAGTGATTTAAACCACTCCGAATTGCAGCCAACATGAAAATCAGCCCCCACCCGGGGATTATCCCCCTTGCCTGACGGTGCAGCCGAAGGCTGCACCGTCCATCCAGGGTCTCAAATGATTTAAACCACTCCGAATTGCAGCCAACACGAAAATCAGCCCCCACCCGGGGATTACCTCCCTTGCCTGAAAGTGCAGCCGAAGGCTGCACCGTCCAATCTGGGTTTCAAGTGATTTCAACCTGATATCTCTATTCTTGCTTCCGCGGTTGCACCGGCAATCCCTTTTCCACCGCCAAACAACCGTTCCTATGTGATTATTTATTGAGAATGCCGTTGCAGTGGAATTACAGGCGTGATCCCCGGTGTGAGTTGTGTAATTGCACCATACACTATATTTTACGGCTATCGTGGCAATTTGTACCGCACGGTATTTTTCGTCTAGTATGCTTTCTGAGGAGATAAGAACAGGGTCAAGCGGGGTTGCGAAATTTCGCAACGGGGGGTCGCAAAAATTTGGGTCCGAAAGTGAATGTTAGTGGGGGTCGCAAAAATTTCGGTCTAAAAATGAGAATTCCGTGGATATCCCATAAATTCTGGATTACTTTTGGTCCCCAAGGGAAGGATTGTTGCATTCGGTTTTAGGCGCTTATGCTCAAGTACTGAATGAATTTTCGGCGTCTGACACTTTCAGTACTCAACTATAAAATGGCCGGACTTGTGGAGGGAGGATCGTAAAAATTTTGGATTTTGAAAAAAAAATGTGAGGGGGGTCGCTCTGATTTCGAAAAATTACGCAACGCTCCGCTTGACCCTGGATAAGAACGCTAGCGCGAAGAGCGTGCAACAATGCCGAAATCTGTCTCACGGCCAATGAGTCGATTGGGGGTGGGCGAACTGACTGTTTTCATCTAATTGGGAGTGGTGCTCTACTAGAATATCCCACTCGATGGAAACAGAGTTCATGTACTGTGCTTCTCTGCGTCAAATTCCACTCCTCTGCGTCAAATTCCCTCCGCAATTGCGTATTGAGACGCTTCGCGGCCGCACGCGCTCGAGCCGGACGATATTCCGGCGCCGTAGCCGATAAGCTGATTGTAGGTGTTTTTTCATTTTCTTCAATTTTCTTGGCTTCTGTGACCAAACCCGTCCTTCTGTGTTTCTTCATATACTAAAGTATTATATCTACATGCTCACCAATTGTATCCTTCCAGATGCCTCCGCAACAACTTCTAGGGAGAAAAAAATTCACGGCGGTAGGTAATTTTTTATTTTCACGTTTATTTTTGTAATTCTCTCTTTTTGTTTTCCTTCCTTACATTCCAGTGATTTATATGATTGTTTGGTTTTCTAGGGTAGATCTGGTTGCACGCCGAAATCGATCAAAGTCGGTATCAAACCGGAACTATTCTTGAAAAAAAACGAGGAGAATTACGAAACCAAACAATCATGAAAATTATTTGAATGAAAAAAAACAAAATCAGAAGAGAATCTCAAAAATGAACGAGAATATGAAAATTTACTTACCATCGGGAATTTTTTCTGCCCTAGAAGTTGTTGCGATGGCATCTAGAAAGAATAATTAGCGTGCATGTAGATATAACGGTTTGAAGAAGTTACAAATACCATAAATTCGAAGTCAGCGGCTGGAAAATTGTCTAAGACTGCGGGGAATGAGGTGGTGAAGTCGTTCAATCCAAAAACAACTCAAAAATATAAGTGGCTGCTTTTCATCGATCAGTATTGAGATGGTGGATTGGCGGTGCGCCCCGGAGCCACCCCCTCGAGAACAAACAGCGCCGCGGATCGGCCGTTTGACCGTCCCACTATCAATCGTGCCGCGGATCAGCCGCCAAGCGCCGCGGACCGTCCGGAAAGCTCATCTGCCGCCGCGGACGAGCCGTGAGTTTGTCTGAGGTCGGAGCACTCCGTCCGATGGCTAGGATAGAGCCCGTATTTCCATCGTAACAGCTTCCTCAGGAGGAGATCAGTAGCAAGAATTGTGCAAGCGGGATCGCAACGCGAAATTATCTTATTCTACCCGAAATCTGCCCCCTACGTTCGAAGCTCTCTCCCCACATCTTTACGATTGCCCTTTAGCACATTCACACACATTTTGGAAGGTTGCAAATAGCCAGTTTGAGAAAGTATACTAATTTCGAACGGATATTTCTTTCTTGTTCATAGATATGGACGAGATTTCAAATTATGTGGCCTGTCTGTTTTATCTAACCGCTGATGTACGGCCCCTTAGGATAATACCTTTACCACACGGAGACCCGAGAAGCCGATATTCAGCAGTTGCCTTCAAATCTGCGAATTCGTCCAGGATGTTGGTTTACAGAGGTGTGAACTACTCACATCATAATAGTGTAAAAAACGCTATCAAATTATTTTGAGCTCAAAATGAGAGAAGCAGGTGAAACAAAGAAAAATAGATACGCTAAATCAGCCGTCAATTTTTTCCAGTTGAACTGCGACCCCTTCCGTTTCTAAAAATCTCAACGCTGCTTGACATCGCTAAGGCTGCACCGTCTAGTACAAGTTTCTAGGTGTATATTCTGAGAATTTCAAGGTTGACGTCATGGCCAGATGCTAGGGATATGAGCTAGGGATACGCTAGGGATACGAGTGGATATGGATACAAGTGATTGTGATGAGTAACTAAGTTGATTTAGGAGACGAAAACTTTCACAAGACTCTCAGGGCGTCGTTCCGTGTAACGCCGTGGAGATAGGTTTTCTCAAAAGTTATGCGCGAACATTCGCTAGATCGAATAACAACTTTAAGATGAAGGAAAATCCGACAGAATGCAGATGGAATGGGGGACGGCGGGCCTCCTCCGAAGACATGATTCATGAATATCACGGAAAACAATCAGATACGAGGGCGGCATTCCAATAATATGACCTCTTAGTTTATGCGGCGTATGGGGCTGAAAGCGGATTGCGGCCGGATGAAGACCGAAAACAATTTCTCAAGAGGAAAAGTGGAGGAGGCGGGGTCGCGTCCCATGTTTTGGATACCCACACGCTCCCCTTACTTGAAGAGATCATACGCGCTGAAAACCATTAACTAGACATGGGACCGAATCGAATAATATTCGACTAATTCGAATATTTGAGTATTCGAATATTTGATTCATCCAGGAATTCAAATTTTGAGATTTATTCGAATATTCAATTTATTCGGCATTTAAAATTTTGGATTTATTCGAGTATTCGACCTATTTGGGAATTTAGAACTTCGGATTCATTCGAATATTCGATTTATTCGTGAATTCAAATTTTGGGTCCATTTGAATATTCGATTTCTTCGGGAATTTGAATTTTGGATTTATTCGAATACTCGATTTATTCGAGAATTTAATTTTTGCATTTATTCGAAAATTCGATTCATTCGGGAATTCAAATTTTGGGGTCTATTCGAATATTCGGCCCATTTCAGTGCCCCATACTCGAATTAGACCGATGACAGGCTACTCATCCCCTCACCCATTTGCGATCAAAACTAAAATGCGCCCCAAATCAGGATTTCCAAGTCATTTCAAGGTGTGAAAGCTTCTTCAGTCATTTGCACCGAAGTAAGAACTTTGCCCACCCAGGGAATCCAATTCCCTGCCAAAAATTGGGGAGTACACCGACGGGGACGAGTTGCCCCGAAACTGAATTAGACATAACCTTTTTCGTTTACCCTTGGAATAGGAACTTTTCAAATTGTCATTCCGCAGATCCTTTTTTGTGTGTGGGTGCTCCGCAGTTGGATATTGTGCCCAGTGGGGTCCCGCACACTTTCCTGCGCACCTGGCGCACTCCCAGTTGGGTCTGGTGCACTTTTGCCGCCGCTCTGCGCACTCCCAATTTGGTCCCGTATATTCTGCGGTCACCGGTCAACTCTTAGCCATTTGTTTTTATGATTTATTTCTACAATTATCATGTCCCTTCGAAAGAGAGTGTCTGCCCACGCGGTCGGCGTGCGTGTCGAGCTGCCATCGTGAAGGCATTTTTTTAGACTTGCAGATTCATTAACAGGAATATCACACGAAGAATGCTTAATATCGGAGTCAGCCGTTTGGCGGCAGTGGGAAGGTTTGCCTGAAAATGCTTTCGCGACGGCCGAGCGACATGCACGCCGACCGCGTTGGCGGACTGTCTTTTTTTGGACGGACTTTACTTGGCAAGGAAAGGCGCTGTGATTAATGTTGTGAAGGCGCTGTCCCCTCCCCCCTCCCCCCAGCTTGAGATCTAGCACAGCACCGCATACAAACATTTTGTCGAAATATTCTGTACCCGCGAACGATGAATTGATATCCCCTTAAAATCAAAAAGTCTCATTTACCACTACCACAGTGGGTGGCCGTTTTTCGCTCAAACAAGATCTTTGAATCAGGGCTTGTTCCAGTAATCTCCTTGGAGTCCCCGTCTTGAGGGTAGTTGACGAAAAAAAAGTCTCCGAGTCGCTCAGAAAATCGAAATTTTCGGTGCGATCCTGATCTCGATTTTGAAACGTCGATTATTATTCACATATTCAAATCTGATTCAAATAATCGTAGAGTTGGCGGACTTTCCGAATGTACTCATTCATTCGAACATTTCTGAAAGGCCTTATTCAAATGTATTCATTGATTCGGGAATTTTTCAAAGGCCTTGTTTGAATGTATTGATTCATTCGGGATTTTTTGAAAGGGCTTATCAGAATATATTCATTTATTCGGGATTTTTCAAAAGGCGTTGTTCGAATGTATTCATTTATTCGGAGATTTTTAAAAGGCCCTATTCGAATTAATCATTCATTCGTAAACTAGAGGCGAATGCTCATTTATACCACTTACCGTTTTTCGTGTTTGATTAGTAGGTTGGAGTACGCAGAAAAAGTTTTCTGGATTATCTTCGCATTATTGTGTAGATATAGGAGGCAAAATGTCTCAAATAAATAAATAGATAAATAATTGATTAAATAAATAAATAAATAAATGACTCACGTCAAGAGAGGCGGCCCCCCGCCGGATGCATCAACGCACTTGGTGGGGCAAGGTCAGGGGCAGGGTGTGGTTCCTCTGATGCAGGTGCCCCGAGAGTCGGTGCTATAGTTGTACAATTTCGAAAAAAATGACGAGCGAACGAAAATCGAAAATTTACCGTTTGAAAGCTTTTCGAACGAACGAATAACGAAAAACTTTCGAAATTTCGGAGGCCGAACGAACGAAATTCGAAACTAATCGAAATTTCGATTTTTTTCGAAATTTCGTTTTTTTTTTGAAACTCGTCGAAAATTTCGAAATTTTTTTCGAAATTCGTTAGAAAAAATTCCGAACGAACGAATTTCGGAAAAATTTCGAAAAATCGGATTTCGAACAAAAAAAAATCGAAAAATTCTTGTCCGAAAAAATTTCGAACGAACGAAATTTGAAACACTTTCGTTCGAAAAAATTTCAAACGAACGAATTTTGAAAAAAATTCGGGAGCTGGGGGAGGGCGGAGTACGGGGTGGCGTCAGCGCCAGCCGACTGGCAACAGTGACCGATCTCGGCCGAGTCGCCCTAACAGCGAGATAGATGGCTTTCTCGCTCGTTGATTGGTGATCGACGGAGACCACGCACGCAAGATCAGAGGCTGTGCGTGGAGAACAATCGTTTGTTCGAACAAAAAGGGTGGTGACTTCCTACATTAAAGCAAATGAACCATTGTAAATAATATGAGGATGTGTAGTTCTGGTATTAGAGCTCCAGTAGTCGACAAAAGCGTAAAATATTCGCACTCATGTCAGAATCTCGCCCACCCGTGATTCTAACCCCTTGAAAAAATCGAAGAAAACTTCGCACTCAAGTCAGACTCTCGCTCACCCGGGGTTCCAACCCCTTGAAAAAAATCGGAGAAAGCTCCGCGCTCATGTCAGAATCTCGCCCACCCGGAGTTCCAACCCCTTGAAAAAATCGGAGAAAACTTCGCACTCATGTCATAATCTCGCCCACCCGGAGTTCCAACCCCTTTTAAAAATTGGAAATAATGTCCTCCCTAGAAAGTAGTTTAACTCCTCGAAAACTCGGACGCTGTGCGCTTTAATATAGGAAATTATCATCCTTTGTTGGAAAAAACGATTGAGTTCCACGCGCAGTCCCTGATCTCGCGTACGTGATCTCCTCCGGTCGCCAATCAACGCTCAGATAGAGACATCACGCTTCCCGCGGTACCACTAGCCGACGTCCCGTAACCCCTCCCGCCGAAGGCCAATAGATCGGTCGCGGGCAGTCGGCAGCGCTGTTTCGTTGACTAACCGTAAACGGTGGACACGCACTCTGCGGCCCTTCTGCAACCGCCATACGGCTAACCTGATGACTGACAGAAGACAATCCTAAAGCAGTTTGCGGCACATTCAAAAATCACCCTTCAAGTAAAGGTCTCTTAAAACGGAATTTGAAAAATCCGCTCCTGGGGATTTCATCTTGACCTGCTCTTGACAAAAAGTGAGCTTATGCAGGGGAGCTTCCTAAACTTACAGGTTCTTGCAGTCATCCCATTCGCAGATGCCATTAACGGACAGTGGTTCACCTGCCCAAGGCCAGCGTCGCACACAGCGCGGGTTTTGGAAAGAGTCTCAACACAGCGTTCTCTACTCAGCAGTCGTTCATTGGCTCCACTCTAGTGGGTGGTGCAATGTTGATTTCACCGTGGTAATCGATGAGTGAGTGTTCGATGACCCCCAGGAATAGCCGACTGCCCGCCGACACTCCGCGGAAAGACGGGAAAGCCTCTCTCTCCGCGGGAAGTGGGGCGCTGTTCCACGCCCACAAAATTGGGGCCGCGCGAAGTCGACTAGGCCGACTTGGCTGGCGGGAAGTGGGCTGTTTTTATCTGAAGCCTAGTTTTGACTGCAGGTGGTCGCTGCTGCCATGCGAGGGACAACTGTTCCTTTTTCATCGCGCGTAATGGAAAGCCGCTCCAATTGTGATCGCTTCGTGGCAAACGTCCTACATCGCTGGGTCGCGGCGACGAAATCCTATGTTTTACTGCATCGCTGCTTGAAGAGCGATTCTCAATGGTCGCTGACCATCGCTCCATCGCGGCCAAAATGGCAGCGATGGAGCGATTGCCAGCGAATGACACGTTTCGTCTAATGAACGTTGACCCTTTCACATGACAAGATCAGTGTTTTCGAGTCGAAACGCGTTATTGATGAATACCAGCCATTAATTTCACTGATTGATTGAATTTCTTCTATCATCCGTGGGCCTATGCACTATGAACAGAATCGCTGCCGCTGCTACATCGCTGCAGCAGCGGGTGCAAAATCGCTGCGATGAAAAACAGCAGCGATGCAGTCAAAACTAGGCTTGAGCGAGCGAGCGAGTCATCGATCTCGCTGTGGTGCGACTCGGCCGAGAGCGGTCACTGCCGCCAGACGGCTGGCGGCGACGCCACCCCGTACTCCGTTCTCCCCCTGTACCAAATTTCGTTCGACGAAATTACGAACGAGCAAAATTTGAAAAAATTTCGTTCGAAGAAATTCTGAACGAACGAAAACGAACGAAAAAAATTCGAAAAATCTTTCGAGAACTTCGTTCGTGTACAACTATAGTCGGTGCCCTGCCCCGTATGCACAAGCACTCGATGGCGTGGGGGCAGCTAGCCCCAGCGTAGTGTAGAAAAATCACGTAAAGCCTAGTTTTGACTGCAGGTGGTCGCTGCGGCCATGCGAGGGACAACTGCTCCTTTTTCATCGCGCGTAATGGAAAGCCGCTCCAATTGTGATCGCTTCGTGGCAAACGTCCTACATCGCTGGGTCGCGGCGACGAAATCCTATGTTTTACTGCATCGCTGCTTGAAGAGCGATTCTCAATGGTCGCTGACCATCGCTCCATCGCTGCCATCATGGCAGCGATGGAGCGATTGCCAGCGAATGTCACGTTTCTTCTAATGAACGTTGACCCTTTCACATGACAAGATCAGTGTTTTCGAGTCGAAATGCGTTATTGATGAATACCGGCCATTAATTTCACTGATTGATTGAATTTCATTTATCATCCGTGGGCCTATGCACTATGAACAGAATCGCCGCCGCTGCTACATCGCTGCAGCAGCGGGTGAAAAATCGCTGCGATGAAAAACAGCAGCGATGCAGTCCAAACTAGGCTTAAGGTCCTAGTTATACACCAGCGTTTCGCCGCCGCTGGCTTCCGCGGCATATCTGCTATTGGTCAATTTCGAAATCTGACCAATGGCAGGCTTCCTGCGAAAACCAGCCGCACCGAATCGCTGATGTATAACTAGGGCCTTAGTACACACGAGTCAATTTGCGCCCGAAACATGCGATCGATAAATCGGGACAGCTGAGAATTTTCGCCTCGTCTGCTTTGTGCCTCCTAATTTCCTCGTTCTTTGTTTCTAGATGATTTGAGCATCTTGCATTTCCCACTCTTGTAATGTAGTTTGTTAATAGAACACATATGTTTTAATGTCACTCACAGTTTTCTGCATTTGATTTAATTTCGGAGTACGCTCGTTTATGAGCCTAAAGTTTCACATCGTGTGCAAATCTGCAAATTTTATGTACTTCGTTTGATGAACAACATTTTCGAAAAAGTTTCGGTGTTTATTGAAACTCACGAAATTTTTTCTTTCTGGCATTCAGGCTCTTAATAACATTTCGATCACCCTTTCCTAAATTAAGGTCTAGTATGAGGTGTAATAATTAGATCGTCATCTTGCTTTGTTGATTTGCGCATTTATAAAGAAGAATAAAATTGGCGACATAACATAGTGTTAAAAAATTTTGCAATGAGCTTTTTTACTCACTATGGAATTAATTTGATGTTCAAAGCGCAAAAAAACTGAATGCCAAACTTTTTCCGAGGCAACTTTGTATTTTTTCTCAGCTTAAAATATATGCCAAAATTACCGCTTCTACTCATTTGTTTCCTATGGCTAGAAGGCAAGGGTATGCAAGATCATTTGTTACCCCCATTCCAAAAAAGCCCCCTTTCACATACCCTGCTAATTTCAGACCAATGAGGGGCGGCATGCAAGAACGCAGCGAACGGTGTCAGGGAGCCGCTCCGCGTGCCATGCGCGCAGCGTCGAGCAACGGGGCGGCCCCGAAAATCAGGCACATCAACACACGCCACGAAATTCGGGGCCGCCCCGTTGCTCGACGCTGCGCGCATGGCACGCGGAGCGGCTCCCTACACCGTTCGCTGCGCTCATGCATGCCGCCCCAGTATAACATCTATTTTCTCACGGCTGTTCGAAAAAATTCGGAAGAAGAGAATCGTTTGTCACTTCGAAGCAAATCAGGTTATCTCTCCCTTCCAACATGGTTTCCAGGGAGGGAAGTCCACTGTGACGGCAACCATAGAAGCACTAAACAAGTGGACGGCTTTCCTAGATGTTGGGAAGAGTGTTGATGTTGTGTATTTTGATTTTGCTAAGGTTTTTGATAAGGTTCCTCATGACAAATTATTGCAAAAACTCTCAATGGTTGGTATCCATCCGCGAATAGTTTCATGGGTACGTTCGTTCCTAACTGACAGGACGTTCTCGGTCTGTGTTGATTCTTCTCACTCAACTCCAAGGCCAGTGCTGAGTGGTGTACCACAAGGCGGGGTATTGTCGCCCATCCTTTTCAACATATACACTCATGAAATCGCCGGTCTTGTCACTTCCTGTGGCACCGGTTTCAGTGCATTTACGTATGATATCAAGATCTATCGGGACGTTTCCCAACCGGAGAACTGTACATATCCTGCTACAACAGTCTATTGACATTGTTAGTACTTGGTCTCGCGATTGGAATCTCCCGTTGGCAAAAGAAAAAACGAAGGTTCGCCACTTGGGTAATAGCAATGCTAACAGTAAATATACTGTCAGTGGCTGTCAGATCCAAGAAGTTGACCAAATGACTGATTTAGGGTTCACTATTACTACAAGCCTGAGTTTCGATAAGCACTGTCAATCTATCTCGAATAAAGCAACTTTTGCTATGAATAATATTTTCAGGGGTATGTAAGGCCTCTAATCGAGTACGGTACCCCGGTATTCAACCCCGTCAAACTCAAGAACATTAATAGATTGGAAAAGATACAGAACAATTATACTAAAAGAGTTCTTATCAGACAGCATGGCTTCATTTATGGGCAATTGCCCTCCGCTGCTGGAAGAAATGCACTCTTTGGCCTTGAGCCTTTGGCTCTCAGAAGGAAGAAGAATGATTTATTTCTGTTCCATCATATCCTTTTCAATGGCAAATTTGGTCTTAGGCCTGGGGATTTCGTGAGAACGAGAGATTCGGTAACCCGGGGGGGGGTCCGATTAAATTCCACCGTACCGTGTCAAATCTTGAGTGTCGGCGCTGCTTTTTCACTAATAAACTTGTTCCGGTATTCGAAGATCTCAGTAGGAACGATACTATTCCTGTAAACTCCGGCGCCTATAAGAACTTGGTGCACATGAAATTGGCTTCCGGGGAGCGGCGGAGTGACCCTCTGTAGTGCTGGGTTGCTCGTTTCCCTGTCCTATTCTTCGGACTGATCCATCGTTGTTCTCGTTTCATTGGTTTACAGTACCTTTGCTTTGAATATTCCGTTTGAGGTTGATTGTTCGTGTTCCTGTTTTCTCTTTTTTTCCACACGAGTGTAAACTTGTGTAAATAAATATATATAAGATGTTCATTTTTGAGGGAGCGTAGGAAACAGAGCGCAGAACAGAGGAAGGTGCAAAAGGATGTAAGCCTTCGAGGAGAACGATTATTACTATTGAGCTGAGTCCTTTTTTTTACATCAAGTCGAGAAATGATTTGTCTTTTGTTGTCACTGCGTAATGATGTAATTGAGGTGAACGCATGGGAAAGAACCAGAAAAATCAGCATAAGGCGTTCCCTCCTCAAATTGAATTCTTAAAATCAACTGAATCGTAATCAGACGCATTAACAACAATGACCTATTGCGATTACAAACAAAACTCGTAGCCTACTTAATTTTCTCACATCTTTATGCTGTATTAATGCACAAAAACTAGAGTTTTGATGAAGTTTTTTTGAAGTTTCCGAAAAAAATCTTTCGAAGGATTGTTGGACGAAAACCTTCTTAACACAACCAAAAATGTTCTAATCGTGCAGCTTGGAAACCGGATTTTTTACTTTTTTTTTCCCGAAATTCGAAGGATCCAACGGAATTTAGAAGGAAAAAAAAAGACGAATGACGAATGGAACGAAAAAAATGTGCGATTTATATGCGTCCCGAAATTTACTCCTTCAAAAAAATTTGGAACAATTTTCGAACGGAATTTTCTGAAATTTCGCTTTCTCGAAAGTCCTCCGAAATTCTAAGACTGTAATACGTTGCTGCATTGTACAAGGAATACGGAAATTCATTTGAAAAAGAAAATTGACGCAGTATCATGATTTTTTTCTATTAGAAACAGTGAAAAAAAAATGCCGAAAAGGTGGGTATGTGAAGAAAAGCACATAAAAATTCAAAGGCATCGTAGGCGCTGGAATCCACTTTCCATTTTTTATGCTCAATCCCTTCCTCGGGCCCCTGTGAGAACGTACAACGAGCTTGGCTGCTCAAAAGCATACCATTGTGAGCATAGAGAAAGTGGAAAGTAAGGAATTCCGTCAAAAGTGGCCGGCCCTTCCGTCAGTCATTTGGCACTTTCGCAATATTTGAGCAGAACGTCGTGTCGCTAAGTACAGGGCATGCCACTGTAAGCTGACGCACCGTCGGACGAAAGTGGCATTATCGACTGGAAAATTCTCGTCACACAACGAGCGAGGACGACGATTCCCTGCCCTACGTGCCCCGCGCCTGCCCAAACCCCGGCGATCGCGTTGATGCGTCCGGCCCCAGGGCATCTCACAGGAACTGTTCGTTGTAACGATGAGATATTTTGTGCAGCCGTCCTTTGCCATTTTCCGCTTTCTGTTGCTTCGTCCCATCCTTCGGACCCTAACTAATACTGTGCTGCATGAAATATTTTTCCATTTTAAACTGACCCCATTTTTCACCGGGCACAACCACCGGGAATATGTTCATCCAATCGGACAACTAGTCCATGCTATAGAAAAATGTCACTGAAATACGAGGTCCTAATGCGTTTCTCGTCGTTTCCTCGTGATTTTGGTTACACTTGGAGATCAACGCTTTGTTTTATGTCAAAAACTCGGAAATGAGAATCATCGTGAACACTGCCTTCAAGTATAAGGATTACATACTGGGGTGCGTTCCAAGAACGTTCCCACGACGCTGTGGGAGGAAAAGCAACCTCACCATGGACAAATTTGCTTTCCATGGATGCGAGTTATAACTGAAAATTGCTCCCACGTGGCCGTGGCTACGATTCCATGGACGCGTTTTGCCATGGGAATGTTCTTGGAACGCACCCCTGGTAAGGCCCCGGTCAGAGTTGGTGCTATTTGCATCTGTAACCCACCGACTTCCCCCGCACCCCCCAACATCCACCCGGTCGATACGTATGATTAGAATGATGGAGTGAGGTTGAGAGAATCACTCGGTGTATCCAACTAGATATGACGATGATTACGTGGCCAACAGGATTGCACCTGTTCAGAGAAATAGTGAAGGAGAGTATGGCGAAGTAACGGGGGTAGCAGTAAGGTTAGCTTTCTAGTGACACGCAATGTTTTATCATCGGCCCGCCCACCCGGTGATTTTCTCATCCGCCGTCATCCACGTATTGCATGGATATCGACCGCGTCGGATACACCGAGTGATTTTCTCAAACTCACTCCATCATTTCAATCATAAGTATCGACCGGGTGGGTGTTGGGGGGTGCGCGGGGGGGGGGGTGGGTGTTGGAAGGATACACCGAGTGATTTTCTCAGCTTCACCCCACCATGTTGTTCATACGTATTGACCTGGTGGGTGTTGGGGGGTGTTGGAGGGATACACCGAGTGATTTTTGCATCTCATTTCCAATGCATTCTGTGTGTATCGACCGGGCTGGAGACGTCGACTCATCCAACTATGACCAGGGCCTAAGAGAAAATTTAGTATAGTCTACAGCAATCGAAGTAGGACCTGGTGAGGTTTTCGTCCTAACGTACGGTAGTTTGTTAGTGGTATCACTCATTTTCTTGAAACAGCTGTGATAGATCGGTGATTCTGTGTTTTCACCGATATGACCATATCTGTGGAAGCAATGAAAACAGGTGAAAATGTGAGAGAGGAAACAAAAACTCACCGACCAATCTCGGTTATTTCGAAAAAATGAGTGATAACATAATCAGACTACCGTATGCTAGGACGAGTACGCAACCGCACCATGTCCTTTTAACATTGCGGTAAACTACAATATGATTTTTGTGAAAAGAGTGATAGGTGACGAATCCCTTTAGCCTGATCACGAGTGTCGATCTCTAGACACGTAAACTAAAAATTTTTCTCGAGATGCAATTTAGAATTTTTATACTTTAAATCATTCATTTTTTTTGCATCCGTTCTGTTTGCTAAATTTCTTTTTTCTTCCTCTGAGTTTTGAAAAATATTCAGCAACTACTATTGTTTCATTCCCATGAAAAGTCTACCCTCGTCAATTAGGAAGTTTTATTCTGCAATACTGTGTCTGAATAAGAAAACAAACCAAAAAAAAAAGAAAAGAACCCCCGACTTGATGTTACAAAAAATTACTGAGCCGTAGTACTCGGCCGCCGAAGGTTGGTTTCCTTCTCTCCCTTCCTCTGTTGTCCTCTTCTGCTTGCGTTTTCAAAGTAGATGAACATCTTGCAGTCGCTTTCCTCACAGCCATAGAAAACAAAAAATACAATTTGACAACTTGGTGGGTTTTTAAGGCTAGGGAAAAATTTACCCTGATAAAAGAATGGCTATCAGTTTGTTTGCACTCAGCAGCTGAGCAAACCTGTCCACGGAGCGAAATGGCGGATAATCAAACCTCAGTCTAGCTTGAAATAGAAAAAAGGTGAGTAAAATGGCATTTAGAGCCAGAATATTACTCATGAGTTTCTGAATACACCACAAAGATTTGCAAAACTTGATACTTACACTTGTTAGGCAAAGTTCGCAGCATTTGGAGTTTTGCGCACGTTGTAAAGCCCCAATAACGAACGAATTCAAAAATAAAATGACATTCAAAATCTGTGGATGAAAATAAAACACATTTACGTTGTATCACCAATCTACTTTATGGAAAAAGGCAGAGGTGTTCAACTGCGACAAAAACGAAAGGAAACAAAAAACAGGAGGCGCAAAGCAGACGGGATGAAAATTCTCAGCTGTTTCGACTTATTGATCGCAGGTTTCAGGCCGTAAAATCAAGCGTGTGTATACGTAATACGTGATTTGCCTCCACTACGCTGGGGCTAGCTGCCCCGATGCCATCGAGCACTTGTGCATACGGGGAAGGGCACAGACTCTGGGGGCGCCGGCCCTATGGTGACCAGTATACATTCCATACGATGGCCAAAATCGCGTCGGATCGGATTTTCGGATATTGCCGATTATACAAAACCGACTCATCGGATGAAACGGATACTGGCCCAAACGAGAAGTTCGGATAACGGATCCTATCCGAAACGAGAATTTTTGACCGGATCGGATTTCAGATATCCGTCCGGATAAAATCGGATCCACCGGATAATTCGGATGAAAAAACGGGACTCTCCGAAAGTAGATCGTCACAATCCAAGTCAGCTTTATCATAATCGGATTTGACCTCACTGCGCCCATACTTTTCGATGACTGCATGTTAGTACAGAGAAAATTTAGAGGTCTGACAACTGGAAAGTAATGTAGTGCAGCGAATCCTGGGCAATTGAATAGGGGGCCGCATTCCTCGCAACGGAGTCGGCCGCGGCACGCCGCTGCTCGCGCAGGAACTCCAACAGTGGAAATCAGAAACCTTCCGAGGTAACCAAAATGAGGCGTAAGAAAAATGCCCTGGCCGTACACAGCACGAAACATAGAAAAGTTCGAGCACAAGCTTCAGGAATCATTTTGGCTGCTCTTTTCAATGTTAGCGTCCGGAAAAAGGCGGTTGACTCCACAACACCCAGAGCTTCCCTCCCCTTTCAAAATACGAATAGTTAGTGACCCAGAGGTTTGATATTTTTTACAAAGTTGTTTTTCTAAGTGGGCTTATTTGACAGATATACGACTAACATCGGCAGGGTGGTGGCCATCGTGTATCAACAATCCTGAGGAGGCGGGAGAAACGGAGGAGGAGCGAGGTTCCTGATTGGACGCAACACGGGCTAGCTCCGGCCCCCGTCTGTTGCGTCCAATCAGGAACCTCGCTCCTCCCCGTTTCTCCCGCCTCACGAGTGTTGATACACGATGGCCACCACCCACATCGGCATGGATCCTGAAGAGACTTTGCGTTCCCCATTGGAGGTTGACGCAAACTCGGTGCACCTATGTTATAGCATATGGCACCGAGTTTGCGCCAACCTTCAACAGTGAAGGCGAAGTTTCTTCAGGATCCATGCCGACGTTACCTGAAATAGCGGCGGGTACGAGTGCTCATAGAATCGTGACGAAGGATAACACACTCTTCGGTTCTCCGCCACTGAATGGAAGACTGGGATTTTGACAAATTCAAGTACAGGCGTAAAACATCCTTCCTGGATCCCTCTCTACAATACCGCGCAATTTTTTTCTGCAAAAAAAGCGTTTGGAGGCGTTTTTTTTTGCGCTCACAAAGCGCCGCATCGCCGTAACTCACTTCAAAATCGACGGAATGAGTTTTCTGGTAGTTTTCGTGTTCCTCTCAGTGAGGCGAATGCAATGGTACGTGTAGAAAGTCTTTTCAACTTGATATTTTGATGAAAAATGGTAATTTTTTCCTATAATTCACAACGACCACAGTTCAAAACATGGCGGGTTTCGGCAATCCTGACCGTCTGATCAGTTCCTAATGAGGGATTTTGTGACGCAAATATGCGATTTTCGATACAATTCTAGAGTTGAATCTGTTATTTTCTAACACTAATGCATAGGACTCAATAATAGTAATTCATAAATGACTTCGAATTGAAATCGAACCGTTTTGAAGAAAGTTGTGGCGATGTGGCGCTTTGTGAGCGCAATATACGCCTCAAAACGCTTTCTCGCAGAAACACATGCGCGGTACTGTACATTTCCACGAGAACACACGTACATATATGTGCTGCTGCAGCCAATTCACGCAACAACATTCTGCATGCAATTGCTGGCACCGCCTGGGGCAGCGCAAAGGAAGTTCTGCGTAAAACGTATAGAGCCATGGTACTGCATGTTTCGGAACCTCCGAGCACTCGCGTAGAGGACCGCAGATGGCTGAGCATACACGTTTCATGACAGAATAGTTGTCTGCTGCTCAGCCCAATCCCGCCAATGGCGGTGTGCCTTCTCTAGTCGATGATAGTGAAGCTGACCTGCTCAGGCGTACTCGAACCATCCTAGCAGGTCTTCGATGCGGTCATTCTACCTACGTGACGGCCTACGCACAGAGGATTGACCAGTCAGTCCCCGATAGATGCCCTGAGGCCGGATTCATCAAAGCATTTTCGGTGGTAAGTTGGCGTTATCGGCTAACCGCAACCGTTATCAGTTTTTCACACGCTAACTGACCGGTCAAAAAAGCGGTTAGTTGAAAGCACCGGTTCATGGCTAAGCAGCCGCTGAAAATGAAGGGAGCTAGAACGTGAATTTGTTATGTCTTGTTTGGTATTCTGGGTTGTGAATCATCATAGCATTTCCTCCGGTAAGTTAGCTAAACCGGTCGACCAGGAACATTTACCTGCGATTCATACACTCATTAACCGGACGAGAACTGGGTTATGCCATGGTTACGCTAACCGCATGTTGAGGTGGGTGAGGACATCGGTTAGCAGCTAACCAACCGCTCATGATCAAGAGAAATCATGCTCCATCGATGCTTAATTGTCCCACGTTGACTGCGTCAAGCAAATTTTCGGGCAAATGGGTCCCTATAGCTCATTCTGGCTCGGCTGTACACATCGATCCGTGACGACTTTTGCTGGTCAGAAATCTAATCGTGCGTCGTTTTTGGAGGTTACTTGGCTACGTAGATTTTAGTAACATAGGAAAGCTGTCACTTGCAGCAAATTTTGACGAATTAATTTTCGGCCATCATATGGAGTGTTCGCCGCGTCGTAGGAATCGAGTAGCGCTTCATGTGCAGGGAGCGCTGCGCCATAGAATTTCAGTTGCACCTAATGTGGAGCGTGCGCCGCGCCGTAGATAGTCAGTTCCACTTAATGTGGAGCGTGCGCCGCGATGTGTAAAGTGATCTGTGCTTTCTGTGGAATCTGTGCCGCTTCGTGGAAAGTGAGTAGCGCTTCGTAGAGGGGTGTTGCGCATAGGAAAAAGCGTGAACTGGACTCCGCGTTGTAGGTAACGAGTAGTTTATCATGTAGAGCGTGCGCAGCTTCGTGAATTAAGAGTAGCTCCTCGCGTAGAGCATGCGCAGCATAGTGGATACCTAGAGTTAGTTTTAGAAGAGCGTAGGCAGCGACTCGGAATGTGAGTAGCGCTCCATAAAAAGCGTGCACAGGAGAATGCGCGGCATGCCAGAGTGAGTAGCGCTTCACGAAGAGCGTGCGCAGCGACGTGAAATGCAAAATGCGCTTCATGCGAAGCGTGCGCAGGAGAATGCGCGGCAGGCTGGAGTGAATAGCGCTTTACAAAGCGCGTGCGCAGCAACGTGAAATGCAAGATGCGCTTTAGGAAAAGCGTGCGCAGTAGAATGCGCGGCGTGCTCGAGTGAGTAGTGCTCTATGCGTGCACAGCGGCGTTAATTTTCCATCGATTTTCTTTGTTGTTTCTCGAAGAAGTGAAATTTAAAAAATAGACATTCTCACCTGGCATTTGCCTCCTTGGAACTGCAAGGAATTGGAAAAAATTCAAAGCGATAGAAATTTTTCCTTTACGTTTTGCGAATACATGAACCCCTCATCATACATTTATGTTCCTCCCCTAACTTTGTCAACACGCTCGAAAATGAAATCGTTGCTCCCGAGAAGTTGAAAAGAGTGAAACCCTTTTTGACATTTTCCGACACGCCTAAGCGCATTTCTTCTTGGCGTATTTAATCGCGATTTCGGCGCTGAACTTATCGTTTTTTAGTCCGCCAATGAAGATAGAGAGCTTGTTGATGAGATGATTCAAGCTGCACTTCCGCGGATATTCAGGGACAGAACAAATTCTCTAGAGATCCCAGATGACTACCAATTCCGACAACGCTTCCGTCTCTTGCGGAGGGGATTCTGTAACGTCTTAGACCTGTTCGAGAACAGTTTGGCCTCAGAGACTGTCAGAGACGAAATTGAGATTTTTTTTCGAAATTTGTTCGAAAGAATTCCGAACGAACAAATTTTGAAAAATTTCGAAAAATCGGATTTCGAACGAAAAAAAATTGAAAAATTTTTGTTCGCAAAAATTTCGAACGAGCGAATTTTGAAAAGGAATCGTTCGACGAATTTTCGAACGAACGGAAACGACAAAAAAAATTCCAAAAATCTGTCGAAAATTTCTTTCGCGTACAGTTATACCCTGTTATGCTCCGCTGCCGTGGCGATTAATTAGCATTTTATTCACCGTTCCCACCACTGCTAGGCATATTTCCATGTCGTTCACTGCACTTTGCACATTTTTCATTAACATGACCAGATTTTCCGTCTTGCCTAGCTCGTTTTTGAGCTATGTGGTATGAAGAATAAAATAGGAATACCATACCGAATTGGAAACTTTTTCTCTCAATTTGAAACGTACCCTCTATAAAACGTCGAAATTCCCATCATTCGAGGCGGGAGCGGCGCTCGAGACGCCTCAGCCTCCGGCCGCCCTCCTCTCTCTCACTGTCTCTAACCTCCGCTCCGCACCAGCTCGCGTAGGAACTATGTGAATTTCGCCGTTTTATAGCCTGTGCACATCATACACATCATAGTGACATATTCAAATCGAAAAAAGTGTCGCTCATACAATTGCATTCGAGAAAACAATATAACGAATGAAATCGGTATAAGTTAGTGGATCTGCAGATTCGTGTAAGCAGAAATGTAGGTACGCAAAAGCACGTGGCAATTTATGCAGCGGCCACAACTCCGTCGCCGTGTCGGTCGCCGGCGACCGGCTGTCTGAAGTATACCATTGCCCTTATCGAGAGGTGTTGCTATAGGGAAACATCAAAAATAGTTTATGATCTCCTGCATTGAGTTTCTTATAAGAGAGATCAGCCGCGAACGCTCAGAAAAATGAAAGCAAGCTACTTGTAAAATAATAGGCCGAAAACAAGTTACTTGTAACATATCTGAGCCAATGTAAGTTACTTGCGACTTATCTCAGGTCATTTAAGTTACATTCAACATATCGGCGGGATACTGCGGGGCGCAGCACTGCATTTTTTGCGTAGTGTGTGGTCTGGGACGCGCCTTCTGTGTCGCGTGTCGTCTGCGTCACGTGATGGCTGCCCATAGTGAAAATTCAAATGTAAGTTACATGTAACATAAGTGTAACCTACATGTAATATAAATTCAAGTTACATGTAATATAAATGTATGTTACATTTATATTACAAGTAACTTGTTTTGATTTTTCTGAGCGAGGCCGTTGAGACGTCTCCTCGGCTGAACGCATTGGGTAACCCCAAACAATCACCTTGAGTGATTCGCTACTCTTTAGGCGCTATTCGTTTCCCATAACGCTAACGCGCATGAAGCGCAGGCGTGGGTTGGAGTATGAATGCCTTTGAACCGCACCACGCGCTTGCAGATACTATGAATACTGAATAGAGTTGATTAAAGTGGGTCTAAACTTTGCCGTGATGGCAAAATCAGTACACGCGTTCAACGCCGTGGTAGCAGAGGATAGTAGTGGAATCATCAATTATGAAACGGAATGAAATTAAGGATTGATTAATAATAAAATTTCAAAAAAGTTGCTACAGCCGTCGCTGCCATGGCGGAACGGGCGCCAGCGCGTGATGCGAGGTCCGGACGTCAGACCATTCATGCTGCAACGCCACGCCCCGCAAGTCTCTCAGTGCTGGGGAATATAAATATAATCATACTTGTAAAGGCCAGCGCGGCTAAGGGCGGTGGAGTATGAATAGCCTGATGTCAGGCCTGTGCCTCACTTCCGCTCAGCCATGGCGACAACGCCCATACCGGTTTTCGTATCACTTTGTCATCACTCATGCATCAACTTGATTAAGAGTCATCATATCATGGTGAAGAAGTCACCTCCAGTCCCTCTACGCGCGGCATGCGTAGAAAGTATTAAAACTACAAGGCCGCGTTCAAGAGTAGGAATAGCCCCGAGCGGTGCAGCCACCACATTTCGCTTGCCTCAAAGAAACCCTTTTCAATTCCTTCTAAGTGACCCTAGCGATGGAGTATAAAATAGGCAAATCTGTTGCCTATATCTGTACAGTGCAAAATCACAACACTTTGTGCTAAGCAACTAGACTCAGGATCATTATGAGCAAAGCCCATTCTGTTGAAAATTTGACCCTGAATACAAATGATATGACACCGCGTAAAATCCGTGCGAACTCAATCAGTTTCTTGCCTGCCTGATCTGGCCGAGGATCGTCCAAAGTGCGATTTCAAACATGAACACAGCTTTATAATTACAAACATGCATGCAACACGTTCAACTTCAACCGCTCACTCTCCTTTTGCAATAAGATACTTACATATCTACCTCCGATTGATATCAACAGATTCTGGTTGATAATACTCTATCTTATCTTAAATCGCGTTTGGTGAATCGCAGTTAAGCTTAACTGCGGCCAAACTAGGTGGTTTAGCTCCGGTTTCGCTAACCGCGGTAACTCACTAACCACGGTAATATTGATGAATCCAGCCTCTGATTGTCAACGTGTTGGACATGATTCATTGCATCTATTTTCATGTCCGGTTAGACCTACAACCCTGTCTGCTCTAGATTTATGGTACAAGCCGTGAGAGGTTGCCAACTTTCTGCGCCTCCGATGCGATGGTTTCTAATGGCTGAGAAGAAGAATAGTAGACAAACTCGCATAATCGCTGAGCAGCTAGGACACATCATGGAGGTTCCTAGGCCAAGGCCGTTCCCTAGCTGCTGAAAAAGTGGGCGTAACGGGGCGGAACCACAGCAGCATATGCTGCTGCCAGTTTTGCGTTTGAAATCCCAGTTCACGGGACATATGCTGCTCCCAGCGCGCGTCCGAGTGCGGCAAGGTGCGCTCACCGTCGGCAGTGTTCCGAGACGCGCACCATCACTGAAATTTCGCCGTGAGCGGACCATCACAAAAATTTTCCGGCCCGACATGCCCCGGGGACATGCCACTGTGGTAATCCGTTTTGGGGTCTCCAGAGGTGGGGGGTCACCCCACTGCCACGGTCCGCAGTGGGTGCACCCCTCCGTGAACTGTGGGGAGGTGCCTCCACAGTTGGGTACCCCCCCCCCCGAGCCGCGGGGAGCCCCCTCCCCTCGGCGACAAAAATCATCCTCCGGTATCCGGTGGATCTTCTGGTGAGTGACTCGAGGCCACCTTCTAGGTCCGACTCCGAAGAGCCGACTGGAACACACTGTGAAATGAGAAGCCTTTTATACCAGCAGCATTGTTAATCCTTTTGTCTTAACATGTCAGGATTAGACTAGTTAGGAAGAGGGGTGGGCGGAGCCATCCAACGGCGAGCGGCCGCTGGCTCTAGGACGTTTTTCTTCCGTGGGGCGCCGGTGTTCCGCGACATATGCTGCACTTTCAGCATCATGGCACGATATCCTGCGATGATGGGGTTTGTAACGCTGAGTCCATCCACCGATCACAAACTGGTGGGCGGTCGTCAGCAGATATCTCCATGATGCTGCTCAGAAAATGAGAGGCCGTTTCAGTGCCCTAGCTGCTCAGCGAATATCTGAGAAAGAATCTTCTCGATTTCGGAATTTCAATTTTGGCGCCAACAATGCGTCAAAATACATGTGCGCGCGCAAATCACAGGCGCACATCATCGTCATTTGCGTCTGCGTCGTGCACGTCGACGGAGTTTGATTTCGAATTTCAGACAAGGCAGAAACAGTGGGCAGTGGGTCAGGAATTAACTTTAGGGCGCGAGTGTTGAATTGAGTAAAATGAACGCAAATCTATACGGTTTTATCCAAGATTATCCGATTTTCATTCGAAATTATCCGATTTCGATCCGATCGATTATCCGTTTTCAACCGTTTTTCTATCCGATTATCCGGTTTTCTGATCGAATCCTTCGATTTTCACTTTTCCGGAAATCGGATATTTCGGATATCGTGTTTTTTCCTCTGACCGGATTCCGGATCAATCCGAAATCGCCATTTTGACGTCGGATCGGATTTCGGATAATTATCCGATCGGATTATCCGACTCGGATATCCGAAACCGACTCCGTCGGATGGAATGTATAGTGACCAGGTCCTTGCGATCTAGCGCAACTGTCCTAAGAACCGATATGGCGAAAATTCCAACACCTCTGTTGACTACTTTTAACCTTGATTTTTTCTACAAGTTGCGCTTTTCAAAGGGCTGTCTCGCCATTTCCGTCAACTGGAGGAATACACTCACCCAGGAAGTATGATATAATAGAATGTCTTACGATGTCTTTGAAGACGTTTTCTTGTTATCAAATTGAGGGCACAATGCCTCGTAGGTTCTGGTCATAATGCAAGCGGCAAGGCTTTCCCGCGATTTCCGTGCCGTTTTCTTATATAACCCTTCGAATTCGATTGTTTCAGACCTGAAAAAGCACATAGCCTTATGTGAGAAGAGCTATCTAAGGTTGTGACGATTGCTGGGGTTCAAGCTGAAAAAAGTTTGTGGTGAAATTTTCAGTGTGTCATACAATACGCTGCTGCACAGCGCTAATTGCCCTGTGTAAAGACTTGGAAACTAGATTCGAAACACTTTTTGTTCGAACTTGAATCCAAGCAGGCGTTATGATTCTGGAGGACCATCCTTACCTCATTCCTTGATAAGATTTTGGTGGTTGTTGGACTCAATGTAACATGTGTTTTTAGATAATAGCTTGCTTAAAGGCATCGTACGCGCTGAAAAAGACTCACCGTTTTTTCGGTTTGAATGATTCTCTGGGCTCACCTAAGAACGTAGAGAGAGTTTGTTCGATTAAAACGCTTTATCGTGAAGATAAATGAGGTCGAATGTCTAAAATTCCGTCAAAAGAGGCCGGCCCTCCGTTAGTCGTCTGGCACAATTTCCTTTCAGCCATCATATAAGTAATTGATCAATAATTGATCTAGTACAACTGAGGGGAAGTTGATGGAATATACTATACAATTACGTGAAGAATGACTTTTCTACACGCATCGGTTAACCTTTCCTTCTCCACAAACCACTTGAAGGAAAGAGAAACTTTATTTGATCGTGAGATCGTCGGTCAAAACAGCTATCCTGTCATATAGGGAACTATAGCTCTCATTGTATATGGAAAACTCAAAAACGAAATCCATCGTGAACGATGCCTTTAATCATGAATCAGAAAAAGAGCATCTCGTCTTCTTCTTCAGCATTTGTCCCGCTCCATAGCAGGGTCCGCCATTCTGGTTCGCTGGTGCAATTCAGCTCGATTGTGCGCCTGATCGGGGTACACACCGGCAGCTTTCTTGTCGGAGTGCAGCGTGTCCAACCAACGCTGCTTCGGACAACCATTAGGCCGTTTTCCTGGAACAACGAGATTGATAGCAATGCTGCAGACGGAATCGCTACTAGCTCGAGGAATGTGGCCATACCATCTCAGGCGATATTCTCGCAGCTTGTAGTTGATCGGGGCGACACCGAACAGCTCTCGAATGTCATCATTCCGCATGCGATCCAGGCGCGTTAGGCCAGCCGTCCGTCTCAACATCTTCGTTTCCATCACGCAGAGGCAGCGCTCTGCCTCCTTCGTTGCAGGCCAGCATTCGGCACCGTAGAGCGCCACCGGTCGAATGACATTTCGGTGAACCTTTTAGGTGATCGGGTATGCTCTTGTCGCGCTAGACGTCCGTCGTAGAACGCTATTTCATCCATGCAGAGTTTACGCGAGCAGTGATTTCTTGATTGAGGCCACCGTCAGATGAAATCGTCGACCCGAGATACTTGAAAATGTCAGCTCGGGGTACCTGATTAGATCCTGATGGTCCCAGACTCAATCGCATCGGTAGTAAAGTACTTGGTTTTCTTAACATTCAGACGGAGGCCAAACTGTGCCAAGCAATCACTCCAAGCTTGTACCTGCTTCTCAAGTTCGCCTTTGCTATGTGTTGCCACCAATACATCGTCTGCATAGAGTAATGTCCACGGCGCAGGCATCTGCAGATCACTTGCGACAGCATCCATGACAACGATGAAGAGGAGCCGTGATAGAGCCGATCCTTGATGAACGCCGACCGTCTTCTCGCCTTCTTTGTAGCACACTAAGTTGAAGGAAAAAGGAAGATTTTCCTTGAAGGCAGTTTCCACAAATATATTCGTTCCCGAGTGTCCCACTGCAATCAATGTGTTGGCCACCTCGTTCCAATAAGAATCATGAAAAAATGGCGAAAATCGCATTGAAGCACAACACACTGCATCTATGTACTTCCGTACTTTTTCTTTTTTTTTCTGATAAATAGGCAACCTTTGAATTTCCGCACACCAAACAATGGCGTTAGCCAACACGCAGCTTCTTCTGCTCAGCAATCAATGATGCTATCGCGTTTTCAAAGCAAGTACACATCAAGAGACGATTTTTGAAGGCTCCACGCTTGCAGTGCTACAGAAGACTTCGACTACACCTGAGATAATCTATGGAGAATTTTCGGTGGTCTCTTGTTTTGGATTATCACCAGCGGTGCGCCTGGTGGAATGAATAGAAATCGGGAGCTGATTAGGGATGCCCAGACCTTCGGGGCACAGAGTACACAGAAAAGTGTTTCATAGGTTCAGTGTTTATCCTGGAGAGAATCGCACTCTGTTTACAATGGTGCCCCTGATAACTCTGCAAAAGGTGTTATACCTCCTTGGAAACCGCTTACCATAGTTTCTTTTTCAGAAGTAGGTACAAGTATGATCCTTCTTCTCTTTAAAGGAAGCCGCGGCGCAACGAACTAAGGTGGCATCACACTGTTGTATCCCTATGAATACAAACTACTACGCTCTCTCTGACAGGGGAGAGCTACCGTTTTTGCGGCTGTGGGGAAGACTAGAGAATAGTACGTTTATTAATAGAGAATAACCATACAGCTGACCTGAAGACCACCAGAGGAGCGCGGAAAGGTGCAGGCGAGGCCGACTTATCTGAGGTCCTTTCCTGCAGCCTTTTATGCGGTCCCCTTCCCGCTGGATCACTCTTCTGACCTGCTCAACGGGATACCACTTCGCCTTCTTGGGTGGTAATCGACATTCCAACCTCGCCAATAGCGAACACTTTCTCTCACAATCAGATCATCTCCTGATCTGCCAGCCATAACACACAAGATCGATGTTCATGAATATCATCACCTCCTCACTTCCGTGCGTGCCACGAGTGTTCGTCGCAGCTACCCTCCCCCATCCACTGATCGACGATACCTTCATTTCTCAGTTCTCTTTTTCGGGTGTGCGTGCTTCAAATAGAGGATGAAGTTCTATTTTCATGAAATATGCTACCAATAGAGGTATACTTCAAAAGAAAAAATTAGTCCTATTTTTCCGCCCTCTCTTTTTGGTGCACTTCTATTAGAGGAGTACTTTGAATGAAGGGGTTCTTCTAATAGAGAAAATGCGGTAATATTCAAGGGCGAGAGATTGGTGAAGTAGTTGTCTCAAGCCTGAATTTCTCTTCATTCGCAATCGCTCCACGAAAGCGAGCCATGAATCAAAAACGAGATCAACAAATGATTGAAAACGAAAGACCAGATTGAAGTTCATCCATACATCTAGCCGCTGTTGATTTTCGAAATAGAGTAAGGGGCGTGAACCGTGGTAGTATTTGAGGGGTCGCGTTGCGGTCTCGGTCCACAAAAATGGAGGAGATGACCGGTCTTCTGCTCTTCCATTGAAGCGAAGTTGTTCTAAATGGAATTTGAACTTTGAGGGACAGGGCGACTTCTCTATTCTTTTGGACTAACACCACAAGCCGATGGTTGTCGTGCTCATGATTGTCGCTTATTTGGAGGTTTTGAGATCTCGGACTTGGCAAAAATTACATAGAAGTGGTCTTCTGTTTACCTACATAAAAATATGAAAATTCGTGTCTGCAGGTGTATTGTGACTCCAACCGATAAGAATCATTTTTGGCGCAAGATTGGGTACACATGTATACACCTTCTCCAAAATTTGAAATCGGGAGCGGGACAAGATTTTCACATTGTGTGCAGGTGGTAATACGGTTGCTATACGGTGTGTGATACGGTGCCTCCTTGCGGACACTTTATGACCCGTGGTTCCACATCAACACGTTGGCTATGTCTCTTTTCTGCCCTGATATTAATTCAGAAATTTGTTACCACATCTGCGCCTCTTACGCACCCTGTCGCGTATCGACGCTAGTGTAAACTTGAGAAAACTGTGAACTTCAGGGAAAAACAAGTAGTACTTAAAGGCAGTGGTCGCGATCAAATATGCGGGACAGGGGCTCTCTACACACCGAGGGAGGAGTTGTCTCGCGTTTCGCGGCCCTAATTCCACTCGGGACCACTTCGCTTGCATTGAGTCGCGTGACATGTCCAACTGAAAAAACGGGACAACTCCTCCCTTTGTGTGTAGAGAGCCCCTATCCCAAATATGCTTGTCGTCTTTTTCTCTCTAAACCCTTTTCTGGGTCTCGAGTAGTAGGACCTGTGAGAAAATAGCGAAAAACCACTGTTTCGGGCCAATTTTGAAGCCTGAACTTTCTTGTCTTTTGATGATGGACGAGCCCCCTCCACATCATCGGCATCGATGACCTCTTATATCAAGAACATCAGCTGGCTTGAAATCGAATTTCATTCAATGAAACTTTGGAATTATGTACATATCTAAGCAAAAACATTGACTGGAGTGCTTTCTTTCATTGTTCAACTGTTTTTATTAGGTAAATTTGCATCTATTTCTTCCCTTTAATGTCGATGATTGTTAACTGCTCGGCATGAGACTGCAATCTTTTTCGGCGGCGCTGTGCACTTGTGCACGAACTGGAATCTTTGGGCCCTAGAAACTGTAATTCTAGCCCGTCTTTCACCGAGATACCTCCATAGTTTTTCAGCTGTTTTCGATCTAAGCTGATTTTTGTAGTTTTCTTCGATAACGTTTTTCATCGTGACCATTGCCTTTAAAGGCACAGGACACCCAGAAACTTTTGTTTTAGATTCTACACTTACCTTGGAGAGGGTCACACTCTGATCACAATATTATTTCTCAAATCGTTCAAGACCGCCTACAAAGGGAGATATGACTCCTTGAATATACCTGTATCTTTTGGTGGACGAGTTGTCTCAGGCCTGTATTTCTCTTGAGTCGCAGTCGCGGCACGAGAGCAAAGCAGGATGAGGAGATCGGAAAGAGAGTGAAGAACGACGACTCGGTTGGAAATCATCCATGCATCTAGCCGCTATTGAGATCGAAGATCAAGTAGGGGGCCGGGCCTGTGGTGGTGAGCGAAGGGGTCGGGCCTGTGGTGGTTGCTTATATCTCGATTATTTGGGGGAATTGAGATCTAGCATTTGGCAAGTGTTAACCAGAAGTGGTCTTCTACACAAACACGAAAATCTCAAAATTCATATCTGAGGGTGTATTGTGCCTTTAAATATAACACGGAAAGTAGTGAAAATAAGGCTTTATTAACCATGATTTTTTAATAGCCTGGAGCAAGTCGAGCAGGAGGACAGTGGTCGCAGCTGCCTGGTGAACCGCTCTCCCCAGCACTTCCGGGTCCTCCAGCCGGACCAGGTGGTCCCGGTGGTCCACGCTGACCTGAAATTTCACAACATTGGCTGCCTGTTTAACGAAATTGTTGCGAAACATCGAATTTTTACCTGGTTCGCCAGTGGTTCCTGGGGTTCCGTTCTCTCCATCTCTACCAGGTACTCCAGCCTTCCCAGGTTGTCCAGGAGGTCCAGGTCGTCCAGGTGGTCCGGGAGGTCCAGCCGGTGCAGGCCCACCTGGCACAAGCTGTCCAGGTTCTCCAGGAGGTCCACGTTGTCCTGATTGTCCTGGCTGTCCGGGTGGTCCAGGTGGACCAGCTGGTCCCTGTGGTCCTGGAGCACCATCGTTTCCATTGCCGCCGGGCTGTCCAGGAGCGCCGTCCTGTCCTGGTGGTCCGGGTGGCCCTGCCATACCGGGGGCTGCCTGACATGGACATTGAGGTGGCACCGGCAACAAGCGATCATGCAGTTCGGCGTCTGGCCCAGGTGGTCCTGGCTCCCCGGGACCGGCTCCTGGCTGTCCATCCTTTCCATCAGGTCCAGGCATTCCGTCCGGACCAGGTGGACCCTGCTGACAAGTGCAGCACTGCGCTTCTGCCTGACGAGTGGCACGAAGTAGGACGTCAAGGGAGTCATCGCCTCCTTCTGGTGTCACCTCCACCATCTCGCGCCACATATCTCGCGATCGAGATTTGCAATACTCCACCTCTCCCTGAATGTAGATGTTTTGAATATTTAAAAGGATTGCAGATCTGAAACACAGAAGCTATTCATTGAGTAAATATGGTTGTGGGATTTCTCGCAGAATATTTTTTGGGAGGCTTTCTAGGCATGCCGACTTAAAAAGAGCAAGATTCCTTGCCCCTCATGCTTAGAAATAGGGATTTCGAATAATTAAAGCGCACATCTAACAGTCTGCGACGTGGATTAGCATTTTTTGGAGTTCCTAAATTGGTGCCAATACGGAATCGGGCGCTTATTTCAGTTTTGCCTATTGTCAAATTGTTTCAGAGAATGCCTATGCTCCATTTCCTCATTGAGGAAGCCCCTCCTTGTCCATGACAATTTTGGTTTCCGGTACGCAAAAAAGGACGTGAGGTACGGAAACTCCAAAAAAGTCTTCAGGTTGCTTTGTGTTGCATATGGGATACTCTGGTTCATGAAGACAGTCCGAAAGAGACTGTCCACTCACGCGGTTGGAGTGCGTGTCGAGCGACCATTGCGAAGGAGTTTTTTGAGCATGTGAATCGACAGGTAGGATCATTAGACGAGTTGTTAACATAATCCCAGTAAGCTGTTTGCAGCAGTGGGGAAAACTCGTCCAAAAATGCCTTCGCGTCGACCGCTTGAACGCACGCTGACAGCGTGGGCGGACAGTCTCATGCGGACAGACTTTATTTGCTGGGGTCGCTGCTACTACTCGAAATACGTCCTAGTTCCAACTAGCAACAGTCTGCTGGATACACTGATTAATCTGAAAATTTTTCAAAAGACTGCGGAAAAACCGTGAGGTTTTTCTCCATTGCTCCCGAACTTCATGGATGACTATTTTTTTGGAGTAATGGTGTAGTTTCCAGGAATGTTTTTTGGACGAACCTGAACTGTGGCCTGTAGTGTCTGGACATAGTGGAAGACCAATGGGAAGGAGATGAGGCATGCAGAAACGGCTACCGTCGAGAAGACGACGGCCGCGAATGCCACACCTCTCAGGGAGCCCTTCTTCTCGTCCATTTTCTGAAAACGCGTCAAGAGTACTACACAGAAGGTGGTTTAGTAGAATGATGACGGGTAGCGTAATATAATGCGTTAATGGGGATCGAAACCTTCTCCCTTTATTAGGGGTAGCTATGTTCATAATTGGTATGTATGCCTAAGAAATAAGTGCAGTGCAAGGAGAAGGGAAGAAAAGTAGGTAAAGTTGGAACACTTGACTTCGCAGGATGGGAATACGGACATAGAGTGAGGAGAGTTTCTTAAAATGCACCCGTCCAGGCTTTTAGAGGCTTTTGAAAGCGAAATCAGGGTCGTCTAAGAGGGTTAGGACCGGTTCCGCGGCGGACACGAACTATTCGCTAGGAACGCCAATGTTTCAGAAAAAAAGTAGAACACTAAAACACTAGAGGAGATTCCAACGAAACCTCGCGCAAAAACTTTCGCCGTTCAACTGCCCATCACAGAGAGGAAAGGAATTTTACTGGGTTCTAAAAAGTACCTAGTGAATAGCAGGAAGAAAACTAAGCTGGCTTCTATTTCAGTATCGTTTTCCAAGAAACAAGGGGGTGCTCGAAATGTTGATCAGCTCACGCTTTTCATTAAAGGCACAGGACATCCAAATAATTACTTTTCAGATTTCATGATTATCTTGGAGAGAGCCACACTCTGATCACAGAGGAATCCCTGAAATCGTCCAGAACCCCAACGAACGGAGGTATGACTCCTTGAAAATGCCTGCATTTTGGAGCAAAATTTTGTGGACGAGTTGTCTCAGGCCCGTATTTCTCTTTATTCGCAATCGCTGCAGGCGAGAAAAACAGGATGGGGAGATAGACCGGCGATGGACTGAAGAGCGACGACATGTTGAGAATTCATCCATCCATTATGCCGCTATCGAGTTCGTGAATCTGGTAGGGGGCCGGGCTCGTGGTGGTGAGCGAAGGAGGTCGGGCCTGTAGGGGTCGCTTATATCTCGCTTATTTGAAGGAATTGAGATCTCGCACTTGGCACGTGTTATACAGGAAGGGTTTGCTACACAGTCAAATAAAAATAACCAAATTCATGTCTGAGGGTGCACTGTGCCTTCATGGAGCTTGTGGTTCACGTGAGGCAGAAAAAGGCCTGGGAGCAGCTAATTCGTACTACATATGGATTCCGTTTTCGATTTAGTCTGATGCATGGGCCAGGCGGCTGGCCGTGCTGGGTTGGCGGTCTCACTGGAGAATGAAGCTTCGATTCGCGTCGCATCCCGCATCTACCGTCGCAGTCCCGTCCATTCATCGGACCAAATTTATTACATGAATTCTATAAAGCCAAGTTTCTGCCCATCTATTGAGACTAATCTCAGCCAATATGTCCAGAACGATAATTCTGAAAGGCAGCATACGCTGCTGAAAATTTTATCGACTTCATGGCATCAACTGAAAAGAAACCGGAATGAAAATCAATGGACGACTTGTTTTTTTTTTGCGTTGTATTGGCAGTGGACGAGTTACACCGCGTCTTGTTGGCTTGGTTGAAAAAGCGGAGCTAATTGACTAATACGGTTAGACTAGAACGCTGACGTCGTTGGAAGCGTCAAAAATGGTGCAAGAGGCCGAAATACGACTAATCGAATCGAGGGTGTTTGTATTGACGGAGCGTGACGTAAATAGGCGGAGTCTTGAGGCTTTGGCTCCAGATGGCTCAAAACAGCCATTTTGCCCTGTTTTTTTCACAATGCCAATGGCGCTAGCGTTCGTATACTGGCCGTATGACTCTATTCTACCCTTTCTTTTGCGAGCGTGCATGCTGTCTTCAGGGAAAGTCGTGTCGCATAGGAGCAGTGAGTTCTCTATTTTGATACAAATTGCAAAGGCTTTTGATGGAAAAGAAATTTTTTAGTTCAATTTGTGAAAGGAACGGTCTGAAACAGAGGGAAACCATTTTTCGATAAAATCTCTAGTTCTGAGCAGGCCAGTCCACCCTTGCATTGGTTCCGGAATCGAGGGCCGAATAATCAGCAAAAGGTGAAGTTGACCGATGTGGGCATTTATTCTAAAAAAATTATAACGCAGAGCGACGTTCACTCCATGTGTCATATCGAAAATGCTTTTTTTCTAGATTCACCAAACTGGACTTGAAGAATTTTGTTATAGCTTCTCGATCCTGATTTTTAAACTTTCCTTCTTGAGTGGCTCCGACTTCCCAGAAATATGCTGGGAGATGGAATGGCCAAATGGAATTGTAAAAAAGATTCGAAAATTCAGTGTCGCAATTGAAGTTATTCCTGATTTTGCATACTTTGCTTTCTGCTAAACAAAAGTGATGGGGTTTCACATAATGATGTTGAAGCCAACCATGAATAGAAGAATATTGAATTGAAAATCCCGTCAAATAATGATTGACTGTAGACGAGTCTATTTAAGAGAATCTTGTCCGTATATTTTTCGTTTCTATGATTCTATTTTTCACGCTTGAGTACTCATCACTACCCCTATTCACTGGGGAGAACCTAGAATACCCACCGTTGTACTTGGCGAATCAGCGAAAAAAAAACGCGTTTGCCCGTTTTTTTTCGCCCCCTTGGAATAACTATGTCAGATTTGGATTTTCGGGGATGAGAAAGATATTGCTAGAATCGTCTCATCAAGATCTACAAGATGGTGTCAAAATTTCATTGATATCTCAAACTATACCTTAATTATATTTATGTTGCCAAAAAAATAAGAGTGCCGGCCGAAGGGTTGACGAGTCAAAACGTGTTATGGAAAGAGCAACATACCTATAATTAAGGTAAAGTTCAAGATATCAATGAAATTTCGGCCCCATCTTGTAGATCTTAATGAGACGATTGTAGCATTGTCTTTCATACCTCCAAAACCCCAAATTTCACAGGGCTATTCCAAAGGGGCGCGAAAAACGCGTTTTTTTTCGAAGTTCGAGGGTGGGTATTGTATGTGAAGCAACTGGGAGCTTTTGAAGAAAGCTGAAATCGAGTTACATTAACCACATTAGCGTGGAAAATGTGGAAAAACGTGGAATGTGGAAAAGGCTTGATGTGCAAAAAAACAGTATCTGCCAAATGCGCAAGCAATATTTCAAAACTTTCTTACCATTCACGCAAAGTTGCTGAAAAAACAAAAAATTGCATTAACAAGGAAAAGATTCATCAACGAACTTTTTTTCTGCAGTAACCCTAACAGCCTACAAGATCTAAACTTTAGTGGCAACAGCCTCTAATATGTTATGCAGAGGACGGAGGGAAGTGAGTGCTTGTGAACGGGGTGGAGGGTAGGGGAAGTGGGGGCGGTGGCGACCATCTAGACGGGGTGATGGTGGACTAGCTTATATGCGGCTACGAAGGTGGAACGAAACACCATCGCGTACACGCCTTAAAGAAGAAGAAGCATTCCTACATGAATGTACTGTGTTCAGGGCAGTTATTGGAAGGGTGACCTCAGCAACATTCCACTTGTTGCACTGCAAAGAGTTCAGGAAACATTTTTGTCGTTAGCCTATCAGGACTAAGAGATCGCCACATGAGTCTTGATACTGTTCATGTTTAGTGAGCATAAATGAGTTCCAGTTGACTTTTTTTCAATCGATAGCGTATGCATATGGTTATTTATTTATTCAAAAAAGGTTCAAATTCAGGTTTGAAATAAAAACCGCTGTCAAAGAAGCATTCGACGATTTTGAAAAATACAAATAACAGAGTAACAGGTTCCCGATAAGCATCGAGGTCAATTCAGCCTTAAAGGCATCGTACGCGCAGAAAACCTATCATATTTTTTCATATTTTGTGTAGCTTGGCCTCTCTAGTGAGCGAAAATGTCGAAGGGGCCCATCAAAAACCTTTATTTGTAAAGAAAAGTCAATCGGAACACATTGTAAATACGAATTTGAATTTCGCGCTAAAATCATTTTTGAAGTTTTCCTGCTTTTTGGAGGCCTCGTCACTGTCATTTTCATAATTTTCTGCATGTGGAGTTCGTGCCGTAACTATTTTTCATGTTGTCTTACGATCGCACCAACATTCTAGGAAAAAGTGCTAGATGACTGGTGAGAATTGGTGGCGGATCTTTATCTTTGACGCCTTCCAACCTCATCGCCTAACGTTTTTGACGCGCCAAAGTTTACCACTACCGAGCTCAATCATAAAATTGAGCCTGAAACAATGAAAATTGATTCTAATCGCGAACGATGCCTTTAAAGGCACAGTCCAACCTCAGAATCGCTTTTCTGTTCTTCTGCCTATCTTGACAACGGTCTCACGCTGATTCCAATGATGTCTCTGGAATCGTAGAAGACCACCTAGGAACGAAGTTATGGCCCCTCAAAAACTTTGCTAAGGAAGCATGGTGGACGAGTTGTCCGAGGCTCGTAACTTCCGTCGTTTGCACCCGATCTAGGCGAATCGACCAGAACATAGAGAGAGGTTGAGAATGTAGGGAAGAACGGGGCTAATGATCGGAAATCATCGCTCATCTCGCCGCTGTTGAGCTCGAAAGATCGTAAAAGGGGCGTGCCAAAGTGGCTTCCGGGTGTGGGCGCCCCAGGGTGGCTTCTCCCTATATCTCGCTTATCCGTAGGAGTTGAGAGCTCGCATTTGGCAGGGGCTATACAGGTTGGGTCTACTTCACATTTATGTGGAAATCTCAGATTTCGTCCCTGAGCTTGGACTGTGCCTTTAACAGGCGACAACTGATATTTGAAATTTGAGTGATCGAATTGAAGGAGCGCTTGGCACTCTGCCTGCTTCTGCCTAATGGCAGAGTCCACGATAAAAACCATGTCTGATTTTTTGGTGGGAATCGGCAGCTGCGGGGCCTAGCGCAACCCTAACGTTGAAAAAACTAAGAAAAATGAGCTTGGAACGGTTCCCTACGGCCCCAAAGTTGGACACCCGTCAGCTCGTCACACCCCAGATGCACTTTCCACGCCCACTGACTTGAACAGATGAATGCTCGAGATTGTCAAATGAGCTATGTTTTCCGATCAATAGCCCCGTTCTTCCCTTTATTCTCAACTGATCTCTTTGCTCAGGTCAGTTCGCATACATCGGCTGCAAAATACACAAGTCACAAGCCTCGGACAACTCGTCTACCATACTTCCCTGGCTCAATTTTTGAGGGACCATAACGCCATTCCTAGAAGGTCTTGTACGATTCCAAAAACATCATTGGAATCAGCATGGGATCGTCTTCAAGATAGTCAAAAAAGCAGATTAACTATTCTTACCGTGAACACTGCCTTTAACGGAACATTTCTACAAACGACAACTCTATTGTCGAGCTTCGGATGATCCTTCGGTTGATGCATAATCTGACCGTAATCTGACTAGTTCGATCCATCTTTTCATCCGAATTTGTGCAGTGGAACCCGAGTTGGCTTGATTGACCGAGATATTTTCTAAGAAATACTGCACAAAAAAATCAAGGTAATCACTATAGAAACGGCTAAAATATGAGTATTCTCAGAGAAAATCGGCTCTTGTAACCGCAGCCACTCAACTGTTGAGTCGCTTGAACTCAGCGAAACGATTGAAGCCTCAAACTCCATGTTTGAAAGATAAAAGAAGTGTTCTCTCTTCTAGTGATTGACATGTTGCATGTTGGGGCAGCCCCGATGCTAACTTGCACAACAATAAGGCCGGGACCATACTTCACGTGACCGAAGACGGCGACAGTGCATATAAGGCATATCGATTTTCGGCCGATACTGATGGTTAACATTTCGTCGCGTCGCTCGTCGCTGGAAGTATGATCCCGGCCTAAGGCTTCTTACCTGCGCACAAGTTGAGTCCGCGCGTAATTGCGTCCGCGCGCCCCTCTCGTTTATGATCAATGTAGTGAAAAGTATGCTGATACATAAAAAATGACATGACGTTCCTCGCCGAATGACGGGCTATATTGGCATGGAGGCCAGCCAATCCTGTTCTAGTGAGTCATCCACAGCTCCCTTTCTTAACGACTTAGGTGACAAACCAGTTCTAAGAGGGGTCTATCATTAAATGAATTGGATTATGATTATATCCAGAAATGTTTTAAACGCATTTTATATAACGGGACCCTTGATCCTGCTCCTCAAATACAAAGCTAACCTAGACTCCATACTCTACCTTATCCGCTATGGCGTTGAGATTCAATACTCTGTCGCGTTTTCATCCCCTTTCCAACCTTCAGGTTTTCACAATTCTGCGTATTTACGTTTACAATTGAGACTAGGGGGCACATCATTAAAACTTTCGGACAGCATGAAGATTTTGAAGTATCCTACTACGGTTTCAAAAATTCGCGAAAAAGAATGCAGGGTTGTAAAGCAGCTATAAACAGGTTTCTGTTGACATTTCAGTTAATGGATAGCAAGAATGCTTAGTGATTGCAACGTTGTGACATTGTTCACTTGCAAAACAAATGCTACGCTGCCTAATTCCCTATACTTTGAAAACTCAATAAAAATTTCGGGTAATAAAATTTTCGAATACGCCGAACACAAACAATTTCGAACAACTGAACTCTGTAATGAGTCAAATGTGAGAATGCAAATTTGAATGAGTTGATGACACTTATTTTTCAATGAACTCATTTGAAGTCAGCGAACAAACAAAAAACGTGTTCAATTTCTCTACTGTTTTGCGAAAGTAGGCCTACCAATTTGCGAAGAAGCCACCGAAAACACCTAAATCAAGAAGAAAAATTAATTTTAATTACTCGGAACACTCAGCCTTCTTTATCGCGTCTGTCCGGTGTGTCTTGTGTTATATACAAATGTCAGAAAACCGGTCGTCTGAAATGGTTCAGCCCCTTTTGCCCTTTGCATTTTCGAGAATTCTCCAAAAATAAGAAGCTTTCAATACAGACGTTTGAACGAGAGGATTTTTCGAAATAAGGAATATAGAATTGTGGATATTCACGGCCTGTCGGAGGCTGTCATGGCGCTTCTGCGTCTCGTGCCAGATGATCGATCGGAAAAACGCCTTTTCACACCTCGGCGCAGTTTTCAAGAAGACCCAGCATTATGAACACTCGGCATTGAGGTTACAAGCTTTGCTAGCTATCTCCACTTGGTTCAAATATTGGATTGAGAAGAAAAAACCAAATGTGGTTTTCTGCGCGGACGCTGTCGCTAAAGCTACCGCCATTGGATTTTTGGTGGACCCTTTCTCCTCTTATAAATTAGTTCCAGGTGCGAAACTTCAAACTCAAGTATTATGGGCAACTTCGTAGTCACTCAGACAAACTCACGGCTCGTCCGCGGCGGCAGATGAGCTTTCCGGACGGTCCGCGGCGCTTGGCGGCTGATCCGCGGCACGATTGATAGTGGGACGGTCAAACGGCCGATCCGCGGCGCTGTTTGTTCTCGAGGGGGTGGCTCCGGGGCGCACCGCCAATCCACCATCTCAATACTGATCGATGAAAAGCAGCCACTTATATTTTTGAGTTGTTTTTGGATTGAACGACTTCACCACCTCATTCCCCGCAGTCTTAGACAATTTTCCAGCCGCTGACTTCGAATTTATGGTATTTGTAACTTCTTCAAACCGTTATATCTACATGCACGCTAATTATTCTTTCTAGATGCCATCGCAACAACTTCTAGGGCAGAAAAAATTCCCGATGGTAAGTAAATTTTCATATTCTCGTTCATTTTTGAGATTCTCTTCTGATTTTGTTTTTTTCTCATTCAAATAATTTTCATGATTGTTTGGTTTGGTAATTCTCCTCATGTTTTTTTTCAAGAATAGTTCCGGTTTGATACCGACTTTGATCGATTTCGGCATGAAACCAGATCTACCCTAGAAAACCAAACAATCATATAAATCACTGGAATGTAAGGAAGGAAAACAAAAAGAGAGAATTACAAAAATAAACGTGAAAATGAAAAATTACCTACCACCGTGAATTTTTTCTCCCCTAGAAGTTGTTGCGGAGCCATCTGGAAGGATACAATTGGTGAGCATGTAGATATAATACTTTAGTATATGAAGAAACACAGAAGGACGGGTTTGGTCACAGAAGCCAAGAAAATTGAAGAAAATGAAAAAAAAACACCTACAATCAGCTTATCGGCTACGGCGCCGGAATATCGTCCGGCTCGAGCGCGTGCGGCCGCGAAGCGTCTCAATACGCAATTGCGGAGGGGAATTTGACGCAGAGGAGTGGAATTTGACTCAGAGAAGCACAGTACATGAACTCTGTTTCCATCGAGTGGGATATTCTAGTAGAGCACCACTCCCAATTAGATGGAAACAGTCACTCATTGGCCGTGAGACAGATTTCGGCATTGTTGCACGCTCTTCGCGTTAGCTTTCTTATCTCCTCAGAAAGCATCAGTATCACAATTTCGCAGGGTTGCTCTACCGTACGACTTATTTTCAGAGGTAGAACAACTCAATTTACATGTAGAACTGGTTTCGATGTGCATTCGTAGACGTGTTCTGTTTATGGCATATTGCAATGTAGGCCCATGGTAACATGAAGAACTGATTGTGCAATAACTAAGTGTTACAGGTCTTCAGTCTAAACTAATATTACAAAGCTGTTGCTTAAGAGTCATAAAATATGAGCTCTCGATTTCGAGAATCTGCAGCTCATGATCATACATTAATCATTTGTTCATAATCATAATTATACATCACCGATGTCTAAAAGATTCCAATAAAATATACTATTTTCACAATACTTCTTCAGCGATACATTTCACAGTTGTACAGCTAAACTATATCGAAACCAGTTATGCATGTTAATCGAGCTGTTCTACTCTTGAAATAACTCGTATGATGGAGAAGTCCTGCAAAATTGTGATATTGAGGCTTTCTGAAGAGTATGGAATGCTAGCGCGAAAAGCGTACTCCAATGCCAAAATCTGTCCCACGGCCAATGAGTCGATCGGGGTGGGCAGGATAACATGATTCAAAAGGACGGTCCGCGGCGGCTGTCAGGACGATCCGCGGCGCCTGCAGGACGATCCGCGGCGCAGGCAAGATGGTCCGCGGCGCATTGCCGGCGCATCCGCGGCTTCGGTGAAGGATCGTCCGGTCGTCGGCCGCGGACGATCCTGCAAAAGCGCCGCGGATCGTCCTTGGACTTCTCTGAGCAATACCCAGATACTCGAGGGGGGCAAGCCCCACTTCCACCAGGACGCCAGCCTTCCTTCCTTGTCAGGGCTGGCGTCCTGGTGGAACAGGGCCGGCGCCCCTTTCCTCTCTTTGTTGCGAGACCGTCCAACCCCGGGTGTCACCCGCAGTGGTTAAGCGGGTCAACCCAAACACAATAATTGAGTACCCCAGGATTTCCTCCGTTCTCATCGCTTCCTCTTCATTCAAGACGATTTCTTCTTCTTGTTCCTAGCGTTTGTCTCACGTTGACGTAGGGCCCGCTTGTTTGGCTCTTGTCCTCCACTTATTCCTGTCAGCTGCGTCCTCCAGAGTGAGTCGTGCATCAGCCATGTCGGTTTTCACGCGGTCGAGCCAGCGCGTTTTCGGCCTACTTCGCGGCCTGACACCAGCCACCTCCAAGTTGAGAGCAGTTTTAGCCACGGAACTAGCGTCGTTTCATTGAACATGTCCAAACCATCTCATCCGGGCTTCCTTCATCTTTCCATTTATTGGTGCAGCCCCGAAGGTGGCACGCACAGTGTCGTTCGTGACCCGATCCCTCAGACTGATACTCAATGACCATCTTAGCATTCTCATCTCCATGGTGTGCAGGGACTGTTCGACAGCTTTAGTAGTCGGCCAGCATTCACTAGCGTAGAGCGCGACCGGTCGCACTACCGCCTTGTAAATTTTTGATTTGAGACGGAGTGGAATCTTCTTGTCACACATCACCCCCGTGGTTGCCCTCCACTTCATCCAAGCAGCTGTTACGCGTCCTCGAGCTTCCGATGATATATTGCCTGTCGAGGTGATTTTAGAGCCGAGATAATTGAAGCAATTCACTTTCTTGAGGTCGGTGCCATCAATTTTAATTGATCCGTCATCCACTTGCGCGCCACATTCCATGTACTCGGTCTTCGCGATGTTGAGCCGCAGTCCAAAACGTTGCAAGCGATCTTTCCAGAGCTGCGCTTAAATTTCCAACATTTCCCTCGCCTCGGCTGCCAACATAACATCGTCGGCGTAAAATAGCGACCACGGATGCGGTTTCTGTATATCCCGTGTGCTTGCGTCCATGCAGAGAATGAACAGCAATGGTGACAGGGCAGACCCTTGATGGACTCCAACACGGACAGGAAAGGGGTCATTTGTCCCTGATGAGCATCTCACCACACTTGTCGGCTCTACGTACAGCAATCTTGTCCATCGTATGTACTCTTACGGAACGTCTTGGGATCTCAACGCCATCCATATGAGATCATGTGGGACACGATCAAATGCCTTCTTCAGGTCGAGAAAAGCGACGTGTGTATTGCGATTTTTCTCCCGATGCTTCTCAACCAGAAGCCTAGTGGCGTGAGTGGCATCCGTAGTTCCTCACCCTTCGACAAATCCGCACTGGTTTGCTGTTTTCACGACGATATCTCTCAGACGCCTGTCCAGAATGCGTTCGAAAACCTTCATAGTATGGCACAGCAAACGAATCGGCCTGTACGACGAACAGTCAGCTGTATCACCTTTCCCTTTCCAAATGGGCACAGTCACACTGATCTGCCAGATATCCGGGGTTTTTTCTCCGGCGATAATCCGGTTGAAGAACTCAGCCAGCCATTCACAGCCGCGATCGCCCATCGTTTTCAGACCTCAGCAGGCAAGTTATCTGGGCCGGTAGCTTTGTGCAATTTCATTTTGGCTACGGCTTCCCTGACTTACTCTGGTGTGATTTGGGGAACAGGCCCCTCTACGCTGACTCCGGATGGGATGGTAGGATGGGGAAACTCTTAGTTAGATATAGCGTTGAAGTGCTGCAACCACCTTTCCAGGATATCGGTTGGGCGATGGAGAACGGCGCCATTCTCTGCTTTGATGACACTCTGATGTCTGAGGTCCTGTGCAGAACAATTTCGCGCCTTGGCCAAACGGAATACAGACTTCTCGCCTTTCCTGATGTCCAGCCTTTCATACAAATCCTTGGAGTGGCTCGCCTTTGCCATGGAGACAGCCTTCTCTGCAGCCCGCTTTGTTGTCAAGTACGCAGCCCTATCCTGGTCTCGGCGGCTCTTCATCCACAACTTATACTTTTCTCCTTGAACCTTCTTCTCCTTGATCACCGTCTTAACTTCTTCGTTCCACCACAGGATGGCCTTATCGATTTTCGTCTTCCCTGGGGTTGTTTTACCCAGGATGCCTCCGGCTGACGCAATTATAGCTTCCAGCGTGGAACTCCAACTTTGTTCGTCAGTCAAATCTTCACGTATAGATGGGCAGCACAGCAGCGGGGCGGCAAGCGCTTGTTTGAACTCTTTCAGTTTCCATCATTTAATACGCTGCGTATCTGTTCTAGGCTTGACGATCCTGGGGCGACTCTTTTTGAGATCCATGACTAGCAGATGGTTCTGAGTTCCGACATGATCCATGGGAATGACCTTAGTATCCATCAAAATATTGCGATCCTTCCGACGCAGCATCCAGAAGTCGATCTGAGTTTCTCTACCACCACTGCAGTAGGTAACCAAATGTGACTTTCGCTTCCAAAACTGTGTATTCGCAATGATCAGATCAACTGCTACTGCGCATTCCAGAATTCGCTGCCCTTCTTCATTGCGCACGCCAAAGCCGTGTCCTCCATGACACTCCTCGAAACCATCTCGATATGAACCTACGTGGCCATTTAGGTCGCCTCCGATCTCCGATTCATTGCTTCCAACGGATTGAACGTACTGTTCCATATCTTGCCAGAAGACGTCCTTGACCTCATCCACTTAGGATTCAAGACGATTTCTAACTTTATCATACTCACAAAACACTTAAGACCCATGAAAATTTACTACAGTAATCAGAATACTCTTCATTTCAATGGTAGTGTACCCGAATGTTCACAGACGTAGTTACTCTCATAAACTCGGGGGGTGAATAGGCTCCCAAACATCTTTGGATAGCACCGACAGCTGCTATCCATCCCCCAAAATGGGCGGAGTCGTACCCTCCTAAGGTGCCTGTTGTGAGGGCATGGGTTGATTTTGAATAGTACTTGGGGAATGGGAGGGTTCCTGTTGTGGGGGTACTGGGGAGTAAAATCAGTGCAAATGCGACCACTGCAATGCTGTTGTCGGTCACGGGTACCACTTTCTACCCATACTTCTACAGTACCCCTTGACCGCTGATCTTCTATGACTGCTAAACCACCTTGCTTAAATCGCAAGCAAGGCGCGAAGACGGACAGAACACTTCATATTCAACTTTATATATTGCTTCATCAATACAAAAACCGGTTTTAGTGAAATAACCCCATTTATATATAATAGCAAACACTAGAACCAACTGCAACGAAAAATTACAGAGGTTAATGGCACTGGTCAAAGGTCATAACGTCGTGAACAAAATGAATGTGGACATCGACGTGGTGTAGCAATCATGAGAAACGCTCAAATAAACACGTAAAAGATGTTAAACGCACACAGCTTCCACAAAATGAAATTAACAGCTTTCACAGTCCTATCCAAGAACTTTAAAATTACGCTTTCCTAGATGGAAATTTCGCAAAATTTTTGAACCACTAACAATTAAAAAAATGCGCTGTATATAGAACAAATATTAAAGGTCACCGGCATTCAGAACATTCTTATATGAGGCCGTTCACCTAAGAACCGAGACGGTTTGAGACACAAAACCCGTATTGCAGGTTTTTCGTTATAGATCGATAGAGGGTGCGATAAATTCAGACCCTCCTCTCTAGAACTTTTGAAGAAGCTTTGGTAGGAGAATAAGTGTTGAAAAAAAATAGTGTAGGTCTTTAAGCTCAGCACACACGCTCGCAAATTTGGTGGAGATAGCAAGGTCGACGGGGTCATACCAGAACGCTTCTAATACTAGAACGCTCACGCCGTCGCTAGCACCCAAATGAAGTCAAAACCCTTGTATTTGGGCCAGGGTTGCGCAGACTTGCGAGTCGGCGCAATAGGTGGTCGTAAAAGTTGTGGAACATACTTAAAAATGAAAATTAGGGAGGGGGGCTCGTGAATTTTTCAGAGAAAAAAAGGATTTTTCTTCAATTACTCGGTAAGCTAGAATGAGTTACTCAGAAAATCGCCGCATTTAATGCGTGCCGAGTATGCGTTCACTTCGAAGACAAGGCGGCTTCGAGCACATATGGGAACGCGCTGCTAGCTAGGGTAGCACGTGCTCCTATTGTGTTTCAAGTTACAGCACGTGCCCCATCAAAAAACACGCTCAAAGCGTGAATGTTACACATTCAACTTAATGACAGAACAAAAAAAAGAAAGCACACCACGCACTCTTGAGGCCGAGCTCATATGTCGGCAGCCTCTCCCGTTCAATTACCCAGGTTTGCGGTACTTGGCCCACCCAGCAGTTGGAGACCTTGAACAGCCACTGGCGGCCCCAGATGGTGGTCGGCGCAGTTGCCGGGCGTCTCGTCCCCGCCCTACCAGGATGGACTCTTACAATATCAGCCGCCGCCTGACTGTTGAGTATGTGGCGCGCTTCTGTCTCTGGCAAGCTCTCCCTTTGTGCTTCCCCTCTCTCTCCAGCTCGAGTCTGGCGAAGTCATGGGTCAACGCAAAGCGATAGTTCTGAGGGGAATACTTATAGTACTCATTAACACTGCGTGATATATGATTAGAGAAGTTGATTGATTTTCAAGTGTTCGAAATCTGAGATTTCCATATGCAGTAGACCCAATGTATATAGCACCTGCCAAGTGTGAGCTCTCAGTTCCTCGGAATAAGCGAGATATAGAAGGAAGCCACCCTGGGGCGCCCACATAGGGAAGCCACTTTGGCACGCCCCTTTTACGATCTTTCGAGTTCAATAGTGGCAAGATGAGCGACGATTTTCGGTCAGTAGCCCCTTTCTTCAATTCATTCTCGACCTCTCTCTTTACTCAGGCTGACTCGCATTCATTGGTTGCAAATGACGGAAGCTACAAGCCTCGGAAAACTCGTCCACCATGCTTTCGCAGCTCAGTTTTTAAGGGGCCATACCTCCGTTCCTAGGGGGTCTTGTACGTTGCCAGAGACATCATTGGAATCAGCGTGGGACCGTTTTCAAGATAGTGAGAAAACCAAGATAGTGATTCTGAGGTTGGACTGTGCCTTTAAGTTACTTGCGACATATCTAGCGACGTTTGAGTTAGACGCAAAGTATCGGAGAGCACTGCACGCGGTTCCCGTCGAGATGTTGCATGTAACTCAAATAACCTGAGATAAGTCGCAAGTACTTTTGTTTTTCTAGTTTTGAAATTCTTTTAGGAATCAATTCAATTCTAATCTCTTTCTCTGGGTCATTCGCGTATTCGATTCATTCGAAGAATGAAATTGTCGCTTTTTCTGATATTCGGTCTTTTCGGGAAGTCGAAGTTTGGGAGTTTTCTAATGTTTGAACGAATTCCTTTTATGACTTTCAAATAGTCAGATGCCAAAGCAGCTGCTGATTTATTTCTCCGTATGAATCAAGAACTACTCAAAAAATTAATATTTCAGTATTGGAATTAACTTGCGAACATTCCTTTGAAATGAATAGAGGACATGTTCTCAAATTTTTCATTCATTGAAAGATCACACGTTGGCAAGTTTGAAATATATTTCCCATTGGGAAGTTCTAGAAAAAGTCGTATCTGCATTGATTAATTCATTCCACAACTTTTAGAAAGGCCGAGTCCAAAAAAAATATTCATTGGGAAATTTATGAAAGGGCTTATTCAAATTGTTCATCTATTCTCAGCATTCCAGAAAGGCGAAACTGAAGAAATCATCGATTAATCCAATTCATTCACTTGAAATTCACGTCCAATGCCTCTTTCAATCCGCTTCTCCTTCGCGCCTGCAGATACGATATATACGAGGGCGGCAGAGACCCAGGCACAACCATAGCTTCGTTGGGTGGAGCCAGGTACTCCACCAACCTTCACCTGTGGGCAAAGGTTGTTTTCGGAATCCCCGTAAAATTCTGCATCGAAAAGCGTTTTCAGTTTCAAAAAATACGTTTCCCTTCTTCCAGCCGATTTCTGTTTATAAAGTGCGTTTTTCGCCCGAAATTATCGGTTTTCCGTCCACAGCTTTTTTGTGCTTGGAGATAGGCGTTTGGTGAAGGTTGTTTTCGGAATCTTGATGGAATTCTGCGTCGACTGGCGTTTCCAGTTTGGAAAAATATTTTCTCGATCCTTCAGCCTAATTCATTTCACGAAACGCCGGTTTTTCGCCTATAACTTTTTAACCTCTGAAGATAGAGGGAGCAATCGACGCAGAACTCCAACGAGATTCCAAAAACTACCTTAAAGGCAGTGGTCACGATGAAAAACATTAATGAAAAAACTATAAAAATCAGCTTAGATTGAAAACAGCTGAAAAACTATGAAGGTAGCGCGGTGAAAAACGGTCTAGACTCAGAGTTTCTAAGGCCCAAAGTTGCCAGTTCGTGCACACGTGCACAGCGCTGACGAAAAAGATCGCAGTCTCATGTGGAGCAGTCAAAAATCATCGACGTTCAGAGGAAGAAATAAATGCAATTTTAGCTAATAAAAACAGTTGAGCAATGAAAGAAAGCACTCTAGTTAACGTTTTTGAGTAGATGTGTACATAAATCCGAAGGTTCATTGATTGAATTTCAATTTCAAGCCAGCTGATGTTTTTTACATAAGAGGTCACCGATACCGATGGTGTGGAGTGGGCTCGTCCACCATCAAAAGACAAGAAAGTTCAGGCTTCAAATGTGGCCCAAAACAGTGGTTTTTTCGCGATTTTTTCTTTTAGGTCCTACTACTCGAGACCCAGAAAAGGGTTTAGAGGGAAAAAAACGACAAGCATATTTGATCGCGACCACTGCCTTTAACCAAAGGCCTATCTCCAAGCACAAAAAAGTTGTGGACAGAAAACCGATAATTCCAGGCGAAAAACGCACTTTTAAACAGAAATCGGCTGGAAGAGCGGAAACGTATTGTTTGTAACCGAAATATTCGATGCAAAATGTTATGGGGATTCCGAGAACAACCTTTAACAAAAGGCTATCTTCTAGGATAAAAAAAGTTATAGACGAAAAACTATTTGCTTTTGGTGAGATAAACGTTTTTCCATAAATTGAAATTGGCTGAGAGATTGGAGAAGTATTTTTCTCAAATTGAAAACATTATTTAACGCCGCAAAATTTTATGAAGACTTTTGAAACAGCTCCGCTCAAAGATTCAACGTGAAGATCAAAAATGTTATAAGCAAAGAATAGGTACTTTTCCGAAAAAACGCCTGGAAAAATTTTCCATGCAAGTCTATAAGGAACCTTCACCATTTCCCACTCAGGTATTCTCAGTAACCTTCACCTCTCGGACCGCTGTCTCCACCCCAACGAATCAATGGGCACAACCACTCTTGGGCGCTATTCATACTCCTTCCGCCAGCGCGGCGCACGTGTCACGCCCGGGCGAGGCGTTGGAGTGTGAATACTTTCTACGTGCGTCGTGCAGCATGCGCAGACTATGAATACCTCAGCGGCAACGCTATAGCGGAGCGGATTAGAAGGGGCCTTAACGTTGCCGAGCAAGCAGAATTTGTTCAAGCGTTTACTATCATGGAAGCAGAAGGGAACGGAATAAAATTGGAGAATGATTAACAATGAAATAGAGGAAAAAGTTGTTACGGGCGTCGCCGCAATGGCATGCCCGCGCGTGTCGCGCTGGCGTTGACTGGTATGAATAGCGCCTTATCTCGTACCCCCATAGTCTCACTCTAACCCGTCCCGTACCGATCGGGGACGAGATGCCATAGAATCGTACTCGGCGAACGGGCCGCGTCACATGTCGGTGTACCGGCTGCGTCGCGTGACAGTGCACTGCTACGATAGCGCTGGACCGCCTTACAGCATGTGCTACTGCTATAAAATTTTGCAGTACGTGCTGTTGTTTAAAGCACGCGCCCCTGCGATTGAGCGTTGTGTTGGGAGTGGTTACTGGAGTTGGATGCATATTTGACACGAATTCGACCGTTATCTCAACCACTTTGTCGCTGACTCCGTTAATTATGGCAGGGTTGTGCAACTCGTCCACTTGAGAACCAGAACAGAAAAAATCGTTATGTCATCATTTCAGACGTTTTTTTTTCATATACTCTCCGCGTTTCTCTATACAATGAGATTCAAGGCATTGATTCATGCCATACAGTTGATATCGTTTTTGAGCGTGTACGTTGCCTTTAAATGAAAGGAATGTTTCTACCGTTATAGGTGAAAATTTATTGGCAGTACAAGGCTTGTAAAAATCGAGCCCTTTCATATCTTGGAATGGGTGTTTTTTTTTTTCAAAATATGAATCTTGCAGGTTATGGCCATGCTCAAAAGATGCGCAGTAGTCTTTTAGCATGAGAAAAATGAGAATTTCAAGTAGTTTGACCCAATCACTCTGTTTTTTTTTTGAATGAATGCTTTTTTCAGTTAAAGCCCACTCGCAAACGCACGTGTGCAAGAGGCCACCCTTACATTTAGTTATGCACAAAAATGTTTTCCCATTTGTCACTTCCTTTCATTTCACTCCGGAATGGTGATCCAGATGCGATTCCGGTAGGTGATATGTAGAACGGCATTGAAAAGAAAATGGGCTTTTGGCTTTTGTGAACCTTATCATGTCCAACATTTCATTTCATTTCATGATGATTAGAAAAAAGAGTGATCTGTTGCTCGCACAACGTTTCTTTCTATTGCATAACTTTTAATCGAAAAAAAAGTGAGAGTGATAGGGTCCAATTTTTTAAAATCTTTTATTTTTTATCGGACCAAAACTGATACGGCGCATCGTCGAGCATGGTCAAAATCTGTAGAAATTATTCTCCAAAAGTTAAAAATCATATAATTTTACGGGACGTAACGTTTACAAATCCAATAACCCTAATCGTTTCCTTATAGCTCATGGCCGTTATTGGCATTTCTATAACAGGCAAACCCGTTCACGTTAATGATCTCTACGGGAAGAAATCGTTAAAAACTGCTAATTTTTAAGGGCTCATAATTTTCATAGTCTTGGCTTTTTTCAAAATTTATTGAAAAGAGAGCCTGAATCTTTTACACCCTGCATCGATCCAATTTGGAAAAACCACGAAAAAAAAAGATTATGTGTTCCAAACCTTCTCGATTCCTAGGCGATGTGCCTCCTATGTACAGTGCGTTTTGAATTTGGACTTCCGCCATCTTTTTTCGTTAGAATGTGCCACAGAGCTCAGCTTGGGTTTTCTAAAGAAAAAAGGACTGAGAAATCAATCTTTCATGGGTCTGTCCTTTCTGAAAAGCATACCTATAATATCAACCAACGAGCTCTGGATGCCTATCCAAAGCCATGATGCATTTGTAAATTTTAAATCCTAAAATATAACGAAATTTAACAAAGCGGTATTGAAAGGAGATTTCCAGGTAACGAGGAAGAGTTACAATAAACGACAAAGAAAGAAGGGGGAGTTTTATTCACATTACCGTTCGTACATAGATTATGGTTAGATGACGCGCAGGGAAGTGTTTTCGAGTATTTATAGTCCATTTTCAATAAATTTCTCGGGAATCAGCCTTTTCGGGTCAATAACGCTATTAAGGCTACTCACCGAGATTTCTATGTATTTAAACCAAAAAAATTCGGAATGTGAATTCCAGATCGTTGTACACTGCACATAGAGCTCAGTACTTGTACACTGTACGGAACACTAAAAATTCCACCCAAAAGCTTTGTCTCTTTTTAACGGATTCCTAGGAATCATTATGAACTTAAGTAGCTCTTCTCACCAGGATTTTGTGTATTTTTTAATTAAAAAGTATTCGGATGAAAAATAGTGAAGGAATTTTTTGAAAGATGATGCTACAGGCGCGATTCTGATCAAAGCCTACGAGCAATGTGTCATTCTCTGTTTCAGAAACCACTATCGCGCAAGTGGGGTGGCTGTTTTTGTCAATAAAAGGACCGAATAAAATGCATCTGAGTATCTAAGAACAACAACATTCCGATGATAATAATACAGAACTTTTTTCCGGAGTGGGAGCCATGAATGAGTGCAAGTTAGGAATAAAAGTCAGAGTAATCACATGAAAAGAAGAAAGGTGGCAGAGGAAAAGAACCGATTAAACCCATGGCGAAGGTTGAGCGATCGATGAAAATTATTTGAAAATGATGATGACGCGTCATCCTACTACCTTAGGGAAACTTTGGGGAGTAAAGTTATACGTCACGTTGGGGAGCGAAAGAACACGTTATCACAGGTGATGTGGCACGTGACCAGTGTCACTCCCCAAGTATTCCCTAAGGGAGTGAAATTTACTACCCAATACCCTCACAAAAATCATGCGTTTCGCCGCGCGCGGCGTTTACTCCCTAAGGTGGAAAGTGGTCCCCCGACTGAAAAAGTGTCAAAACAGGCCACGCCCACCTGTTATTCACCCCCCGAGTTTATGAGAGTACATACAAAGTGAGGCGGCTTCTCGCGGTTCAGATGTCCACACAATAGGATACTGGAAAAGTGGCAGATCTATGAGGAAGGAAAAACAACATGTTACAGCATAACGATGCGAGTAGATGCCAAACTTCTGCAGGCTCAACATTGCCTTCCCATTCCAATCGTTCCTAGTGTGGTCCCGAAGTTACGTAGTCCTGCAATAAAGACAATCTCCACCAGAAAGATGTAGCATAAATAGGTTTATCATGTATTAATTGTAATAAATGTATTAAGACTTACCATGGGTAGCGGCATGAGGGGGTTGTAAGGGGTGAGATTGATTGAACACAGGCGGGTCAGACTGTATGACCCGCCTGGCCTCTCTTCTCTCTATTGGGCGCGAACGGGACACGTATAAATACCAGCCTGGATTGTATTCTCAGAAAACCGCCGCAATCAATGCGTGCCGAATATGCATTCAACTCGAGTGACCACACCCATTGAAAGGCTTCATCACAGGGGCACGTGCTCCAAACAGCAGCACCTGCTGCAAAATTTCATAGCAGGAGCATGTGCCGCGAAATTCAATCGCAGGAGTACGTGCTGCAAGGTAATCCAGCGCTATCGTAGCAGCGCACAGACGCGACGGAGCTGGCACACCGGCGTGCGACGCGGCCAGCTCGCCGAACACCATCTGGGCCGTCGGCGATTGAACGAGGCTTCCAGAGGCCGGGCGGGTAAAGTACCGCAAACTTGGGTAATTAACACTTAAAGGACCGCGTGTCCACACTGCGCACCCACGGCTGTTTTGTCCCTCGGACCGCGTGTCCACACTGCGCACCCAAGGCATACAACATCCAATATTTTTCAAAGTTCCGGGAGATGGGGTCTTTATTGAATACCATTAGGTTCTTTATAAAGTAACCTATTTACATTCACAGTGGTCAAGCAATTTGAGGTTTCCTAGTTATTTTACCAGCATCTTCCGGAATGACATTTTTCGAATTTTCGAGCTTCTTTGTTCGAAAAGAATTTCTCCCAAACTTTGGTGAGAGGGATATGATTGATGCTAATCACAAAACTGGTGTCGTCTGAATGGTTTTCGAGAATCAGAGCTCCAACTAATCGAGATAACTGTAGTAGGTCAACTTTTAAAAGTTTGCTGCCTTGAACCCGAGGGTTATCCAATTTTCTACGCGAGAATCTGTTGTTTATTTTTCAATTGTCAATGAAATTACCGCGGTAATCTAGCCAATGATCAACATTATTTGAGATTTCCGTATGGAGGGTAACTTGGCGGGATGGTGCTGAAAGCCTGCCGTTGGTTCAGTGCTCCAGAATTTGCTGAACCTTCGCTACGGGGTACATTTGCAGGTGCTAAACAATGAATGGTGTTAATCCTACAGTTTTCATTGGAATCGCTATCGTTTGACGTTTGTTATGTGTTGGTAAACGTCCCAGGTTTTGTTGTAACTTCGTTCAGGTGGTCATTTAGGTGGGGCTGGGGTATTGATCCCAAATCTGACTCCCATTTCCAAAATTCTCATGGAATTTTCGTCGGTTACAACAGACAACTTTTCAGGTCAAAGTCTCTGAGTCCGTCGAAAATTCGCTATGAGGTTCATTAGAACATCATATATCCGAAGTCCGTCCATTTCTCAAAATTCTAATATTTTAGGTTGGTTTCGCACGGTATAGCCCTAACCATCTGCTGTCACCTACAGAAAATTCCAGAAGTCAAGAGGAAAACGTTGGATTCGTCGCTAACGCGCACGAAAATTTGCGAGAAGTTGTTTCAAAGCACTTTGCGCGTGTAAAGTTTAAATAACTTCCCAATTTGGAACTCACCACATCCGTAAGAAAGCGAATGATTGTGGCTCCATCATGGCCTTTCTCCCATTGTACCCGAGGGTGGAATGAAAAAGAAACAATGGATGTGTACCATGAAAGATCGCCTGCTTCAATCGAAACGGTTCCCAGCGGACCGAGTGTCCACACATGTCACCCACGGAAATGATTAGTCGTGGAGCGCACCGGTCGGCTGTGGAAATTCGCCGTGGAGCAGGCGGTCTCGTAAGTGTTAAACCGGCGAAGCTGCCGACCTCTCAGTTCCGTCTCAGGAGTGCATCGTATACTTTCCTTTTTTGGATAACTGTTTTGTCATCGAGTTGAATGTGTATCATGCACGCATTGGACGGATTATTTGTTGGGGCACGTGCTGTAATTTGAACTACAATGGGAGCACGTGCTCCCCTAGCAGCACGTTCCCTAACTGTGCTCGAAACCACTTTGTCTTCGAGTTGAATGCATATTCGACACGCATTGAACGCGGCGATTGCCTGAGTTATGGGTTCCTCTCGATTTTCTTCCTACTTGGACTGAGGAGTCCTCCCGTCCCCTTTCTCTGCTCCTCGCTCCTCTTCTCCCTCACGTGGTCACCCCGTGAGGCACTGTTGTAGTAAGTAGGTTAGGGCGTTCTTATTGTAAGATTACGGATAAAGGTTCTTTGCTAACTTAGTTTTCCTCACACTCCAAGGTTAGAACCGGAGTTATCTAGTGTTAGTTCTTCCCTCTAACGAGCCTAAGGTGGAATCCGAGAAATCGTTGACTTCTGCCGCTTAAGCAACTGAGCCGAGAAATCGTTGATTTCAGTTGCAATAAATTAGCCGTTAGAGTGACCCGAGACGAACTACGTGATTTGGGGGCCAAGCCAACTTGGAGTAGGAAAATCTGAGTTGGTCCAGGAACCTTTTTGGAGGAAGAGATCTTGGCGATTGAAGTCCTAATAGGAGCTCGCCTAAGTACTTAGGGAGAAATCGATCAGCTCTTGATTAGTCGACAGTGGCTGTCAATTGAGTTGAGAGGGACACTGCTCTGTGCGATTGATTTCCTGATTGGGAGCTCGCCAGACATCGATCTGAGGGTGTGATTGACTACCTTGGTTGAGGTGCTCACACCGGAACACTACAGTGGCGCTGCAAATCATCGATTTTGTCGATTTGGATTTTGCCCTAGCGCTATTCAGTTGACTTTTTGGACTGCCTCATTAGAAGACTGACGTGCTGCACTAGGATTCCTACATAAAGTGTGATTGATAGCAGTGGTTTCTGATCTCACACTGTGTAACGTAGTTGGCAAAAAGTGATAGTCAAGAAAGTCAATAGTGGCCATTGGGTCAAGTCAGTAGCAAATTTTCGGGTGATTGATTTCCTAACACGGAGCTCACCTAGTAGTGATTGGGAGTGTGATTGATATATCGGTCAACGGACTGAGCTCACACTCATCCCATCTCGATTGATTCATCGGATTTTTTCTCCGAGAGCAGGATTTAGTTTGGACTCACAATCGACTAACCTGTGGACTGTAGTTTGATTGAAGCGTGATTGATTGCATAGTCACTTACCGTTGATTACTCTCACACTTTCTCGTGCAACGTTTATTGAAGTCAGAATCACTAAGCACTGATTGATCTCATACTTCACCTTCATCATTCGTTCCTGATTGAGGTGTGATTGATTTCATAGCGCTGTTGATTCAAGTGTGATAGATCGAAGTCATTTGAAGTCAAGTGATTTGTTTGTGACTGTTCTCACATTTTCCACTTCAAAAAAAAACACTTGAATTAGGTGTGATTGAATTGCGATCAGAACTTACCGATTGCGCTCACACTTCTCTGAATTCGATCAGTGACGTAACGTACAGTCATTAATCACTACTGATTGCCTAATTCCTTTCGGGGAGTAAATGATTGTGCTTACAGTGTGATTTTTCCGTCAATATCGTGCAATATCGTGACGATTGTACAAAGGTGCAAGCGAAATTGAATACTTTATTTGCAGATACAGCACGAAGTTTCAATGGCTCACCAGTACGAGGACGATGATCTGTTGCGTACTCCGGTCGAGGACGAGGAAATGACTGACGACAATGTGAGTGAATGCTATTCAAAAGATTTTGATAAGTTGGCAAGCAAAATCTTGAGCCAAGTCGCCACGATAGGGGTAACATGCGATAGTGAACTCTACAAGTCGATGCGCTCAGATGACCCAGTGCGAGAAAGCGTGTTCGCTAGCGTCAGTGAACAAACAGCGCTCGCTAAGGAGATCGTGAAGTCGACGCTCGCTCAGTTACGTGAGTTGGGCAGGCCACAGTTTATGAAAAAGCGTTTTCAAAGCGTTGAGTGACGCGCATATTAGCACAGTAAGGCAATTGCGTGAGCATTTTGAAACGTTTGAAATGTCAAAAGCTGTCACGCTGGAGTTGTGCCAGAACCTGCAGTGTGACGAAAACGATCTGCTCGTAAAAGTTAACGAAATGAAGATAGCGCGAAGGCGTGAGAAGCAGATTTCTGATGGGTTACGTGCAGAAGTTGAACAAAAATCTTTGCAGGTGGAACAACTCTGTGAAGAGGTCGAGAACATGGGCCAGCCAGCACAGCCTACAATGCGGAAAAGCAGCAAAGAGCCAGACCCAGATGGATCCGTTAACGGTAAGCCTAGTGCATTTGATGCTCTCGATGCTATGAACACTGATTATCCAAGTAAATCTTTATTTCAGAGTTCAGCACCGTCGACCTCGATGCAATCGCGCCCGAAATTCTACGAGAATACGCTGAGAGAAGGCTCAAGAAACAGTCGCGAAACTCAACAATCGTTGGCCACAGGTGAGGTTTTGCCTGAATTTTCCATGTATGATTACATGCGTACTATGGCATTGCCAGAGGTGCAGCCTTTCTTCGGTAGGCCGGACGAATGTTTCAAAAGGTTTCTGAATTCCTTTGATATCAAGTACCCAAGAGGTCAGTGGAAAGACGCTAATCGGCTCCAACTTTTCCAGAGTTTTCTGAGAAAGAGCGCGCTGACCATATATGAAACATTACCTCGAGATGTGCGCGAAGGCACTCTAGATGGAGTAATAGAGGCAATGAAAAAGAGGATGCGCATAGATGGTAATGGGGAACGAGTCAAGGCATTGTCAGAACTGCGCAAGATAGGCGTTAGGCCCGGTCAAACGCTTAGTGAATTTTGTCTGGTATTGGAAAAGTTAGCAAATAAAGCTTTCCCGATACGCCTCCTGAAATGACTTCGTTGCAAAAAGCGGAGATTTTATGCAGGCAGCTCGCGGGTTGGGATGGTAGCTACTGCCTAACGGAAGCGTTGGAGACTAGCGAGGCTAAAGACGCTTATGACAAGGTTAAAGAGACAGCCTTGAGACTGGAGCGCAGCATAAAGTCAGCAGAGGAGTATAGAGCGTCTAACAATACGCGGCAGTCTTACTCCGGCGGTTTCAAACCCAGACAAAACAATGATTATCAGGAAACAATGATTGAAAGGGGGAGTAAAGGCTGGGATACGGAGCATTCCCAACAATCATTTCAAGCGAATCATCCCCAACCGGCATTCGAAGCGAAGTCTTATCCACCCACACAAAGGCCAAAGAGGGATACAGATCGGCGCTGCCATAATTGCGGTAAGGTGGGGCATTTCGCAAAAGAATGTCGCCAGTCCTCCCCGCAGCGGCAAGTTTCGCAGGCAAGTGGAACTGCTTTTCAACAAGCTAAAAGAGCGTATGCTTCCTTCGTTGATGAGTGGATGGGTGAAGAGGAAAGAGTAAAATCTGCTTCTCCAGGCATAAACAGGGAGAAGGCGATAAGCTCTGTATTCTTGCGAGCACCAAAAGCCCCTAGCTCACCGAAGAAGGCTGTGAAGAAAAGACCAAAGCGTCGTCGTACAGTTACTAATAATGTATATTGCAGGGCCACGAGCAACGGAGACGACACGAGTCCTCTAGGACTGTTCTATCAGTGCCCTGGCAAATATGGTAACGACGACGGCTACCAGTACTCGTGCTCAGTGAAAGACAAGACCTTCAAGGACGTCATGCCGACTGCATCCGAGACTGTCGGAAAGATCAAATTTGATTGTGTGTTCTCGCTAGCTCGTTTGATCTCGATTTTTGAGCATGAGAGGAATGAGGAACGTAAACGCTTTTTGATGATGGACCCAAAACATAATTTTATCTCTATGAGTGGTGTCCATAAGGCATATGTGTTCTATAAGAGATGCTGTGATCACGTGTTCCGTAAGCTCATCTTGCACGACGGGTCCCACTTGTGTCTAGCTCATGATGGGGGAACAGGGTTGCCGATCGAGCAGCTGAACGACGCTACAAACGAGGGAGTCCGGTTTGCGAAGGCGAATGAATGGGAAGCGATGGCAAACAATGAGCCGTACAGACCGATGGTTCTTCTGCCGAACAGTTTTCGCGTGGTCGGTACAGCATTCAAGCAGAGCCCAGCAATGGAGCTTCAGGTGTACGATAGCCTTCTGCAAGTTGGTGCAGTGCTCGAGAAGTCTCAGGCTAAAACCTGCGTGATGGTTGGCCCGACAACAGACGTTCCCATACCCAAACGAGAATGGTGTAAGCTTGCATCGTCGCTAGCCGCCGCAGCTCGGAATGGAGTCAAGATTGTTGCTGTTGCACCTCCACGTGGCGACAAAGCGTACGAGCGAAACAGAGCAGACCTGGATGATGCAATGAACGTCGCCAAGTCCGCCACTGTTCTTGTCAAGCAAAGCCTGATAAGCCTCGTTCCGGTCATCGAGTCGCCTACGGAACCCTCACATGAACCGAGTGCAAAGCCTCGTGATTCGCCTGCCGATGCTTACTCGAGTGATGTCATCGAACAGTACTTTGATGCGCTTCGTGTGTACGTCAAAGCTGATTTGGATATTCCTAAGCTTGAAAGAAGCTCCACTAGTCGCTCAGCACGAACTCGTCAGTACCTGAAGCAGAGAAAGCAGCAGCCCCACCCCAAAAGGGGAGGTGTATCGAAGCTCAACTCGAGGCAGCCGTTTTCTTCTTTTAGGAATTTTGATTGTCAAGCAATGATGCAGCCGATGCCTTTTTCGCCTCAGTTGTACCCAATGCAGATGTTTCAATGCCCACCGCAATGGAACATGATGAGAGGTCCGTCGTCGTCGATGCCAGTGCCGCCGCAGCAGTTCGTCAAAGGATCTCGAGGACGTGGGCGTGGACATCGCCGTGGATTCCCCAGGGGGGCCGGCTAGGTTTTAGGCTAGGTGGTAGTTTAGGAATAGGCTGCGGGTCTAGTTTCATAAGTGATTTTATGCATTGCATGTTTTTGTTGTTAGTTTTGTTTGATTTTAAATGTTCATCTCATTTTTTTCTCTTTCTCTGCTTCGAAAGCGGCAGGGACGCCGCTTCCGTCCGGGGGAGGCATGTAGCATAAATAGGTTTATCATGTATTAATTGTAATAAATGTATCAAGACTTACCATGGGTAGCGGCATGAGGGGGTTGTAAGGGGTGAGATTGATTGACTACAGGCGGGTCAGACTGTATGACCCGCCTGGCCTCTCTTCTCTCTATTGGGCGCGAATGGGACACGTATAAATACCCGCCTGGATTGTTTTATGGGTTCCTCTCGATTTTATTTCTACGTGGACTGAGGAGTCCTCCCGTCCCCTTTCTCTGCTCCTCGCTCCTCTTCTCCCTCACGTGGTCACCCCTTGAGGCACTGTTGTAGTAAGTAGGTTAGGGCATTCTTATTGTAAGATTACGGATAAAGGTTCTTTGCTAACTTAGTTTTCCTCACACCCCAAGGTTAGAACCGGAGTTATCTAGTGTTAGTTCTTCCCTCTAACGAGCCTAAGGTGGAATCCGAGAAATCGTTGACTTCTGCCGCTTAAGCCACTGAGCCGAGAAATCGTTGATTTCAGTTGCAATAAATTAGCCGTTAGAGTGACCCGAGACGAACTACGTGATTAAGACTGCATAACAAACTTCACTGTAAAAGAAACTATACTCTGTTTATCTTGAATTGCACAAAACACGGTCCGCCAATAGTCCTCTAATTGGCCCGCTAGCACCGTAGTGTAGGTCCACGACGCGTTCTCGGCAGACCCGGTGTGCACCCTGTGTGCAGAGCAATCGATTCGTCAGTGCCGTCACTCGGCCACCCACTCTGCCACTCGGGTCTGCCGAGAACGCGTCGTGGACGTACACTACGGTACTAGCGGGCCAATTAGAGGACTATTGGTGGACCGTGTTTTGTGCAATTCAAGATAAACAGGGTATACCTTTTGAGCTGTCTAATCATATCCACCATCAACGAAGGCGCACTTGTAATCGCGCACATCGTGCCTGAAAATCAAAGTTTCAACTGTTGGTTAGCTGCTGTGAAGGCACGGTAAAAAAGCATCTATTGATGAGCTGATAGCTTCTCGAATCCGTATTCCATAAAGTTACGTCAGATCATTTCTAGGGTAGGGGCCTTCTTTCATCTTGGCAAGACGGCGAAGATCCCACAAACAAAACATCAGAAGGTGGAATAGTGCCCTGAAGACAACGTAAATGAATAGATAACTCCAATCTACTGAGAGGAAGAACGCAGTTCTGAGTCGGAGTGGTGAAAGCAGAAGAATAATAATGAATTGGTGAAACTAATGACGAAAATAAGGGTAAAGATTGTGTGCTCCACCGTTGAAAACCTGCTCGATTCGCAAATCAGAGCTGCGCAGAGGGCTGGCTCAACGGTGGTCGGAGCGCCGTCTCTCTCCAGTCTCCGCCCTCGATCACGGTTCAAGGCTGTCCCCCTTGAGCAAAAATGAACGAGGCTTGCCCCCCTCGAGTGCCCGAGTATGTTGTATATGTATAGCTTAGGTTGCTAGGATGAGCCCGGACGGAGTAAGCAGCGGAGCGGTCGTTGATGGCAAAATACAACAGTGATAAGGAGATTTTGACATGATAAGCCCGATAAGCCTTGCTTAGACCGTCTCAAAATGAGCGGCCGAGGCTATATGTGATTCACAAAAGTCACAAATAATCTCCAACTACTCTCCTTCGGAAACTTCCGCAAATGCTTCCCTCCACAGGAACGAAAAAATGAAAGATTGTGCGTTTGCGTACTTCCACTAAGCATACTGCAGGTTGTGGCATAATCGACGGCAAAGTTGTAGTTGTATTTTCTCCTAAATGTTGAAAAAAAAACATCGGTAAAGTTAAAGTTGAAAAATGGTGAGTTTTCCCTTACACAAAAACTTTATCGATATGCCTAACACTAAAGCCACTTTCATAGTTTGCTGGCCGACGTCGCACGACTCTTTATCAAGTTTGATAAGTCAATATAGATAAAATGGATAGGGTAGGGTAAATAGTTAATACACACTCAAAAACGAGTCGTCAGACGTTGGTCGGGCAAGTGTGAAAGAGGCTTAAACTCACAATTTTTTTCTCGTGGTCTGTTTCATATGTTATCGTCACGAGGCAGTGACCGGTCTACTCGGCATATACTGTGGCTTCTTTCGTATTTCGCTCATATTGGGGCGGCTGGAGCAATTGAGGTAGGAAGTATGTATATATAACGATTTAAGCAGTGTAATTTTTTGCTTTATAGAACCTCAACATAAAGAATAATTGTGGTGCGCGCGAAGCGCGCACCTGATTTGGAAAAGGATTGCTTCTGCGCACACCTCTCATTCCAGAATCTTGGTTCGGGAGAAATCTTGAAACAAGGGACTTTCGCAAAAAATAGAGCAGCAAGGGACCTCAAAATTACCCAAATTTCAGAAAAATTTCCGCAGTGGGTCTCGAGGTTTCAAAAAAAAATGCGGATTTTAAAATGTGTGTGTGTGTGTGTGTGCGTGTGTGTGTGTGTGTGTGTGTGTGTGTGTGTGTGTGCGTGTGTGTGTGTGTGTGTCTGCGTGTCTGTGTGTCTGTGTCTGTCTGTGTGCGTGACTGTGTGTGCGTGTGTGTGTGCGTCTGTGTGTGTGTGTCTGTGTGTGTGTGTGTGTGTGCGTGTGTCTGTCTGTCTGTGTGTGTCTGTCTGTGTGTGTCACTGGAGGAGAAATGCTGGACAGCACCAATTGCCAGCATAGCCGTCAAATAATGCGTTGTGGTGCGTGGTATGCACTTGCACACACCTCTCCCAGCTACGCCTATATTGTAATTCACGACCCCCTCACTCAATTCAAGACTAACTGATCGCAATTCATTAATGAGAATTCTTTGTCAATAGAGCGGGGTCTGGATTCAATAAACTACTTCGGTCAGGTTTGATAGTGGGGAAACTAAGTGAATTCAAAAAGACACTTGAGTGTTATCTGTTGTCCCAGGAGTAATTTTTGTAAGATCTCTTTTCTTGATGGTGCCGATGTATGCCTAATGGTCAGTTGATCCATTTGTTTATTGTTGTTCGACTGATTTTAGTGCTTCTATTATTCTGTTGTTGTCTTTGACACGGTTCTACCGTGTAATAAATCAAATCAAATCAAAACTTCAAATGTATTGAGGATTTCGGCTGTTATCCGTGAATTTCGAGGTGGAAACTCTCTAAAAATCATTTCTAACCCTATTTGGACGGTGCTCAGGGGAGGAAATCCCCTTCGTGGGACTAAATCTGTCGTGTATCGGGTATTTCGGGGGTGGAAATCAGTTTGAACCGTATTTGGACGGTGCAGCCTGCGGCTGCACCGTCGCTTAGGGGAGGAAATCCCCTGCGTGGAGGCTAAATCTGTCGTGTATCGGGTATTTCGGGGGTGGAAATCAGTTTGAACCCTATTTGGACGGTGCAGCCTGCGGCTGCACCGTCGCTTAGGGAGGAAATCCCCTGCGTGGAGGCTAAATCTGTCGTGTATCGGGTATTTCGGGGGTGGAACTCAGTTTGAACCCTATTTGGACGGTGCAGCCTGCGGCTGCACCGTCGCTTAGGGGAGGAAATCCCCTGCGTGGAGGCTAAATCTGTCGTGTATCGGGTATTTCGGGGGTGGAAATCAGTTTGAACCCTATTTGGACGGTGCAGCCTGCGGCTGCCCCATCGCTTAGGGGAGGAAATCCCCTGCGTGGAGGCTAAATCTGTCGTGTATCGGGTATTTCGGGGGTGGAAATCAGTTTGAACCCTATTTGGACGGTGCAGCCTGCGGCTGCACCGTCGCTTAGAAGAGGGAATCCCCTGCGTGGAGGCTAAATCTCTCGTGTATCGGGTATTTCGGGGTGGAACTCAGTTTAAACCCTATGTGAGCGGTGCAGCCTGCGGCTGCACCGTCGCTTAGGGGAGGAAATCCTTTGCGTGGAGGCTAAATCTGTCGTGTATCGGGTATTTCGGGGGTGGAAATCAGTTTGAACCCTATTTGGACGGTGCAGCCTGCGGCTGCACCGTCGCTTAGGGTAGGAAATCCCCTGCGTGGAGGCTAAATCTGTCGTGTATCGGGTATTTCGGGGGTGGAAATCAGTTTGAACCCTATTTGGACGGTGCAGCCTGCGGCTGCACCGTCGCTTAGGGGAGGAAATCCCCTGCGTGGAGGCTAAATCTGTCGTGTATCGGGGGTTTCGGGGGTGGAAATCAGTTTAAACCCTATTTGGACGGTGCAGCCTGCGGCTGCACCGTCGCTTAGGGGAGGAAATCCCCTGCGTCGCTTAGGGGAGGAAATCCCCTGGATGGAGGCTAAATCTGTCGTGTATCGGGTATTTCGGAGGTAAAAATCCGTTCTACTCTAATTGCTTCAACGGAGGGAGGTCCCTGGGTGACGGCCTATTCTTCAAGCCAAAACTACGAAAGCTGTTACAAGGCCTAAGCCATTCATTACTAGTTTCTGCTACTTCCTTTTTTTCACGTTTCATATATTTTAGAATTCTCTCTTAATTCTTTAGTTGATCATTCTCTCACATCTTCCTTTAGTAGCGTATCAAATGCACATCTACCTCACAAATAGCGTTTCCGCTATGAATTCGTGGTTCTCCCATGATTTGTGGTGGAATAAATAACTTAGGCGTAACATCTGCAGTGTGTTGTGCAGTCACAGCACCAAACACTGCATTTGACGCCTGTGTTGGCAATCGGTGCCGTCCGGCATTTCGCGTTTTCAGTGTGTGTGTGTGTGTGTGTGTGTGTGCGTGTGTGTGCGTGTGTGCGTGTGTGTGCGTGTGTGTGTGTGTGTGTGTGTGTGTGTGTGTGTGTGTGTCTGTGTGTGTGTGTGTGTGCGTGTGTGTGTGCGTGTGTGCGTGTGTGTGTGTGTGTGTCTGTGTGTGTGTCTGTGTGTGTGTGCTTGTGTGTGTGTGTCTGTCTGTGTGTGTGCGTGTGTGTGTGTAGGTGTGTAGGTGTGTAGAGTGTGTGTGTAGGTGTGTAGGTGTGCAGAGGTGTGTAGGTGTGTAGGTGTGTAGGGCAGTGTGTGTAGGTGTGTAGGTGTGTAGGTGTGTGGAGTGTGTAGTGTGTAGGAGTGTGTGTGTGTAGGTGTGCAGGTGTGTAGGTGTGTGTGTGTGTCTGTGTGTGTGTGTGTGTCTGTCAGGTCTGTGTGTATGTGTGTGCGTGTCATTGTGTGTGCTTGTGTGTGTGTGTGTCTGTCTGTGTGTGTGTGTGCGTGTGTGTGTGCGTGTGTGCAGTGTGTGTGTGTGTCAGTGTGTGTCCGTGTGTGTGTGTGTGTGTGTGTGTGTGTGTGTGTGTGTGTGTGTGTGTGTGTGTGTGTGTGCGTGTAGGTGTGTAGGTGTGTAGGTGTGTAGGTGTGTAGGTGTGTAGGTGTGTAGGTGTGTAGGTGTGTGGGTGTGTAGGTGTGTAGGTGTGTAGGTGTGTGTGTGTGTGTGTGTGCGTGCGTGCGTGTGTGTGTGTGTCCGTGTGTGTGTGCGTGTGTGTGTGTGCGTGTATGTGTAGGTGTGTAGGTGTGTAGGTGTGTAGGTGTGTAGGTGTGTAGGAGTGTAGGTGTGTAGGTGTGTAGGTGTGTAGGTGTGTGTGTGTGTGTTGTGTGTGTTGTGTGTGTGTGTGTGTGTGTGTGTGTGTGTGTGTGTGTGTGTGTGTGTGTGTGTGTGTGCGTGTGTGTGTGTGTGTGCGCGTCTGAGGGAATTTAGTGATAAGAAGTCTGGTCGGTCTTTCAATAGAAATGGAGTGATAATGTGATAAGACTCAATAGAGCTCGAGAAACGTTGTGCCTCAAGCCTAGTTTTGACTGCATCGCTGCTGTTTTTCATCGCAGCGATTTTGCACCCGCTGCTGCAGCGATGTAGCAGCGGCAGCGATTCTGTTCATAGCGCATAGGCCCACGGATGATAAAAGAAATTCAATCAATCAGTAAAATTGATGGCTGGTATTCATCAATAACGCGTTTCGACTCGAAAACACTGATCTTGTCATGTGGAAGGGTCAACGTTCACTAGACGAAACGTGTCAATCGCTGGCAATCGCTCCATCGCTGCCATTTTGGCCGCGATGGAGCGATGGTCAGCGACCTTTGAGAATCGCTCTTCAAGCAGCAATGCAGTAAAACATAGGATTTCGTCGCCGTGACCCAGCGATGTAAGACGTTTGCCACGAAGCGATCACAATTGGAGCGACTTTCCATTACGCGCGATGAAAAAGGAACAGTTGTCCCTCGCATGGCCGCAGCGATCACCTGCTGTCAAAACTAGGCTTAAGGTCCACCAGGGACCATATGCTCCGTGTGCTGATCACAAATCGAAGTGCGCCAAGCGCTGTATAAAGTGGGCGGTTCCTAACATGGAGTGCGTAGAGGGCCGGGAGAAGTGGACGGGACTTGAAAGGGAGTGCACAGTGCGCCGGGAAGAGTGGTCAGGACCCAACTGGGAGTGCGTAGGGCGCCGAAAGAGGTGGCCGGAATCCAACTAGGAGTGCACAGAGCGCCGAGAACTGCGGACGGGACCCAAGTGGGAGTGCACAGCGCGCCGGGAAAAGTGGTTGGGGCCCAACTGGGAGTGCGTAGGGGGCCGGAAAAATGGTCGCGATCCAAGTAGGAGTGCACAGCGCGCCGGTAAAAGTGGGAGGGACCCAACTGGGAGTCCACAGAGCGCCGGGAACTGTGGACGGGACCTAAGTAGGAGTGCACAGCGCGCCGGTTAAAGTGGGAGGCACCCAACTGGGAGTGCACAGAGCGCCGGGAACTGTGGACGGGACCCGAGTAGGAGTGCACAGCGCGCCGGTAAAAGTGAGCGGGACCCAACTGGGAGTCCACAGAGCGCAGGGAACTGTGGACGGGACCCAACTTGGAGAGCGCAGGGCGCCGGGGAAAGTAGCGTGTGTCCTACAATGCCGAGCAGGTGCGATGAGCAGAAAGGCCATGAACGTCCTGTTTTCGAGTCTATCCTAGGCGGGGGGGGGTGCACCCAAGACTTGATAGAAATGAAGAAAAACTCTGATAAAAAATGCCTGATATTGGTATCAGTCATTGTTGTTATAAAAGCTCTACAGAAATACTTCCTCAATCCCCTTTAACACATGCCCGACCGATGTTGGACGACTCGCTATCGAATATGTATAGTGGAGTCCACCAAGAGTGTCTCATTTACTTATCAATGAGAAGCGGTCGATTGAAGATCAATGAGCATGAAACTCATTGCAGCACAACCGCTCTCGTTCAATCGGTATGGAGCGTGCTGGTATGGGATTCATGCACATTGATTCGCAGCCGGCCGCTTCTTATTGATAAGTAAATGAGACACTCTTAGTGAACTCCACTATACCATCTGTCTACCCTATCCTATCCATCTTATCTATCCTGACTTATCGAAATCGACAACGAGTCGTCCGACTTCGGCCGGCAAACTATGAAAGGGGCTTTACCAATCGGTGGTTCATTTAATTTGCCTTGAATCGTGGGTGATCCCCTTCCCCGTCTAGGATAGTGCCCTGTTTTCTTCTTCCTATCTTTTGAGGAAACCTTCATTAAAATGAAATGAAATTATCTAACCGTTTTGCTCCGCTACGAGAGGTTCATGATTTGGCATAACAATATTTATGAGAAACTCGTTAAAAGAAGTGAAATAATTTTGATGTTCTTGAATATTTGATGCCGTTTTATGGCATGATGCATGATCACAAGTTATCATAAGGTAGCTGAGTTGAACGCAAAACTCAGATGTCAAGCAGGACTCGAACCTGCATTGCACGCTTTCCGGGCGAGTGTGTTACAATTACACCACCGACACCACTTTCTGCATCCGTCAGCTATTCACACACGGACTATGTAGGCACAACAGCAATCACCCGTTAACGGGTATGATCTGGTAAGCACATATCGGCATTAAATCCAGTTTAGCTGAGGCCTTTTGAAGGCAGAATTTTGATGTTCTTGAATATTTAATGCCGTTTTATGGTATGATACATGATCACAAGCTATCACAAGGGGTAGCTGAGTTGAACGCAAAACTCACGACATCTGAGTTTTGCGTTCAACTCAGCTACCTTGTGATAAGAAGTGAAATACTTGGTGCATTTGATTTGTCATGGGATTTAATTGAGAAGAATCACTAAAAGCTCGATGAAATGATGTAATGTGCTTATCTGGGTCAAATTCCGGTCCGCAATTGCGTCTCGACACGCTTTGCAGCGGCGCGCTTTCGACTCGGGAGAGTTTCCAGCGCCGCAGCTGCCGATCTGTTGACTCTAGGTGGATTTTAGAAACTGGAAACTAAATAAAATTGAAGAAAACTGAATAAAGAAGCCACATCGAGTCGGCTTCGGAGCTGGAAACTCGATTAGCTCGTGCGCGTGCGGCCGCAAAGCGTGTCGAAACGCAATTGCGGACCGGAGTTTTACCCAGATAAGCTCAGTACCGTAGATTTGGATGTGCGCTTTCTTAGCAAAAATTGAAAATTGAGGGTGGTATTGGCAGGCCAAATCACGCGCGTCTTACTGAGCCTACACAAACATATATTCGTCGAAAAAATGAAAATTATGGTGGGAGCCACAACATAATTTTTCAAGGAGCTCAGACTAGCAAACTTCGACTGTGAGCAATCAATAGTTTTCAGAGAGCGCGTGATTTGGCCTTTTAAAACGACACTCAATTTCAATTTTTGGTAAGAAAGCGCACATCCGAATCTACGGTACATCATTTCATCGAGCTTTTAGTGTTTCTTCTGAGTTAAATTCCATGACAAATCAAATGCACCAAGGATTTCACTTCTTTTTACGAGTTTCTCATAAATATTGTTATGCCAAATCATGAACCTCTCGTAGCGGAGCAAAACAGTTAGATGATTCTAAACCTTTTTGCTTCGCTATAAAAGGGTTATGATTTGGCTAGAGTGGTATTTGTGAGAAGCTCGTTAAAAGATGTGAAATAATTTGTGCATCAGATTTGGCATAGGATTTAACACCGAAGAAACGTTTAAAATTTGTTGAAATGATGTACTACTGATTTGGCGGTGCACTTTATCACTTCACCTCGAAAATTTAGGGTGGCGTTGGAAGGCCATATCACGCGCGTCTTACTGAGTACACACATTCGTGCTGACAGGATTCACGTTCACATTATATGATTTTGCTTCCCCTTGAATTTTTTAAAATAAAACTTCTCAGGCAGGTGCGATATAACTGAAACAATCATTAGCTGTTGGCATTCGTTTGTTTCCAGATAGCGCGTGATTTGGCCTTCCAATGCCACGCTAAATTTTTGATGTTTAGTGATAAAGTGCACCGCCAAATCAGTAGTACATCATTTCAACAAATTTTAAACGTTTCTTCAGTGTTAAATCCTATGCCAAATCTAATGCACAAATTATTTCACATCTTTTAACGAGCTTCTCACAAATACCACTCTAGCCAAATCATAGCCCTTTTATAGCGAAGCAAAACAGTTTAAAATTCCATTTTATTTTCCCGAAGGTATTCCTTCGAAAAAGGATGGATATAATGGGCCACTTGCGCACTCCTGGTTGTGTCTCACACACTTTCCCCAACGCTCTGTTCACTCCCGGTTGTGTCCCGCCCACTTTTCTGGCGCTGTGTGCACTCCGGGTTGGGTCCCGTCCACCTTTCCCGGCGTTGTGTGCACTCCTAGTTGGATCCCGCCTACCTTTCCCGGCGCTATGTGCACTCCCAGCTGGGTCCCGTCCAAATTTCCCAGCGTTCTCTGCACTCCTAGTGAACCCCGTTCATCTTTCTCGGCGCTATTTGCACTCCCAGTCGGGTGCCGTCCAAATCTTCCAGCGCTCCGCGCACTCTCAGTTGGGTCCCGCCCGCCTTTCTCGGCGCTGTGTGCTCCCAGTTGGGTCCCATCTAAATTTCTCGGCATTCTGTGCACTCCTAGTTGAATGCCGTCCAACTTTCTCGGCGCTATATGCACCCCCATTTAGGTCCCATCCAAATTTTCCTGCGCTCCGCGCACTCTCAGTTGGGTCCCGCTCACCTTTTTCGGCGTTCTTTGCACTCTCAGTTGGGTCCCGTCCGCTTCTCCTGACGCTATTTGAATGGGTGGTGGTCATCGTGTATCAACACCCCTGAGAAGGCGCGAGAAACGGGGGAGGAGCGAGGCTCCTGATTGGACGCAACACGGGGCTAGCCCGTACTGCAACCAATCAGGAACCTCGCTCCTTCCCCGTTTCTCCCGCCTCCTCGGGGGTGTTAATACACGATGGCCACCACCCTATTTGAATTCCCAGTTGGGTCCCACCCACTTTTTTTGGCGCTGTGTGCACTCCGGGTTGGATCCCGCCCACGTTTACCGGCGCTCCGTGAACAATCTGCACTTCCAGTTGGGTCCCGCGCACTTTTTCTGATGTTGTATACACTAACAGTTGAGTCCCGTCCACTTTTTAATGCGCTCTAAGCTCTCCGAGTTGGGTCCCGTCCGAATTTCCCGGCGTTCTGTGCACTCCTAGTTGGATCTCGCCCACCTTTACCGGCGCTATGGACACTCCCAGTTGGGTCCCGTTCAAGTTTCCAGGCGTTCTGTGCACTCCTAGTTGGATCCCGCCCACCTTTACCGGCGCTATGGACACTCCCAGTTGGGTCCCGTTCAAGTTTCCCGGCGTTCTGTGCCCTCCTAGTTGGATCCCGCCCACCTTTACCGGCGCTATGGACACTCCCAGTTGGGTCCCGTTCAAGTTTCCCGGCGTTCTGTGCACTCCTAGTTGGATCCCGCCCACCTTTACCGGCGCTATGGACACTCCCAGTTGGGTCCCGTTCAAGTTTCCTGGCGTTCTGTGCACTCTAGTTGGATCCCGCCCACCTTTACCGGCGCTATGGACACTCCCAGTTGGGTCCCGTTCAAGTTTCCCGGCGTTCTGTGCACTCCTAGTTGGATCCCGCCCACCTTTACCGGCGCTATGGACACTCCCAGTTGGGTCCCGTTCAAATTTCCCGGCGTTCTGTGCACTCCTAGTTGGATCCCGCCCACCTTTACGGGCGCTATGGACACTCCCAGTTGGGTCCCGTTCAAGTTTCCCGGCGTTCTGTGCACTCCTAGTTGGATCCCGCCCACCTTTACCAGCGCTATGGACACTCCCAGTTGGGTCCCGTTCAAGTTTCTCGGCGTTCTGTGCACACCTCGTTGGATCCCGCCCACCTTTACCGGCGCTATGGACACTCCCAGTTGGGTCCCGTCCGAATTTCCCGGCGTTCTGTGCACTCCTAGTTGGATCTCGCCCACCTTTACCGGCGCTATGGACACTCCCAGTTGGGTCCCGTTCAAGTTTCCAGGCGTTCTGTGCACTCCTAGTTGGATCCCGCCCACCTTTACCGGCGCTATGGACACTCCCAGTTGGGTCCCGTTCAAGTTTCCCGGCGTTCTGTGCACTCCTAGTTGGATCCCGCCCACCTTTACCGGCGCTATGGACACTCCCAGTTGGGTCCCGTTCAAGTTTCCCGGCGTTCTGTGCACTCCTAGTTGGATCCCGCCCACCTTTACCGGCGCTATGGACACTCCCAGTTGGGTCCCGTTCAAGTTTCCAGGCGTTCTGTGCACTCCTAGTTGGATCCCGCCCACCTTTACCGGCGCTATGGACACTCCCAGTTGGGTCCCGTTCAAGTTTCCCGGCGTTCTGTGCACTCCTAGTTGGATCCCGCCCACCTTTACCGGCGCTATGGACACTCCCAGTTGGGTCCCGTTCAAATTTCCCGGCGTTCTGTGCACTCCTAGTTGGATCCCGCCCACCTTTACGGGCGCTATGGACACTCCCAGTTGGGTCCCGTTCAAGTTTCCCGGCGTTCTGTGCACTCCTAGTTGGATCCCGCCCACCTTTACCAGCGCTATGGACACTCCCAGTTGGGTCCCGTTCAAGTTTCTCGGCGTTCTGTGCACACCTCGTTGGATCCCGCCCACCTTTACCGGCGCTATGGACACTCCCAGTTGGGTCCCGTTCAAATTTCCCGGCGTTCTGTGCACTCCTAGTTAGATCCCGCCCACCTTTACGGGCGCTATGGACACTCCCAGTTGGGTCCCGTTCAAGTTTCCCGGCGTTCTGTACACTCCTAGTTGGATCCCGCCCACCTTTACCGGCGCTATGGACACTCCCAATTGGGTCCCGTTCAAATTTCCCGGGGTTCTGTGCACTCCTAGTTGGATCCCGCCCACCTTTACGGGCGCTATGGACACTCCCAGTTGGGTCCCGTTCAAGTTTCCCGGCGTTCTGTACACTCCTAGTTGGATCCCGCCCACCTTTACCGGCGCTATGGACACTCCCAATTGGGTCCCGTTCAAATTTCCCGGCGTTCTGTGCACTCCTAGTTGGATCCCGCCCACCTTTACGGGCGCTATGGACACTCCCAGTTGGGTCCCGTTCAAGTTTCCCGGCGTTCTGTACACTCCTAGTTGGATCCCGCCCACCTTTACCGGCGCTATGGACACTCCCAGTTGGGTCCCGTTCAAATTTCCCGGAGTCCTGTGCACTCTTTGTTGGGCTCCGCCCACTTTTGTCCAGCGCTTGGCGCTATTAAATCTGTGTTTCGCACACGGATTATGCGGTTTCTGATGGACGTGAGGTACAATTCTTTTGCAACCAATTCTTAACACGTTATCACTTCATTTCTTGGGAATGACCGACCGAGCTTCTTATACTGTGCTTATCTGGGCCAAATTCCGGTCCGCAATTGCGTTTCGACACCTTTTGCGGCCGCACGCGCTCGAGTCAGTCGGGTTTCCAGCGCCAAAGCCGACCCGATGTGGCTTTTTTATAAAATTTTCTCCAATTTTTCTTGATTTCCAGTTTTCAAAACCCACCTAGAGTCAGCAGATCGGCGGCTGCCGCGCTGGAAGCTCTTCTGACTCGGGAGCGTGCGGCCGCAAAGCGTGTCGAGACGCAATTGCGGACCGGAATTTGGCCCAGATAAGCACAGTAACTAAATTCCTTCAAACACACACAAACATTTTAAAATTTGCGAATTTTCAAATATCTCGAGACCCACAATACGGATTTTTCTGAAATTCGGGCAGTGTACAGAACCTTAACGGCTCTATTTTTAAGAAAGTGCCGAGTTTCAAGATATCTCCCGAACCGAGATTCTGAAATAAGTGGTGTGCGCAGAGGCAATCTCTTTCCAAATCAGGTGCGCGCTTCGCGCGCACCACAATTCTAGAATCTCAAAATGAGAAGCCTGAAATTGTGATAGAAATAATGATAACGATTCTCATTAAACTGATTCTCCTGCACTTGCTTCAAAATCCAGTTCGTGCGCTCTCCATGTTCCCACTGCTCGCTCGCCCGGAGCGGTTTGCGCCATTGAGAGTATTATGAAGGGGTCGGGGTCAGGGATGTGCGGCAATTGCCGTTTGCCGCTTGCCGTTTGCCGGCCGTTTTCGAACGATTTTTGTCGATTGTCGTTTGCCGTTTTTCTTCTCACTTTTCGACAAAATTCGGCAAAAAGTGCGCCATAGATAACAAACGCCGCGATTAGGAAGCGCATGGTATATCCGATAAGCCTTGCAGCGACCGGCTCGAAAGTAAAGAGACAGGCTATACGTACTTTAAAACTTCAAGCTAGTTGATGTAACCTACCGTGCGGTCACGTCAAAGCAATTGCTAGTATTGCATTGTTATGCTCGTGTGGGTCCTCTTGTTTGGAAGAGTACCGAATTCCCCACCCCTCCTTGTTGATTAACGTAGGGCTCTTTGAGACAGGAATTCTCACTTTTAACGCTACCAGGAGAGGGCACAAAGGGTTCATGAAAAACGCTGAATGGCTCGATTTCTTGCAGTTGTCTTTAGAGCGTTGTTTACCCTCCATAAAACGTCGTAATTCACATCATTCGAGGCGCGAGCGACGCCTCAGCCTCCGTCTGCCCCCCCCCCCGATCTCTCACTGTCTCTGACCTCGGCTCCGCACCAGCACGCGTAGGAACCATATGAATTTCGCAGTTTTATAGCCTGTAGAGGATGTTGGAATTCACTGACAGTTTGTCTGCTTATGCACCTCGTCGTCTTCTATTATGCTAACAATGGCGCTGAAAAACATGCCACCAAGTTGAAATCAATAGCTCTGAGTTGAAAGGGTGGGAGAGGGTGTACGGCGTGGGGAACACCCGTTTAAAGCCATGCTTTGACTGCAGGTGGTCGGCTCAATCCTCACAGACGCCTCGGTCATCGGGACTCACGCGTAAAATAAAATGCGTGTGGTGTAGGCGCCCACAACACTTGCGCCTTTACGCGCAATTCGCTAAAATGTCACCGACTCACCGTTTCTCGGATTTACGTTCGTTAGAGCCCGAATTAAGATCAGAAAGAGCTTTGCGGCCAGTTTTTCTTACAGAAGATCGTTTTAAATACGAAAAACAGTTTTCTTGTAAATACACTCAAGTAATACAACTGGAATAGTTTATTTTTTCATGTGGAACAGAATCCACTTATCATGTATTCACTTGTGATGTATTCTTTATACTTTATAAAGTCATTTTTTAGTATTGATGATGACCAACGTGGGATATATAGCCTTTAGAGGCACAAAGCTGAGAAACTCATGTGATCTCGTGGACAATAACACTGTGATAAGGAATTTATGATACGAAACCGATGTACTGTCATTCACGTTAGAGGGTTAAGAACATATGCTGAATCATTTACTTCCTTCCTCGTCTGTGTGAGCTTCCCCACAGTGCCTGGCGAGGTCAGAGTAATGATGGAACGTTTCCTGACATTCAGGGCAGACAACATTCAAGACTGCATCATTGACTTAATGATCATGCTAAACCCGTTGATGATAAAAAGTGGAAGACGTTGATAAAGACGTTTCTTCAACGCTTACTGTACCCCCGTATTGATATATATTAGTTGAACGCTGAACCAAAAATCCGTACAAGTCCAAAACGCTATCAGTGTGCAGAAGGTTCGGAAATAGTGTTTTCACCCAAACTTTGCTTAGGGGGGGGTGTTTCGGGCGATAAACACTATTATAAGATCCGTTTCCGGATTTTCGTAAAAGTAATGCGCTTTTGGAGGATAGAATATGTACTAAAATCAGAAAACACGCCTTGCGCGGGTGGAAAACGCTTTCACTCTGTGCAAAGTTCGAAAAACATGCTCTCACCAGAACTTTGATCAGGCCGTTATTCTGGGCGCTGAACACGATTAAGAGGTCCGATTCCAGATTTTCTAAAGACTAAAATGCGTTTCGGAACGTCCAGCAGGTGCGGAACTCTGGCGAAAAACGACTACACGAATTCTTCACTGGTTCATACGTCTAAAGAAGGATGCTTTCACGCTCCACTTTTGATACCCCTTGGCTTTGTAACTGTGGAACTTGCAGTAATCGGAATGTTTCAGGGAGAGGGCTTTTTGCAATTTTGTCATTTCCAAGTGGGGTTAAGAATCTGATGATTGAAAGAACACACTTGGAGACTCCCAAACAGCTTAGAACTTGGCCGACTTCCTCTGATTACCTAGTCAAATAAACAGCTGTGAGGCCTAACCCTGTGGTTTTAATTTTTGCCGAAAGTTTGCCGTTTCAAGCAAAATTTTCGGCAAACGGCAACGGCAGACCCCAAAAATGGCCGGCGGACGGCAATCGGCAAACGACAAGTGCCGCACTCCCCTGGTGAAGAACCAAAACGGAGGCACAGATTTAGACGGTGGCATCCTGCTCACCTGCCATCAACAATGGAGACTGGACAATTAAGTGTTGAATACATAGGATGCCAAACGCGGCTATATTAGATAAGCGAAACGGTTGCAAAAAAAAAGGATTTTACGGAGGGCAACGCGGATCGAGGTTCTGAGGAAAACTGGAAATCAAGCATCAGACTCGTGGTGAGCTTGTTTAGGAACTTCCTGGAGAACTCGCCTGGTGCCTTAGAGTACCAGGTTATTTTTGCAGTGGCCTACCGCACTCTTGTAATCTCCAAGTACCGAGGGGTACACATTGCCAAGGTTGCATAAAGTGGTGATACTAGCTGCATTGCTACATCGCCGACCGCTCCTGTGTTTATGCTAACTAGGTAAACTCTCGAGTGAATACTGAAAATTATTGTTCTTGTTATGAATTACATAGATACACCCCTCGGTATTTCTCATTGAGTCCACATTCATACGAAAATGTTAAAATTTTTTCGCTTTTTTTTACGATTTACGTTCCAGAAGTAGAACAGCCGTGAAGAGTGGAATGGTACGTGACGTCTGTTATCAATGAAAAAGGCCCGGTACGAACTGAAAACTCAAAAAGCTGACGCATTATTTCCGGAAACCCACAGAAAACTTTTGTGCTGGAAAGAAGTGATGGGAACGGTAGCTAAGCAAACAGGGAAAATTAGCTTCGTAATGTAAAGAAAAGAGTTACGGTGAAAATCTCCTTCCTATAAATACGGAACTTTTATTGAAAGGAGTTAATTTGTCGTAGTCATATACGTATGATAATGCACTTCATCGTGTTCATCGCGTTATTAAAGCTTTATCCATGCTTTGAAAAAAATCTGTTTTTCTGTTTTTTTTTTATTTGCGCGTAAAGGCGCGTGTGTCGTATGCACCTACACTATCCGCATTTTATTTTACGCGTGAGTCCCGATGACCGAGGCGTCTGCGAGGATTAAGCCCAGGTGGTCGCTGCGGCCATGCGAGGGACAACTGTTCCTTTATCATGGCGCGTAATGGAAGGGCGCTCCAAGTGTGATCGCTTCGTGGCAAACGTCCTACATCGCTAGGTCGCGTCGACGAAATCCTATGTTTTACTGCTGAGCTGCTGGAGGAGCGATTCTCGAAGGTCGCTGATCATCGCTCCATCGCTGCCTTGATGGCAGCGATGGAGCGCTTGCTAGCGAATGACACGTTTTGTCTAGTGAGCGGATACCCTTTCACATGTCAAGATCAGTGTTTACGAGTCGAAACGTGTTACTGATGACTACCAACCATTAGTTTCAGTAATTGATTGAAATTCTTCGATCATCCGTGAGGCTATGCACTATGAACAAAAGCGCTGCAGCTGCTAAATCGCTGCAGCAGCGGATGCAAAATCGCTGCGATGAAAAACAGCAGCGATGGAGTCAGAACATGACTTTAATTAGATTCGCTGCTTGACTGTAAACCGGATGCACGGAGTCGGGGATGATCAGTTGGGAGTAAGGTATGGAGTACAGTTTGAGAAGGAGGTGGTTTTTCAGGGGTCGTTTTTGGAAAGCCCGAAAAACTACCCGATTGCATGTAAACTCTGGTCCCGCCGTAGTGACCTGTTGATTTCGATCAATACCAGCAGCGGAGCGGTGCGCCTCGGTGAAATATAACTAGTGATAAGGAGGTTCCGACGAAAAAGCCACCGCTTCGCGCTGTGATAATCGAAATCAACAGGTCACTACGGCGGGACCAGAGTTTACTTGAGTTGTTAGCGCGCAGTTCAAAAGGCAATTTGAAAGATGAGATGCCAAAGATGAAGGAGTTTCTCGGGAACGCTTCCAAGACTGTCCGGAAACATGCGTTCTAGTTAGTTGTAATTGTCCACGTCTTAATCTTTTGTCTGAATCCCAGTCAAGAGGTAAACACACCGTGAGGCACGCCAACGAGTATGCCGCGCACTTTGAGAAAGTTTGCATGGGCAATGCCGGGAAAGTAATGCGACTCTCAACTGTGCCTCGATAGCTCCGCGGTAGTATCGCAGCTGTTCTTCGATCATCACTGTGTCGATACGATTCTGCTGCAGTGCCTTGAGCCTCGACAACGCCACGACATTGCCTCGATAGTGCCGCGGCGGCTCCGTGTTAGAACCGCACCGGCTGCGCGAGGTCACATCAGCGAACCCGCATCGACTACGATGAACTGTCCTGTGTAGTGTCGCCGGTTCAATCACACAAGTTTGACTACATACATCCCGTATCTCCTTGCCTGCATGAACGGGAATACCCTCTGTCCCTTTAAGACAGAGGAACTGACAACCGTAGGTGCGCATTTTTATTCGTAGGCCCCGCCCAGTTGTACTATGACTCCTAATTAATTTCATATGAAATGCTCTCACTCGGTCCTATTTTTGTGAATCCGCAGCCACCGATGGCGGAGCCGCAGCAGCAATTTGCGGGGCCGCAGTGGTGCCTGTAGGAGCCGGTGTGGCTCCATCAGCAGCAGCAGCAGCGGCAATTCCTACAAGAGAAGCGGCGTGGCTGCCAAGTTCGTTGGAAAATGATCACCTAAAACCACATTGAGCTCATCATTTCTTTGAATGAATTTCGAATGCTTACCTCTTTAACTTGAATTGCGCGACACTCTGAATTTCGTGCGATGACTTTTAAACACGAAGCAAATGAATGACTACTACATACTCCAAAAAAGGTTGACATTAGAAAACCTCTAAAATTTTATTATCCTTTTACCACAACAGTCCTATCACCAGTGCTCAATAAAATGCTCCTTCTTCTGCTGTTTTTCATATCAGGTACTGTACCAACGTGAGGGGTTCAACCTCTTGTGGTACTATTGAAAAACCATTTTTTGTCTGGCTATTGAAATACGCGATGTGCATCAGAAAATAGTATTTTTCTCGGTACTTTTAGAACCTTTGTATCTTTATTGTACAAGATTTTTTTATTTTGCCGTTTGTCGATTGCCGATTGCCGTTTGCCGGCCATTTTCGGACAAATTTTGTCGATTTCCGTTTAACAAATTTTCAAAATCGTTTGCCGCACATGCCTGGTCGGGGTAAGGATTATGGCGTCGTTGCTTTTCATAGTTGCCGTTGCGAGGCGCTAAACCAGTGGAAAAGCACCTCCTCTCATAAAGAAGGTGAGCTGGGGACAATTTCTGGATACTTATTTTAGACATTGAGGGAATGATTTCCAGGAAAACTTCCTCTTGGTTAACCCGAACAGTTGTACTCGCAGCTAACCGTCGCGGCGGCTGCGGGTGTAACTCGTCCGTGTGTGGATTTTTGTGGTTCACGGATTTTGGGGGGAGGTATTGAAACTTCCGGGAGGGGTTTTTTGCATGTGCGTGTGGGAGCCTTTACTACTTCAAAAGAACAGGGAATCCCTATTTTGGTTGCATATCCGTGCTGTAAAATGGAAGCTGTGGACGAGTTGTTCGTCTCCTCTTGAAAGTACAACCTCAAGCGATTTTCTTGAGAAAGGACCCAAGTCAGGCCCCTGTTTCATGTGCGTATTTGGACGGATTTAGGTGCACGCAAATGAGGAAAAATATGAGTTACATCCCCAGCAGCCGCCGTGATGGTTAGCTTCGAGTAACAACTTCTGAGCGAATCTTTCGTTCTAGCACCGTGATGCTCCCGCGATCCGCGATGGTACCGTGATCGTTTCCCTTTCGCCCCGCGATCCGTGCTCTTTCCGCGATAGTTACCCGATCGACCCATCCGTTGACATTCACGTGCTCGTAACGGGATGCTACTGCGATCGTTACCAGGTTTACCGCGTTAGTACCGTGATGCACCCGTGATCCGCGATGGTACCGTGATAGATTCCCCCCGGTCCCGCGCTCGCATGCTGTGAAGATTTGTAAGGCTGCGCGAAATACGGCTTAGGTGAACACCTCATAGCTTCGTCTTGATCTGATAGGCAACACTCGCTCGGATGAAACACCGAGAGGGCGTGGTTGATAGGACTCGGTACGATCAAGGGTAGAGTATAGCAAAATCTTGCGATCGTCCTGAGATAATCTCTGGTACAGTCGTAGTGACCTGTTGATTTCGATTATCACCAGCAGCGGAGCGGTGGGCCTCGGTGAAATATAAATAGTGATAAGGAAGTTTCGACGAAAAAGCCACCGCTCCGCGCTGTGATAACCGAAAACATGAGTTCACTTGGAATGAAACAGAGTCTAGCTCCTATCTTGCCTCATCGCGGTTCCTTGATGTGAAACCCCGAATGTATTGACGTATTCGCGATGCGGCCTCAGGTTGAAACTGATAGAATCTCGCGATCGTTACGTGGTAGTCCCATGCTCGATTTCTCGCGGTTCCGCAATGAAGCGTTGCAAGAGCATCGATGAACAAACGCGGTACTCTCTCGGTTTGAGATTGGCAGAATCTCGCAATCGTCCCACAAGATCCCCGTGCTCGTATCCTCTTGGACCCTACCAGAAACCGAGGGGTTTCTATCCGTGAACGATCGCGGGGGATTCTCTCAGAGGTTGGCGTCCTTGTTGCAGGCCGTGCAGAGTATGGTGTGGTGTGGGGAATCACTAAAAACTCTCGATTTCGATTATCGCCGTCAGCAAGCGATGGTTCTTTTTGTCGAAATATATCACCAGTAACATATATCTCAACAAAGCCCACCGCCCCGCGGTGATAATTCGAATCAAAAGTCTTGCGTTTCTTCGTTCAAATAGGACCAAATGCCATGGTCAGGCAGACCGTTGTCCAGAACATTGACGAAGCTACGTCCCACCTGGAGATCAAAATTTTCGAAAAATGTCCAAAACTTTTACGTTCTCCAGGTTCTGAAAATTTCTAACAGTTTTTGTGGTCAAAAATTTAAAGAATATTTTTCAGTCTGATTTTTTTGAAACTAATTAATGCACTCTCTATCCGACTGATTACCCTCGGGGAAGGTCGTTTTGAGTTGCTCTTCGCTATAGAGCAACAACATCTGTATTGAAAAAGAAGTAATTAAAATTGTGACACAGATCGCCTCACAATCTCAAGTAACGATGACGAAAGATGTGACAAAATTAAAGCAGAAATTATAAAAACACTGAATTCTTGTCCCTTGCTTGCGTTAAGTTTTGTCCTGATCGTGATCGTGTAGTAAGCTAACAAAAAGTCAGGAATGCTTTAAAAATGGCGCAATAGGCGAGCTTGAACTGATAGGAAATTTTGTAGTGGAGGAAATTACGGTGTGGATGTAGAACGTTTCCTATCTATTATTGGATTCCAACCTCGGTGTGGGCGAAATCCTGGCGTATGCCGAGCATTATTCGGGGACGTTTTGGACTCTCGATAACGGCTCACTAATCACAAGGCTTCACGACATCTGGGTGCACACCTAGTTGGATGGGGTCACTCAGGACGCGAGGGCAGAATGAATGGTACACTATCAAGGATAGGCGCATCTTGATGAAGCATCTGTAAGAACAATGACATCAAGCACTATCATATAGCAGATACCGGCAGAAGCCTATATTTTGACGGATGAGAAACCTCCAACTAGGTTCGCATCGAGACCTCCGGGCGGGTGGAACTTTTGTGTGGGTGCGTAATCCTTAGTTCAATTCCTAACTTGTTTTAAACAACCAGAAGGGGTGCGAGCGCGGGTGGGAGACGGGGTGTCATCGGCGGTGGTTTTACGGGCACTTTACTGCGTAATACGCCCGCTAAACCAACCCCGGTGGCAGACACAGTTTGGCATTGGAGCGCGATATTTTTCGAAGGCTCGCTGCAGTGGTATGTAAAACCCCTTGCTCTTCAATGCTCTGAATTGAGGAGTTTCCGAGCGAAATCGTGGTAGTGAGTAGAAGGTAGGCCAAAGATGAGAAATTTATCTTTAGAATGTTTAAATTGCTTTTTTGAAAAAAAAATACCGTTGTCCACTTTCGGCCGAAGGCGCGGCTTTGGACAACGGTTTTGGACAACGGCAAAACGTGTTTTAGGCAATTTTCTTCGTGATTTTAGGGTCCTGGGAGGGGTGTTAGGTACCACTTTGTGGGAATTTCACGGAAAATCTGAATAGTTTCTCAGAATTTTGAAAATCTGAAATTTTATGGGGGGACGTACGTTGTCCAATTTTCGAAGTGAAGAAGTTAAGCGGTAATGGGCCCGATTAATGGATGTAACCCGTCTAAAAATTTGTTTTATGTGCTGAAAATGTGAATACTGCCTAAAATATGTTCATTATATCGTTATGTAATGACACTTTCCTCACATGTACTGCTGTGGTGCTTTCAATATGTAAGACAACCACGTCCGGTCCCCTCGTTCCAAGACCTGTTCTCTTCACAGAAAGAGAAACGGGACTCAAAACACTCCCAATTTTTAAAAGTTTTGGCCCAAAAAATTTACGTTGCCCCCCAAATAGAAACTCTCAAATTCGACCATTTTTACGTCCCCCTGTTGTCCAGGTGGACAACGCCCGCCTGACCCTGCCAAATGTTCCCGGGTCAAAATGGGAATGGCGAATGCGAGCCGCTGTGTATGGGTTTTTCAAGGCTTCCTCGTTTTTAACACATTCGTATGCTGTTTTTCATCCTCTGCGATACTTCCGGAGCATTTTGACACCAATTTGCCAACATTTTAAAATATGAAGCCACAATTTTTTAGAATATAAAGCCACTGTAAGAAACTTCACGAGGCTTCTGGAAGGGAATCTACAATTGGAAGTTTTATTGAATATTTAAATTGAAAATTAGTAGAAAAATGGTTTTTGGCTAAGTATACATTCCTGAAACTATCCCAAGTGAATTCAGGAGCTCTTGATTGAATGTGTAAAATCCTAGGAGGTTTTTAATATGGAAATGGAATTTGGGACATTGAATCAAATTTCAGCTTTTATAAAAAAAAAGAGAACTTTCTGAATTGTCATTTTCTCGAATGAATTGAACATACTTATTGATTTCGAAACTAATGTTTTCCACGCTCAGGAAGGGCCAGAATTGCATTGCTGCCATTTTCACCTGCCTGGTAAATTGTGCCATAGCAACTTCCACTCTCTTTGAAGTGTAGCATTATATCTAAGTAATACTCCCTAATATGGAGAGAATTTGTGAATTGGTAACATTCCCCTCCATTTATTGACTTTATGTAGGAAAACTTTGTCGGTAAACTGGTGTCAAAATGCTCCAGAAGGAACTGAGAAGATAAACAACAATATACGGGTGTGACAATCTGAAAGTTTTCCGCGTCCATTAGGCCCACGGAAACATTTTTTCGCATTTTGAGCTAATATGTAGTAACCTTGCCAAAACTTCTGAGATGGTTGCATGAGAATGAGCATTATAGATCACGCACACTTCATCGGACGGTGTGACTTATGTTCCTTTTTGGCTCGTTTTCATCTCTCTCAGCACAATAGCTGCTGTTATTTTTAGTAAGTTTCTATTATTGTGGTATCAAGAAACCGCGAAAATTTTAAGGGTCAAACCGTAGATACCTAATGAAGAACTTCAATGACAAAAAGGTCTATGCTAAACCTAGGATAAAATCTCTTCAAAACTCTTTTGATGGGGCTTGTTCATGGGGCTGCTGATCCTGAACATTACACGGGAACAAAGCTTAAAGGCGCAGTCCAAGCTCAGGAACGAAATCTGATATTTCCACATAATTGTGAAGCAGACCCACCCTATCTAGCACCTGCCAAGTGCGAGCTCTCAATTCCTCCGAATAAGCGAGATACAGGAGGAAGCCATCTTGGAGCGCCCACATCGGGAAGCCACTATGGCACGCCCCTTTTACGATCTTTCGAGCTCAACAGTGGGGAGACGAGCGATGTTTTTATATTGATAGCCTCGTTCTTCCCTTCATTCTCAGCCTCTCTATCCATTCAGGTATGCTCGCATACATCGGTTGCAAATGACGGAAGTTACAAGCCACAGACAACTCGTCCACCATGCTTCCGTAGCTCAATTTTTAAGGGGTCATAACTTCGTTTTTTAGAGGGTCTTCTACAATTTTAGAGACATTATTGGAATCAGTGTGGGACCGTTTTCAATATAGGCAGAAAAACAGAAAAACGATTTCGAGGTTGGACTGTGCCTTTAAAGGCACAGTAGACCCTCAGACACGAATTTTGAGATTTTCGCGTGATTGTGTAGAAGACGCCTCCTGTATAACACCTGCCAAATGCGAGATCTCAATTGCTCCAAATAAACGAGATATAAACGACCACCACGGGCCCGACCCCCTCCAGCCACCACCACGGGCCCGGCCCTCTTCCTGTTTTCGATCTTAATAGCGGCTAGATGGATGGATGATTTTTAACCAAGTCGTCGTTCTTCACTCCCTTTTCGATCTATTTCCTCACCCTGTTTTGCTCTGGTGACGCGACTGCGAATTAAAAGGAATACAGGCCTGAGACGACTCGTCCACCAAACTTTTGCCTTTAAAATACAGGCATTTTCAAGGAGCGATATCTTCGCTCGTAGGGGGTTTCGGACGATTCCAGAAATACCGTTGTGATCAGAGTGTGACTCTCTCCAAGATAAGGATGAGACATAAAAATAATTTTCTGGGTGTCCTGTGCCTTTAAAGGCACAGTCCGACCTCAAAATCGTTTTTTCTCTTTTTCTGCCTATATTGAAAACGGCCCCACGCTAATTCCAATGATGTCTCTGAAATCGTACGAGACCCTATAGGAACGAAGTTATGGCCTCTCAAATATTGAGCTAGGGAAGCATGGTGGACGAGTTGTCCTTGGCTTGTAACTTCCGTCATTTGCAACCGATTTATGCGAGCCGACCTGACTGGATATAGAGGCTGAAAACGAAGGGAAGAACGGGGCTATTGATCGAAAACCACTGTTGAGCTCGAAATATCGTAAAAGGGGCGAGTCAAAGTGGATTCCGGATGTGGGCGCCCTAGGGTGGCTTCCTCCTCTATCTCGCTTATTCGGAGGAATTGAGAGCTCGCACTCAGCAAGTGGTATACGGGGTGGGCCTATTTCACAATTATGTGGAAATCTCAGATTTCGCCCTGAGCCTGGACTGTGCCTTTGAAGGCACAGGACACCCAAAAATTTTTCAGATTTCATGCTTATCTCGGAGAGAGTCTCTGAAATCGTCCAAGACCTCCTTTGAACAGAGTTATGGCTCTTCAATGATACCTGGATTTTGAGGGTGAAAAATTGGTGGACGAGTTGTCTCAGGCCTATATTTCTCTTCATTCTCAATCTTTGCGCGAAATCGAGCCAGGATAAGGAGATAGCCTAGGAATGGATGGAAGAACGACGACTTATTGGAATTCTTAAATTCATCGAGCCGCTATCGAGTCCGAAAATCTGTTAGGGGGTCGGGCCTGTAGTGGTCTCTTATATCTCGCTTATTTGGAGGAATTGAGATCTCGCATTTGGGAAGTGTTATACTGGAGGGGTCTTCTACACAATTATATGAAAATCTCAAAATTCATATCTGAGGGTGTACTGTGTCTTTAAAAGCAGTGTTCACGATGAATTTCACTTCCAATATCTCCACGGCTTACGGAAGGTGTTATGCCCTATATAGCAAGGCATGCTTAAAAACGACACGAAAGACGCGTTTTTGAGCAAAAATATTCCCTCTCTTGTTTACGTTGATTTTTGAGAGTGGAGGAATTGAGCGCTAGAAGGATGATACCTATCAGTGCAACGAAGCGATCAGCTCACTTATCAGCACTTTGTTGACTTCTCTCCACCGCTCTCTATCTCTCCACAGCACCATCGCTCCTGTAATCTGAGTCTTCATTTGTTCATTCCGCGGGGGCGGATCTGGGGCACGAGGCGTGTCTGGGGCACCAAAGCGCTTGTTTGCAGCCGTTATTTTGCCGTTCCTGGCTCGTTTTCTACCGTTCTTTCGACACTGGGAGCCTAGGATCTTTCTCGCCTATCATATCACTGTGGAAAGTCAACGAGGATGATCATCGTGAACGCTGCCTTTAAGCTCTTACGACTAGAGGTCCTACTTACGAGAAAACTTCTGCGTATTATGTATGCAGCAAGTATTGTAGCATGTTGAGGGAAGAATTTGAAAGGTCTTCAATTACAGCTGCATGCTTTTTTTCTGTTCACGCTGTGAGGAGCGTCTTACTACGCAAGATGCTTAGAGGATTGGAATATGAGCTGCTAGATGATGTGAGTAGATATGGAGTGCTCACATAAAAAACGATATGTAGACACAATGTAACGTTCAAAAACATGAGTTGCGAGGGAGGATTAGGACCCTGTCCGAGATATTCCGGATAATCATCATCTGCTGTAACACAAGACGGTTTTTATAGATTGAGACTTGTAGCTGAATCCGCTCAAGACCAGACTCATTATCTATCACTCAGATCTCGAGTGCTCAAAATTGAGGACAATCCTAAAATATGTATATGGACTTCGGACACAGATCGAGTAGTTTGCACTCACTCATGTTTTTTTTGGAGATACGTACTCACTGGCCACTTTCTTCATAAGTGACGTCTCATAGCTTGCGGAAAATCTACATGAGTCTAGACTCCCAATCCAGGTCGACCTACAATACCCGCGCTAAGTTTTGTAAAAACGGGGAGCATCTGGCAAACTTGGCAAAAAAGCGTCCGATACATGCAACTTTGTTGAATGAAGACTTTTTTGAATTCTGAAAACTCTATCATATTCACAGATCAAATTGCTACCTAATCATGTCACTTGAGTGCCGAAGTTCCCTAAGAGCACTTCGTTTTTGAGGGAAATAGTTTTTGCAATCCTTTTTCAAAAAACGTCGCGCGCGGGGAATGCGGCGAAACTTTGAGCAGTATTTCTACAAGTAATGGAAGGGCAATCTGTATGTTTTCTTCAAAAATTAGGTGCAGGTGGGAGAATCTCAAGGTTTGTTTAGGTTGAATTTTTGAAATCCTTCATTTATGAGTCCGTGGATTTCGCAACAAAACTCCGACTTTCCAGGAAGTTCTCAAGGGTCTTTAATTAGGGATTTCGAAAATTCAACCTGAACAAACCTTGAGATTCTCTCACCTGCACCTAATTTTCGAAGAAAACATACAGATTGCTCTTCCATTACTTGTACAAATACTGCTCATAGTTTCGCCGCATTCGCCGCGCGCGATGTTTTTTGAAAAAGGATTGCAAAAACTATTTCCCTCGAAAACGAAGTGCTCTTAGGGAACTTCGGCACTCAAGTGACATGATTAGGTAGCAATTTGATCTGTGAATATGATAGAGTTTTCAGAATTCGAAAAAGTCTTCATTCAACAAAGTTACATGCATCGGACGCTTTTTTGCCAAGTTTGCCAGATTGTGATCTCGTTTGGGTTGGTTGGTGGTTGGTGAGGTTGAGGGCCCCCAATTCAGTCGTTCGGTGGTTCAGTGGCTATATGAATGATCGATAATCAATGTAAAAAAGGGGGGGGGTCTCACCTCTATCTCGTCTCACAATCCAGTACTCTGCCAACGCGTAGTTAGATGCCTCCGAGGGCGCGGCCTGAAACGCCGCCCCATTCCATGTAGCGAGAATTTAAGGGTTTTAGCTAAGATAGCTAAAACCCGCATATTGTTGTGTCGTTCGAACCACTGTTCTCTCTGGCGCTAAACCCGTATATTCTCGCTATAATTTTGTAGCGAGAATCTACGGATTTCGCGACAGCCTGTGTTGAATCCAATCTCAAACCCGCGTTGGCTACGCGGAACGCAGGGATGCGGTTTGAACAGTGTTGGCACAGTCAACCCACGGAGAACTTGACCCTCTGTGGGTGGTCGTGGAGGGTGACCCCGTGTCGCTCTCTGCAAGACCTTGTAAGGGATAATTTTGGCCGCTGGTATGCTGCAGGCCGTGGGGAAGAAACGGCTCGATCGCAGCGGGGATCGTCTTATTAGTACAGATCAAGATTTGGTGGGTCGATCGACCGAGCGCTGCAACGAGAATAAGCGTACAATATGCGGGTGCTGTAGCGAGAATTTACGTAGAATATGCGGGCGCTGTAGCTAAAATTTCACCAACTGAGGCTAAACTTCCCGTAATTTACGTAAATTCTCGTGTCAAAATTAGACTAGATGCCTCCGAAACCCTGGGCATCTCTGGTTTCCGTGTGAGGCATCTAGCTACGCGTTGGCGGAGTAGTTACGCCCGTCGACAACTGCAACTGCCTCTTGAGGGTCAGCCTCGATACGAGATATCACTAGCGGATCTTCCGACCAATACCAACAAGATAACCACAGGATCTTCGCCACGAGTCCGCACACCAAAAAAAAGTGACGACTGAAAGTGGGGTTCGAATCGGGAAATATTGTCGGAACAACTAGACGGCAGGCTCGATCACCTCTATCCCAGCATGGGTCTTTCCCCAAAAAATACCCAATCGACCCGTGACAAGAAGAAATTTTCACTGGGGGCAGTTGCTGCCTACGCTCAGTGAATCACGTCGCACTTCCTGTGCGATAGCCTCGAATCGGCTCCACGAATATTGCAATCGACAAAAAAATAGGAAAATTGAGACACGGGTCGGGTTGGAGGAAAAAACAACCCGCTCCCAGTGAGAGAAACAACCAGAAGAGTTGGGGTTGTTGATCAGGGGCCCCTTCCCCCCTTCGCTCTTCCCTCCAGGAAGTTCGGCGCACCGCACCCGCCCTTCAATTGGCCATGGGGCGCGCTTTCTATCGCCGACCTTCATCCTCATCTTTCTTTATGGTCTTTTTTCGTAATTGGAGTCACGGTTCGCCGTGACAGTCCCGGCCGCGGATGACTTGACCAGAGATGACATAGACGAAAAATCCGAGCCGGTAAAAGGAAATCGTGAGTATGTAAAAATATCATCCTCACCTCCACAAGATAGCGATTCCTCTCATCCTCGATAAAACAATTTCCATTAACCATAAATAATACCATAGAATAACTGTAGTAACATAAACAGGAACTAAGGGTTAGCCATGGGGGATTAAATGTATGTACAAGGAGGAGTACGCCTTGGCGCACTCCTTAGTGCTGAGCCGGGAGAGCTGCCTCAGCGGCTGTCCTTATCGTCTCCTCCAGCTTGACTCTCTCTTCCGGGAGCCCGCAGAGCGACAAATGATGCGATGTTCCACCACAGTAGAAACATTCGACGACCATGTAGCATTCATCCGTGTCGGGATGCGAACAGCATTTCAAGCAAAACCCTCCTTTCTTCATAAAACACCTGCGGTCTGCTACACGACTTATGACAGGGCAAGCGTCCATCATGTGCCGTCCCCGCTGTCCACAGAAGTCGCATGCCAGGGGTCTCCCATTACTATCACAAACTGTCCTGTCGGAGTTGCCGATGACCCTCGCCGGACATGGAGCGAGGTTGCTCAGCTTGAACCTGGCTTGTTCTCCCCTTCTCATCAGGTCCTGGAGGGCCTTGCTAAAGAGAGGGGGCGGCATCATGGGCGCCGGTCCCATGGGTGGCTGCATCCGGGGCTGATGAATGCTTGGTGGCGGCATCCTGGGAGTCATCATCATGGGTGGCGGTCCTCTGGGCTGGTCACGATTTACTACCACTCGAACACCTCTCATATCCTGATCTGGGGAACGTCGACTACCATAGGTTGATGGAGACTTCGTCCTTTGTCGTGCCCATCTCTTCGGAGAGGGTGATCGATGACACCTTCGACCCGCTCTGTGCGGAGAATTCGACCTCTTGCGGTCGCGGAGGCTCCTGACAGGTGATGGGGTTCGTTCCCGCCTGTGCGGGGGCCTCTTTGGCGACGATGTGCGGGGTCTCTCTGACTTCGGCGAAGGCGACTTCGCCCCCCTCCATGACTTTTTCGCATCCGTTGTGATTGTGATTGTTGGGATTCCTGCTTCCGTTGTTGACAGCTTTCAAACGTTTTCCTTTGGCCTTTGGGCCGTCACGATGCTCAGCAGGTTTTCCATTTTCTCATCCAGCCTTTGAAAATTGTCCTCCATGTCGGACCTCATCTTCTCCATCCTTTTTACCTGGCGTCCATCCAATGCCTTAATCTCTCTCCATAGCTGGCTTTTGAAATTATTGAAATCGTCACGGCTGGGGGGTTTTATTTCATCTAACTCTCCCACGCCACATACAGGACCTCCTACTTCCGCCACGAGTTGCACTTCTTCCAGCTTCTTCATCAGATTTCCATAACCTTTTCCCAGTCCGGCTGAGAAGCCCTTGCAGGTTTTGTCGATTTCTTCGAAGAACCTTTCACTTAGTTCATCTCGCAATTGTGTGAGGGTTTCGACCGGCTTGGGCTCCTCGTTCGCTACGGCTGCTTCTGATGTACTTTCCTTTTCCACGGGTTCCCTTTCGTCTGCTTCCTTTTCCTCGGCTCTTCCGCCGGCTTCTCCTGTTTGGTTATTACTGTCTTGATCATCCATTGTCTGATCGGTCAGCTCTCCCACATCGTAATCAAGGAGGTCTTCTTCTCCCGACGTCACTTCTCGCTCCTTCGACATGAATCTGAAAATACCCAGATTATGTCTTAAGGGCACATCACGCCTTTGTTCTATTGTCTTGGTTTGTTGTTTGTTTTCCCCTTCGCCTATCGCATATACAGAGATGATTTCATCTTCATCCTGTATCTCTTGTGGATAGTTGCGAATAGGTCGTAAGTTATATCGTGTTGTTTGATGTGTCGTCAGGGTATTGTTAAGTATTGGTGTTTCTGTTTGTATTTGTTGTTGTAACGTGTTTTGTGTTGTTATAGGTGTTTGTGGATTAGGATTACTGTCTCTGTTTTGTACCCTCTGCGTCGCGCCTTCCGGTGGGATCTCGATCTCCTTGTCGTCGTGGTCCAACTCCAAGGGAATGAGTTGATTTACCGGTCTCCGTTGTATCCGTCCAGACGCAAGCTTCAACTCCGCCTCTCTCGGCGTTCCATTAGTAGTTTCTCGAGTGAGCCTCTGTATTCTTGCCATTTTCCAAGCATTTCTTGGTTGAATGGGGTCTTGTATCAGAACTACCTGTCCGATCTTCGGCATCTTTGCTGTGGATCGGCCTTGTTGGTGCACTACCTTGTGATGTTCTCTCAGTTCTGTGAGGTACATTTTGTTCCAGATGTTCCAGAATTTCATCGTCAACGCATAGGACGCCTTTAGAGCTTCCTGTGCTTCTCTTTTCGTCGTGATTCGATGAATTTCCTCTGGTTGATCGTAATCCGTATCTCCCCGTAGCACGTAGTCTCGGGCTTCCGATGGGTAGGTCAGTATGATATCCCTCTATTGGAAGTCTATCGGTCTGATCCCTGGTGCATCCTCGAACTCAGCTTCTTGGTACGTTAGCGGTCTGCTGTTCAGACTTGCCTCTATTTCCGTCAACAACGTAGCCAGAGTCTCCGACGCCAGGATCTTTGTACCAATCGTTTTGTACAATGACCTTTTTATGGACTGAATGAGTCTTTCATAGAACCCTCCTTGCCATGGCGCATACGGAGTGATCCTATTCCATTCAATAGCTTTGTTCGCTACGAATCTTCGTGTTTCCTCATTATCCTCGAAATTCGACATCGTTTCTGTTAGGATTTCGCTCCCCAACAGGCGTCGGTGCATTATCGGACGTGATAGTTTCGGGAACTCCCCTTCTGGCGATGAATCTTCTCATAGCATTGATGAATGCTCCCGTCGTATTATCGTTCACTAGTTCGATATGCAACATCCTAGTAGTCTTACAGGTCATTATACAACCGTACGCCTTCGTGGTTTCTTCGTTCTCAGACTTCACTGTCAACGGACCAAAGTAATCCAAACCGATGTGTTGGAAGGGTCTAGCTTGTATGACTCTTCGACTCGGCAGATCTTCCATCTGAGGATAGTGAAACGGTAGGTTGTTGTGTTTCTGGCATTGTACACAACCTCTGATGAACCTCTTTGTTTGTTCTCGAAGTTTAGGAATCCAGTAATGTTGTCTCACGTTGCTCATTGTGTGGGCTAATGAACAATGTAACGGTTCATGTGCTTCTTGAATCAGTAGCCTGGCTAGATGCGTTTTTTGCATCACTATGGCTGGGTTCTTTGTTTGATCAGCCAATTCACTTCGTCCTAAGCGACCGTGGCATCTCAATATCCCTTTCTTGTCTGCTTTAACATTGAGATTCTTGTTTGCTGCTCCTTGGAGTTTGCATTCGTAGGATAATTGATGCGCCTTTAGTATGACTTGGTCTGCAAGTCTCATTTCGTATCCCGAGATACCTTTGCTTCTCGGTTCATCCTTCATTCTGAACCTTTTCAGTACTTCTCCTTTTCTTGGCTCTGGAAGGCCTTTCGCTGCCTTCAGCAGAAACCTCAACATGTATGCTGTTACTCTTCTTAAGCGCGTGATCGATGGAATCTGTACATCTTCTGTCCAATACTCCGGTGTTTCCTGACTGACCACCGTCACCACCGTCGGATCTTCGAGACGGAATAGTCTCGCTTCCTTCGACCACTCTTCGTAGCTGGGTCCCTTCCACCAATTGCTGTCTTGTAGCTCGTTCGCGCTTAGACCTCTCGTCCCCGCGTCAGCAGGATTGATGCTGGTGTTCACGTATCCTATTTGAACTGATACACCTTCGTCTCGGAGTGTGTCTGATATCCTGAATATCTCGTCACACCTATTCCGGACCAGTACTCCAGCATCTTTCTGCTTCTCTCTGTTTTTGACCCAGCTCAATGCTATCTCTGAGTCGGACAATAACACGATTCCTTGTATCCTGAGTTGCTTACTGAGCTCTCTGTACGTAGTCAGTCCCAACCGTGCTCCCATCGTGATTGCATTCAATTCCATCTTTGGGATGGTATGTTTCGTTTTTACCGATGGAAGCCGGGACTTCGCGATCATGAAGTCCTGCTGCGTAGAGTTTTTGATATATACTACTGCACACATGGCTTCCTTACTCGCGTCGGTGAATACTACGAGTTCGTGTTCTTGCGACTTGTCTGCGATTCGCCGTGGAATCGGTTTTTCAAATCCTCCAGTCTCTTCACATAGCCTTGACCACTGTTCAGCGTCTGCTTGGGATAGGTTCTTGTCCCATTCGTAGTCTTTCGTCCACAGTGACTGGAAGAAAAGCTTTGTTCTCAGCGTCAGAGGTACCATGAATCCCATGGGGTCATATATCGATGCCATAGCGCTGAGAACCTTTCTTTTGGTGACCGTTTCTTTCATCTCGAACACCTTGTGGTTCACCAAGAGCTGGTCTGATATCGTGTTCCACTGGATTCCCAGTGCCGAAATGCAGCTATCCTTAGCTCTATCTTGCTGTTCCTGCCGCCTGTTGAAAGATGCTTCATTTGAGTTGAATTCTCTCAAGTTCATCTTGATTTCGGCGAATAGCTCCTTCGCTGCCTTGTATTTTTCGATTGCTTCTTCCATTGTCTCTGCTGACATGAAGAGATTATCGACATACAAGTTCTGGTTGACCTCGTCTGTGATGTTCTTGGCTGCGCCGCAATGATCCACATGGTACTTAATGGTTGCTGCCAGTAGGAAAGGAGACGATTTCAAGCCAAAAGTGACTCTCGTGAACCTGTAGACAATTATGTTGTCTTCGTCTGGTGGTCTCCCCCTATCTCTCAACCATAAACATCTAGTCGCGTCTCGGTCTACTTCTTGCACTCGCACTTGAAGGAATGCCTTCTCGACATCGGATGTGATTGCGATTCTTCCTGTTCGCATTCTCATAATAATACCTATAGTCGATGGCAAAATCACTGGTCCTTGATGGAGCATGTCGTTGAGTGACGGCTTTCCTTGGAAGTGCGCCGACGCGTCAAATACCACTCTCATCTTCGTTGTCGTCTTCTTTGGCGTCAACACTGCATGATGAGGTAGATAGTGGGTGTTCTCCGCCCTGTTCCACGGGTTTGTGACCACCTCTAGTATCCCTTTGGCTACTTGATCTTGAAAGATCTCATCATAAGCTCTCAGGAATTCTTTGTCCTTTTGATGCGCGAGCCATATCGATTTCAGTCGTTTCTTGGCTATCGCGTGATTATCAGGAAGTTGCTCTTTCGCTTCTCTCCATGGAAGTCTCACGTGATATCCATCGTCTTTCTTTACGATTGTCTCGTTAAAGTGCTGAAGTACACGCTGGTCAGTGTCTTCTTTCTCTTTCTTTTGCGTCCCTGTGAACTCTTCCAAACCTGACGACTCCAGGGTCCAGTATCTGTCCCATTCATTCTGTTCGTCTTCGTTGATTGCGAGGGTTTCTAGGGTGGGTATCTCACGGTCGTCTTCTTGAGATTTTCCCGATATCATATATCCAATCTTCGTGTGGATGAGATACAACCCCGAGGGAAGCTTAACCATGCTACTGCCACTCATGACTTCACAAAGTTGATCGCAACCCAGAAGAATTTCTGAGCTCGATGGCTCTTCCGCCCCTCGTAGCTCGATGTTTTTGTCTTGTAGGAACATTCTATCCTCTTGACTGATTTCGAGACGCGGTTTCGACGTCGTAATGACTCCTGTCTTGTACAGCTTGACTTTCCTTGGACCTCCTTCCGGGTCCCGGATGTCTGCTATCACTTCTTCGTATTCATTGACTCGTGCCTCTTCTGACCCGAACGTGTTGATACGAATAGTTCTCGATGTGCCTGTGGTCTCGAGCTTGAGGTCTTCTGCCAAGGTATCCTTTATAAAAGACATTTGGGCCCCGGTGTCTAATAGCACTCTCACCTCTTTCTGTCCTCCTGGTCCCTCTACCTTCACTACTCCTGCGAGAAGTTGAACGGCATTCCTCGTTGCTTCTTTATTGCTAACTTGTAGGATATCCGTGCTTCTAACTTCCTCTTCGGATGCTGCCCTCTCTGTGTCCTGCTCACTTGTCTCAGTCACGAGGGTCTGTTGAATGGTAGGGATTGACCTTCGATTTTGATTTTGTTGGTCTGATTGCCTTCTTTGCCCTTGATTCCACTGTTGGTTTCGTTGTTGCTGTGCGGGGGCTTGTGCACTTTGGTTTGCACTTCTTTCTGGCATTTGTTGTGCCCTCGTGGGTGTGCTTGTATTCACGCTACATAGTGAGAAGTGATGTTTGCTCCCACATTTTGGACATCCTGGGTTCCGACACACTTCTGCTGTGTGATTCGGTCGACCGCAATTCCTGCACAGTCTTCGCTCTCTAAAGAATCCTAATCTCCTGTCCGGCGGTACCTCGCGGCACTCAGATGGCCAGTGATTGGTTCTTTTGCAATATAGGCAGCTTTTCGTGCTTTTGATTGACTGTTGCATTGCTTCTCTTCTTGAGGACCTTTTCTCGTCGATTCTAGAATTTCCTTTCATTACTTCCCTCGTCTCCTCTATTGTTTCTCGTTTCGAGATTATAGCCTCAAGTGCATTCTGGAATGTACTCCAGTTCCAGCTCGTTTGTTCAGCCTTTTTTGTCAGTAGCTTGTCTTGGATTTTTTCTTCAAACTTTCGAAAAACTTGAGTTAGCAGCTGTCGATGATCTACGTCTTCTCCCTTGTTCTTGAGTTGACTCATGATTGTTGCGATCCTGTCAAACAACTGCCTCTGTGCTCTCGTTGAGTTTGATTCGGCCTTAGTATTTTCCAGTCTCACGTATAGCTGGTCCACAATAATTTCGTCCTTCCCGTAACGCGTTTTTAGCCATTCTATTGCCTCTTCGTATCCTTGTTCTGAAACTTGAAAGCGTCCCAGTGTGTCCTTGATTTCCTCTGACAACGCTGCGAGTAAGTAATTGAATTTTACCACCGAAGACATGGGTTGATTGTGAATGTTATGGCAAAATATTTGCAAAAAATTCTCGAATTGCCAGCTTTTCCCTGTAAACCTTGGGATTTGTAGGGTTGGTAACTTTGGGGCAACCATGGCTGCTTGTTGTTGTTCGTGTCTTGACTGGTTCGTACTTGCAGCGAACCCGGCTTCTTCGCGCTTGTTCTGGATCTCTGGCCGTGTCATTCTGTCGATCTTGTCCTGGATTTCGATCTCCTTGTCTGACAATTCCCAGGCAAGTTCGTTGATCTGCGACATCGTTTCCGTAGTAATGTCGCAGTAGTTTTGGAAGGAATCTAATTCCAGCTTCTTGTCTTCCTCGGATAGGTAGTTGTAACCTTGTTGCAGTCTTTCCGCCGCTTCGTCAACATTTTTCCCATCATCTCCAGTCGGTGATTTTTCTGCCTGATCCTCGTACGTAGCTGTTCCATGGCATTCTGGGTTTGTCCCTGGTCCGCTTCCGTCATCCATTCATTCGTTTCGTCGATGAACCTTTGCGCGGTCGATTTTAATTTTGTGATGCGGGATTTTACTGCCTGTAGTGCCATGTGTGTTTGTGTTGTTGATATTAACTATATAATATTAACTCTGGTTTTCCGATTACCCGCCACAAAATTTCCCAGCCACAAAACAGAAATTCGCGTTTTCTCCTTTGTTCTTCTGACAAGAAAACACGAGCAGAAAATCTTTTCCCTGTCCTCGAGCGGACTTACTATTGCAGCGCCGTCAGGGGGGGTTTCAACAATCCCTACCAGCGGCTCAAGGCAATCTATGAAAAACCCCGAGTTTTTGTAACCCGGGAAACTGCAAGTCGAGGAAAACAACAAAAAACAAACGAAAAAAAATCAACAGACCGGCCCAGGATTTTTTTTTCAAGCCGGCCGATGCACCATGTGATCTCGTTTGGGTTGGTTGGTGGTTGGTGAGATTGAGGGCCCCCAATTTAGTCGTTCGGTGGTTCAGTGGCTATATGAATGATCGATAATCAATGTAAAAAAAGGGGGGGGGTCTCACCTCTATCTCGTCTCACAATCCAGTAGTTACGCCCGTCGACAACTGAGGACTGCCTCTTGAGGGTCAGCCTCGATACGAGATATCACTAGCGGATCTTCCGACCAATACCAACAAGATAACAACAGGATCTTCGCCACGAGTCCGCACACCAAAAAAAAAGTGACGACTGAAAGTGGGGTTCGAATCGGGAAATATTGTCGGAACAACTAGACGGCAGGCTCGATCACCTCTATCCCAGCTTGGGTCTTTCCCCAAAAAATACCCAATCGACCCGTGACAAGAAGAAATTTTCACTGGGGGCAGTTACTGCCTACGCTCAGTGAATCACGTCGCACTTCCTGTGCGATAGCCTCGAATCGGCTCCACGAATATTGCAATCGACAAAAAAAAATAGGAAAATTGAGACACGGGTCGGGTTGGAGGAAAAAACAACCCGCTCCCAGTGAGAGAAACAACCAGAAGAGTTGGGGTTGTTGATCAGGGGCGGCATGCATGAACGCAGCGAACGGTGTAGGGAGCCGCTCCGCGTGCCATGCGCGCAGCGTCGAGCAACGGGGCGGCCCCGAAAATCAGGCACATCAACACACGCCACGAAATTCGGGGTCGCCCCGTTGCTCGACGCTGCGCACATGGCACGCGGAGCGGCTCCCTACACCGTTCGCTGCGTTCATGCATGCCGCCCCAGGAGCCCCTTCCCCCCTTCGCTCTTCCCTCCAGAAAGTTCGGCGCACCGCACCCGCCCTTCAATTGGCCATGGGGCGCGCTTTCTATCGCCGACCTTCATCCTCATCTTTCTTTATAGTCTTTTTTCGTAATTGGAGTCACGGTTCGCCGTGACACAGATGCTCCCCGTTTTTACAAAACTTAGTGCGGGTATTGTATCTCGCACAAATTTTGGGAAAGTCAAAATGTGACCGGACATTGCATTTAATAGGGTCCTATGGCACTACCCATGAAACAGTATTTATTATGAAAAGGTTTGTGTGTTGATTATAGTGTTGTCCCTCGAGTGATAGAAAGCTCCTGTGAAAACTACGTAGGTTTCCGTAACTTCTCAACGACGGTTACGATTCAAATTGCGAAAAAGCTCGGCAACGACTCAGACAAATCATCGCTCGGAGCGGGACCGGAGAGCGACTCGAGCGATGCTGTCTCTCCGCTCAGAGCGGAAATTAGCTATCTACTCTGGCGACAGCAGCCGCCCTCCGGGCGACTGCAGACCCGCTCGGAGCGATAATCGGTCGCATTTGGCACTGCGGTCAATGTTCGGGCTGTTTTCAAAATTCTCCTAACTGCTATTTTTTCTCCATTTCCGCCTCTTCTAGAGAGGACTAAAGGCGGTGCTCACGATAAGAATCGTTTTCCGGCTTTTCCGCCTATCTTGAAGATGGTCCCATGCTGATTCCAATGATGTTTTTGGAATCGTACAAGACCTTCTAGGAACAGTGTTATTGTCCCTCAAAAATTGAGCTAGGAAAGCATGGTGGACGAGTTGTCCGGGGCTTGTAACTTCTGTCTTCTGCAGCCGATGTATGCAAGCTGACCTGAGTAAAGAGAGAAGTTGAGAATAAAGGGAAGAACGGGGCTATTGATCGGAAACCATCGCTCATCTCACAATCGCGAGCATTCATTTGTTCACGTCGGTGGGCGTGGAAAGTGCATCTGGGGTGTGACGAGCTGACGGGTGTCCAACATTGGGGCCGTAGGGGACCGTTCCGAGCTCATTTTTCTTAGTTTTTCAACGTTAGGGTTGCGCTAGGCCCCGAAGCTGCCGATCTCCACCAAAAAATCAGACATGGTTTTTATCGTGGACACTGCCTTTAAGGAATATTGTTATACAGCCCACCCCCCCCCCCATTCGGCTCTCGTAAACAAAATTGATGGTAACCAGTTGATAAAGTATAGGGTATAAAAGAAATGAAGAGCGATGTGTCTTCATTGACGCACCGTCCTCCTCCAGGGTTTAGCAGGAGAGACTCTCCATGGACTAGAATGGAGGAAAACAGCAAGATCTAACAAAATCGGAATAAAAACTTAGAAAATTTTAGAGCCAAATCGAGGGAGCCGATTGGGGGAGGTGGGCTGGATAAGAGCACCCGAGGATTAAGTCTCTTGTAGGATAAGGTACTTCTTACAGCCTGTGGGCCAGGAGGTTAATCCTGTCACAGGCCGCAACAAGGATTCATCCCAGCATGGCTCGCAATGAGGAAGCCTTACCCACCGCGGGTCATGGGGATCCCCTCGGCCGCCAAAAATTGTCTTCCTGAGAGTGACCCGAGGTCACCTCTCAAGAGTAGCCTGGAAAGGCGAACTACCCGTATATACGAGACGACCTGATGTTTTTATACCCGCAGGATTGGTTGTTCTTTAAAGGCAGTGTTCACGATAGGAATCGTTTTTCTGCTTTTTCGCCTATCTTGAAGACGGTCCAATGCTGATTCCAATGGTAATTTTGGAATCGTACAAGACCTTCTGGGAACGGAGTTATGGTCCCTCAAAAGTTGAGCTAAGGAAGCATGGTGGACGAGTTGTTCGAGGCTTGTAACTTCCGTCTCTTGAAGCCGATTTATGCCAGCTGACCTGAGTAAAGAGAGAAGTTGAGAATGAAGGGAAGAACGGGGCTACTGATCGGAAAACATCGCTCATCTCACAATCTCGAGCATTCATTTATTCACGTCGGTGGGCGTGGAAAGTGCATCTGGGTGAGACGAGCTGACGGGTGTCCAACTTTGGGGCCGTAGGGGACCGTTCCAAGCTCAATTTTCTTAGTTTCTTGAACGTTAGGGTTGCGCTAGGCCCCGCAGCTGCCGATCTTCACTAAAAAATCAGACAAGGTTTTTATCGTGGACACTGCCTTTAAGTGATAACGTGGCTCGCACGTTATCACTCAAAGAACAACCAATCCCGCGTCTCTCTCTGGCGATGGCACCGCTGTCGCCCTGAGAGCGACCGGAGAGCGGCCGGCGCTAATATTCTTACCGGACAGGGACCGCGGTGCCAGTTCGCTCCTCGGCCGCTGTCCGAGCGATGACGTCATAATTGGGAGGAGCCGGTCCCTCTCCGAGCGGTGGTCTGTCTGAGAACTTGTCAGATATTTTTCTCTTGAAGGCAGCGTATGCGCGAGAAACTATAGTCAATTTTTCCAATTTTTTGCGCAGGTAGGCCTACCAGGTTGTGATATATCACGAAGATTCCACCCAAAACACTCGAATTACGGAGAAAGACTCGTTTGAAAATCCCTAGCATCCTGGGGTGCGTTCCAAGATCATTCTTATGGCAAAACGCGTCCATGGAATCGTAGCCACGGCCACGTGGGAGTAATTTTCAGTTATAACTCGCATTCATGGAAAGCTAAATTGTCCATGGGGAGGTTGTTTTGTCTCCCACAGCGTCATGGTAACGTTCTTGGAACGCACCCCAGGTTTCTTTTGGCACGTCTGTCCGGTGTGTCTTGTGTAATACACAAATGTCGGAAAATTGAACGTCCTAATTGGTTTAGCCTTCTTAAATTTTTTGATCCCGCAATTCTTTTCGAATTTCTGCTGTCAAAAATTCTTTAAAAGTAATAAGCTTTCAATACATACCTCTGAACTCGAGAATCTCTCGGAATGAAAAATTTCGAATTTTGGATTTCCGCGACCTGTCGGAGCCTGTCGTGGCGCATCTGTTCCTCGTGTTAGATGATTGACCGGGAAAACGCCTTTTCAAACCACGGAGCAGTTTTCGCGAGCCTATAGCATTATGAATACGAAACATTGAGCTCAAGCGTGGCCAACTATCTCCACTTGGTTCAAACATTGGATTGAGAATAAAAACGCAAATGTGGTTTTCTGCGCGGCAGCTGCCTTTAAGAAGAGTAGAAATCAGCTGCACTGACCGGCTGCTAATGGAGTTTTTGTTACTCTTGGGTTCTTAAAGGTTGATTATCAATGCAATCAAAATATCGGAAAATTATTCACATTCTAAGTTGTTGTCATTGCAGTTCACCTCTCCTGATCCTGAATGGAAGGACATGGGACCGAAATCGGTCAAAGTGAGTCTCACTCCACTTCTCTCAAACATCCTGTTAGGCGACAACTAGTAATGCTCCTCGACTACGACTGGTTCATTCTACACTAGATGATTGAGCACGAGGTGTGGGATTGTATGAAGTGTGTAATGCTCTAAGGGAAGTGTGCAAGACGTCATGAAAACTGGGAGGGTTCGAA